>OX465399.1:16881245-18090888 GCA_950005105.1 Lycophotia porphyrea
CTGAGGAGGCTTGAGGCCTGAGTCCGCAGTGAGAACATTGGCTTTTTGCTGCAGTCTGTTGTCAAACGGAAAATAAGGACTTCACAGGTGCTGAGTAAAGATTTAAACAAGTAATAATTTAAAACTGAAGTCAGTGTCTGAATCATCTAAAATAATAAATCAAATAATTAATTCTAAGTACAGATAATGTTTAAGTAAATTTACTAAGATCCTTGCTTAAACAGGTGCAATATATAAATTACATTAAGGCACTCGTAGGTAACAAAGGTATTGTGTACATAACCGCAAATTGATATATTTATTATGATTACAAGATTTAAGTCACGTAGGCATCGAGATTCAGATGACGCATAATTGGTGATTTGACCCCTCGTGCGTATTTATCTGAAGAGGGTAAAAGAACCAGTTGTCGGCGTCAATGAATTGCGTTGTTTTCACTGACGTCGTATTGTTACGTCTATATTGAGTGTGACTGTGTGATGCAAGACGTTTTAAATACCAGGTATAAATGTAGGTGTTATGCTAGATTTTGTTCGTTCTTTAACTTGAGATACTTACAGATACCTATACCATATTTTTGTTGGGACATCATTTATAAATTATTTTATATTTGGTACTATTTCTATGTAATCTTTCATTAATAATTTCTTCAACACAATAGGTAAAGCATTTTCTTCAAGTCGAATCTACATAATAATTAATATTATATAGTAATTAGTTTTGTTTTATATTTAAATATTTAAAAATGTAATCAGTCTGTATATAGATGAATAAAGGAATCATCATCATTCCAGCCCGTTGCTGTCCACTGCTGAACACAGGAATTATTAGGAATATTATTTATATAATAATATACTCGTAATTAAGATCTGTGGTCCGAGTGTCAAACTGACAACACGTATTTTTATCACATCGAATTTTAATTTTTTGTTTTTATCCATTTAACCCTTATTGAACTAAACTTTTAATAATAGTGATAAGGAAAAAAAAAGAAAAAGCCGATATCTAATAACACGAAACAGGACACTAAATTTATAAATATGTATGGACGTCAAAAATCATGTCACCAATGCTGACCAGGCCAATTTATATGAGACACTCCACCATCTCCGGGCTCATCGTTCAGCTCCGCCTCGCAGACATCCGTGAGCACCTTGTCACCGTTCGCTGCGGTTGCGTCGAGCTCGAGCGACTAGTTTTTCTCCCCGCCGTCGATACCATCACCACCACCACGACGACGAGGAAGAGCACGGCCACCGGACCTTAGAACCTCAAGGCCAACAGGCCCCGAACAGGGTCCCCGCTGCCGGTGGAAATGTGTCGCGGATTGATGCCGATGGGCCATCTATTTTTTATATTTTTAAATGTTTTTTTATAGGTTTGTTTTTTAAAAATATTTTAAAATGTATAAAATAAGAAGAATGATAAATAAATGAGAATATAATAAATACTACCACAGCAAGATTTAAAAATAAAACAAGAAACCTGAGCCTTTGTCGAGTTGTATCGTTCGTACATACAAAAATCTAATAGTGGTGTCAAAGCAGACGCAGAAAAAGGCACGTCTGTACGAGTCCGGTTGCCACGTTTCCACCGGCTGCGAAACCCTGTGTTGACTTCTCCACGAGAGCGACATCAGGTTTTTAACGAAAATAAAAACTTTTTGTGGAGTTCTGGACACGACGCCCGTTTCAGGGCTGCGCAGAAATGGCAGCATTGCCGCGCGGCGGTGGCGTCGCCCCAAGCCGCCTGCGCGACGTTTGCTGTCATCTGTCTTTTGCCTGACGTATTTTTTACTTGTATTGTTTGTTTAGTGGTTTATAATAATTTTATACATTATATTTAAGTTACCACGTAAGTTTTATTTAAATACATATATCTATGTTGAACAATGACTGTAGTGACGCCATTCGTAGTGCCAGTCAACCTACCACATCGCTGGATGACCTAGTAAGATATACACTGTTCCCAAGCACGCTTTTTTAAGAGTGAAAGAGGCTTAAAGATACATTTGGGGAAAAAACATAAGCCCCACAACGTACCTTCCTCATGCCCTACATTACCCACACCCCTTACACGTGATCCACCCACTCAACCCTTTTGGAAATATCTTCCAAAATTAAAATCTTCAACTCCTGTTTTAAAGAAAGTTCCTCGTGGCGCGCGACCTTCAGTTGCGTCCAATTTGACGCGTTGTGTCCGCCTGGCCGCCCGAGAGGACTCTCAAAGTACTTGGGAGCAATTACTCACCTATCCATTTAGAATTCCACACGTGCAAAAAGATTTGGCAAATAAAAAAACCTTAACAACTCAAATTAAAGACAACTGTAACATTTCGGCCCAAAGTTTGACCCAAAATTTACAGCACATCTCCCCCAAAGAGGTTTATGGCATTTCGTAGCATCTGAATTAGGCGAAGGTGATATCTGTGGTGCAGCTAGGGTCATATTTAGCAGCGATGTGGTTGCGCCCTACTCTCCAGAGACCCTTACAGCTCTGGAGAGCAAACACCCCGCCCCGGCAGATGACCTCACCTTCCCTGACCCCCCCGTTCCAGAAACTAACACATTACAAATTACAGTTCATCATGTTCTTTTTTTTTATTTCTTTATTGACGAAAAAAACAGGGGGTTTTTATCCATACGGATATGCCAACCCCATCGTACCTATCAAGTATGTGCGGCCGTCTATTCCTTTCGAAGTGGCATTTTGATACCGTGCTGAAAAAACCTGTATTTATAACCAGTATGAAATTATCAGAATCATCGAACATTTTGTACATGTCAAATAATTAGTTAATGCGATTACTTGCTGCTAGCTGCCTTGAAAATCTTAAATTATTAGGTAGGTATATTAAAGCCTTGAAACCTACAAATAAGGTTTAGTCAATAACTGCTTACTTATCTACTCTTGAACATCGCAAAAAGATTCGAGTCAAAAGTCCATGAAAATAATACAAAATAAAAACAAAGTGCAATGCCGGTAGCGTCACGTAGGCATTTAATATTTATCTTTATTAAAAAAACAAACGCATGTAGAGATAGTATAATGTCAGATTCGATATTTCCCTACTTTGATAAAATACTTAAGTGCAGGATATTGAGTCCGGCAAAAAACCGCCAGGAAACCGGCATGTCCTAGAACCAATTTGAAGACATCCAGCAACCCGCACTGACTACAGCCCACCCTCGTACATAGAAAGGAAGCCTTTCTCCCAGCTGTGAGAATGCTTTGAGGGCAGAGTATAATTTTGGTGGCACCTTCAGTAGCGTTCACCTGTTCATGTAGCGTCAACATCAGACCAGCAAGACCCGGTAAAGTGTTCTATTATTTATGGAAAAACATCACAAATACTGCGGGTTGAATATGGCCAGATATTGCACAGGATAGAGATGTTTGGAAGGAGAAAGGGGAGAGGTTTGGAAGGAGAAAGGGGAGGCCTTTGCCCCGCGGGGACCTACACCGATACTCACACACACACACACACACACATACACTACACTCGATACACTAGAGTGCCAGTGTAGGACAATCCATGAACCGCAGCATAGTCACATGCAACGTTGTTACAAAATAGCGACAAGTTAGCTGCCTGTTCACCAAAGAGCTTGTTGTTAGACTGTACCATATCTCCACGTAGACCGGTTCCGCAAGACTTTCAAAAAATAAAACTATATTTGATATTAAAGAGAGGATAACATTAAAACTGAAAAGCAGCAAAAGTGAGTTAATTTCCCAGGAAAATAAACAGAGATAGCAAAACTATGAGGATTAGGTCATCTACTCAAAGAACATGATAGTAAGAATCAGGTGACAGTTATTACTCACCACGATAATTAGGTTCAAAAGATCAATCAAAACTAAAACATGCAATATCTGTACCATCACGTAGGCTTTTTTCTTGCTTATCTAAGTTCATAGTAATAAAACTTTGTTCTCGATGATAAATTCATGTTTATGTTAAGTTTTCCTCCTCATCTCTTAGTAATGTGATTACTTACAATTTCTGAGTAATCATTTTAATTTAAAAAAAAAAAACAAAAGAATGCAAAGCAATGAAGAAAAATGTGCAATGTTTTGAGCATGTGGACGGATGGCTATTTAAGTAAAGAAAGGCCAAAGATACGATGAATAGACATTGGTGCCGATTCCCTTGTTTACAAACTAAACCAAATTTAAGTTCAGTGCATCTTTTTCTTTCTATTTCATTAAGAAAAGGACAGAAGATAAATTTTAGTTTAGTCCTGTCAAATTAACCAGCGCCTGACACAAGTTTAGACGTGATTAAAAAGTTGACTACTAAAATTACATCAAATTACGTCAGGTGCTGACTATTATCGTTGTTGTAAGTTATCTTCTGTTCTTTTCATAATGAAATAGAAAGAAAAAGATGCACTCAACTTAAATTTAGTTTAGTTCGTGAACAAGGGAATCGGCACCATTGTCAATGATGGTGATGGTAATGGTTATTAAAGAGGTGACTGCTGAGATGACAAGTCAAACAGAAAAAAATGCGGAACAAGAAGACGAGTGACGATTCTGACCCATCCTGGAAATGTGACCCATCCTGGAAATGTAAACCGCCCAGTCCCATTTGAACCTTGCTCCCGTTTAGCTCTCGAAAACATGAGGAAAATATCGTGTAAAAAGATTTGAGTATAAGAGTATGGGAAGACCAAAGATACGATGGATCGGAATATGTGGAAGACGACATGGCTTGAAAGGAGGTAGCTGTTGAGATGACGACTAACAGAGAAGTAAGGAAAAATGAATTGGAAAAAACGCAAGAAAACGAGGATGAGTTCGTATCACAACAAGAGCAGAGACGAATACGATGAACTTTCGCTTAAAACGAAAAAAAATACTACCTATCATCATTTCAAAATCCTTCAACACGAAACTACGCCTTAAGATACCTACTGATTCAAACACCGCCGTAATGTCTGCCAATCCAACTTACAATTACCCCGAGATTAGATAAAACATCGAATGACGTCATTATGGCCTCTGCATTACTTCTATCGGGACTGCTGTGCAAGATAGCTTATCAACCGCATTGTCTGATATTAGTCAGGAATCGGAATGTCTCCTTGAGGAAGTAATATCTTGTAATCGATTGCAATCATAAGTTCGTTATTTTGGAATGTGATGCAATGATTTCAATTGTTGGATTATGAAAAATAAAACTAGTTTTGTTGATTAGGCATCGCTCATTCGATGGGTGCGTGTGCGCTGCTAGGATCGGCATTAGAAAATAAAGATATTTCTGATTCACAGGTAAACAAAACCGAGGAATTTAGATATCCGATTTATCAGTGTTTTATGATTGATCGATACAAAAAAATGCATAATAATTCACGATAATAGGTACTTTAGGTAATCTTGAAATAACTGCAGGCAACCCAACAAAGCACTAAGAGGCAGTGCGCAAAAACTTCATTTTCGATCGTGACCACAATAACATTCATTATCATCATATCAGCCCGGAATCACCCACTGCTGGGTATAGGCCTTCCCTTTTTCCTGCCACATTTCCCGGTTCTGTGCGTCCCTCATCCAGGTGTTACCCGCGACTTTGACGATGTCGTCAACCCAACGAGCTTTAGGACGGCCCTGGTTTATATGGCCTAACCTTGGCCACACCTTTGAAAAAACCTTTTCAAATGAATTTCCTTTATATAAACACGGGTTTTACGAACCCTACCTCATCATAATAATTTAAACACAGTTACGACACTTACAACTAAAACAAAATCCTAAATTGGCGCGATTTTCTCGATCCCTCGCGAGATGCTAACGGTAGATCTTAATCAATCGATTTTGAATCTTTTCTGATAAACTTATGGTTGAGTTTTCTCTGTAGTGTGTTATATTATCGGTTACTGCAGATTTAATTATTTCTTAGTCATTGGTAACGGACATCGATGAGTCAGTGTACCAATGATGTTGGAAGGTTTATAGTGTTAAGATGAAAGGTCAATTTATTACTTCTGTGTGTATCATTAGGTGTCATTTCCGCAATAATGGCAGTTAAATTACGAGTACTGGCAGTTTGTAGGTATAATTTATCTGGACAGTTATAATCGAGGTGTGATTTACTTGCCATTTAAATATTAATCGCGCACTGTATCCGTTTATTTATTTAATAGAAAAAGTCTTGTTTGAATAAAACATGATAAAACATATTCTTAGTAACAGGAAAAATACCTAACTAATGAAATGAACTAGGAAAATATTAATTACAAAAATATTGAAAGACACGACAACAATAACACAATAATAAAATAGTAAGCACCTAATACGTGAATGATCAATAAAGAACACTCATAGATAATCAGGAGTAATCCCATTTGAGCACCGATTTCAAGAGCACCAATGCTTAGAACCAAAGATATTCCCTTTGTTCAAAAGGGGAAATCTTTGGTGCTCTTAAAATCGGTGCTCAAATGGGAATACTCTGATAATCGTGCCTATTAATACAATGTCAAAACTATGAGATAAACCAACCTAACATCTTAATTTAGGACCAAAGACCTAAAAATCACCGCCAAAACACTTTCCACAACACTTAACAAAGCAAAAATTGCCACAACAAAAAGGAATGGCAGCCTAGACTAATATAACATTATTAATTCGTAAACCTTCAACTTGTATTCAATTACGCACTGTTGCACTTACCGCAGAATATTTTGCGTCCAAATCTTAAATTTATGTGGAAATAAAATTTACATAACAATGATTCACACTTAACGTGTTTTAAAAGTTAAAACATTAAAGTGGACACTCCTCTTAGTATCCGAGGTCATTGGATATGCGTGAGTTGTCCCGCTCGACAAGTCGGGACAGGTATACTACGCACCAATAAAACACTGCACTGCATACACTGTGCATTTTGATAAAAACTGCCTGGAAGTTGAAGGAATTGAACCAGCAATGTAAGAAGTCTTGAAATTATCATCTAGATCCATGCCGACATTTTTTGCTCAACAGGTAGGGATAGATAGGTTTACTACACGCCAATAATGCAACGAGTCTTCAAAGTTCTGTATACATTGCGCATTTTAATAAAATTTGGTTGAAGGTAATGGGAATTAAACGAGCAATGTATAGACAAAAGTATTGAAACAGTCATCAATGCTACATTTCATATTGCTCGACAAGTCGGGACAAGTATATTATACACCAATAATGCAACGAATCTTCATAGGTCTGTATATACATTGCGCATTTTGATGTAAACTGGCTGAGAGTAACAGGAATTGAAGAAACAATGTAGATAGGCTCATATCGACATATATAATCAATGCTGACGTGTTATATCTTTGTTAAGTTGTACCACGAAAGTCGCAAATAAAGGTTGTATGGTAAAAAGTCATAATTCGAGGTTTGGCTCTCGACTGTTTCCTCCTCCAATATTCGACCAATTTAAAAAATATTTCATAAACCGAATAAGAAGAATATCTGTGTTACTATGTTTTTCGTTTTTCCTCTAAATGTTTTCCTACACCGTTTGGAAAGCAATTGTCATGAAGTTACACAAAGTAATTAGTACTTAATAGCTTGTCTCTCCATCACCCAAAGATTGAGAGAAAGAAAATGCTTTTGCCATTAATACCGCCTCTGTGCATTTGTGTCCTTGAAGAATTCAACAATTTAAATAAATAAAAGAATCGGCCTGCGTTCGAATCCAGGACCTGGAACTCGTAATCCGGGTGCCGTTACCGCTGAGCCATCATTAGTCCCACTTTTACCTATTTCAGAACAATGTCATCATAGACTTAATTCGAAACATTATTGTTTATTTGAAAGTGTGACGATAGATAGGAAAAGGATTTAGATCCTTGTGATACTACTAGATTGGCATTATCAGTGGATTTACGTGTAAATAAATTCAAATTGCACAATTATTAGAAATATTTTGACGAAACAAAGGACAATGAAGAAACATCGGACACGTTTGAGCAGATATAAATTATAACATTTTGAAAAACCGTATACAAAAGGGATTAATTAGTTAGTAGATACCGATATATTATTCTATTATACCTACATTTGTTAAGGGTGACATGCAGAAATGTAGCGAAATACAATATAATTGGATAAGTGGAAGAAATTCAAACTAATAAACCTTTCAAACTTCTATCTACATAAATAAAATAAAATTGAAGTGTCTGTCTGTAGTCTAACATAAATCAAAACTAAATTGAAGAAAAGTCTATTCCAATCCTGCTAAAAGTGAACAAGTTACATGTGATTGTAGGTAAAATTCAATAAAATTAAAGTTACGTAGTCCAAGGATCATGCACTTCAAAGACACCGCACGGAAATCTTCTCAATAGAAGAATCGCAAAAATATTGTATTTTGGTTACCTTTTGGAATCTGGTGTTGGCTGTCAACAAGGTGCCACGGGCCAGTAATTTTTAGCTTACCTTTCCACTAAATTGTTAGGTAACTAAATTGTTAGGTAACTAAATTCTAAATTTAACATTTGGTGTACCTTGATGATGGAACCTTGGGCGGCGATGCAGATACTGTTTTAAAAGATCTAAATTTGTAAAAGAAAATAACTTCATATATTAGCGGAGTACCGACACTACCTGTCGGTAGTGACAACACTGACTCTTCCAAAATTTAATGCAATCGACATCAAAATGATTCCAATGTACGACAATTCTCTTCCTCATTTCATGGATAAAATCTTCAAAATCGTTTGGAAGGAATGCTCTAAACTAACATGCATTCGGCAATGATCCTAATTTTACTGCTGGACTTTAGGGACAAAATGGATCAAAATATCAGACATACGAGTACTTAAACATCAATTTTAAATGTGGATTTGGACGTTCGAGCTTGGGCACAAGCTATGCTCCCCATTCGTATAGAAGGACTCGGCGTCCGCAAAATTTCAAGTATTAGTTTACCGGTTTTCATATGCTTGATCCTCGGCACTGACAAATTAATCAGGAATATCCTGGCTTCCACACTGATTGATTTTGATGGGCCGTGCTTTTCCGAGGATATCTGTGAAACTTTTTAGTTGAAACAACATTTCAAATTGATATTCGAACATGTGTTTTTGATAATGACTTGTACTTGACTTGTCATTCACTTGAATTAAATAAAAAAAACTGTACAAACAACGTTTTTACTTCTATATCCTAGTCATCTAGTATATTTCATTATAAGTTGTAAGATGCTTGGAAACTTGCTTACCCTAAAACTGAAGAATCCGAAAATCCGTTTTCCCAGAGACTGTGGGACGAGCCGCTCTTCAGAGTAGTTTATTAAACACATCTGCTACTACTGCTGAGCGTGCGCATCTTCTGGTTCTGACTTCACGCACTGCTGAACATAGGCACTTTGTTCGATGACACGACCTTCCACCTCGCTGCTTCTTTACGACTTGGAGCCGCCTGCTGTTCTCCTTAACAATGTCACGTGCTGAAGCTGTCACTGCGCTGAAGCTGTCACTGTGCTGAAGCTGTCACTGTGCTGAAGCTGTCACTGTGCTGAAGCTGTCACTGTGCTGAAGCTGTCACTGCGCTGAAGCTGTCACTGCGCTGAAGCTATCACTGCGCTGAAGCTGTCATTGCGCTGAAGCTGTCATTGCGCTGAAGTTGTCACTGCGCTGAAGCTGTCACTGCGCTGAAGCTGTCACTGCGCTGAAGCTGTCACTGCGCTGAAGCTGTCACTGTGCTGAAGCTGTCACTGCGCTGAAGCTGTCACTGTGCTGAAGCTGTCACTGCGCTGAAGCTGTCACTGCGCTGAAGACTCACTGCGCTGAAGCTGTCACTGCGCTGAAGCTGTCACTACGCTGAAGCTGTCAACTGGCTAGATCTTTAGTGTGGGACGCAACATGTGTCGATACCCTTTTTTTTTACGGATTGGAAGTCATCCAATGACTTCTCCCGCTCTGGGCAGAGTGGAAGAGAATGTCAGACTAAAACCCATCCATGTTCCTTCCTTGCCCTTTGTGTTCCAGGGCCGATGTGTGACCCTTGAGCCATCACATCTTCCAAGCTCATCGTGCTGTGCTGGTGCTGGTGCTGGTGCTGCTGCTGCGGCTACGGAGAACCTCAAAATGTTTATACGGGGTGGATACGGTGAAAGGGGCAGTAAGGGAAACAGTCCTTAACAGTACCTTAACCGTTGCAGCTACACGAAAATGGGGTCAGGAGACTATCCATAATTTTTCGTGAAATTTTGATCACCATTCACAGATTCTCAAAAAAATGTACAGTTAGCAAGAAAATGGACATTTTACACAAAACGGTTTTTTGATGCCAATCGATGATGCCTGTTTCTAATACTTAAATAAAAACCATCAATCAATTGTAATCAAAAACTTCTACGGGACCAACCCAGGTTGGAGTACTAAAAAAGTCAAAAATTGCAAAAATACATTTTGTTTGAATATTTTAATAGAAGTGTGGAAACTATATTTTCGGGCAGTTTGGGGTTGAAAGTCTGGTGCCGTGCAGTCCCAGTGCTCACATAATTTTTAAGGAAATTTCTAAACGCCTAGTAGACCTTTCCCGTTACCCGAGGGCTGGTTTTTTCTTGGCCAGAGGCAGTGTTTTGCCATACAACATGCCAACGACGCCAGTCTTCTGAGCCCATTACTAACTGACAGCGTTGATGAAGAGTTTTTCGATGCCCTTTATAGTTTGTCGTTAATCCTTTTTAATAGTAATTTGGGTTAGTCAGTTACCTTTTTACTTTCGATAGCAACTAATAACCTGTGACCCAAGTGTCAAAGCCACGTGACGACTTTCTGTAAACTCAGTTTGGGATATTTGTATTGTATAACGGGCTGTTGACCGCATCTATACGTCCAAAACGCTTATTTAAGTAATGAGAAAGAAAAAATTACAAAACATTGAAAACTGTAAAGAAACACTTGTGTGGAAAATAACGAATACAATGTATCACCAATGCTGACCAGACCCACCATTCCTGGGCTCGCCGCGGTATTAAATGTCATCATCATCATCAAATAATAAGCTCTGGGAACCCATTATGTCAACATCGGTTAATATCATCTCCTAATTTATATCTGTATACTTATTTTAAAACCAACATTTTTAACAATAAACGAACGGCTCGTATTGTTAGGAGGTTCCTCTCTCTGGAGCCCTGACCGCCGGTAGCTTGGAACCTGTTCCCGATACCGGTGGGCTACTATTTTTATATTTTTAAATGATTTTTTTTTATTTTTTTTTAAGAAATATGTAAAAATATAAAAAATATGTAAAAATATAAAAAAATGTGTAAAGAAAAATTAATAAACGAAACGAACGGAATTATAACCAGAGCTGCTTCCCGACGCGCACGATCACCCCCCCATGGATTCGTCGCGCAGCTCCGCCGAGCCGCCAGCGGACCTCGGAACATCTGTCTCTGCCACAGGCAGCGGCAATTGCGTCGACCTCGAGCGACAAACATTTCCAACACATCGCCAACACCTGTAGGTTGGCAGGGAAGAGACCGGCCACCAAGAAGCTTAAGATTTAGATGCCAAGCGGCCCCGAGCCGGTAGTCGGGTGCCCGCTGCCGGTGGTTGTGTCCAGCGCATGAGAAAGACTCAGTCTATATAAGAATTGTTATATATTTCAATATTTCTCGAGACTTTTGTAAGGCGGTTGGATAAAAGACCTGATTTAGTAATTTTTGATACGATTTTTTTGTATTGAAATATTTAGTTAATAAGTAAATCAATGAACTTTGTTTTTTTTATATAGATTTTAAAATATTTCATATACTCATATTAGGTCCTCCAGAGAGGAAGATTGTTCAAGTATAGCGTTAATTTTCGTCTTTAGAAATAAGCAGATCAGTTTTTCGACGTAACCTGAGAAGGCTTTTGTTAGGCAGTTGGATCAGGGGCCTAAGATTCAGAAAGCAGTAGCTTGAAGGTTTTAAGACGCACGTTGCTAACGGTAAGAGTTTCTTATCTCGCCTCGGACGTTGCAGCCTAACTCAATTACTTCAACCAAAATTCCTCCGCATTTTTTTGGTATCATAACCAAAAAAAAATTGCTTCAATATTTTGGAGGAAGATAAAGTGATAATTATTATTAAGTAAATGAGCTCTCTTTCCCTCCTCCACTTCAGTGTACAGAAAGTTCTCATTAAAGCCTGTGGATAATCCTTTAGGAGTTGAGTAATTGAGGCAGCTCTCAATATACTTTGAATATGATATCAAAATGAGGTACACCTACCATCTCCGGGCTCATCACTCAGCTCCGCCTCGCAGTAGCCGAGATGCGCCTCAACCGTGAGCACCGCGTCTCCGGTCGCTGCACTTGAGTCGAGCTCGAGTGACGAGTTTTTATCCCAGCCGCCATCGACTCCAGCACCACCACGACGACGAGGAAAAAGATGGCCACCAGCGGGCTTGGGACCTCGAGGCTAACCGGCCTTAAATAGGGTCCCCGCTGCCGGTAGAAAGTGTCGCGCTTGCGATGGACTCATTCCTTATATGAGAATGTCATGCGCGCATGGTAAGGAGCTACGGAGGGAGGAAACAACCTAACCGCGTAATTGTGATAGGACGTAACTTTATTTTCTACCAGAACTTTATTTTCCCATCAACGAGGAAAATAAAAATTTTATTTAGGGACTAACACTGGCCACTCATTCTGCTGATACTAGAGTGAAAGGAAATCATTTCACACCATGAACGACAAAGGTAAGGCACGAAAAACCAGAAAAAACTGTAAGGGAGTTCTTTTTAAAAACACGCAACTTACAATTATACAAAATGGATACTGACATCTACTCACAAATTGATCAATCGCGATAGAAAAGTTAAGAATTCTGAACCGTACAACATGTAACAACTGGAGCAACAACAAAACAACTAAACGCATTAAGAATTCATCAGACACCCCACACATGACACGTTCAAAGAAGCTAGGTTAAGTACCTTTTACTGTACTACGAATCGACCACACATTAAAAAACACTCTTTACGAAACATGCCATCATAACCATCAATACTAAATTTTACGACTCACCATAAAAAGTCACACCATAAAACAACCATTGCCTAGTTAAAAACAGATCGTTTGGCATGAAACCTTGGCTGGCTCAAAAATGAGTCAGCCGCTCGAGATTGTATACAAAATTATTAAGATAATAAGCGGATACGTATATTTTGATCACGAACCCATTGACAATGATCGGTACCGGGCCATTTTAGTGATGGGAGAGGGTCGATAAACAATCTTACCGATAGAGACATTTATTTTGGGAAATAAAAGTATGATTTAGTTAAATACTAAATTTTGAGGCTAAGTACAAGACTAGTAGATATAAAAAATCTTAATTCTTTTTTCTTTGTGTGAAGAACGTTCAGGTATCTATTTAAGTTACCAATCTAGAAAACGTTTGAATACCTTCCTAGTCATCATTTCTTAAATATAATACATTGTCAGATTTTTTTTTTGCTCTTAAGACATAAATATATCGAACACTAAACAAGCTTTCACAATTTTATTAAAATACTTGAAATTCTAACTACAGCACTAATTGAAACTCAGCAAAGCTAACTCGGGAAAATATAAACAGGACGCAAATTCTAATTCAACATTAATTTCATCGACATCGTATTACAGCACTAACCGCCGACTAACCTTTACTCGGCTGTATTTTGCTTTTGCAAGTTTAATCATGCTTCTCGGTCGGTTCGTGACGCAACGTTTCGCAACCCAAAACATTATTTTATCTTACAAATTGTATTCGTGTTGCTGTCGGCTGTCGATACGTTGTCCCCGAGCGTGCGGAGTATCGATAACGATAATTTATTGGAGTGTGTGTCATCACTAATTCTTGTTATAATTGGCGTTCATGTTAGGGTTTCTTTTCTTTTCTGTAAAGGGTGAACTAAAGTAAACGACTTTCTAAGAGTTCCCTTATCTTTAAGGCAAGGTAAGTCATATCCAGCGAAGTTCCAGACTAGACCAATCTCCGAGAGATTCTTCCTCCGAGAGATTGACTCCTAGTACTTATTGGTAGATATTATTAACTTCGACACTCCAAATAGACATTAAGTCCGCCTCTGTATATTAGTGTGCTTCAAAGATAAAATAATTGAATCACAGTAGTCAACATGAATAATTTACAATAATATATAACTTAAAGGATTACAATTAAACTCAACAACTTATTAGTAAATAACAATTGCTGCTGCCATTACAAAAATCATAAAACTGTGTTAATGTCTGCAATACAACATGTATGAGCAATCTTAAGATTCATACCTAGGTATCTGAGACGTACGCTTCTTCGTAATTACTAATTGCTATGATCTTTATGATAATTTTACACACCCAGACCTAATCTACAGGCCATATCTTGTGAAGTGCATGTGAACAGAGATTGATTTTAAAATAATATAAAGAATGAAATATAGAGAAATGGTTTTTATGCAATAAGCAGGAGTTCGTGGCAATAACAGCCACTCGGTTCAATCTTCAGGTTAAGGTGCGACATTGGTCCGTGGATGGGTGACCGCCGATTACATACTGAGTTTGCTCCGTGCTTCGGAAAGCACGTTAAGCCGTTGGTCCCGGCTGATATTTGAAGATCTTTGGCAGTCTTTATAGGTAGTCAGTGGCCCGAAAGTCTTACAAGCAATCTTACCATCATCATCATCATCAGCCTATAATGTTCCCACTGCTGGCACACAGGCCTCCTCTCTATGAGAGGGAATGGGCTATAATCCACCACGCGGACCCAGTGCGGATTGGTAGATGTCACATGTCTTCGAATTTTTTGGTTCTAGGACATGCCGGTTTCCTCACGATGTTTTCCTTCACCGTTTTTTGAGAGCAGTGGTGATGAAATAAATAACACAAAGTAATGCGCCCGCCTGGGTTCGAACCCACGACTTACTGTTCGTCAGTCAGGGTCGCCACCACTGGGCCACCGCTGCTCTCAGCAGTCTTACCAAGGGGTATCGTACTCAGTACTAACTGGGTTATTGAGATCAGAAAGTTAGTCACTCCGTGTAAAATACTAGTATTCAGCTGCATCATGTTAAACTGGAAGCCGACCCCTACATACTTGGGAAAAGGCTAGGCAGATAAATAGATTAGGTATTGTGTAGGTCAGGTGCGTAGTACTCGCAACCGGCGTGCGTGTATGACAGATGTATGAACGTGGATGAGGCAAAAGGAGTATGTAAGGATCGTAGCAGGTGGCTTCTGTAGTTTCTGTCTACCCCATGGGTTTATGTATGTACGAGTATTTCTCTTCACATGCAGTTTATCTGAGTTTGCTTATCGACTAAGTTTTCATGTACATAATTATATCTGGCTCTTAGGTCATATAATCCTGGGTTTAGTCTACGACGACCGCTGAGTCCGAAATTACTGTAGGGATAATACTGTGGATAGTCTGGTTTCAATAGCAGCCTAATTTAATGATGGGCTCTCGTTCGCATTCTCGTCAGTTTATTTTTTTAAAACTTTTATAGCAAAATATTCATAAAAACACATTTAAAACGACAACCGTTTACACCGCCTGACTAACGTCACAGAGGTTACTGTCAGACGACCCGGGGTTAACGACCTGCAATAAAAAACCTCATAACAACTCTATTGTTTTCTATTTGATTATAATTTGCGCTTCAATATTATGTGGTTACGGGTATGTTAATATTTCATGTTATTGTTGTTTGAAGCAACAGATGGCGGATAAGGAAGTATTGTGGGGTGAATAGTCTTTTATTAAAAGTTAACAACCTGCCTCGTTGATCTGGTGGTCGCAAGCGCTTGTGTTGAGTATGGTCCTTGGGTTGGAATTTCTTAGTATCAGTCACATTTGTGCCCGGTCGATGGCAATAGACTTGGCTCCTATGACAGAGCTGGCAAAACGTGGTTGTACTATTAGGTACATCTCTGTTTAACGTTCTGTCAGTCTAATTGTCTGGGATTACAGGCGTGAAGTTATGTTATATTTATGTTAACACAAAAATCTATCATTTCCAAGTCGGGATATTATAAAAACGCCTCCATCGTTGAGAAACTTAGAATATTAAAATCAAGGAAATCTTATCTCATAACAAAAGATGTGGCTTATTAACTACAAGTCTCGTCAATCATACTGGAGAAGGTACAAATAACAAATAATTCAGATTTCTTGAAAAATTAAATTAAATAAAATTAAAACCCTTAAACAAATTCTCACGATTCAATCCTAAAAGGATACAGGCAAACTTAAAAACATACCTAATACAAAAACAATAAATCATACAAGTTTTCTAATACATTTTTAAACCACCCCGGAGTTGCATCCCCCCGGAATATTGGTCGCATAAATCTTCTCACTGCGGTGTTCTTTATTTCACACAACTACTGACGTTGGTTTGTCGACGAACTTTCCAAATTTTGGTATTAAAAATAAGGGTAATTTTTGTTGTGATTTGCGATAAAGCATGAGAAAAAAAATTGAGTGAATGTGGATGTAAATTGGAAGTTTACCACATGATAATCTACACAGCCATGCGATAGCCAAATCAATAGTAAAATCTCATTAACAGTATTCTATAACAACCAATATTAACTTTCTGAATGCACATGTTCTAATTTTACTTAATACAATTACAACTTCAAGGTATTTACACAGTTATTTTGTGCAATGCAATGAAGAGACACTAATTATGCAAGTTACAATAAAGCGAGACATTCATGCAATCAGCAGAGTAACGATCAGCCTAATACAACCTCAGAGTGGTAGACCTTAAATAATTTATAATAAACGCGTAGGCCACAGGTAAAGCCGCTGTTCCACAAGCGCGTAAGCTCTCGATAGTATCTTGATTAGTTGACCGGAAAGTGGATAGGCTAGTGTTATCTAAGTTCCTTTGGTTTAAACGGTCTTGTTATCGAAACGGAGTTGGTCTCGTGTCCAAAGCTGTCAACATAAAGTGACTTCTTCTTCCTCGTGTCGACGGTTTATAATAATTATTCAAGATCAGGACTATTTAAGCCAATAAGCCAGGACTATTGTAGCTAATAAGCCTGAAATAGTGGTGGTGAATCGATCAGAGCGGCGCGCAATGATTGTTGACATAGCGGTCCCGCATGACGAGAACCTCGTGAAAGCTAAGAAAGATAAGCAAATCTAGTATCTTGACTTGGCTCGCGAGGTTGTCGACATTTGGGATGGAATAAAGATTTAAGTTAAATAAGCTAAGACCGAGTAACGAGCACTCAGATGAGGACTTTGTGGAAAAACGATTTCAACTTAGAGAAAGCACACCTACCAGATAATAATTTGGGTTCCCAAAATACAATGTTCATACACGTACATACATTCGAAATCGATACAGTAGCGCATCACTTTTAAAAGCTACTAACATCTAAACACCACCACAGTATTTCTTGTTCAGCAATATCAATAATACCTATGTTACGAACTAGTGCATTACTACCCTAACTCCAAGTGAACCCAGTCATTATTATCTGCCGTTACCTTTAATACGCTTATGAATATAATGTTAAAATCTATACGGTTAAGTAATATACATAGTCATAAGTTTTACCATAAGTGTGGGTGTACACATAAAGATGTTTTAAGAATCGTTGAAAGTGAGTTATTGGTGACTTATTGAACCCTCTTTTGGCGTGGGTGTGATCAGAGACGGGGATATTTATCAAACGATCCGTATACAGAAATAATATTTAACGAATGGTTTTATAAGAGTCTTTCAGGTGTAGTCAAGCCAGGAACAAAAAGGGCAAGGACAGAACATGGATGGGTTTTAGTCAGTACAAGTCTGACACTCCTTTCCGCTCTGCCCAGAGCGGGAGAAGTCATTCGATAATTTCCAATCCGAAAAAAAAAGTGTAGTCAAGCCTAGAATTACTTTGCAGTGGTGAAATATACATTTCTAACATATTTTTTTCCGAAAGCATTTTAGAATGGACAAAAAAACAATTTGTGACTTCAAGCTATTATTACAGACGATAAACGCCATCAGCACATCTAAATCAAGTCCAAAAGTTGTCAGTGTCCAAGGAACCATTTTGGAGAATATTCATACTGGCAGGTCTTACTGTTCATGACGGCAATACGTTTTCCTACCTTGCCTGTACGTTTACGTTTTACCTGTTGATCAGATTGGAACCGCCGACATAACTAGTATGATGTATAATTGTTTGTGCGTTGGTATCCCTTCAACCGTGTATACAGGCTCTTCAAGAAGCCGTCAGCCAAGCATTATGTTCATCAAACTAAGTAACCTTACGCAAAAATCACGTTTTACAGTAGGACTCAATGTAACGCACTCAAAACATTGGGCTGATGGATGGATTAAATAGTAAGGGGGTCCTGGAGCTGTTTAAAGTAAAAATCTTACATTAAAAACTTTTATTTAAAAAAAAACTTGTAACTTTGACTTCCAATATCTCCGTAACTAGAAGGTTCCCAGGTATGATCTAGAACAAAAAAATGATCGCGATGACGGGGAGAACAAGTGCCATTCGGCTTCGTCAAGAGTCTGTTTACACCCTTTATTTACCAAAGCACCTCGTCTTTGTAGATAAAGTATTCAGAAACCACATGTATACCCACCCATATCATAGGAAATAGATTGTCATGATGATAAACGTTAAGAAGTCACAATTATTATTAACTCGGAGTAGATAAATATACCGACATACAATGACTCGAATTTTTTTTACTGCCGTCTATAATTTAATTTATTCGTGATTAAACTATATCTGACGCACGAATGAAATCAATCGATGAAATCAACCTCCCGTAATAAATCAACTGATCATAATCATTACATTCGCATAACTAATTGATTTTACGATTTAAAGACTTATTCACAAGCTGATGCACCTAAGAAAAAATAAACGCCTAGGTAGCCGCCATTACCTCTACTGTGAACTGCATTATCGTTCGGTTATGGGAGAATACTCGTCCCACTCGAAACTTGGCGTATGAGCCAGTTTCCCTTTTCAAAATTGATAGATAATGATGAACTGGTCCCATATACGAAGCTCATGTTAATGGTCAACTTAGCCTCATTATTTTATTGATGTGGAGTGTAGTTGTTGATCTAACACAAAATTTAATTCCTGTTGAAAAAATTCACACACACTTAATAAACTTCCAGAAGACTTGCCAGCGCTATACAAAACGATTTCGAAGAGTTATAAATATAAAACAAAACGTTTCCTTACACAAAACTTCTCCTAAAGTATGTATGTACCTATGAATTATTATCACCATCATTAAAAAGTAAGAATGTATCATTATATTTGTAACATTTTGTAAAAGTTAACGAACGGCTCGCCTGCACACAGATAAGCCCTGAGAGGTTTTAGATGTGCGGCTAAAACCAAACTGTAATAGCTTAAGTTTTTTAGATATTAAATAAAATAAAATAAATAAAAAATAACTTTGACTTGGGAATCGTACCCAATAACTCATGCCACACAACAATAAGACCAACGGGGAAAAAATACAAAGAAAAAGGTAGTAAATACGTAATAGATACAGAAACTTGGTATTTCTCTAAATACCGAAATCTCTCTAGGTCTGTCTAGTCATCTTGACGCAGACACATCAGGCGATGTCTTTTACGTCAGCGAAACGAACGTGTGTGACATTTGGTCCCTTCGCGTGAGGACCGGTGACGAGGACCGGTGACGAGGACCAATGACGTGGAACACTATGCAACATCTCTTCATTTGTTTTTTCGGTAGCCGGAATACATGTGACGCTTGAGCTTGTTACATATTGGCAAGCAGTAATACGTCACTCCTGACGACATCACTATTTATAAAATTGCCTCTAATATAACTTATTATAACTATGACGTAATTACCCTGTTCAACATTCTGCTGTGCTCTATACCACTAGTGCGGTTCCTCTTAGCTATAAGGAAGCGTTTACAGTTAATTATGAAATAAGTGCTGCTTTGCCGTAATTTGTGAATTAGCGAGTTTGTGTTTATTAATAATATTATGGTAGCCGTTGCGAGTTTGATTGCAGAGATAGAGGTTCTTACGATTTCTTGAAAATGATGATTGTTTATGATTTTGATTTGTAGAAGTATGGTCGTTACTAGTAACTACACCCAATCTACACTTCACCTATAATCTGTCTGTGTGGAATGTGGTTACTGAACTCCTTTCGGACAATCTGCCTCCATCAACTCCGGTCCAAAGTTGCCATCACCACCTGCTGGAAGCTTAACTGGTCTAGCTTCTTTTACTTGGTCGGACCATCGAATTGGCGATCAGCCTCGTATTAAGTACCAACAATAACCAGTTTTTCAAGGCTGCTATATCCCCTTAACATTTTTATTATTCTACACGTATAATGTAACAAAAAATCTAAACCAGAAGGACTTGTTAAGATTTTAGGAAGACAAAATCATACACAATATAATACACAATGGAATAACTAGTTTAGTGTGGCTGACACATTATAACGTGCCTATAGATATTTTCAGACAATTTATATAACAACATCGACCACACAAATATGATCCAAACTTGCAACGCACACCCTATAAATCAATTTCTCGCTCACTGCGCCATAATAGTGGTGAATTGACCTTCTGTCTATCTTTTCGATTCGACCAAGAAATTTTACAAATTATACGTGAAAGCCTTAGAAGATCCAAAAGTCTAGCTCGATAGTCGGACAACCAGTTTTACAAGGGGCATAATATTACCGAATAACTGGGTTTTGGACGTCAGATAGGGAGTCACTCCAAGTAAATACTGGTATGTCAGCAGCATCCGGTTGAACTGAACGAGAAAAGGCTAGGCAGATGATAAGCCTCAGATTATTTTTCCAATGCAACACAATCCAACATCTCCCATTAAAAAAGCCCTTACGACACGACCTTCGGCCGGGAGCCGAACTTAGCCGAAGTCGAACCCGAACTTGCGGTGAGCGCTCGATTTCGGTCGTTTAGCAGCAGACATGCAGCCCAGACACGGCGTGGGATGGCCCTCTATAGGCGGTGCGACGACCCGGTGTGCCCGTAAATTTGAGTGGAAGCTTACAGGAGTATGGGAGGAATAGTAGAGAGGAATGAGAAGGAATACCTCGGATGATACCAATTTAATTAGTCAAAATCGGCTTACCTTTATGTAAGCAAGGTCTTGATTGCAAAACTATAAAAAAAACATCCCGAAAAACTCCACCATGCCATTTTTTTTTTTTTTTTTACGGATGGGAAATCATCAAATGACTTCTCCCGCTCTGGGCAGAGCGGAAGGGAGTGTCAGACTTGTACTGACTAAAACCCATCCATGTTCCTTCCTTGCCAATAACTACTACTAGCTCCCATAACTTACAAATTATGACAGGGATAGTTTTTGTCCTCAACGGTTAAGATGTAAAGTAGACCTACAAATCGCCTGCTGTGTCTGTAGACAAAAATCAGCATAAATTTGAGAAATCCTTGATTTGAAAACGCATAACAACTTTGCCTAAACTGGACATCGAACCTATGACCTCATGTTCAGTAACCGCATTCAAAAGTAAGTAAAAAAATCTTCATCTAAAGACAAAATACTGAGAATCATCAAGTATCAGGCAACCTTGAATACCTATAAAACTCATTAATATAGATGCATTAACTTTGCAAGGGGCATTGATTTGCGTAAGGCCTAAGTCTTTGACCGACCAAAAGGTCAAAATCCGATCCTTGAGAGATCTGTACCAATAAACGACTTGGAGGGATTAAAGCAAATAGATTTAGTACGAATACGAGATATATTTTATTTTTTTATTTTTACGAAAATGTATAAACTAAAGTAAATAGGTATGTATATGATAAGTTTAGGTTATTGAAGAATTTACGAAACGTTTTTAGTTCATCCTTTCGCATGAAAACCTGAAAGTACGATGTGTAGGGATCTCTTAACCAATATGAATATTCAGCTATAGCTCAACACCTAAGCTTCAGGTTCGCTATTGTGATGGCACAAGTTCGAATCTTTACCGTTATGGTATTGATTTGAGCTCAATACGATAAAGTTGTGGTTATAGAGGTAGACTAGTATTTTCCTATTGAAATTAGTTGTGTGTGTACACATCTACGTATCCAATCCAACCTCTGTTGCAGATAAACAATTAGAAGAACAGAAAGAAAATTCAAAAACACAAATTGTAACCAATATTTGAATAAAGAGAAAAAAAAAGCGACCAATCACCACCAAGCAGGTTTAAATACGTTAAACAATATTGGAATAAAACCTCATTTCAGTGCTGTAAACAATTCCTCGTGATTTTTCAATGCATCACCGTTCGCTGGGTGCAGTGAACATGATGTTATTCACCGAGCATCGAACCCGTGTCCTTGGCCTCAGGTCTTTGCCGCTCGAGCCTACGTGGTCGCGCGGAGTTAACACGTGCTGGATGTGGCTTCTTTAGTTGATTTTATAGTTTCTTTTAATAAGAAATGGAGATTTTTATGTGTATAGTTGGCTTGACTCTTTAACTATCCTAAAGTCTTCAACATTATTCTATGGTTTGTTGATTGACTGTAACATTAGTTTTCTTACAATTCAAAGGAGCATCGAATGTTATTCAGGAGTTTAGAAGTCAAGCAGAACGGTTTGTACGAAATACAGGGTGTAAACAGACTCTTCATGAAGCCGTCAACCCAAGCATTATGTACATCGAACATTGGGCTGATGGATGGATTGAATAGTATGGAGGTTGTGGAGGTGTTAAAAGGAAAAATCTTACTTTAGAAAGACGTATTTAAAAAAAAAAGCTTGTGAAAAAGTTGGAACTTTGACCCCCAATATCTCCGTAATTAGAAGGTTCCCAGGTATGGTCTATAGCAAAAAAATGATCGCAATGACGGGGAGATAAGTGCCTTTCGGCTTCACTCCCGAAGAGGTCCGTCCCGAATGTGTCGGTCACAGAGTCTCTCAAGGGTTTTCAATAGGAAAGATGTTAGGAGTCTTTTTACACCCTTTATAAGTATTTAATTTATTAAGGACGTATTGACTAATAGATGATGCATGATTTTATTTAGCCACATATATTTATCGTATCGTCATCAACATCTTCCTGCCCTTATCCCATTCTACTTGGGGTCGGCGCAACACGTTTTCTTCTTCAGTTCTCCCCTGTCAAACGTCATGGCATAATTTCCTCCTTTCTCTTCCTTTTTTTAAAGTTCCGGCAACTCGTACAAACTTATTAAAGTTTGCACCAGTGATACGTGCAGTTACAATACTTAATAGTGTCTCTCGGCGAATGGACTTAATTTTCTTGCTCTTTGGCGGAATTCCAGAGGATGACACTTAATATGTTATCCACTGGGTAACTTCTAATAGCAATTAATGACTTCTTTTGTTGGTTTGGGTCTTACCTGTAAAAACAATTGTATGTGTTAATGAATAAAATAAATAAATAAATAAATATCCTCACACAATCCATCCATATTTTCTTTGGCCTTCCTCTCCCTCTCCATCCATCAACATTCATGTCCATCACTCTTTTAGTCACATGCGTTTCATCCCTCATCATGACATGTCCATACCAAGACAAACGATTTCCTTGCAGTTTTTCTGTAAAAGGCGCCACTTTCAAACTTCCTCCAATATACTCATTCCTTATTTATCAATTCTTGTCACGCCACACATAAATCTCAATAATCTCATCTCCGCTACATGCAATCGTTTTTCATTCATCTTTTTCACAGCCCAGCATTCTGATCCATACATAACGACAGGTCTTATCACGGACTTGTATATTTTCCCCTTTAACTTGATCATATCTTTATACCTTGATTGTATCATATTTTTGTATCATACAAAACAATTATTTTAAAAAAGCTACTAATGAATGGAAAACCAATGGCTTTGACGTTGCATTATGAATAATTCACTTTATAACATGATATATTCATCTCAGAATTAAACGATAAAACCTCGACAATACAAGTTGTATGTATATCAACGATACATTATCAAAAATATCACATAATCAACCTTGTTTTTAAAAGGGTTATGCAGAAATGTGGCCATAAACAAATCAACATTTCGCCAGTTTTCTATAAATCCTTTTCAATAAGGGACGACCCTATTGCCCTAAATCAGTAACCTAAGATCATAACTCCGAGCAGTTACTGATTAATACCATAGAAATATATTTTTCATTAAATCAGAACATTGGTACATCCAGTCATCTACAAAATCACTCAACGTGTTCTTCGTCTGTCAGTCCAACATAACGTTAATTGGTGGCGCATCTAGTGCTCTTATTGTGCCAGGTACCTGCAGGATAGCTAGCCTGATGCACAATGAGGTCTGTGTTCAATATTTTTGTGCCGGGATTTTTATGCTAATGCATTGATGTATGGAAGATTATAATGTTGAGGCCTGTTATTTAATATTATGAAACAAAAACCAGAAAGATTCGATGTTGGGTGAGTTAAGGATTAATTTTGCTTTGTAAATTATTCGCAATTGCGAAACCCCAGTCTCAATCACCTTTTAAAGGTCGTCGCTCCGCTCCACCTAGTGGTAGACGGGTTGACAGATAGGGGGCTGTGGCGCAGTTTTGGAGTGGCCCATGCCCAGCCGTGTACTGGGAGAGGCCCATACCCAGCTGTGGACTGGGAGAGGCCCATACCCAGCTGTGGACTGGGAGAGGCCCATACCCAGCTGTGGACTGGGAGAGGCCCATGCCCAAGTTTTGTGCCATTTCCTGACGTTACTAAAAGCAGAATAATCAATAAAATTACATCATAGCGTTTTTATGATTAGCTCTCCTCTTCACCATAGCATTACCTAAGCTGGATGTGCTCAAAGGACCCACAGCTCATGAAGATGTGGAAACAAAACGATAAATCGTTAATAGGATTATTCGTTTTTTTTTTATGCAAAGCGCATTTTTATCGAGACAGCTGATGCATTGCATGTGTCATAAAAGGCACAAATGCATCGTAATGTATGATGCCGGAATTTAACTGTTCCACGAAGTATACAAGGAAAGAAGTATTAAAAAATGTTATTATTTTTCTAAATACCTGCCTACTTGGCTGAGGTTAAGCATCTGTAACAACATAGATTTCTTCTTTTTAGATTGAAAACTGTCTTCAAATTAATTTACTAAATAAACTAAAAGTAAGTAAATAAACTTCATTTACAGCGTTGTATTTGCAATACAACACTGTTTTCCAAAGCAGACTTAGTTCAATTAAGGGTTCATTTTCCAACAAATAACTCCCATCGCTAGAATAAATCTAATACTTTGACATAATTTGCTACCAACTACTTATACATTTTGCGACGGTCAGATATTGAAAAAATTAAGTTACAGACCATAAACAGTTTCATTGTAAGAAATGAAAATGCTTGCGGTTTGTATTCGACCCACGTGGCTAAATCCGCCCTCATAAAATCATGAAACATTCGATCAGTTTTGCAAATACTTTGGAGCAAATATGTGTTATGAAGTAAAAGAGGAGCAAAAAAAACACAACCAACACCTACACACACTCAGATGCAAAAGCTAGTCACATAAGCAACGAACGTTCTCCACAATTCAAGGTTACGTAGATTGGGCGGGACATACAGATAGACAGAATGGAGCATGCCCAGAGCAAGTCACGACCTGTTTGAGATGTTGAACCGTTTCCACTTGTCGATAAACTTGTTATAAATAAGGTTATATGCTAATTATATTATGAGCGTATTTATAGCTAATTGGCTGATGTCGTTTGGCCATATAGGGTGAAAAAATGAGACGCAAATGGCAGGAAATCTCGCTTGATCATCTCAATCGTTTTAAAAACGTGACACGACTCGTGCAGTTTATGAGATCTCCCGATAAGCTATTCACAATAGCTATTGGATTCGACAATGCTGAGTATTCGGAAAGGCAATGTGTCAAATATCCGACTAAAACAGTTTCGTACCATGGAATAGACAAACTCCGGTTAAGAATACCTCAGAAACCGCCTCGAAGAAGTTCTTTGGAGTATTTGCATTTATTCTAGTACTAGGTCCAATATAAGGAGTTTAAACTTGTCTGCTTAATTCCAAAATTCAATATAGGTCGATAAGTGGCATTAAATGTGGTAAAAGGAAGTATTACTTTTGAAATTTTAAGATACAAATTTTCCTTAAATCCAGTTCTATAAAAATAACCACCAAAAGGTACAAAACCGAAACGATTTTTGCTAACCCAAAACACGGTAAACAAAATGTATCATCTTATACTAAGGTCCATCGACACCGCACGAGTTACTAACAGAGCGTTTAGCAATCTGCGATTACTGAACTGATATTATCTTAGTACGATTAATGGCCAGCCCTTTATCCAATGTCGATAACCGTGCTAAAATGAAACGGTGCAACCCACCCTTTGAAACACCGATTTTAAACCTTATTTGGACCTCAACCAAGTTTGAATTTCGAATGCAAGCCGAAAAGCTTCCGAAAGATTATTTCCTGAATTGTATTTTGGATTGTAGTGTCTTCCAAATAAGGTTCTAAATAAATTGTGCCTTAATTTCTAAATAATAGCCTATGTGCACGGCCAGTTGTATGTCCTCGGGGTACAATAGGTAGGTCTGCAACAGATATATGTATCTTGAAAACGAGACAATTTAAGGTATAAGTGGAATATTAAACGTGTCAGGAAGAAGTAAGGTCTTTATTGTAAGGTACTGAATTGACAGCTTGGGTTTTCAATTAATTTAGAGAGGTACGTTCTGTTTGATGGGTTTGCCGATAGCTTTCTGAGTCTTAACTTTGTAACCTCCCAATATGTGAGCAGACTAAATATACTTACTTACGACTTTTATTTCTTCTTGTAAACGACTAAAAACTTGGATTTTATAATGTTTAATTAAGGCTGTTAAATTAGGCGTGTAGACGGCGCGTTCCTGTTCCACGCGCGCTTCAAAGAGATGTCAGCAAACAGGGAGGGGCCCGCAATGGCCGAAGCTTGCCAGGGGATTTTTGCCCAGTTGATGGCAATAGGCTTGCTGCGGGCTGTTCGAAAGAGATACCGCGGTCCTGGAATACAAAGGGCAAGGAAGGAACATGGATAGGTTTTAGTCAGTACAAGTCTGACACTCCCTTCCGCTCTGCCCAGAGCGGGAGAAATCATTTGATGATTTCGCATCCGAAAAAAAAAACAGGCTGTTAAATTAATTATAAAAGATCTGTTGACGGTTTTGTGTGCTGACAGTCAGATAAAACAAGTAAGATTAACGATGAAAAATCTATAAAAATGTATGAAAGAGGCTTCTTTAAAATAGAAACAATAAATTTAAAAAAATATATTCCTCAACGTATATTTCAGATCAATAAATGCAACGGCTGCACAGAATCGCCAGTCGAATAACTTACCCGTTTCCTCTAGACTGATATAAAATAAGCCATAAAAACCAATTACCCACTATAATCAATGAGTCAGGTTTACCTGAATCGATACTAAGCGAGTCTGTGCAAGAACTTGCTGCTAAGCCCCTTAAAACTTCGTCGTGATGAAACTTTGCAATCAAATTTTAGTACAAGCTAATTGAACTTTGGTTTAAAAAGTAAAAAGTGACGGTAATTCAAAGTTTTCACTGCTAATGACGTCGTAGGAATTTAAGAATGTTTTTGGGTGTGTAGCGGCACTATAAAAAGTGCTACAGCGCCATCTATGACACGAGTTAAGACTAACTAACATCGAAATTCTGAATCACGCTATTAAAGTTATCTTAAGACCAAAAAGAGAAATCCAAAAAACGTCGGTCAGTAGCCCACCAGACATAACAGACTCTGGTTGGAGGATCCTCGGGATCTTCTAGGGGAGAATGAAGAACTTTACACCCTGTCCTTCATACCCATTTTTTTATTTTTTTACGGATGGGAAATCATCAAATGACTTCTCCCGCTCTGGGCAGAGCGGAAGGGAGTGTCAGACTTGTACTGACTAAAACCCATCCATGTTCCTTCCTTGCCCTTTGTGTTCCAGGGCCGCGGTATCTCTTTCGAACAGCCCGCAGCCCTGGCAGGCATAGGCCCTTGCGGGCCCCTCCCTGTTTACTGACATCTCTTTGAGTCGCACGTGGAACACGAACGCTCCGTCTACACGGCCTGTCGTCAAAAGACGGACGGACGGCGAGCTAGCCCATTACTCACCGTCCACAGGTCCGCGTCTACGGTGGCCGGAAACCACCACATGACCCCCGACGCCCGAGGCGTCTCCCGCGGCGGCTGGGACGAGAGGTTCTCTCCCTCTCTCGCTCCGCCACCTCCTTCGCTAGTATGACTGCTTCGCAGAAGGAGGTGACGGCGTCCCATTTGTTCTCGCTTCGGACCATGGCTTGAACCAGGGCCGGACGCGATAGGTCGCCGCCGCCGATCGCCGCTACGAGGACACGGCGGTGCTCCGCCCAGTCCTTCATACCTTTAAAGGTGTATATATTAACCAATGCAATGTAGAAAAGTATGAATCACCCTCGCACAGAGAGGTGGCCTGAGAGTCCTGTGAGTCCTGCGACTCAGCAGTGGGAAAGTTGCTATTGGTTATGTAATGTAAAGCAGGAAAGGAACGATGGATTGATTGTGTGAAAGATGATATGAATATACTCGTACTCTGGTAAAACGACGCTAAAGACGATCTTTGTAATAATGTACTGTTCCTAGAATAAATGAAAACCAAAAGGCATATCCCTAGTAGGTCTCAAAAACCGTAAAGATGACGAACCATCAGGTGTCCTGACTTAAAACTCAGTATTCCGTACTATAAAACCTGGTTCTAAGTTCTTTTTACAAAAAAAAACATCTACAGGCTGATCCTTTTCGCGCGACGTCCAATAATGCGATTTCAATGTACCTGCTAATTGCGTTCAGCGTTGGTTTGGTGCCCGCTCTAGTAATGTTTGTATACAGGGTAGTGTTCTTCCGTGATTTAATTTTAGTTGAATTATGGGCTGACTAAAATGTATATCATGGTTTTAAAATATTGAGAGATAAATGCTGTCCAGTTTGCTAGTAACCTGGTGAATTAAGGAATTTCTGCCAAATGTAAAACTTATGAGTATTGGTCAGAAACGACGACGTAATCAAGTTGCATTCTGTTCTAATTGTTGCAATTTGGGTAAAACTAATGATTAGACTACAGAACTGTAGCCACTATAGAAAGCAGCTATGTAGGTATTAATCTTCTAAACTACTTTCAGATACACATACATCTACTAGATCATTTCTTTAAGCCGATATTTAACTTACTACCCAACCAAGATGAGGAAAAGACAAAACAATACAAATTAAACATTGAACCGTCTTCCTTCATCCTGTATACCACGGGTATCGCCACCTGCGACAATGGACTCGGGGGAAGAAAAACAAACGAAAAGTCAATGGCGGGAGGCTACAGGCTACAGGCTAGGGGCTACGGCTATAGACGGGCTATTGATACAGTCGATAGGTGTTTATTCTGCTAAAGATCTCGATTAAGGATACCGTGAAGAGTTTGCTGATCCTTTTTAGCGTTCAGATTGTCACGATATATGAGAGTGCACAGAATCTACACTAATATTATAAGCAGGTAAAGTTTGAACGTTCGGAAATACCAAACCGATTTTGAAAGGTGTTTCAGTAATAAGATGCAATAGGTTTTATTTAAAAAAAACACCACCTTCCTATTGGTAAATTACCGATCATAGCGTCATTCATTATTGGTAAGTTTTGCAATTTTTCCGTACTAGGTAGTAAGTCAAAAAAAGAATGTTTGTTGTAGTTTTGTTTTTAGAAAACGTTGCCCCACACTAGGGTGCGGTTACAAACATTTACGCTCACAGACATAACAGCCAAAGCAAAGTAAGTCCTGGGTTCGATTCCCAGGTCGGGCATAGTGTTATTAGGTTTTCCCATTAGAAATTTCTCAGTAGCTGCCACGGCGTCTGGATTTTGCCGGGTTGATGGCAATAGGCTCGCCCCTATTACATGGGACTTAAACATAATTAGTGGCGAAATGTGGATGGACTATTAGGTACACTTCTCCCTAACCCTTCGAGAATTACAGGCATGGTGTTACGTTTTTCGAAGGAAACCATCTGCCACTTCCAACATTCAAATCATAAAACAAAATAGACAACGAAAGAACATCTATTATAAACCACAAGTTTTCAATCCTCCTCTAATTTCATAAAATAACCGAAACATAAAACTATAATAGATTTAACAAGAAACCATAATCTTATAATATCATTAAACCATCAACGAAGCATCTACATCTTTCTCAGAAAGTTTAGTTTTTTCAATCCGATTTCTAGTTTGGTTCTTTTAATTTCAACTTTAACTAGTTGACTGAAAAGTATGTTATTGACTGCAGTGAACAGGCGGAATATGTCGCTATGAATATCCGTTTTCTGTTGTTCTAAGAAACGGTAATTTGTGAAGATTTGGATATTTATTCAGAGAAATGATTGTGAAAAGCCCATTACGACTTTTCTGTATTTTATTCACAGGTTGACAGGTTTTGATAGACACGAGACAGGAAATTATTTTTTCGAAATCATTTTGATTTTATCTTAGTTTTTGTTTGTTTTTCTTGGTAACCTATCTGATTTTCGTTAATTTATTGATTTGCCTTTACTGCTGATATTGGGCCGCCAAGATACAGGCTCTGCCTAGTTTGGGGCCCACGGCTACTTCTACTTTTGTACTTTTTTAACTTTGCTCATTGTATTTTGTTTTTCTATGTTTGTTTGTTACCTAACTTGCGTGTGTCAATAGATATAATTTTAATTTAAACAGCAGCGATAAAAAACTGGGATATTCCAGTTAATCTCAGTACCTACTGTGGTAAGTTAGCTCAAGTGCAATGAGTTGTAGCGTTTACTACATTCTCTGATAAAATTGCGAACCCTAATCCAGGCTTAAAGGATAAAAAACATTAATATTGTAATTATTGCTTTATAACTAAACAAATATTGACAAACCGATCTACACATAATCAACAGTTAAGGTTAAGAACTTATAAATAAGGGTACAGTTGAATGTCAGACTTTTAATCTTCGAGACAAACAATAATTATTGAACTGATATTGTTTCGATTAGATAGTGATGTGTGTATATAAATATGATTATTTTTCAAATTGTACTTGTAGTAACTTATTGTTATCTAAACCTTTATATGCAAAAAATAACCTTCTTCCAAAAAAAAACCACATAAAAGTGGAAAATAACTTTACTTTCGGAAGTCGGTGGCAAAAAAGTAAATGAAATAAACAAAAGTCACTGACTTGCGAAAGTAAAGTTATTTTACACTTTTTAGTATTTTTTTTGGTAGTACGTTATTTTTTTATGAATCCATGGGAGTTACATTACATGGGAAGTAGATATAACTTGTCGTAATGTGGGAACAGCTCTGCCTTGGTAAAAAATCACGCCTGTATTCCTCTGAAGGGTTAACCCTTCAGAGGAATACAGGCGTGATTTTTTCAGAAATCGAACATTACATCACATTTATAAGCACATTTTCTTTCTATTAGGTAAAGAACCCATACTGATACTAAAATATCACACTGGACCAGATTTATGTAAACAAATCAGTCATCATCATCTGCCTAGCCATTTCCTAACTATGTTGGGGTCGGCTTCCAGTCTCACCGGATGCAGCTGAATACCAGTATTTTACATGGAGCGACTGCCATCTGACCTACACAACCCAGTTACTACTGGGTAATACGATAGCCCTTGTTAAGACTGGTTGTTAGATTTTCAGGCCACTGACTACCTGTAACGACTGTCAAAGATCTATAAATGACAGCCAGGATCAACGGCTTACCATGCTTTCCAAGACACGGAGGAAACTCGGTAGGTATGAGGAAACTCGGCCAAGAGCTCAGTAATATACTTAAAATGATAAATAAAAACAAAAACTACTATTACTACAATACATTACTATTGCAGAACTAATTTTCTCTTTTCACGCAACCAATAAAAGTTTTAATGTATCAATTGCTTGTATTTCAATGAAAGTTATAACAAAACTGGACATTAATGTCTAAATTACAGCAATAATTTGTACTAATGGGATATTAATAATTTTAAGTGACAATAACCCAGCGGCTAAGGCAATGACTGGTGAAGGTCGGGAGTTCAATTTCAATCGTATTGAACTATTGGAGTGGACCCACTCTCTGTGCAGGTCATCATTCATCATTTCGGCCGAAAGACGTCCACTGCTGGACATATTAGGCCTCCCCCAAGTGTCGCCACATTGATCGATCCCGTGCGACTCGCATCCAGCAGATCCCCGCAACCTTCACCAGGTCATCGGTCCACCTAGTGGGAGGCCTTCCAACGCAACGTCTTCCGGTTAGCGGTCGCCACTCCAGAACTTTACGACCCCATCGGCCATCCGTTCTGCGAGCAATGTGCCCTGTCCACTGCCACTTAAGTTTGGCAATTCTTCGGGCTACGTCGGTAACCTTGGTTCTCTTGCGGATGTCCTCATTTCTGTTTCGATCGTGCAAGGAAACTCCGAGCATAGCCCTCTCCATTGCCCTTTGGGTGACTTGTGCAGGTATATTAAGAAAACCTATTATTATAATGCTGTAACACGAAAACGAGATGAATATCACAGTTACTGATAATGATGATGATAATGTTCTGGAGGTTAATCAACTCTTGACGCTGGCCCTAGCGTTGAAAATCGAACTGAGTCATATTAAGGCACTCATACATGTTGCCAAGTGTCAGTCAAAATTTAACATTAGTACGCTTTTCACTTATAGCATTCGGATGCCTTTTCAAACAGTAAACGATGACGATGATTCTAGCAACAATAAACAACTAAAGCTACTTTCCTCTACAACAAAATACAATCAAGACACTTAATCAATTCTCATTGAAGCCCCGGAAGATAAAGACGACTAAATCGCCTCAAAACCATCACCATTTAAAATTAAACATTCAATTATCAAGAAACGTTGCGGTTCAAACAATCGTGGTTCCATTCCGGGGCACAATTAATAGAACTTAGTCAATCAGGCATCTTGCAGAGCTCAACAAATGTTCTCCATTATGCTGATAGCATCGGTGGAAGGGGTCTTACAATTACTGTACAATCTACAGACAAATCAACGGGTACCGCACAAATAGATTTTATATCTTCGTGTATAGTGCAAGTATGAAGCTTATGTATCTGACGTTTCGAAATATTTTGGATTTGATTATAATTGTTTATCAACTTTTTAAGTGAATATTATGAAAACTGTTATAATAACATGTACTATGTGTACAATATCTGGTAATTTATAATTACAGACCGTATATTATTTGAATTTAATCTTAAAAAATGTTGAATTAAGGGAGTCAATGATAGCGTGACCGTGTGATGAATGATCAACGCTTTGAAATGGTCAACAACAGTACTTTCACAGGTTATTATGCCTTGTGACTGTGACTGTAGCTTCGTTTTTCTGACATTCAAAAGTGCCTGTAATGGTGTAATTGAAATAAATGCTTATAGTTTGAATTGACAGTTGACAGCTGTGAATGTGGTGTGCCGACTCCCAGCAACGTGACAAGGGAAGAAAGATAGTCAGGGACAGTTATGTACCGAACAATACGCAGACTAGTCACAGGCTTCGCACTAATTGGTCAACTACAATGATACTTATGGTTTAGTTTTTTACTTTAACTTTGTTCCCGCTCATTCCGCTACCTCTTTCATCTTTCACCTTTTTACGTTTAGTGGCAATAAATATTTATCGCTCGCGTCAGACCCCGGGATTAAGACGAAACTACACAAATATTATGCCGATACACTAGAGCGTCTGTGGTCACTTTGTAGTAGATTGTTTTAGGCCAGTTATTTATGAGGTGCACAAGTGGTCCATGTTTTCTTTCCTTGTGCAATGTTTTTAATGTGCTATAAAATTCGTTTGATGGTAAGAACCGAGGTATTTCACAAAGTTCTGTGCGATAAAGTCTAATGTAGGTACTGCTGTTCTTTACAGTTCTTTTTTTTTAGTCTTTGACTATGGTTCATGTAAAATACTGGTATTCAGCTGTATTCGGATAGACTAGAAGCCGACCCCAACATACATAGTTGGAAAAAGGCTAGGCAGATGATGACGACTCTACGCTGACAGGAAGTAACGTTTCTGAAGTCAGTTTAAGTCAGAAATTTGTATGGATATTTTGGATTTCCGCAGATAATAATTCCACAAATGTTTACCAACAGCGCTCCCTGTCAATCTCATTCAAAAGCCAAGAGAACCATGGAACACGGGATGAAGCTACAGGAGGCTTATATTACTACATGCTAACATCAATACTGGACAAAGAAGGCAAACATTGAGGTAGGCATTCAAGAACACGAATAAAAAACGTAATATTAATATTGGCGTTCCAGGGGTTTTTCCTGAATTTTATTTATTTTCCCATAAAATTAACAAACAGCATTTTGCAATTAAGCACTTGTCAAAGTAGACTAACCCTGACATATGTAGGTAAGTGCATAAGCAATATTATTAATATTAGAATTCCAGGGGATTTTCTCATTTATTTCCATAAAATTAACAAACATGATTTTACAATTAGGTATTATCATTTGTGATTCAGTTCGTAGAAGGGAAAGAACTAAACGTCAACATGATTACGCCTGTAGGTAGGTATTAGTTTGAGTAAAAATTATGAAAAAACATTTAGTAGGCAATGGAAATATCCCTTTAAGTAGGCGTCAGAAAATGACACGAGAATCACCAAGAAACACGAGTAGATTTTAAAAACCTAGAACATTTTTAGCAGCACCCAGCAGGGTTGTATAAATTGAGAGCGAGCATTTTGCCATCACCCGGACACAAATCCAGGGTTGCTGGGTTGCTGGCTGGGAAATTCTTAGTTGGAAAACGAAAACCCACTCAATCACTCTTCATTAGGTGTAAGGAACAAAAGCGTTACACGAGGAATAAAGCTAACACCAAATCCAATCTTATAACCAAAGCCACTACTTCACTTCATGCCAATCTCCCTTCACCACTAATTCCAGTAACAGTATTCAATTTATTTATTGAACCAGGTGTTTCTTCAGAAATGTATGTATTGTGTCCAGTAATTGTGAGGGTACGACCCTTCAGACCCTGAACGTGGTCACTTTGTCAATTAAGTGGGCCGGATTCCAAAACACCATTGAATTATTTCATTTGCGCAGATGAGACTGAAATTGGGACTGAGAAAACTGACACGAATGTTCGGAAAGACGGAAAGGATAATTATTTAGGGATTCTAAATAGGTACTTAGTTCGGCTCGGCACATTTAATTCAGCATTATTTGTCTATCAACAAATCCGACCGAAGTAATTACTATACTTATTTGTGTCAGAAAAATCGGCAAACTTCACTGATTATCAGCACGTCACAAATCGCGTTAAACAGAGCGGTTTTTTCCCTAACGGACCTCTCGATATCATATTCGGTTCTGCTACCCAACGAAGAGCACTCTTAAGGAGTGATCAAAGACGCCATTTCTTTATTTCATATTATCAGAATGCAGCCTAACACCCATTCATTTTCAACAAATGTACAATTCAAAAGAATATTATACTTAATTTTCTCATTTCAAAGCCTCAGCTTAGGGGCAATTATTGTTTGACACCAAAAGATCTAAAACAGAATTTTATATAGCTAAGATTATCTCTGGATCAGTTAATATTCAACGAGAATTATTCTTTCTGAGAAAGAATGAATTATGATTGTAGCAACGGCGATTAGTCGAGAGATGGAAAAAGATAATATAATATTTGTAAAAAAAAAAGGGTGTGCTTTAGACTACACGACTGAAGTAAAACTTTTCATTACCTTTTTTCCATTCGCCTCGTAACGTAACTTTTCGTAACGCATTCACCAGCTTACTCCCCAAGTCTAGCTAGCGTGCATAAGGTAGTTTTACTTCAAAAACTAAAAAAATGCCGAACTATCGTCTGTTAAATTATAAAACGTAACTCTCTCTCTTTCTATCTTCACTAGCTTATATCTCCCTCTCAACTTCCATTTGCCTCGCCTGAAAACTTTCCGTAATGCTCTCGTCACGTCACGCATTCAGCAGCTTACTTCCCAAGTCAAGCGTGCGTCAAGAAGTTTTATTTCAAAAAATGAGTGTGCGATTTAGACCACACGACTGAAGTAAAACTTCTCCTTTAACTTTTTCCGTTCGCTTCGTAACGTAACGTTCCGTAACGCATTCACCAGCTTACTCCCCAAGTCAAGCGTGCGTAAAGAAGTTTACTTAAAAAACAAACAAATGGCGCAATGTTATTTTTACAAAAAGGTTGTTTTCTGCTGGCTGCAAATGTGTAGGGCTTATGATATTATTTGAATAGCTTACTTCTTTATGTGGATATCATTACAAAAAATTAAAGGTTTAAAATAGTTAAGAATGTTACCAAAGACTTAGTTTATCGAATGAGACTCTTTGAACAAGAATAACCTCTTTCGCAAGTTAGACTGAGTGACATTATCATAATGATAAAGAATCTTTGCGAAACATGAAACGACACACTTTTTCCTGTTGTCGTTCATTTCCGTTATTCTGTCAATACGTAAGAGAACGTATAATTATGTTTTAGACTTTTACGTAAAAATTACTCTGCCCTCAAGTTTGTGGTAGCTGTGAAACTACTATGTTATAAGGAGGGTCAGAGTTCGATATTAAAAAGAAAACGGAGGCTTTATAGGTCACTCAGTCCTGTTCCTCTATTAAGTTTTAGAAACATCTATAGCTTAGTGTTAAATGAAGTGTGTTACAAGCTTTTTAATCTTGCTTCTTGCAAGCTTTTTTACGATTTAAATTTCCCATTTATAAATACTATTCGCATACCACTTATTTCTATTAGTGCCAATAGTTATGGTAATGACGCTAAACCGCTACACCCCAAAACAATTTGTGCTTCATCTCAAATCTTAACGCATGCAGCACAAGAGCCACATCTAGTATCTATCAGTGTCTGCAGCATTGATCAAACACGCACACAGGCGCGAAGCCCGTGTCAATGTTTAGTTCCCAAAATAAAAACAGTGTTATCGTGCGTCGTCGACTAGTCTGGTAGTGCGCACCTTGGCAGCCGATCCAGATAACTCGCTATCGCTGCAGCTATCTGCGGGCTTGGGACAAGGCAGGGGCTGAAGTTCTGAAGAAAATTATAAAACGCCTCTTCCCCATAGGGGTAGGCAGACATTTCAAAACTTCGAAAGGTGTCAGTGACCGAAGTTGTGCGCTGAATGCAGTCTATGCCACGAATTTTACCGTGTCGAAATACTCCAAGACAGTACAATACAGTGCTCTGTGAATCTGAAGATGACAAATTTAGTATAACAGGATACTAAAAATATTCCCTGGAAGTAGACTTCCATGTTCTAATCCAACGATTGAAATGCCATGCATGTAGGTATCAACATTTTCCAAATTTTTGGCTACAGGGAAAAAGGAACGAATACAGCCGTATTTTTTATGAGAGCTTCTGATAATAAAAATATTTTTCTATATCAGAACCCGCTTCATCTTCCACCTTAGGCCTCGCGGTAGCAAGCCAGTATCGTACATTGAACCAAAGCGAAGGACAGTGAGAAACTATATTTGTATGTATACCAGTATTGTAATCTGTTTACATTGTGAATTTATTGTGCTGTCATACTGTTTAACGTCTCTTCTTATTTGAATCTTGGAGTACACATGATATGACAGTGACATGCAAGACAATGATGGCGGGGAAAGTTGGCAGGGAAAATAATATGTAGAACATAATTTTTGCTATCAGTCTCGGATATTATCAAGTTTTTTTTCTTAAGTATGGTGTTACAGTCATACTTGTTCAAAATAATATCAGTAAGACATACATGGTGCATCAGTATTTTTGTAGAACTTGACAGACGTTAGAGGTAGTCAGAACCCCGATAGTCTTACAACCAATCTTGCACTACCAGTAACTGGGTTGAGGAAGGGTCCCTCTATTTAAAATAGTGGTATTTAGCCATATTGGGTTGGATTGGAAGCCGACCCCAAAATAGTTGGGAAAACATGGCAGATATAAATACGGTGATGTGCTTTCTGGTAATAAAAACCAACTTTATTTCAAAACATTTGCTTGCTTAAAGTACACTCTTCAACATTTTGGTAATCAACTCATTATTTAAGGTACCTCATGAAATCTATTCAAAATGTCGGATATTCGAGCAGGAGAAACCACCGGTCGAAAGAAAAATCTGACTTACATTGAGGGTCATTTAAATACCCCAATCGCAGAGGATGAGGTCAAGTTTTGTTTGTTTATCCGACTAGAGGACTTCGTGTGTCGGAGGCATGAAGAGTTAAAGAATTCCTTGACACTAAATACCCAAGTATCATCGCATATGACTCGGAGAGGGAGTGTCCTTGGAGGAGGCTCGAGGAAGTCATCTTGAATTGCCCGTCCAAAGGAGAGCATCCCATCAGTCTTGCATATCTGATCGAAGCGGCTATAACAAACACTGAGATTCACAACGAGTCGTACTTCGGGAGAAGAATTAATCTGGATGAAAGGAATCGAAAGAATTGGAATTGGAGAATCTAGGCTGCCAACTTGTTGGAGAGAGATATCGTCCATCTCAGCTCTTGAGCTGAGACAAGAGCTGAGATGGACGATATCCCCCTCTCAGCATGGGATGCAGACGTACTCAAGCAGAACTTTTCTATAGACACTGAGATTAACGAAAAGGATATTATAAAGGATACCGCCTGTGCACCCCCTAGAGAGGCCTGGTCGGCTCCGTATGATCCTTGTGCGTTCATGATCGTCCATAAGCAAAGAAAACCGAAATTGCTTAATGACTACGAGCCAAGAGTGATCGCCCGTTACCTAACCGGAGAAGAGGGTGAGCTCGCCAAGAAGATAAAAGACCAGGAAAACTACTACTATAACCACGCCAGAGACGATATTGTCCAACTGTGTCGAAAAGAAAGAGAGCTAAGTGTCGAAAAGAAAGAAAGCTAAGTGTCAAAGGACGGGTCTTCTGCAAGCAGACATTTGAGATGAGGTTACTCCAAGTCACTCTAGAGAAGGCCCTAAGTGAAAACGTGTTGCCCTTCAGAAAGGCACAGACCAATACAGAGCTGGAAGTAACAAAGAGGATTGGTAGTATGTCGGCTGGAATCTTGGATGGAGGCCATCTAAGACAACGTGAAGATTCAGTAAAGAAAACACAACCAAATAAACTGACATCAAATTACCCACCACTTATCATGACGTAAAACTAGAAAATTATTAATTCCACGTAACATTACGTACGCGAACTCAAGACTGATTCGCGCAAACGACGCGTAAAATTCGCAGCGGGATTACGCGAAATGACGTCATAAAGCAAAATTACGCGACGAACGGTCCCCTGAACGATCGCTTGTTCCGTGGCCCGAATATATTTGCAATGCTTTTCTATTTGAGTGTCTCGAGCTATTTGATTTAGAGCGGATCTGTTTAGCTTACTAAGTGCACCACGGCCATTGTTGATCTGGGTGGGATGGAATTTGTGGTACACTTGGTTATTCCTTTCAATTATCATGGACATAATTGTGTCAGTAGTATTGGTTAAATTTTAATAAATCGGGTTGAAGTGACCAACACAGCTGAAAAACAGTGATCATTTCAGTCGAAAGAAGTCTGCAGCTCCACCACATCGACCGGTCCAGAGCATCTCGCATCCATCGCAGATTATCATGGCCTGAAAAAAAACATCGGTCAACTTTGTGGGCCTTCCAACGCAAATAGTAAAAATAAATAAAAAGGTATAATTTAACCTTACCGGGTACCTCAGCGGTCAGTGATTTTTTTGGTGGTTGACTGGCTCGTCATATGGGGATTATATTATAATAGGTTATTGAAATTCAGACATCATGTATCTGAAATAATAAACTGAACCAAATCGCATAAAATATCTGCCGTCCCATACCACATTTAATACTTCGACCGCCTGCTCGACACGAAAGTATAATTTTCAACGCAAACGCTGCCATGCAAATTGCAAGTAACACATGTCACAACCTTTGCTAAAATCAATAGAAATGTGATCGATACAACCTCAAAAGCTTCTCAGAAAAAAATCTAATATGAAAACCTTTGAAACAGCGAAAATATTGTTAAAAGAAAATTATCGAAATTGTTAGCAAGTCAAGTTATCGTAGAGGTATCTCCCGTCGCACGACGGTTATTTTAGGCATTTTCAATTATGTACAGGACCATTTTTTAGGGGTCTGTATGCTGGATCGGATTTTAATTTCATTACTTTGATGGATTTGAGATTTTTGGGTGGACATATTAAAAAACAAAAATAAAAACTGTACAAATAATTGAAAAATGTTATCTGCAAAACTTGACCTTTTCTTTTACTTGATTTTCAAATAATTATGTTTCAGAGTTTTTCCCAGTTTTCATTCATTTATTTTCAGGACAGCAACCTACTCACAATCATTTTTTGTTTATTTTTTAAAATCTTTCTTAAAAAAAAAGCAATCAATGGCAATAAAAACTATATTTTCGAGTAGTTTTTTTCTGATCTTCAGTGTGCTTCGACAGGTACGTACAAAGATGCGATCCTACACAGCTCCGAACCACTTGATTCTTGTCCCACTGCAGCTTACCTGCTACTTGTACCTATGAAACTGTCAAGTATTTGCGAAAAATGAAAGAATATGAGACGGAGGTGGAATATTTTCATCGTCTGGGAACGAAATGTTGGTTATTTGCCCGAGGGTTTTAACGTTTAGAATCTTTTCGGGAAAATGTTTTTTTGAACGTTTAATATCTTTTTGTAATGAAGAGACACTTAAAAACACACTCAATTAGAAGCTAAGTTCATAAAAATAAGGTAGTTTAAAAAGTACCCTGTAGTATAGATATTAAGAAACGAGTCATTTATAGCCGAGGACTATCCTTTTCCTTTTACTATCACAAAAGAGAAAATCTTCTTCGAGCCGCTGCGTTGGCTACACATAATAGGGTGTAAAAAGACTCTTAACGAAGCCGAAGAGCACTTGTTCTCCCCGTCATTGCGATATATTTTTTGTTCTAGACCATACCTGGGAACCTTCTAGTTACGGAAATATTGGGGGTCAAAGTTCCAACTTTTTCACATTTTTTTTTAAATATATTTTTTTTTAATGTTTTATTTTTTTTTACTTAAGACACCTTCATGACCCCCGTACTATTAAATCCATCCATCAGCACAATGTTTTGAATGTGTTCCATTGAGTCCTACCGTAAAACGTGATGTTTCACCCCAAAAAATAAAGTTGTTTCCCAGCAATAATTTTAGCGTAAAGTTACTTAGTTTCTCGTACATAGTGCTTGGTTAACGGCTTCGTGAAGAGTCTGTTTACACCCCGTATATACGACAAGCTGATAACAATAATGAATAGACTTTTTGTTTTTCCCTGCAGGGTAAGGCAGAGATGCACATTCTACATAATAGGACACCCCCCTTTTTCCAGTAATGTTGTAAGTAATGTTGTAAGTATGTGATAGAGGGCTAGCCTATTGCCATAATCAATCAAATTAAAACACACATATTGTTTTGATTGTTTATAACTGCCTTGGAGCGTGATACTATGTAATAGCTTACTTTCAACTAACAGTTTTGAGAGCTGTTAGAGCGAAATATCTGCGGACATGGCAAGCGAGCGGAGCGTTGTGGCAAACTATCTACAGGTGGATAAAGTGGAGGTTAGTAACATAACTAAAGAAATAGCATACTTTATCCCCGATTCTGATCTGAGAAAAGTTGCCATCGATGCCATTACCGGCACAGTATTGGAGGACTGCTCTCTCTACGCATTTGTCAAGGTTACAGCCTATGATGAATTTAATCACCAAACCATCATCATAGAGATGGAAAAGGGGATCCAAGCTAATAACTACGGTATTAATACAATTATTAAGTTCCCAAAAGATATGATCTTGTTCAGGATATTCAGATACTGGCAACTCGTATTCCTAGTAAGTGGTAATAACCTATTCAAGATCCTGAAGAAGATTGCGAAGGATGCACCAGCAGTGCAAATATGGCCGCCTATTTCATAAAGAGCGATGATGATTAAGAGGCTGCAACCCTTAAAAAGCGAGAGAGAGTGGTTCTTTCGTCTAAGGATATTATCCCGAATAGGGTTGCGTCTAGCTTCCCACATATCACACTACCAATAACAAAGAAGCTCTCTATCCCTAAATTTGCTGCACAGCATTAAAACAACAGTATACCATCGCGAACTCAAATAAGCCGGGCACAATGATGCCATAATATGCACTACAACACGGCCCGATTCCAGCTTTACTGAGTAATTCCACGCTGATAAACAACCTCAGGGTTCTCAAGGGTCTATAATACCAGACTCAGAGAGGGTGCTCAATGAGCCTATAGCTACAAAAGTTGAGAATAGCATGAATTTTGCTGATGCAGCGATATATGGGTCTATGACACCAGACTTAGAGGAGGGTGACCCTTTTTTTTTTTACGGATGCGAAATCATCAAATGACTTCTCACGCTCTGGGCAGAGCGGATGGGAGTGTCAGACTTGTACTGACTAAAACCCATCCGTGTTCCTTCCTTGCCCTTTGTGTTCCAGGGCCGTGGTATCTCTTTCGAACAGCCCGCAGCCCTGGCAGGCATCGGCCCTTGCGGGCCCCTTCCTATTTGCTGACATATCTTTGAGGCGCGCGTGGAACACGAACGCGCCGTCAACACGGCCTGTCGTCAAAAGCCGGACGGACGGCGAGCTAGCCCATTACTCACCGTCCACAGGTCAGAGGAGGGTGACCCTTCGACGCGGTTTGTTCAAGGGAGATGAAGGGGAGTTGAAAGCATGGATTGCAGTTGCATCAGATGCTTGGGTTAAGGCACTAACAGTAGCAACGTAGAATAATCTCATAAATATCATGATGAATGAGACTAGGTATATCGAGGATCACGCTTGCACTTCCATATGAATTAGGACTATGGTAGACAAAGAGCAACTCACACTTGGCCTGGTAATACCATGCTGTCAGCTACAGTTAGTTTGCTAGTATGCCACTCTTAGTCAAGTTTCATTTATATTCAGCTTTATACTAGGGTTAGATTATGATTAATTACCTTTAGGTTAAGTCTTAGGCTAGTCTTGCTTATTCTTTGTTAGATTAAGAAAGAAACAGTCAGTTTTATTTTGGCTTATGTACACTGAAGTTGTGAGGAGTCGGGCATAATTAAATAAGATCAGTCTCCGATCTGTTACTGAGAAATTCAATATAAGACGACCCAACTTAGGAATAGAAGCAACTACCACAAACTCAAAAGTAGCGAGACTAACAAGGCACGCAGTTTGTTTTTACAATCACTGATGAAAATAAAGAATTATGCGCAAATAAGTAGTCTTGCTACTAAATAAAACACTAATACATATTCATTCTGACCGACCTCCCATTCACCAGTTTCAAAACAGCTATCGACATTCAATTTTACAAAAATAAATATAGACCAACTATCAAAACCAACTCCAACATTACAATTTTACAAAAATGGCCGGAAAAGACTTTAAAATCACAAAGGCTAATAATAAGTTTCAGTTAGTTTGAATTTTAATAAAGTCGCTCTCGGGTTTGGTCGGCAACTTGTTCGGGAGGGTTAAGACTTCAAGTTTTAAGTCACGCTAAATTGGCAACGACGATGGACTTTTCAGTAAATTAATGGGAATGTTGAAATATGGGTTTTTTTGACAAAACGATAAGGGTTTAGATAGATGTTATAGACCACTAGCGCTAGAGGTCGGGGAACTAAACTGTGTAATTCTTTTAAGGTTAGAACCTTAATCTTTCATTCGGTCATCGATTTTCAAGTCGGGTTTTTAATTTAAAACTATGTAGCAACCAAATAATAACACTTAATAATATAATGTTTAAAGATGCTTGTGGCGAGATATTTTACATACTACGAAAGCTTTTAAAAATCAAAAGAAAATCATCTTGGAACAAGTTTTCACTAAAAGCCTGCGTGTGGTAACGTTCACTTATACCCAAACCACCACAAACGCAGTCCAATTTCAATAATCATTCTGATTGTTTTACCGCTACATATAAACGAATAAAATACTTCAAGGTTCCCGAAATTTTCCCAAAACATGAGCCCAAACCGCCAATCTTCACCCAAATAAACACGATTGCGTCAAATCCCGAGGTTTATCACCTTTCTTTATAAAAATCCCAGCACTGCAGGAACAACAAAAGCCAAGGATGAAGCAAAAAGGTTTAATAACGCCATACGTCGGGTAATTCTCTCTATTTTTGCCGGTCATAACTTAAGGAGAGAAATAAGGCAGCCTGAGTCGTTGTGCGAAACAATAATAAAAATAATAAATCCCCTTCAAACGCGGCTGACAGACGCGAAACTATTCGCCGGCGATTCTAGGGGGGCTATGAGACTGGGAAAGAATTCTAAGACTCGCTTCTTTCGGTAGTTTTGCGCCATACAATTCAAATTCATGGAAACAGTTACATACTTATAAATAATAAATGATTACTTTAATGTATTTGATGACTCATTCACGCTATTTCCATTAGTTTAACACGATCTAAAGTATAGCACTAAAAGCAGTAGCAATTCACCACTGCAATACAGTAAAAATAGAACCCAATTTTCGAGCTATCACCCACAAAATTTATGTCCATCATTTGCCTCTGAAGGCACGAAAAAAACAACATCTCAGACACGCCACGTTTCTTTTATTCCCAAGGAAGTGGGATAACACTTAATTTGAGCAATAAAAACAGAAATCTCGCAAATTCATTAAGCTTTTAACGGAACGACCCATAATTATAGAGTCGTTTCACCATTATTAATAACCCATAAAACAATACGAGAAGAAAATAAATTGTTCAGTTCGCCTCTTGTGAAAATTCTTGGCGTCGAGCCTAATAGTGGCATTCGGAATCAGTTTGTTGTTTCTTGTAACAATTATGTTGTTTCCCCAATCGCGTGCGTAATAGATGACATAGTTAAATTGTTGTATTTTTTTAAATTTTGTTTTGTTTATCTATGATTTAATTGCGCTAAAGTTATTTTGCGTTTGATTGCCTATGGCTATAAAGAAAAAAATTATGGCCGTAATTTAAACTAATTAAGATGTCTTAATTTTTTTTTAATTCCTAGGTAAATTCACGTGTCTCCCAAATTAAAAATTAAACAAGCAATTTTAACAGACGTTAACTACACCTTTTTTCTTGCAATAATTATTTTTCTTCACGTTCCCTTCAAAAACCAAACGCTAATAGCAAGTTTCTAAAGCCGACCATAGGATTGTTCGGCTATTCAGGACATCTCACACGAATCTTAACATCGTGGCTACCCTACCGAAATCCCGTCACCGCCAGCAACTTGGTGCGAACCCAAACGAAAATGCGGGAAATTTTTGTTTTACATGCGAAAATGGAGAAATACGCCTTCAAGAAGCCAACATCGAGAAAACCCGGGGAACAATTGAACTGAAGTGTTTCAGTCCGCGTCGGGAATGACAGCTTTCCAATTCAATAGAATAGGGTTTGATTCTGTTTGTGGCAGCCATTCCGAGGAATTTATAATTTGGTGCTTTGGGCCCGATATGCAATTTATGGATTGAAAAAAATATTAAGAAGCTGGGTGACTGTATGCTGGTACGTAATATCAATACACAACTTAAGCTTAGTTGTTGGTTGGGTTGAATATTAAAATAGACTGGAATAACGTTTTTATTTCAATAAACTCAATTAAATTTAAGTGTATCCTCTTTTGCAATTCTCATAATCAAAATTTGGTTTGCTGTAAGAAAACCCAATTCTGGGTTAAGCTCGCCATTGTACATAAGTTATACCATTGCAATTTGTATGTATATTTTTTAATTTGTGTGCAATAAAGAACAAGAATAAGAATATATTTTTTTTATTCTTTAGCTTAAAATAGGTACATACGAGTTGTTGCTCGTAGTTGGCATTTAATTTACAAATTGAGTCCTATATATGGACATTGAAAGCTGATTTTGAATAAAACTACATCTTTTCAGCGTTCACTACAAAGTTATGTGGGAAAATAAAGAAATTGTGGCAAAAAGAGGTTGTATTACATTAATGCTGGTTTAGAGTTAATTGTTGACCCTTTGAAACCAAGATCTAAAATGACTTAGGCGATTCTCACACTGCCCCGCATGATGCAGCATAGCGCGTGGACGCGAACACGGCGGACAGAAAATGGATGCATTTTCTGTGTGTTAGACTGTGCGTGTTTTCCATACAAACGGAGATACTTACAAGCAACGGAAGAACACGCATCCACGCGCTACGCTGCATCATGCGGGGCAGTGTGAAAATCGCCTTACCTATAGGTACTTATTTTTCGGTATCTGAAAATAACATGTGAAATAGATTGAAAATAAATGATGAACTTCAAGTTCAAAGGTAAAACATGCAAAAAGTAGGTAGGTAAATACCAGTAGGTATTCAGTAGGAAAATAAATGTGCGAGTATGTGGTATATTGCTAAATATGTAACGCTTTTTGTCAGGTAAGCAAAACTTGAGGAAAACGTTGCAAGAAAACCCACAAGTTTTATAATACATTCGGAATGGGTAATGGTTTGGAATAGAGGTATCACCAGTCACATTCGTTCTGATGATGTTTGTATTTATTTTAACATTATAGTTTTTGTATGAAATACTTATCAATGTTTTTAGCTTTTTTCTAAAGCGGAATTTGGCTAATTGACTATTGTTTAGACAGTCATATTTTATTTGAACGTTTTAACTTTTAAGTTTGGCTAATTGACTGTTGTTTAGATAGTCGTATTTTATTTGAACGTTTTAACTTTTAAGGCAGTCGCTCCATGTATAATATTTATGTATATTCAGTTGCATTCGGTCAGATTCGAAGTCAACCTCAAAATCTTTGGGAAATGGCTGGGGATGGTAATGATGATGGATTAAACATAATATGATTTGATTAAGATAGTTTGTTTTTTATGTATGTAAACTATGAGCACTTCATAGAGTAGAATTTCAACAAAACGGCATTTCAAGTCGTAATTGGTAGCCATGATTTAATACGGGCTAGAAAAAAAAATGTTTTATGAAAAACATTCAACTGGCCCATATGAATGAAGTTCCGAGCTCGATTCGGTCCTCTTTGCTTCAAAAGAGCTAATTAGCAAACGTGCCAGTTACATCATCTATGGTACGAAGTTTTATAAATTGCTCTGTTCAGTTCGCTATTTTTTTCCTAAAGTACGGCACAAAATACACACGGTAATATTTATTGCCAACCTACACTGCAACTACTGAATTCCCCAGGACAAATATTATCATATGTGTTAATCCAGGACATGGTGTGAGTGCTACAAGGATCCTTTGACGCTCGATAGAGGGTGACAGGAGAGCGCTCTTTGTAAATAATTACGAAATTTATTGAAAATAAAATAGCAGCTTTAGTTCTAAATTTGCCCACGTCGTATGTATGGTTATAAGTCATGTTATTCCAGCCAAACCCAAACTTAGAAAAATATGCTGTGATTAGCTATTATCTTAGTTTGATCGAGATCTATCTTATGAGAGTATTTTTTACGAAAGAACGTAAGTTTTTACAATGTAAGTGCGATCCATCCTTATTCATTTTATACCTATTTTTAAGGAACTGACATTTGATTTTGGCACGACTTGACAGTGATATAGCGGTGCTGTCATGTGTAAAAAAGCTCCAACGATTTTTTGGGAAATTACGACGTTTCTGTAGTGGCAACTCAATTGGCTTTTACTTTAGGTGCTACTTGGATGAAGAAACTGGCCTTAAGGGTTGTTTCAACAAACCTAGGTCCTCTAACTTTTTGAATTATTAATTTTCGAAACATCAAGAAGAAAGTTTCTACTAGAAATTCGACCGAATAGCAATATAACCTGAGATCAAAATAAAGACTGTTCTTCCAATTGTTATTTTACCTATGATTTTGCAGGTTAGTAACCTTTTATCTCGTTGTCATAAGGCTTAAGTAAGAAGTAAAACAGCTGGAGTACCCACTGAGCTTGAACGCTGTTTTCGATGAGCTGTATGAGAAAAGGCTCATACAGCTCTTCGAGAATAGCGTTCAATCTCAGAATATCCATTGGTCAGATCCATGATGGATCTACTGACGATTGTTTTTTCTCAATGGATCCAAATTTCAAGATGTGGATCTAATGAGATCTTTTTTTTTTCAAAAGACCCATGAACCAGACCCATCGATCAGACGATCCAATTACGGATCGCCGATCCTGCGATCCGTGAGCGTGGAGCATGGATCATGGATGCTTCACGCTCCTATGGAGTGCGCTATTGCCGCGCGCGATTGGCACGCGTTGAATCAGCTGGCGTTCGGTGTGACCGTGCCCACCCGCGATCCAAACTGCGCGGCTGGAGAGTACGTTTCTTGTCGCGAGCGATCCGTTGGTAGTCGGTTTTTGGATTAAGCACAAAGTTGTCTCAGTCTCTCGGCGCCCGCGCCCGTGGCGTGGATAGCTGTGTGCGGACCGCGCAGTCAAACGCATGGTCTGTGATCAAATGATATGGACAATTTTCAAAGTCCTCGTCTAATATCCCTTTATAAAGAACATAAATGCTTATGGGATCCAAATAACAGCAAATACATCAAAAGAGGTGCGAGGGAAGATGAATGGCGAGGTATTAGTCTCGAAATGAACAATATTGCAGTTGAAGAGTCATCACGATAATTAATATCTTGCTTTTTATTTTGTCATCCAATAGTGAACAAAAAATCTCAGTAGATCCACAACTTGAAATCAGAGAAAATAGTAACCAAAATCTTCTATTAGGATTATTTATAACTTTGTTCCCATTTCAGACTACACCTTGTTGAAAATACAACGTATATCGTATATTTTTTCCTATTCCAATTCACAAATACACACAACACACTCATCCTAGATAACCACTATCATATCAAATTAGCAAACAACTATCAATGATCATACGATGGTTTTGAATATTTGACTCAACAGAAGATATTAATCAATAATTATAAAAATTGCGCAATGTGTGACTTCGACGACTAGGTAATAGCGTAGTACCAAAATACTTTTATACGGGTAATCCCGCTTCCCGTCCAGAAACAGATAATTGGTGGGAATTCCCTAGCGTCAAAGCAATGACAATGTACCCATCTGTTTTTTTTTTATTGCGAATCTGGCATTATAACTGCAACACCTCAAAGTCACGTACAGTAAAACTGTGTCATTGCTTTTGTATCTATCATTCAAAGTACAAGGATAGTTCAAAACTCCCTAATCTTATACCCATATATTACCTACATAAAACTAACTTTATTACTAAATAATTATACAAAAATAATTAATATTCAACTCTTTTTTTAAAACTGTAATGTAATTTCAAGGTGGGTTTAAATTCACAATTAAATTGTAGGTACCTACCGTAAATAGAGATAACTATTCGTAAATGAAAAATATACTTTTATTTGCGGTGGATATGCCTTTCATCTATACAATAACTAACCCTATAATTATTATGTTACGGGTGTTACGAAACATCATATTTTCTTAAAAACAAACTGCTACATAAAAATCCACAATCTAAATATAAAAACTAACAATATTTATTTGTCACTCTCATACACCAAAAAGGCTGGACTAACAATAAAATAAGACGCCGTGATACATCATAAAACCAACCAACTTCTCATATTACACACCAAATTAGAAATTTCATCTTCTTAAAATAGATTCATTTTACAAGAAAACCATCTGCAAAATATAGAATTATAGCCAGAACACCGTCTAAAACAGAATCCCGAAAATATTTTAAGTAAAAGTCTGAAAGTCTAACCTGTAGAATTGTAACCTAGCTCGCTGGGGAATCGGCTCAAGTCACCTGCACCAAGGCATCGATTTAAGCCCGTATCATCTGAACGTGCGGCGGCGGGAGGGTTTATAACCCTTATTTTCGAAAGTACGTGGATGGGTAACTGAAGTTCAATGCAGGCTGAAATTTTAGGCAGTTTGTGCTGGTTTTATGGCTAGTTGAAGATGGATGTGAGTTTTGATAATAGAAAAATCTATATTAGACTTAAGTATTTGTTGTTTTGAAGTTACTATCTATAGAAAAGGTTAATAATGTCTGTCTTCTTTATTTTGGTATTTATATAAACTATAATATCGACACTAAACTAAAGAAATACCTGCAAAATAAAACACTAATGCCCGTTTTATGAAATACTGGATGATACATAAAAGCAATGCGATTGGCGCAGTGGCTGAATGATCCCTTGCTGCGCCGCGTGTCGCGGGTTCGATTCCCGCACGGAACAAATATTTGTATGGCCTACAAGTAGTTGTCCCGGGTCTGGCTGTTTGTGTATGTAAGTTTAAATGTTTGTGAACGCACCCGCGATACAGAGGAAATTCCTAGAGTGGGGTAACGTTTTTTAAAAAGAAAAACCTAAGGCTAGTTCACTTTTGGATTTTCAACGTCAAAATATTAATAATTTAACCTTATTCATTTATCTTTTATACAAAATCTATAAATAAAATTAATTACACCTAAAATATACGTAAATATAGGAATGAATAAAGTCATTTCAATTAAACTGAAAGTTACACAATAAATCAGAAAATTTATTTTTTCTAAAATTTCCTAAGTTCTTACTTTTTGTTGTTACTGTTGCAATTAAAGTCGGACGTAGGGTACTTAGCAAAAACTATTAATACCTAAAATACTTGATAGTAACTAATTTGTCTACCCACATTTCAAACTGAGCACGTAAATTATTTATACCTACATATAAAATATTTGACTTTTTATGTTTAATCACACTATACTCAATTACTCATCTCTGATTGTAACATTGGAAGCGACTAACGTCTAAGATACAGGCTCGGCCTAGTTTAGACGTTAGGGTTCATTTTGATTTGTTTACTTACTTACTGTACTTGTGATAATATTGTGTTAATTGTAAATGTATTTCCTCTTTTTTCAATAAAGATCAGATAAGATATTATTATTTCAACGTTAAGCTATATTTAGGCATCTATTTAAAGCCTAGTCGCCAAGTCCTAGCTTTCTCATAAATCTCCCTTTAGTTACAACTCTGCTGATCCCACAACGCGTCCACTCCACCTGATTCCTGCAGCATCGCATCCTAATCCGGTATCAGCGGATTCGGACGCCATTTTACGTCTTTTTAGCTCCAATGGCTCGGATTTCACAGTTTTACTGCCATCATAAAATGAGATGGATGTTTTTTGATTAGATTTAATTTGTGGGACCGGTGGGATCCCATCTGGTGTTTGATGTATTAAGGTTTTATTAAAGGGATGAATGCAGCTTGAAACTGGATTAAAGTACAGTTTTGTGTTCATCCGTATCAGAAAAGACTTTTTTCATTTAGGACACGATCAGAGCTCTCTTTAAAAGGTAAAAAATATTATAGTTGAAAATAAAGTTATTTTTTTTAATTTTGAGAATATTTTGTCTTACTAGATAACTAGACCTTTCACCATTCTTATTCTTCTTCTTCTCCAAAGGCTAAAAACGCACTACGTACTAATAACGAAACCAAATAGGTAAAAGCTGACATACTTGTTTAACTCGGAAGCTCTTTCTTTCTTACCAAAAATACATATCTGTCCATCTTTATATCTTAACTATTTCACTATCTTATCTATCTTACTACAACGGATAATCACTCCACAATATGGCAGTCAAAATCTACAAAACAACAACAGATATCGTCCTGCATAATTACAATTCCTATTAATCTGCATAATGAGGTTACCACGAATATAGAACATGTTGATTGTGAAATAGATACTGTTTAGGCTTCACATTATACCTGCGACAGACATGCAGACAGGGGTGAGCCCAACGGTATACATTTCATAGTCATTACGGATTGAGAGCTAACCGATGTTGCAACGTGAATAAGGCCTATAAGTACCTACGAGTATGTCTAATAAACTGCAGTTTAGTTTTAGTCAAGCTGAAGAATGATAAAGATTACGGAACTTTAATTTATATTATATAAACCTCGTCCAATTTGTAATGTAATAAATGAATACATATAAGACACTGACGATGAACAATTAACGACAAATAAATGTATTGGATTTGATTTGAACACAATTTACTAAACAAAAAAATAATAAGTCACATACATTTTCAAATAAAGTCACTTTTCGTGTCAGTTGCGTTGTTCTTAAAAACTACGCAACGTTTAGACAGAGACATTGATAGACATTGTTAGGTACAATAAATATTATTAAACTTACGTTTCATTAATAAATGTCGTTATTCTTTCAAGTTGTAAGTAAGTAGGTAAGGAGTTGTAAGTGCGATCTAGTCTAGGGGATACAGAAATAGAAGAAAGAGACTCCCACTAGACAACAAAATAAATGAATAATAAAATAACCAACAACACTTTTGTTCAACAGTAAAACTTATCCATGAAGACTCGATTTCCTTCAATATGCATCTGGAAACAACAAAGCCAGCGTGTAACGCAACCAACTAAAGAAAATCCAGCGTCCTCGAAGGCTGATCTCTAAAACCGTTCCGGACATTCTAATATCGGCCACAAGACGTAACATTCGCAGGATATATCCGGTTAAATACCGGGTAGGGGTGCCCGGGGATCTTTGGTGAGAAAAGAGATTCTATTGTTTCAGGAATTTAAATTTTGAATTTAAGCTGCGGGACTGTTTTTTTTTGTGGTACAGCTCATTCAGTTCTTTTGCTTTTTGCGATGGAATGATGAATTTGAGTTTCAAGTATCGATAGCGACGTTAGTTCCGATTTCGGCCACGCGCCAAAAGATCCTTGTATAACTATAATCTTGTTGTCTTACATATTTTACTAATACTTTCTACGTATTTAGAAGTCTTCAATGAGCATCTATACTGAAGTGTTTATGTCTGTGCACTCTTAACAGACCAGTTATCAAAGTAGGTACCCTTATACCTGCTAAGTTACCCAATATTATTTTCAGTTCCCAATTATTTTAGACTCCGAGAGATGACAAACAGCACAAATTATTTAAAGAGCTGTTTTGATTGACATTTTGTAATTAAAAATGACCGAAGATTCATTCAAGCGAACAATCAACCCCTTTCCAACGAATCTACAATTCTTGAAATATTCCTTTAATATTGCAACACCACTTAAAAGGAAAATACGGATTGATATGTAGAGATACACACAATATGTCAATTCTAGCAAATTACCGACAGTGGCATGTTTCGCTTTTCAAGAACGTATTCCACGAATTCATTGATTACCACTATTCAAGCAAGCATTATTTCAATTCAATGAAAAGCTCTGTAGTTGGAATAAAATATTCATATTAACTTAATCATAGAAATTACCGTGAAATATAGGTATTACAATTATATTTCTGTGTGAAAATAGATTTCTATGCATTGTATTAGGTCCTTAATAATGAACAAGTAAACAAAACGCTTGGAAGTCAAAAGACCTATTGTATTGTATTATGTAACGGGCTGGTGTCCGCAACTCCAAGCGCGTATTTTGCGTGCTTCAAAAGACCTAATACCGACAAATTATATTACAGGTCGCGGCACGTAAGTTGAGCAAAAATGGCGGTCGCCCGCGCAGATACAATTATGGATTGAGACCGATTGAGACCCGAAAATGTGTATGTGCTCGCGGCACGTAAGTTGACGTTGAATGCGCAGAGTTACACATTTTCGGGTCTCAATCGGTCTCAATCCATAATTGTACCTGCGCGAACTAACGCCGTTTTGGTTTAACTTACATGCCGCGATCTGTACCTAAGTTTAGTTTATGAGAAGATTTACTAACTATAAAAAAATGTTAACGAGATCAGTGCCTCGCCTCTGCTTACTTACATTACTTAATTACTAATATTAATAAGCAGTGTTTCGATAAGGTATTGATGAATAAATGAAAACAACTAAATATTTGACGGACACTAGCGACGATGCTAACTTTTGGAATAACAAAATAAGTCAATTTCGAAATGTGCCATCTTACGAGCACCTGCCTCGATTAACAGAGTGACTACGTTTTAGCACTTTATAAGCAATCAACGCACTTATTCTAATCCCTTAGAGTTCCAACCATTCAATTCACCAAACAGATAAATCAAAGAAACAATTGGTTGCATTTCCTCGCATCCTTGAGACGATACGTCCAAATCTACAGCGGGGAAATTGAACTGTTGTTCTCAAAATGTATTAGTGCATTTATTCGCGCTGGATGCAGCCCGCCTCGATACCGTACGATAATATTTTAACTTTATCTCGAATACTGTAACGAGAATTCTTCTGGTGTTATAGAGTAGGAAATTGTGGAGGAATGCAGTATGACAATATTTTACCTTTGAAACTATTTTTTTTTCTTGTCTACTAATGGTTAAATAAATAAATAATAAATAAATATTTTACATTTGAGGTGCCAAACATTTCTTTGAATAGTGTATATTCAACGAAAAGTTCAATACTCGAAACCCGAAACTAAAAAACACAGTTCTAGTTTTGACACAACATTTTTAACAACTAGATAATCGGTTCACATTTTGTTTCAACAAAAAATACAATTTAATAAAAACACGAGAAAACTAATCAAAATTATAAACATCCAGAATAACGAAACTAACCAAAAACTTTTGCATAAACACGATTAACATAGCAAATATTCATACCATAAAGTAAACATTTTGGAAACGGTAAACAACTAAATACTAATTTGAAAACTCGCATTTTAAAATAAACATTGATGTTGGCGCATTTACCTGGCTTACCATAATTTTATGTTTATTACTTCAATATTAATTTTATTGCAAACTGAATACTAAGTACTGAAAATGTGTAATATAAAAAGGATCAATTTTAAACTAGCAAGACCTCTTTTAACCATCATAATTAGCATTGTTGCCATCGCGAGAATATTCTGGATGAGACTGGTACAAGAACGTGGTGCTTGGAACAAGAGAGGCCAAACCCAGCAGTGGGTGAAGTCAGGCTCTGGATGAGGACGAAAACCACTTTTACCATCAAAGCCTACTTTAAATCTTCAATGCAGGATTAAAAATTAACAATATCAACTTACCCAGTTAAACTAAATATAAGCTAACTAAAAGAGTGCTGCTACGCTGTCTTCTGAAAACGTGCCCAAAAGATTGGCAGCTGTGTCACGTTACAATATTATTTTTCAATTTTAATTTCAAAGGTAGAAATTTTAAAAACAAGCAGTACCTTTGTAATCAAATATTATAATGTTAATTTTCTGTGTTGTCTACCGTGTGTACATAATAATAAAATAAATAAACCTGATCCCAATGCTGGTGGGCTACATTTTTTATATTTTTTAAAAATGTTTTTTTTTTATATTGTTTTATATTTGAATATTTAAAAATGTAAATAATATGTGTGAAAATAAATAAAGTGAATAAATAAAGCAGACAATATTAACTCAACCTGATTATAGCCCGATTAAGTAAACGACAACCCAGGGTGACCAGCGAGAAGCCATTCACCAAAAAAAAATCGACCAACTGCAATTTTGCTTAGAATCGCTACACTGTGTCATTCACAAAGGACAACGTAAAAGCGACACGGCATGTTTATATCCGAGGGTGGCACAAAAAGTGCAGCGTTCCTACAGCCTGGCTACCTCTTTAACATAATAATAGTTTTCGGCTCCAGCAATTTATTTCTAACCAGCTTCGCCTGCCGACTCGTGACTGTCCTGGACTACTTGTGTTAGTATTAATTTTAGGTGCGAAGACACGTTTAATAGCTTCTTTATGCAAGACTTTATTTGTGGTGGTATTGCTTGGGGTGCAAAATGAAAATATTTCAGTCTGTGATATTCGGCACGGCGTCTATCGTAGACCATAAACGATGTTCCCGCTTTTATAAGAAAAGGAAAAATATGCAAACTGGAAATTATCGAACTAGTTGTTAAATATTTTTCTAACAAATTTCTAAAAACCCTCGGCTCGGAAGAAGTGACGACCAACCAAGAAAACGAGCACTAGAACCTGACAGCCCCGGGGTTTCAACCCCAAAGTTTAGATTATAGAACTCTCACAAGTCAAGCCAAACCAAGCACACAAGAAAATATAATTCCCAATTAGGTTGTTATATTTGCACCGCTTGGGATTTTGCCAGCGCGCAGCCCAGCAGCCATCTATGTCTAAATGGTTGATTAATATTTTTGTAGTTTTTTTAATTTTTGCAGGTTCATTCAAAACAATACCTAACTTACCAGAATAATCACAATTCTTAACTTTTTCTTCACATTTATTTGATTAAAGTTTTGATTTTATCATTATTTCAAGTAATATTTTCATATTTAGTTAATAAAAATCCTTTAAATATGACGCCATGCCAAATTTTCAGCTAATTTAAGAAAAGAACGAATCAGATTCTTAGTGGCCAGTATTTTAAACTCTTTACGTACTTTTTACTTGATAGAATATTTTGATAAAATTAATGAGGTTGTTTTAGAAGAGTTTTAATGCGAAGCTACATAATAACATAACAAAACATCACGCCTGTAATTCCTTAAGGATTAGGTAGAGGTGTACCAAATAGTACATCCACATTTCGTCAGTTATATTAAGTTCCCAGTAATAAGGGGTGAACTTATTGCGATCAACAGAGCTCGAATCCAAACTCCGTAGCGGCAACTGAGAAATTCCTGATGGAAAAAACTCGATCGTACTTTACCCGACCCGGAAATCGAACAAAGGATCTCTTGCTCTGCAGTCGCACTCGCAACCACTAGACCAACGACGCATGCGAAGTTGTGGTGCCTAAAAGTAATTAAAATGCAATGCTCTTCTTACATTTTACTTATATTTTATATTTTCATGCCATCAACATGTTTCTGATACACTTTACGAATAAAAACTTTTTAGTAAGTAAGCTATTATAAATATATGCAGCAAAAATCTTTAACACTCCCATGCTATTTCCCGAAATACGTGAAAACACAGAATGCCGCAACAAATATTATTATTAAACTGAAAACCGAGTTACAAGGAAACTCACTTCAATTCCGCAGAAGACCTCCCCAAAACCGTACAAGGTAGTTCCATTACAAACTCGAATTTTGCTAAGCCTTACCTGCCGTGAAATATGTAAAAAGTAATGAGAATACTGTGCACCATAACGAAATCAACGCACAAAACATTTTATCATTATTTAGACCAAGTATTAAGCTTAATATTACTTCAAGAGTTTGCAAAATTATCTGAAAATTAAAACATGCGAAACACGACTTTATTTTGAAAACTCCAAGAGATAGGTGGACAGCAAAATAGTGATGAGCAATCTCGGTCTTATGGTTCTATGTTTCAAGAAAAACTTTGTCAATCCCTATGAGGTGTATAAACCGACTAATAAAGACGTAAGTAGGTTGCAACTTAATTTGGCAACTCAAACTTTAGGTCTCTGGAATAGGTGTTTGTTTAAAAAACGTCGGGAGATAACTTTGAGCTATTTGTTGAAAGTTCTGTATAGATAGTCTTTGTTATTTTTGCACTTACATTTTCTTAGGTCAAAATTTTCTTTTGCTTTTGTTTACCTACTGTTAAGCAATGCTGAACACTGAGCAGTCGAAACATGGAAAACATAGTGCTGGATAGTTTTTTTTAGGTGTGTTCTTAAGATATTTGTTTGTGAGTTTGTATGTAGGGGGTAATCTTCGGAACTACAAAACCGATTCAAAAAATTCTTTCACTGACAGAAAGTTACATTATTCCCGAGTGTCATCTAGTCATTACATTTCAAACGTTCCCGTAGGTTAGTTTGTACATAACGGAACCGATCCCGTGAGCAAAATATATAGTGACCGATACTTAAACACGTGATTGTACTCATGTTAACAAACAACTTTCCCAATGAAACATTTTGTTTTTATACTGATTCGCTTTTATCTCAATAACACAACAACCGCCTACAGAGCGGGCTTGCGAGTCGAGTGGGTGCTCTTCCTACCCAGTGCAGTTGCACGGTACAATAGTAATGAGATAGAACGGCGTGGTGCGGCTAACAGCTGATAGATCACAGGCGCGTGCGCGCAAATTTCATACGCCTGTTGTGTTATTGTGATAAAGCTGAAAGGCAATTAAAAAAAAATGTTTCTTTTGAAAAGTTGTTCGTTATCATGAGTACAATCACGTATATAAGTATCGGTCACTAATTACCAGTCACCAGTCAATAGTAGGAGATATATCCGAGGTCTTGTTTTTTTCCCCATGATTTCCCAAACGTTTATCAACATTGCCCTTACAATGTAATTTAAGCGCTAAAATAATCATGCAGCGTCTTTAGAAACCAGTGACAGTGATTGGGTTAAAAATTATGGCAAATATTTTTGTCTATGGTCAATACTTTATTTTTAATGATGCTACCCTGGTAGTCATACTCACTATAAAACTGGCCAATCAGAAAATCTAAAGGAAATGCACCAGGAATCCAACTGTAAACAGTAGATGACGACCTCTGGAACCCCGTTTCTCATTTAAAAACCTCGTAAAACGTCAAGAAAATGTTTTGACACTGTTCCTAATATAAATTTAGGGAGTGTACACACTTGATAAGGTAAGTTCGCTCGTAAAAGCCAACGAATCAAGGCGACACGATAACGGTGCGGGTTTTATCCGCGTCTCAAGGAACCTTATTTCTCTTCTGGTTATTTTTGAGGTAATGATGGATGGTATCTTTTGAAAATTTTGAAAGTTTTTAATTCTTTGTGGTGATTTGGGAAAAAGAAGGCGTGGAGTTTGTTACTAGTAAATATTTTGGTTCTTGTATATAGTGATCTTTGGTTGAAATACTCTGCAAAAAATTAATTAGTTGTGAAAATGTTAATTATATGTAACATAAATGTGGTTTTGTGATTAAGTGAGCATTGTTCCAAATAAAAACGTATTTCGTCTAATACTATTCCGTTCAATTTTCAATGCCAATTGAACCAGTTTTAGCGTAATATCTGGGTTATTATTATTACTGGATTTTGGATAGTTCGAGATTTCGATTATCAGAATATTCTGGCGCTTGAATAACATTGCTAAGAGAGCGTTATTATAATAGCATTTTTTTGCAACAGGAATGAAAAAGTATTAAGTTTAAATAAAACTCATAGTCAAATATCATACTAATAAAGATTATGACAATTCGATTTCGCTAGAAAAAAAATCCGTTCTATACTGTTTTTGGGGGCGTTATAATGCACATAATGCCCGTTCTCATTAACAATAGTTAACACATAAAACTTAACTGTATTACAATAGTACTTAGGCATTCATTGAGGTGTTATACTTTTAACGAAATTGGGCAAAACATTGTTTTTAAACACCTTCAATGAAAAGCATTCTATTCTATTGCATTCTTTCTTTAATTCCACCCCAGTCGCACTGTCTATCTACCCCCTAAAGCCCGATGCGTTTGTCATTTCCTCTGAATTTTTTACGATCCCCACCGAAACGTCAAGTTAATCAAGTAGTACCCTAACATGGAGGCAAACGATTTTAATTAAACAAATTGCGTAATTCTTTCGTCTGTAAAGAGTTTTATTGACGTATAATATACGGCTTACTGGCTGGCGTCTTGTTGAGATGTTAAATTTTTGATTAAATGGCGGATGACGTGACGGTTCTGTTTTAAGATTCTACCTACCCTCACATCTAGCCTTATTTACTTGGCAGGGTTTCTGAATACTACTCACAAACATACATATACAAATTCACGCCTTTTTCCCGTGGGGGTAAGCAGCAACCACCATTCGGTAATAACAGGCGCGATGTTATGTTATGAATGTAGATTTTTCGTTGCGAAAAAAACAGTCATATAAGGTAAATCCTTCACACAAAATTGCCCCAGAATAACCTAGAATGGCTCGACTCATCACGTCTAAGCTTCGCAACCGTCAGCAACTACAAATAGTCTTAAAAAATCACACACGAAACTCGTGAATCGAAAAGCAATTGTCCCAGAGTGCTGGTAGGAACAGAATCAGCGAACGTGAGAGCTCACCGACCGAAAATCTATTTTACAAATGAATAAACAAAATAAGCACCGCTTCCCTTTCAAGAAAATTACTTAGAAATATGACGACTGGTACAGGGGGTTTCGTTTTGTGATGTGTACTCGTGAGTTTTTTTTTTCTATTTGTCTATTGTGAAATACTTTAATGTAGTTGGTTATACTGTAAGATATTTTGATGTTACTTATAAGATTTTTTTGACCCCAGGCCTTGTAAGAGTTGCCTGCCAGGGCTGCGGGACTGTTCGAAAAAGATACCGCGGCCCTGGAACAGAAAGGGCAAGGAAGGAACATGGATGGGTTTTAGTCAGTACAAGTCTGACACTCCCTTCCTCTCCGCCCAGAGCGGGAGAAGTCATTTGATGATTTCCCATCCGAAAAAAAAGGCCTTGCAAGAGTTTTGGTTTGAGTTTGGTTGGGATCAGGAATCTTTCAGTAGCAGTCACAGAGTTTGGATTTGTGGCCAGTTAATGGCAATAGGGCTCGCCCCTATTACATATGACTCAAAAATAACTGGCGAAATGTGGGTGTATTTACGAACGCAATCAATTTTTGTAAAATGTGTTTTTATTCCAATAAAGATTTGAAAGAAAGATTTGATTTGATTATTAGGTTCATCTCTGAATTAACTTTCGAGTTAAACAGGGGAAATATTATGATCAATTTTTATAACGAATAATCGTTAGACCTTCCTTGAATATTTAATAATAATTACGTTTCCGTCGGTAGTTTTTTAATATAACAGCTATCTTCAAAGTAAATCTAACTTAATTGAATCACTAATAGAACACCAATTAACAATTCAAGCTTATCGTCATCAAGCTTAGGTCATAAAAGTGATTACTACAAAATACCAATACCAAAAAAAAAAACAGTCCATAAATCTAAGCTATAAGTTATAAAACACAAAGTAGCGTGCAAATGAGCATTAATGCTATGCAAATCATGCTATTAAAATAACACGCACAGCTTCCTTATATGTTATTATTTAAAAATATGGTAAACATCTCCATTAGTATATAAAAATGGCAAAAACTTTATAATATGTATCATAGAACGGTCGTGCATCGTACATTGAATTTTATAAGTATCCTTACTTGACTAAAAACCACGGTTTTGACGCGTGTTCGATGTTTTTGAGGGTTCCGTACGCAAAGGGTAAAACGGGTCTTTATTACTTAGAATCCGCTGTCTGTCCGTCTGTCTGTCTGTCAACAGGCTGTATCTCATGAACCGTGATAGCTAGATAGTTGAAATTTTCACAGATGATGTATTTCTGTTGCCGCTATAACAAAAATACTAAAAACAAAATTAAACAAATATTTAAGGGGCTCCCATACAATAAACGTGATTTTTTGCCGTTTTTGTCTAATGTTGTAAAGATAATGGTACGAAACCCTTCGTGCGCGTGTCCGACTCGCACTTAGCCAGTTTTTTACTTAAAATAGCTATGACATGTTTTAATGTTGATAGAATTTCCTCTTGTCCTTCCATTGGGGATTAAATACAAAGTTACGGGAGGAAAGTTACTTCTAGCTATATACTACGATGTATGTAAGCAGGCCAATCCGCACTGGGTCCGCGTGGTGGATTATAGCCCATTCCCTCTCATAGAGAGGAGGCCTGTGTCCCAGCAGAGGGAACACTATAGGCTGATGATGATGTAAGCCGGCTGCAAACCGTTCGCCAATTTAGAGTGCATTTCAGTTTCATCCTCATCGCATGTGACTAAAAGAGTGATGAATATAAATGTCGATGGATGGAGAGGGAGAGGAAGACCAAGGAAACAATGAATGGATTATGTAAGGAACGATATGATACAAAAGGTTGCTTGACGGTTGACAGGAGAGAATGAAAGAAAAAGGGTATTGCGCTGACTTCAAGTAACATGGGTTCAAAGGCAGGAAGGTGATGATAAAATTGTATCCTCACACAAGTCTCCTCTCTGTATGAAAGTCACGCCTGATCTACCCGCCTTTTCAGCGCGGATTTGATAGACGTCACACGTCCTTGAATTTTTTGTTCTGGGACATGTTGATTTCCTAGTGAAGTTTCACCGCTTGGAGAGCAGTTTTAATGTATTACCTACCTGGGTTCGAACTGAATATAGTATAGAACTGTTACCATTGGGGCACTGCTCACATTTTCATCACAACATTTTATAGTATATTTTTTTATAATTTACTAAATAAATCCAACAGCCTGTATAGAAAATAAGGCGGGTGTTACACCGCGAGGGCGAGCGTGTAACGCGTCATCAAACACCACGAGGCAGGCATTGTTCTATATTCAGCCGCCTAAGTGATTGTTGGCTTTAATTTTATCAATGGCGTGACATGTGTACAAGTTTTGTAGATTTAAAAGTATAGTGTTGGTCTGCGGCAAATATTGTAATTTTCTTGCTTACTTCTTCGATTCTGCGTCCGACTTCTATTTTGTGAGGCAGGAACAAACTGGATAAAGGGTAAGAGTTAAAAAAAAAAACATGGCATAAACTTGTTCAGTATATACCTAATGTTCTAACTGCTGGTACACAGACCTCCTCTCTAAGAATACCTATTTATTTATTATTCTACACTTTTATAAATTTTTTACACACTACCTATTTATTTGAGAGCAGCGGTAGCCCAGTGGTAACGACCCCGACTTACGAACAGTAAGTCATGGGTTCGAACCCAGGCAGGCGCATTACTTTGTGTAGTTTATTTCATCACCACTGCTCTCAAAAACGGTGAAGGAAAACATCGTGATCAAACCGGCAGGTCCTAGAACCAAAAATTCGAAGACATGTGACATCTACCAACCCGCACTGGGCCCGCGTGTTGGATTATACCCCATTACTTCTCATAGAGAGGAGGCCTGTGTCCCAGCAGTGGGAGCATTATAGGCTGATGATGATGCACTATTTATTTATATCATTTATTTTAGTATTTATTTATTTTTCACTAAGCATACAATGAGACCTCTGTGGGTCTGTCTTAGCATGCCATGACCTGAGATTTGATCAACGCGTTATTAACAGTTAAGTTAATTTAGTTGATGTAATGTTATTTTTTTGCAATGATAGATCATAGTCATAAACCGCACGTACAAACCTATTTTGTGTATATCTCAATTATTGTGCTTCTTACAATTTAAATGGTAGAACCCTGTGACAGAGAGACAGAGAGCGTAGTAGTAAGGTTCCGGTGACATCCTTCGAGAAAAAGAACACAAAATCACAGAAATTTACAAAAAAAAGAGGTTTTACAAGTTTTTTGTTGACTGGAAAGTCTTCATTCTTAAAACTTCATATAAACAGTGGTTCTCTTCTAACTAAACTTACAATTTTCTACTAAACACTTTGATAGAAACTTATCCACATAAGTGATAGTCAATTTTAATTTAGTTTAATGGTATGCGTGCAAGCAATCGCTTTATTATCCCGGCCGAAATCGTGAATTAATTTCATAATAACCAGTAAGCGTATACTACTGAATATTGGCTTCGAACAGAATGAAATGATGGCCGATGTTTCCTGAAGTAATGGATGATTCTAATTCTACTATAAGGGTTATACGTTTTCTTCGTTTTGGCAATCATAACAATAAAAAAATATATATATATGTTCCCTGATATATTTTAACAGTGGTTTACTATTTCGAGGTTGTACACTGATTTCGATTGTATCTTCAGTTTTCTTTTTTTCTAGTATCTCCTCTTTTTGAGATATAGCTACAACGTGCATAATGGGCCAGTTTAAAACAAGTTTAGTCTATCAGGTTTGCACTTTATGTCTTTGATCTTTGTAATTTCTATAATGGTGTTATCAAGGACGGTTTACAGTAACGCTTATAATAGTTTCTGGTTTACCAATAAAATTGGTATCATTCAATAATAGCCTTTTTTTTTCTATTTTTCGGATGGGAAATCATCTGACTTCTCCCGCTCTGGGCAGAGCGGAAGGTAGTGTCAAACTTGTACTGACTAAAACCCATCCATGTTCCTTCCTTGCCCTTTTTGTTCCAGGGCCTCGGTATTTCTTTTAAACAGTCCCGCAGCCCACTCACTAATAGCCTGGAGTCCCTTCTTTCTGATCAGCTTATGTTAAAATCGTAACTCCCAATTTAAAATAAAGTGCGAAAAGTAGGTGTACTTCTCTGCCTCCTTTTAGGGTACACAAACATATCAGTATGTTAAACCTCCTCAATATCTCCCCAACGCGTCACATTCTCACCCGCAGGTGGTCTAAAGTCACAGAAGTTTTTATCTTTTCCTTATCAAATGTCATTGGTGGCCAAACGTGACATGCTTGCGACACGGACGCCGCTGTTATTGCCGCCCAACACGGAAGGCGGTCCGAGGGACATCGCAGCTTGATTGACATTATTTATTTATTCATTCCTATGGCCTTCGGAAGGGTTGGGTCAGTTTTGGCTCTTACTATAGTTTTACTCGAAGATGTTTTTGAGCAAAACTTGTAGATGAAGACGACAAGCGTTAAGGTTTTATTTAGTTGAATGAAAAGACTTCTAAGCCTGTTTTTGATACTCAGTTATAGACGGATATACATAAAGTGATGATAAGTGTTATATTAAATGTAAATTGGTAACCTGGAATTAAAGGTAGAAAGAGGATACTGAACAAAAATTACTTTCACGTATTTAAGTCATCCTAATAGCAATCCACAAATTTTTAAAGGCCTCCCAATAACAGAGCATCACTGTAGAAATGTGTGTGTTCAAAAGTTCTTATCTACAGCACAGCTTACCTCTTCAAGACATACAAGCGTAAAGCTATAGTTATTATTTTAACCAAACAATTACCGATATTTAAAACTGCTACCTTTTCATTAATCTTCCATCTTTTCGCATTCCAAGGGTACGGGTTATTTTTGTTTGTAGTACCTCCTAGACCCTTAAAATACAAATAACGTTACCTTCTGGGAACAATGTTTATGAGCTTTTCATTGAACGGAGGTCACTGAGGGGACGGAGGAGTGGGGGAGGGGGATGAAGGGAGGATGTTTGACGTAAGTAGTGTAAAGTATACCTTGGGACACGCTCTTATTTGTCAGGTCATTAACTTGTTACGGACATGTCCCGGGCAAGATGTTTGTCTTTATGTGTGTTTGTTTGTTTGTAAATATGGTTTTCTGTCTGTGTGTGTGATTGGAAATTAAATGGTTGTGAATAAGAGATGTTAAATTGTACTATGATATTTATAGACCGTGACTTCCTGTGCTCATTTATTCTAAATTGAAATGGTCATCGAACAGCTTCAGTTAAAGAAAATCTTTAGTTTACAAACATTTATTGGCACATTACTTATTTCAGAATACTCAATACATCCTGACAAGATCTTTAAGATTGTGGATTTCAGATAGACAGTCGGTCCACTGATATTCAGCTGCATCCGATTAGGCTGGAAGCTGATGGATGATGGAAGATTATCTTCGATTCATCCGTGAGAGCATTGACTCATTAGTTGTACATTTTAACCATTCAACAAAAAAGTTATTGCTTATTTGCACAGTCGAGAAAAAGAGTTTTCAAACGTATAAAGTCTTGCGTATAATCATTGCTAAGATACCAACTAAGAGAAGAGTCAGACAGCCCCGACACAAGTACTATTTGTGACTTACTGGAGCTGGTTTTTTTTAAGGTTAGGTTAGTTATCATCAAATGACCCCTCCCGCTCTGGGCGGAGCGGAAGGGAGAGTCAGACTTGTACTGACAAAAACCTATCCATGTTCCTTCCTTGCTCTCTGTGTTCCAGGGCCGCGGTATCTCTTTCGAACAGTCCCGCAGCCCTGGTAGGTCCCCTGCGGCCCTTGCTGGCCCCTCCCTGTTTGCTGACATCGCTTTGAGGTGTGCGTGGAACACGAACGCGCCTGTCGTTATAAGACGGGCAGACGGCGAGCTAACGCATTACTCACCGTCCACAGGTCCACGTCTAAGGTAGCCGGAAGCTACCACGTGGCCCCCGACGCCCGGGGCGTCTCCAGCGGCGGCTGAGACGTGAGGTTGTTTCCTTCTCACGTTCCGCCACCTCCTTCGCTAGCATGACTGTTTCGCAGAAGGAAGTCGGCGTCCCAGTCCTTCTCGCTCCGGACCATGGATTGAACCATGGCTGGAGGGGATAGGTCACCGCCCCCGATCGCCACTACTACTGGGGCTGCCTCAGTTTATGTATGACACAATATTTTGAGATAAAATAAAGATTTTTGTACAAAATAATGGATTATGAATTTCAAAATCGTTCTGATTTATTAATGCGAATGTTTCACAATAATTGGGGGGCAGGTTCAACGTCCAAGGTATTGGTTTTGAAACTATGTATTTTTTTTCTCTGGTAAGAATCGTGTTTTCAGGGAAAACTGAAAACAACAAACAACATTGTAAATAAAATATGTCAATACGCAAAATAATATGTTTCTCCAACATTCTATCGAATCCAAACGTGCCTTAGAGAAGTCGTTGACCTCTCCTGTCACAGACGAACTAAGTTGCCATCTAAATTCATTTAAATACTGATAATATTGATAACTTTGCCTAGACGCGGTCAATGACCTTTTATCAATGACCTTCCCCGCGTCCGATATTTTTTTTCATTCTATTTTTGCATGAATCGAAGTATACGTCATGTCACGTTATGTTATTATCATTATAGATCGCTGAAATGAACGGTAGTCGGCATTCTCTGATAGAAAATCTTATTAAATCATAATAGATAGCCAATTAGAATGTCAATTTGTAACGCAAGACCTCGATGAGAATGTAAATAATAGATTTATTTAAAGAATAAGTACATGTATGATTAATTACAGCGCTTTCATCGATAAATGAATGAAAAATATGCTGAATATGCTGAAGTACTTCAGTGTCTAATGGAACAGAATATAATCTTTTCCCTTAAACATAGTTGAAGGTCTGTAAGCCAGCTAGTGCACGGTGTGGTGGTCCCGAGACCAGTGGTGAGCCAGTCCTCATGTCTTTCTTATGTCTCGTGGATTCGAACCCAGCAAGGCGTGTTGCTTTGTGTAACACAACACTACTGCCTGCAAAGCCTGAAACAAAACATCGTGAGTAAACTGACCTGTCCTAGAACCAAAAGGAGGAAACCAAACCACATAAAGGAGGGCTGTGTGTATCCCAGCATCATCATCTGTATAGCCTTTTCCCAACTATGTATGAATCAGCTTCTAGTCTAACCGGATGCAGCTGAATACCAGTATTTTACTTGGAGCGACTGCATATCTGACCTCTACAACCCAGTTCGTACTAGGTAATACGATACCCCTTGGTAAGACTGGTTGTCAGACTTTCGGGCCACTGACTACCCGTAACGACTGCCAAAGATCTACAAATGACATCCAGGACCAACGGTTTCTCGTGCTTTTGAGGCACGGAGGAAACTCGATATGTAATGGGTGGTCACCCATCCACGGACCAACCTAGGCAAGCGCGGGTTAGCCAGAAGATCGACCCGAGCGGCTGTTATTATTTAGCCATGAGCTCCTCTGTCCCAGCAGTGGAAACATTATTAGCTGATTATTTTAGGCTAGGCCCAATATTCAGAATGCACCAAACGTACTGAGTACTTGCATATGCATCATACGATAGCGGGGCCTTTCTGGTTATAAAGGGTGTAAACAGACTCTTAACGAAGCCGAAAGGCACTTGTTCTCCCCGTCATTGCGATATTTTTTTTGTTCTAGACCATACCTGGGAACCTAGTTTCGGAGATATTGGGGGTCAAAGTTCCAACTTTTTGGCCAGTTTTTTTTAAATACATGTTTTTAATGTAAGATTTTTACTTTAAACACCTCCAGGACCCCCTTACTATTCAATCCATCCATCAGCACAATGTTTTGAGTGCGTTACATTGAGTCCTACTGTAAAACTTAATTTTTCATCCCAAAAAAAAAAGTCGTTTCACAGCACTAATTTTTGTGTAAAGTTACTTAGTTTGATGTACATAATGCTTGGTTGACGGCTTCGTGAAGAGTCTGTTTACACCCTGTATTTTGACGAATACAATATAATATACGTATTGTGCACAGTAACGTGTAGGTACTTACTTACACAATATTGCCACATTTTATCAACGGTTAACTAATATTGTAGGCATTTATGTTCCTACCGTACGGGACAAGTTTGGACTTGTTCGGATTAGTAATAATAATCCAATGATCGTTTCATTTATTAATTAAAATATTACTTCAAGTTTGTAAATAATGTTCGAAATAGATGATGAAACTTCTGAGTTATCTTAATGTTACCCACTATACTTAGTTCGAATAGAAAGTTAGCAGCTCCCAGTTATGAGGTGATCGCTAGGCACTCGTGGGCAGCCTTTTCTCAATTAAGGTCAGCTACAAGGCCAACTGAATGCAGCTGAATACTTAAAATTTCAAGGGGCGACTACCTATCTGACTTCCACGCCGAGTTACTGGGTAACACGACACACCTTGGCAAGACTGGCTTTCAGATTATTTGGGTTCTGCATACCCATTACTTCTGCCAAAAATCTATGAATGACAGCCGGGACCAACTGCATAACGCGTTTTCCGAAACCCGAGACACAGCCACGGAGGGGTACATAGGTTTTTTTGTACCATCAATAATTTCTGCTTGTAATTCCTTCACAAACCCTTTTCAGTATAGAGACAAAAATGCAAATTCACATATTTTTACGTGTGTATTTTTACATAATGCCTACATTTGTAAATGTAGAACCGTCTCCCAAAATGAGTGGCAGTTACCCACGTCAAATTATACACGAAGGCTATTTTCAGTTTCATAACTTTTACAAAAACAAAAGGCTACCTTTCTGCTCGTGTTGGAGCGTATTTTTTATTTATTTATTTACCACCTATTTACATAAGGATAGGTACGTTGTTGAGCTGTTTTCGGAAATCCAATTTCGATGGATGTTATTTTCGTTTTAAGCTTTTAAAGTAGGTAAATGAAAATGTTTTTGCTGTTTGCAATGGTTTCCTCTGGACCAGTGTGAATATTGATAAGAGATGTTAATTTTGCAAATAGGTTTTTACAAATACTTTTACACGTTTTTTTTTTAAACAAAATGAGGTCGTTGTTTTTTTTCTGACTACTCTGAGAAGAAACCGTCGAAACAAACTTTTTTATTTAAAAAGACGTTACCCCACACTAGGAATTTATCCGGTATCGTAGGTGCGTTCACAAACATTTAAACTCATTTACACAAACAGCCAGACCCGGAACAACTATCCGTTAGTAGGTATCCAAATATATGTATGTTCCTTGCGGGAGTCGAATAGACTTCTGAGTTTATTTCGACTGTTTCTTCTCAGTCTCTTTTAAGGTCCAGAGTTCAGACATAATCTTGGTCAACTCACGTGGACTATGCAGATGAGATGAGATATATCATCTTAATTAGGCTACTTCTATGCAAACTAATGTCATAAACCGAGTCAAGATAAAGTAAAAAATAATAAAAAAATGCTTCTCTAACATGATCCTAAAATGAAATGATATGTTAGAGAAGCATTTAAAAAAAAAAACTGGTAAAGAAAAAAGCCAGATTTTTACAGAGTTTAAGAAAACTCTGTAATAATCTGGCTTTTTTCCTCACCAGTTTTTTTTGCTTAATAAATACCTTCCATAATACTTCCAGAAGTGACTATGATGTTTGTAATGGCTTCCAAATTGAATACATAGAAAAGAACCCATATAATCACAGCTGGTTTCTAACAATTTGACGCCGAGTCATCATGGAAAGTGAATTAAAACGTGTCCACCAATCATATGATCGTGACGTCAGAGCATCACGATCAAAATATTAGATAGTAAACATAGCAAGGTGACACGCTGATAACAACAATCGGGGGTTCAACAACCGCGTTATCAGTACGACCTCAGAATCACCGATAGCATATCACGATGCGTTACATGCGACTTGATCGCTATGTTTTAGAGTCTGTAGGTTTTCCCACATATTGTGTCGGTTTTTCATTTCCTTTAGAGTGGCTTAATTAGTAGTATGATGTCAATTCCCCTATCATTACATTTATATTAGTATTTCGACGAAATATCAAGTCAATAACCTCTAAATAGTCATGTAATTATTACTATTTAGCGGTTATTCACTTGATAACAAAAACAACGTCATAAATAGTCCTTAACACTCTAAAATCTACTTCATTAACTTTTACAATCTTTTTTACATCCTGTTTAGAACCAATTATGAGGAATTACCTACTGTCTGTGTAAGTGAGTTTTTATTCTGCCTACCTAGTTGTTTAATTTTTTATTTAATTTCTTCTTATTAATTTATCAGTTTCATGAATTTGCCCACTATTTCCTCATTACATGAAAACTATTCTGAAAAGTTCCTCCACGTTAAACCAAATTAAATACAAAATGATAAACAAAACCACGATTTAAAATCCAATATGGCGGGTGTCCATGAATCATTGCATGAAACAATTAACCCAGATATAGCGATCGAGGCATAAGCTCCATGAAATTATAAATGATGTAGGAAGTAACGCGGTGAATCAACTAGTTGCGTGCATTGTGGGGAAAACCGTGCTTAGTTTGAAGTTGGTATAAAATTCATCAGCATTTTAACGGAGGTGCAGTTGAAGGTAGTTTTGGTGAATCATCTAACTACCAGAGGTCTAGACAAAGTTAGGGAAACACATTGTATATAAAAATTACAAAATCTTTTTCCCACTACCTACTACATACTTAGATACACCTTTTTCTTCGTCCAGTTGCTAGTACTACACACCACAATATTAGTTTACGATGGCGGAATAGTCAAAAATTAATAGGATACACAAGCTACGAAAGCTGTTGGAAGACGTCGTAGAAATACGATTCATTTTGATGCGAACTGCCACTTGGCCTTCTGGGCACATACCTACCTACTGCAGGAATAATTTTTACTATAAGTTCTTTCTACTTCTTCTTCTACAGCGTGTAAACAGACTCTTCACGAAGCCGTCAACCAAGCATTATTTACATCTAACTAAGTAACTTTTCGCAAAAATTAGTGCTGGGAAACGACTTTTTTTTTGGGCTGAAAAATCCTGTTTTGCTGTAGAATTCAATGTAACGCACTCAAAACATTGTGCTTATGGATGGATTGAATAGTAAGGGGGTCCTGGAGGTGTTTAAAGTAAAAACCTTACATTAAAAACATGTATTTAAAAAAAACTTGTGAAAAAGTTGGAACTTTGACCCCCAAAATCTCCGTAACTAGAAGGTTAGGTATAGTCTAGAACAAAAAAATTATCGCAATGACGGGTAGAACAAGTACCTTTCGGCTTCGTTAAGAGTCTGTTTACACCCTTTATATTTGAAATCTAAAGTATCTGTTGTGCGGTGGAAAGCCAACACACGAGCTTCGAATGATGGACTGAATACGTCGTGTTCGGTGTCCTAACTTCCATGACTGCATGTATTGGGACACAGAAAGTAGAATGAAGATGGAAATCTTCTTCTTCAAGCGGTTCCTCATTACTGAGGATCGTGGTCACGGGACCCCTTTTAAACGGGTAATCTGCCTCCATCGACTCCGGTCCAAAGTTGCCATCACCACCAGCTGAAATTTGCTCGAGGACATAGACTCTTTTACTTGGTCGCCATCGTGTTGGTGACCGGTCTCGTGCGCTCTTGCCTTCGGCATTGCCAGCAATGACCAGCTTTTCAAGGCTGCTATATCCGCTTCGCAATATGTGGCCGAAATAGGTCAGAATAAGCTGAAGGCAAACTGCAAACAATCGGGTCTTGATATCGAGCTGGGAAAGGATAGACACATTTGTACGTTTGTTTGTCCATGGAATTCGGAGCATCCGCCTCCAGCACCACATAAGATGGAAATACTGTCCTGAAAAACCTACAACTGAAGAAGACACTAAAAAGTATTTAAATCAAACTGCACTCCAAAAAATAACCTTCTAAACGATTATCCACCCAAGTCCACACGCTAAGCAGTGGCACACAACCTTGTACCTTATCTCAAAGTGACTCAATACATGTACTGTACTGCAGCTGGTTTCTGGTTGCTCGAATACTCGCCCTTCATCTACCGTGCGTTTCAATATAACTTAAATACTTAATAACTATACACTAGGTCAATGTTACCTTGCATGCTTTTTTAGAACTAATTTGTATTGGAATAATTGCTTTGGTCAGTTATGTGGATGTTAAGAAGCAAATGTATGTCATTAGATTTATGTGTTGAGATGGCTCATCTGTTTTAATGTGTAGTCAGATGAGACTTAGCTATGTGTATGATGGTTCATTTATTTGTTATATAACTCAAACAGAATATCCAACTTCGGTCGAAAATAGTAATAAGGAAAGTTATTATTACTAGTTAAGATACAATTAGAATGAGAACGACTAAACACCGATTTTAATAAGCCATATAACGTTTGAAACCTATCTCTGGCGACGAGACGCTACAGACAATAAAGAGAGAGAACTAGAGGAAAATAAATTTAAATAATTTATTATTATTAAGGTACTACATAATACAGGGTGTAAACAGACTCTACGCGAAGCCGTCAACCAAGCATTATGTACATAAAACTAAGTAGCTTTACGCAAAAATTAGTGCCGGGAAACAATTATTTTTTATTGGTGAAAAATCACGTTTTAACGTAACGCACATTAAAAACATGTATTTATAAAAAAAACTTGTGAAAAAGTTGGAACTTTGACCCCTAATATCTCCGTAACTAGAAGGTTCCCAGGTATGGTCTAGAACAAACAAAATATCGCTATGACGGTGAGAACAAGTGCCTTTCGGCTTCGTTAAGAGTTTTTTTACAACCTTTATGTATATATGTATGTGTGTAGAGGCGGCTGCGCCCGCTGTGTAAGGATTATCACCAGTCACAATTAAACGCAGATTACAGCAACACGTGTGTTCTATATAGTCTACTCTACTTAATACATCCCTCAATCGTGAACAAAGTAAGACTGACATCCATAAATACAATCAAAAACTCAGTCATCCAAACTTGGCTTCTCCCAAGTTGAGTCACAAGTCTCAGCCGAAACAACAAGGAAAATTGGATTTTCAAAAAATGTATAGTTAGAAACCACATTTGAAAGTCTTCATAACACAACACACAAAGGAACTCAACCTCAATAACAAAACAGATAAAGCAGCAGAGTCAGGTGCATTAGAAACCACAGGTGTCGACGTTCCACAACGGTTAGCTGATGAAATAATTCATACAAATTATAACACGTAACTACTAGTATGCTAGATATGACTACAAATCTATAGTCACGTAGGTATCTACATCCAATGAATCATAATTACGCGGGATATAGAGATAACGTACCAATGAACAGAGAAATTAATAATCTATGGAATTCTGTTCATGCATCATCATCATCTGCCTAGCCTTTTTTCCAACTATGTTGGGGTCGGCTTCCAGTCTAACGGGATGCAGCTGAATACCAGTATTTTACATGGAGCGACTGCCTATCTGACCTCCACAACCCAGTTAGTACTGGGTAACAGGACACCCCTTGGTTAGATTGGTTGTCAGACTTTTTTGGGCCACTGACAACCTAAAGACTGTCAAAGACCTTCAAATGACAGCCGGGACCAGCGGCTTAACGAGCGGCAACGGCGTATTGGTGGTCACCTATCCACACAACAACCTAGGCAAGCACGGCTTAACCTCAAGATCGACCCGAGCGGCTGTTATTATTTAGCCACGAGCTCCTCAATTCTGTTCATGCAGTTCGTAGCTAAATAATAACAGCCGCACAAATTAATCTTCAAGGTAAAGTTACACTTACCGAAGTCGGCCTGTGGATGGGTTACCATTCATTACGAAGCGAATTCCCTTCGTACCTCGGAAAACATGTTAAATCAGTTGTGCTGGCTGTCATTTGTAGATCTTTGACACTCGATACAGATAGTCAGTGAACGGAAAGTCAGACAACCAATCTTACCAAAGGGTATCGTATTCCCAATACATAAGGGTCAGATAGGCAGTCGCTCCATGTAAAATCCTAGTACTCATCTGCACCCGGTTAGAGTGGAAACTCCTACATAGTTGGGAAAAGGCTAACCAGATGATAGTATAGTGGGATGAAAAGTCGAAAACTTCACCCACTTTGGGCTCACATGGTGGAGAACTGTTCATTCGCTGTCACAAAGAAGAAGCCTGTGTCCCAGGAGTAGAAATGTTACAGGGCTAACTATGTTATGTGCTCATGCTACGGTGAAATGATTCTGAGTTGGATAGACTGCTGTCTTTCGTGGGGCTGGTGGTTAGCTGTCAAAATCCAAACACCTGTCTTCTGAGTACGCTCGTTTCATTGAGATCTTCGAGACTTTCCACAAGGTTAGATCTAGGTTCTTTCTTCAAAAGAACATTTCAGACACTAATCTGCATAGTCCTCATGTCAATTGACCAAAATAATGTCTGGACCTTGGACAAGAGACTATGACCTCTGAGTTTGTTTCGGCTGTTTCTTAGAGTTTTCAGGTACGGAACACCGGGTCCAATTAGTTAAAAAACAAACTTGCAAAAGTGTGTGTAAAAACCTACTTGCAAAATAAATAATTATCTTAAAAAACAAACGTGCAAAAGTGTGTGTAAAAACCTATTTGCAAAATAAATATCTTAAAAAACAAACGTGCAAAAGTGTGTGTAAAAACCTATTTGCAAAATAAATATCATTTACCAGATCAATAATTGCAGATGAAAGGGTTAGCGAGAATTAAGCGTTGATCAGTACACTTGCTGATTGTATTTTACGTTTGAATACCATACCAAAAAGTTTGGGTTTCCCTACGCACTGAATTAATTTTCTTTGAATTAATTTCGTCAGTTAATATCATGTTGAAAAATAAAAGGCCTTCGATCGCGTACCCTTCAAACCGAGAACAACCACCTAATAAGCGTTCCTTATCATAAAATGGACAATCTAAATTAATATTGTTCATAATCTGTTCATCAATCATCGTTTTACCTTGCATCATGCCAAGATCATGTCCGCAGGAGTTCATCGCCACGCTTCCTTGTCCAAGGTCAGATGGTGATAATTGATAAGGAGTTGTTTGTGTGTCTTTGCTGTTATCAGTTTCGTCACCGGTCTGGGTTTAGAGAAAGTTGTTTTGTTTTGCGCAAAATATACGTTTTAGACGCATTTTCGTAATCTGTAATTGTAGTTGAGTAGGGTTTTATGAAGTTGTTTGCAATGAGAATTTAATGTCCAAGAGGTTATTTTGATAGCCATAAGTTAGTAAGTAGGTTAAGTAAAGGATCAGTCAAACTGTGCGGACAAATTGTCTGTGTCCGGAGCCGTGTCCGGAGTTTATCTGTGCCCGTTTGACCACGCTTTACTGAAGCTAGGAGAGCTGTCAGTCTACTGATCCCTCATTGTTTTAACGAATTAGTAATTTCATAATGAATAGCAGAAAATCAAATACAACATCTCTTATGTTTGTGTGTATATTCAGTTGTTTGTCATTCTCTTCTAATGTTATGGACGACAGATTGACATTTTGGAATCCTTTTTTTTTATAATATTTGAGACTTTAACAACAACACAATTGACATTAACATTAATTACCTATAGTAAACGGTCATCATCATAGCTGGCCCTGTCCTAAGTTTTTTTCTTCTTCCATCCTCCCTCTATCCCAACTATGTTGGGGTCGGCTTCCAGTCTAACCGGATGCAGCTGAATACCAGTATTTTACATGGAGCGACTGCCTATCTGACCTCCACAACCCAGTTAGTACTGGGTAATAAGATACCTTTTGGTAAGACTGGTTGTCAGACTTTTTGGGCCACTGACTACCTGTAAAAAAAACTAAAATCGCAACGTAGGTATGAGGAGAGAGGGGGCAGGTAGGGTTCGATTTTATGTTTGCCTGTCATTTTAATAAAGGTTGATTTTTAAACATTTTCATTTTAATTTGCTTTGATATAGAAGGTGTGGTCTAGATCACTTAGTGTAAAGCCTCAGAGCATCCCAGTAGAAAAAAAAACATTATAAACCGCTAAGTGTGGTTTTAAATTATTTTAAACCAAAAAAACAGGGTTTAAAACCAAATGGTTTAAAAAGTTTAAAATCCGTTTTGTATCTTTACCCTTGATAGACGTCACGCTACCATTCATTCCTATTACATTCATACCATTCCTGACACGGTCTGTTTTTTTTTCTTCGGTCTTCCTCCAAGTCTCCATCTAAATTTATTTCACTATTTTAGTCACATGCGATTCTTTAGATAATACGGATAATTTACCTTTGGTCCAATATAATTGATCCTTTGACACAATATGCATAACACAACATAAAAAAGCCGTCTTCAGTAAACGTTTTTTAGGTATGGCACCAAAAATTTATAATACCTAAACAAATCATAGATATTACCAATAAAGATCTGTTCAAAAAATATTTAAATTAATTCCTAGTTGCGAAATATGATTACACAACTAACGATTATTTAAATGAAAGATACTAGACCTGCTACATCCGATTTATTATATTAGTAAAACCTGGCTTTAAATTAAAATATATTATTAAAATTAAATTGGATTAACCGTGTAATTATGTGACATATTGTAATAATCATTTTTTTTTATCAATTTTACATTTATATTCAACATTGTGTACTCTTTTGTTATTATATTAAATTTTCATAGACATTGATTGGAAGTATGGATTTGATTTGTACGCTTCTATGCAAGACATAGATGGACTCGCTATATTATATTAATTTGTAACATCCCTGTACAATCTATGTCTACAAATAAAGATTTTCATTTTCATTTTCATCCCTAGCTACGCTGCTTTGATCCCTAGCTCCGCTAAGTCGTTCAATCTGCGCTGCAGACGTCTCTAATAAGCTGATTATGGATCATCACGGAATAATTCCATGATCAATCAAGCCTGACGCAAGAATACTCCGATATCCTAAGGTCACATTGTGTATTGACATCAAACAGCAAGGATGACGGCAATGTCATTTTGACGTGTGACGTGATGTCAAATTGACACTAGCAGTGATCGTGAGCTAAAAGTAAATATTTGGAGACGTTTATATGCAATTCGTTATCATTGGTTTTAATGCAGCATGATTTTTTTATAATGTTTGGAATAAAACAAAGAGTGATAATTCTGATGATTCTTTTTTTTCTTCTTCTGCAAAATAAAATTCATTTTATTCTTCAACCTTTGGCCACCTAATGCTGAGTGTAGGTTTGGTCCAAATCTTTCCACTTTTGGTGGTTTTGTTTCAAGTCCATCCAGTTTCTTCCAACCACTTCAATGAGATAGTCTGTCCACCTAATGATAATTCTGATGATTACGATAGTTTTAATTTAGGTAGATCTGGATTGATTTCATGATTCTAAACGGTGTAAACAAACTCTTAACGAATCCGAAAGGCACTTGTTCTGCCCGTCATTGTGATCATTTTTTTTGTTCTAGACCATACCTTCTAGGAACGTTCTAGTTACGGAGATATTGGGGGTAAAAGTTCCAACTTATTCTCGAGTTTTTTTTTAAATACATGTTTTTAATGTAAGATTTTTACTTTTAACAGGACCTCCAGGACCCCCTTATTATTCAATCCATCCATCAGCAAAATGTTTTGAGTGCGTTACATTGAGTTCTAATGTAAAACGTGATTTTTCAGCCCAAAAAAAAAATCGTTTCCCAGCACAAATTTTTGCGTAAAGTTACTTAGTTTGATGTACGAGTACATAATGCTTGGTTGACGGCCTCCTGAAGTGTCTGTTTACACCTTGTATAATTCCTAGTCCATAATCATTTTCGATGGCATGTCTTATTTCTGCACCTTGCGCAATAATCTTCCAATTATAATTTGGTAATTTAATCGTCCTTATTTTATTATTTTTTTCTACTTCTTTGCTTCACATTTCAAGTTACAAAGGCGGGCAACATTATTCTTTACTGAATCTTTAATCTTAATCTTGTGATTTATGATATTTGCTTGAATATCAAAATAAAAATAAACTACTACCATTTAGCAAAATGTTAGCTCTTTATAGTCGTTCTTAAGCTAAGGTCATACGGTTTTAATCTCTTAAATCTACTTGATCGTGCAATAAAATTGCAAAATAAATACTAAAATGCTTTAACACTTTGCTGTGAGTACTAAATTACTGTGTAAATTGATGAGATAATGACTGAAACAAGGACAGAATCCTTTTCATATAATAAGTACTTGTAAATTATACATACCTACGAAGTTTTATAAGAAGACTAGGTGTCCCGCGCAACTTCGTCTGCGTCAAACCTAGATAACGACAGCAGCGCCATCTGTCGGGCTAATTTGTGAATCTAAACCATCCAGGGTGCCACCCAAACGCATACAAAAAAATTCATTCAAATCGGTCCAGCCGTTTAGGAGGAGTTCAGTGACATACACACGCACAGTAGAATTATATATATAAAGATATGGAAATGGGAAGCACGATGAGTATTTACAAATCTAACCCTTGCACGCGTTTGATATACCAAACCGATCGTCATCATCTTTATTGTCAGTCTAGAGCAATCCATTGCTGGATAAAGGCCTCTCCAATTACAACCCGTTATCCCAAAAAGTCCCTGAACTCTGAATATATCCAAAATCATGACTTATCGTGCCCTAACGCAAATAATAAAATAAATAAATCGGCAAATATCTATATACAGTTCCTAAACAGTTTTGCTTCAAAACACTATTGCATCATCACCTATCCTAACCCCAGTACTTATCTGTTCTCCATTCCAATGATCCAAAAAGGACTTCGAACCTCATACCTTCATATCCTCAAAAGGTCACACTCTATCTGCTCACTCCTTCAAGGAAACGTCGAGTATGTGACACTAAAAATAGCTCAGATAAGCAGTGTGCCTTATCGGAGCGACAGATTGTCTGCCGTCGCGATTGGCGAATGAAGTACGGGCTTGTTGAGCGACCGATAACATTGATAGAGGAATGTTATGGACTCATATGGCTGTATGCTATGTAGATGGTATTAGGATGTTTTGATGTCAACGGTTGTTAGGTTAGAGGTTTGATCTGGAATATATTGCATGCATGCATTGCATTCATTCAGGCTTAGCTTATAGTCGATGATCTAACCGACCATTTGAGGGCAAGTTCGATAAATACCTTATTGGTCTAAAAATTGGCATTGATTATCCGTGCTTTTTCCAAGAAGTTTTTTTTCCAGGATGCATGGATATAGCAAAACAAGTCTGCAACATAAGTCTGCAACCTTAGCTTGTTGCTTATCCCAAACCTCCTAAGGAGTCATTATACGCATCATGTGCCTAGCCTTTTCCCAACTACGTTGGGGTCGGCTTCCAGTCTAACCGGATGCAGCTGCCTTTCAATATTTTACATGCAGTGACTGCCTATCTGACCTCCACAACCCAGTTAGTACTAGTACTATTAGGCTAATAAGATACCCTTGGGTTCGAAGACTGGTAGTCAGAAATTTGGGCCCCTGACTAACTGTAAAGACTGTCAAAGAACTGCATAATGTACCAACACAACAGCATAATGTGCTTTCCGAGGCGCGGAGGAAACTCGGTATGTAATAGATAGTCACCCATCCACGGACCGATAGCAAGCGTAGCTTAAACTTGATAATCGACCCGAATAACAGCCGCACGCTGTTATTTTTCAGCCATGGACGAATTATAAAGAATATAAATATATTATGATGATTATGCAAGCAATTCGAATTGAAGAGTTATCTTAACTTTTGTATAGGTAATGTATTTGGGTGTTGTTATGACAAAATGGTAAATAATCTATTTGGCAGATTTAGAAGAAATGATTTTCTACGATATTTCTAATCGTTAGCACCAGATTTGTCATGTTTTGATTCTCGACTTGAAGGTTTGATTGTATTGATTATATGCAGTATTTTTTTGCAATCTCGCATGATCCAATGAGACTTTTTTAAAGAAGTTATCGTTCTTTATCTTGTCGAAGATTCCATTGGTTAAGTACTAATTTGTGCTGGTTTGTGAACTACAGCCACAAACTATATTTTTCCATGATCTGATTTTATCTATCTCCCTGTTTCGCCATCACCAGCCTCATCCCCTGCTCCATTAAACCCAAATCCAAGTCCATCCACTAAATATGGGAAATCGAATGTCCAATTTGTTTATGTATATTCATGAGGACAAAGCGCTTGAACGCCGCCCTCTACAAGAACATACGAAATTAATTTGGACCCAGCTACTTAGCATTCATTCCGTACAAACCTATCCCATGTTGTATTCATACAACTGAATTAATTTACTGTTGTTGATAAAGTCTTCCAGTTGATTAAGAGCTGAGAAAATTTTGTTTGGCGCTCGATTTCTTAGTGGATGTTTATTGGGAGTCTGTTTTACATACTGATTGGATGGCGGATGAAATTGGTGGAATGGGTTCGATTGAATATGTTGTGTAAGATAATGCATATGTCTGATTCCTTCGGTGTTTGCATCATCACAATTTAAACCTGTATCCATCTGCATGATTAGATGACAAGAAATAGTATGGAAGAAGAAGAAGACATGCTGCGCTGTCCCCAACTGAATTGGTTTAGGGGAAAATAATGATGATGATCCAACTCCTATCGAATAGGAGATGATTTACCAAAATCATCACCTGCCTAGCCTTTTTACAATCATGGTCTGCTTCCTGTCTATTAACTGTTTGCAACTATAAACCAGTAAATATTGTGATATTCTAAAGTGGAAGATTATAGCTGGTAAACCTAATAATTTTTTAAGCTGCGCTCAGATTAGCTTTCCGTCTCAAGTAATGATATACATGACATACACGTAATTAATATTAAATGATCGCATGAACTAAATTGGTATGACCTTCCAATTTAAGAAAAAGTATTTTCTTTTACTCACGATGAGAATACTTGAAACTCCAACACTATAATTCATTTAAATGAATTCCTACCTCCAAAAAACCTAAGATCAACACCCCACCTTTCTTCTAACTTTAGAGCCGAAAAGTACATCGTATCGTAAAACAGGGGCTTCATCAATCAAGTTAATTAATATGTAGGTAGGAGGAAAATATTTAGCTCTGTAATGTAACAGATAAGAAGCTTGCGCTGGCTTCGGAATAACAAACACTGTTTAGCATTCACGGCAAACGCCCTTAGATATCGGACGTGATGAAAAAATACGCTGTGGTGTAGCTTGAGCCGATTTCAATTTGTATTTACCAGGCAATCGTTTCGCGTTGTTTTAGTGGCTTTAATGTTCCAGGACTTTTTTGCCAAATTTACGGTTAGTTGGAATGTGATTTCTGGTTTTAGGGGCCTTTGATGTATTGTGGCGGGTCTCGGGTAGCATCGGATCTCGGTGGGTTCAGTTGATTGATTGATTTGATTTCGATGTGTTGGTTGGATATTTGGGTCTTTATTTTTTTCGGTATGGGTTTTATTCTGATTGATTTCGGGATTTTGAATTGTTTTGGATGAAATATTACTATTAACATATTTCTAGTTACTGTTGGGAAAGTAGGGTTGGAGAGCGTAAGGCACAATTTTCTGTTAAATCAAAAGCAATTTCCATTCAAATTCAATTCAATTTTAATTTCAATTTTCTGGTTTTATTTTTAGCATATAGCACTGTTGAATTTATATATTATAATAGAAGAATTTCACCTAAATAACAGGTCGCGGTTTATTGTGAAGTAAAATATGATTTAATTCCTATATAGAGGGTGTAAAAAGACTCTTAACGAAGCCAAAAGGCATTTATTCTCCCCGTTATTGCGATATTTTGTTTGCTTTAGACCATACCTGCGAACCTTCTAGTTACGGAGATATTGAGGGTCAAAGTTCCAACTTTTTCACAAGTTTTTTTTTTAATTTCATGTTTTTAATATATATTTTTTACAGGGGTCGTGAAGGTTCACAACCCCTGTACTATTCAATCCAGCCATCAGCACAATGTTTTAAATGCGTTACAGTTGAGTCCTACCGTAAAACGTGATTTTACACCCCAAAAAAAAGTCATTTCCCAGCAATAATTTTTGCATAACTTACTCTTAGTTTGTTTTATGTATATACATAATGCTTGGTCGACGGTTGAGTGAAGAGTCTGTTTACACCCTGTATAATGACGATAAATCTCATGGCGTTAACAATAATTGCGTTGTCTTCATTCAAATAAATAATTTCTTCCTGAATAAATTGTACCTTCGTAAACATATAAACTTACCGTTTACCTTGTATTTAAGATAACAATATTCTTTGTATAGGATAACAGTTTCCTTGTCAACAATAAATAGTTCTACTGTGTTTTCTTCCTGTATTTATTTTTAAATGAACAAGCTTTTTACTTTTGAAGTAACTTCAATACATTACAAATATGCTACTGATTTCGTATACCTAGTTCAATATATCACTCAACATTTAGACGTTCATTATCGACATCCATTAGAGAATGCTATTTACTGACCTGATGTTATAATATCAGGTCTGTAAGTAGCATTCTCTTCTTTAGACAATAACATACGGTTAGGGTCATTCCGGTCATCTATCATGGTAATAACAACCATCAACTTCTCAAGGTCGTTAGTAACCGTAATTGCAAGAAAGGCTCATGTTTCATCCGTAGCCCTACACGTAATACCCCTTGCTTCGCTCTCCTATTAAATTTACAACGTGCCATCAGACCCACATTTGTTTACCGTCCATTACGTACACGGACATCTCAGGTCATTCCCATAGCCATAACATGAAACCATTAAGTCAAAATTAAATCCATCTCCGTACATTTCAACATTATAATTTTGAGGGCATTGCAAAATTGCTCCAAATATGATGACGTTATCAAAAATGAGTAATGATCCGTCTAATGCGCTGTGGCATACGAAATTAAAGCTATAAATTTGAATAACATGATGATAGGGCCCACGGCCGGGGCCTTATTTGTGAGGCCCCTTTAATGAAATTGCATAAGGGAGAATTTAATATGGTCTAGAATTGATAATCTCTTAACATTATCATTTAGCTAAGTGGACCTGAGAGTTGGTCGTACTATCTTTGCCCGTAACGTGAGAGGTGACCCAGGGGATCGTATTGGGCCCTTACATTCTAGAATTAGGTATAAATTTAGCTCGGCCTATCGTCGTTCACTGTCCCTCAGTATAAGATATTGCCTAAGCCCTGTTTATTGCTAACATCGTATAGTGAAAATACTGACTCTCTCCCACTTTATTTATGGAACTAAATTATTTATTTAAGCTATCATTACTGAGATAGGTTTAGCTAGTTTCACCTTTTAAACTCTTATATTTATGCTATCGTGTACAACGTCCATTTCAATAACATCTCTCATTGTATTTACTGTTTCTTTTATATTCTAGTTTTTCACATGTGACTTAATTCAGTAATATGGATTCAAGTCTTATTTTCGTAACTGTATTTATTTGATACTTACTCTCATAATGCTTTTGTATACTTATATTTCAGGAAGATATGACCAGCTCATCCAGGTCCACAGCAGACTCAGGCAGCAGATCATCGGCTCCTACTCCAACCCGCACCAGTTGCTGGTTTTCCACCTTCTGCATTGTGTAATGCAGTTGTCATCTACAGGTGCATTTTTTTAGGTGTTTTTTGTTTCTCTTTATTCGTATTCAAAGAAACTAGTAAGCTTAGACTCTTTATATTTTTATAGAAATGTGAGTGTGTGTGTGTGTGTTTGTTTGTTTGACTCTTTGTCAATGTGTTTATTGTATGGAATAGTTCGTTATAAATAAGGGTAAGAGGGGGATATTTTCAATAAAAATCTGGTTATTTTTTAAAAACTGGATGTTTTACTTTACGATATATAATAATTATATGTTCATTGAAACAAATTACAAATACAAAATTTACACAGTTTGTCTTATGTATTAATCAATAACTACATTATTATTTAATCGTACCTATCATTTAAAAGACTACTTATACATTTTATGTATATATACCTAAAGATACAGTGACAATAATTTATACAACGGACGAGGGGAAAACGATGTTAAAAATATGTCTTGTATGAAAACTTAAACATAATAGAACTCCTAAATTATTGGACACAGATGAATAAATGTACCCGTCTAGGGTTAATTACTTAAAGATAAACCAAACTGATCTAATATGTACAATCTTTAAAACCAATGTTACAAAAAAAAAAGTTGAAAACAACAGTTTCCAATTTTTGGTAAGCCGAATGTTTTTATCGCTACATACAAAGAGATCCATCGGTAACAGTGTTGAAAGAGCTTCGTATTTTTTTGGTATAAATTGAATAACACAAACTAATAATCAGGTATCAGGGGCCATTGATGATGATGGTTCGTCTTATCAGACTAGAATGTCTCGGAAAGTGATGCAGCTTCCGACGTGGCCAAAAATATTTACAAGTCGAATGGCAAAAGCTGGAAAATGAAAACATCAGTCCAATCCTTAGCGATATTTGTTAAAGCCATGCTTTCTAGCATCGTATTAAGTTTGGCATTGTACACCAAAGCATATATCCCAAATGTATACATGCATCTACCTTAATATTATTTGTTAAAATTTAATGGACCATTTTTTGTTCCTAATTTGTTCAAAAGTATATACAGTAAATCAACGTGAAACTTTCAATTCAACAATTAAAGACAGAGCCAATCGCACGCGCAGCTTTGTTGCGATTGGTGGACAATACATATAGCAGGCGTATCCCCCTGGATAAAGAATTCGTTAAAACAAAGTATCGCATCTTACAGTAACATTTCTTAATCATTATATTTAATATCTATCCACTTTACTCTTACGGTAGTTCCTTGACTTTTGTTGTGCGAAATTTTTCGTTATTTTTTATTATTCTTGTTAAATTATGAATAGTTATTATAGATACCAATAATTATGACACACTCTACTATAACAACGAATATATGCGTACTACTAACTGTTTGGTGATAATACATTATCGTTTATATTGAGTTACAGACACCAATTATTTCTATTTAATATTAATGAAGTGCGTGAGGATATGAGAAGGGAACCGAAGATTCGTTGTGTCTTGAATTATTTCGAAGCAAACAGGTTTAGGGACGAACGACTCTAGAGCGCGACCAGTGGGTGTAACTGCGATCAAATAAGCAACAACGTTGCAGAGTTGGTCGTATTCTATATTTTCAAATGTGGACGCAACATCGAAGAGGATCAACCATATTTTAATTTGTCATATCGACCAAATTCGTCACAATGTACAAGTTATATTTACAAAGGCCTGGTTATGGTCTAGAGAAAGTCCTAATTTAAAACTTGAAACTTTCCCATTTGTTTCGAAACCGAAGGAGAGGTACTAAGATAGAATATGCTTATAATAAATCAACAATAGCGTACATACATATGATACAGACATAATATTACGATCAATTATTTTTTCAAACAACGTAACGAGAATATCAACTTTTCAGTTCTGTGAATGATTTCACTAACATTTTAACCGCATGTATAGTTATTATAACCAATTCTTATGATACATGTGAATTACTTCCACGCAATGTTCGCCTGCCAGGTTATACATCTAGTCGGGTCGAAGCGAGATTGTAAGCTTTAATTCATGCGATCTCGATAAATTGATACACAACAATATTCCTACTTATACCACGGTCAAACTACTTGGTTGTTTCTACAACTAACCAGATAACACGCAAAATATACTGTCCATTTCTGCATAATACCAGTCACTTCGTAAAATGTCAGTATCTGACCGTGATATACGCACTTAATATATAAGTATATAATAATTACATATATAAACTACAACAACTACGTCCTTTATGATATTTTTTTACTTAAGACGTTTTATATACTCTCTAATTTTTTGTCACAGTGTCGCTTTATTTTGACTTCATTATTATAAACATTTTTTTTCAATACTTACTTACATACCTGAGATTAAAATATACTTCCATGGTATTCATTAAAAGAATTTTAAGGCTAAGAAGAGAGAAAGCCTCAAGCAAAGAATTTTGAAGAACATTGTCCAAGGAAGGCAATGATAATCTTAGGGACATTTATACAATATCTAAAATACATAAATGAAAACTATTAAACCCTGATAATTCCAATAATTATTGAAAGAGAAGCGCTAATTTACAACATTTTAAATTCGATGTTGTATTATACAATACTCTTGGGGTTTTGACACTCCCCCACTAATAAAAATCATATTTACAGGATTTGTACAGCGGGTTAGCAAACGAAAATCATTCAAATAGTAAACTAACTTTAAATTTCTGTGGTAAATCGCCCCGTTTCGAATCAAAATCAAATATTGCTTTACTTTGATTGCACACAAGCACAAAATACGAAAATTAATTTTCATTCGAAGCACAACGGTTTTATATAGGAAACCTTTCAATATTATACTGAATAATACAATTTAAAATGGTAGTTGATTTTCTTATTCTATGCCTATTGTTTGAAAACGACAGATCGAATTACAATTTTTATTAGTAGAAGAGAATTATTCTAATTTGAGCTTGATGTCACTAATCGTAGACATATATATATTGCTTTCAATCGTTGATTATTGGTTATGTACCCCATTTATATACATGAAAAGTTGCAGAAAAGAAGGAAAAAATATAGCGACTTCGAAAAAACACTACAAGGAAGTTTTAAACTTACGAAAGATAAAGCAGAAAAAATGACACTTCATTCTCGAAGTTAAAGATACGAACAGACTGGATCTACTGGATCAATCATAATAAATCTCATGAAATTCCTCATTCAAATACAATATTTATACTTAGACTTTTTTGACACCAATCCTTAGAAAAAGAAATTCGAAAGTCATATTGACAACATCCTCTGAAAGAACCAGCAGGGAGAGTTTCTAACTAAAGGACATTTCAGACTTCAGGATTAAAACATTTTATTAAAATTAAACGACATATGCGACTTTAAAATTTTATCACGTCACTATTTTATTAGCTGCATGTCATTTAACGACCTAGGACAACCGTCCATCGAAAACAACTTTGAAATATTTAACACTCAGCTATCAAATAGTCACGATAAAATTATTTAAAGGTATGCTAAGTGGTTAAGAACACAATAAAAATGAAGAGACCGAAAAACACACCTAACCAAAATACTTCAGAAAAATAACGAATTTCTTTTAGGATAATTATGAATGTTGGCAACACAATCATAAAAAGCTGGAACTTCTTTTACGGCAATTGCAGATATAAACAAGGAATTCCATCAGAGCAAACGCGAACGAAGCAAAATGAGAAAACAAAATGCAAATCTGGCATCGAATATCATAATCTTACAATATCTTTTATACAAGTTTTGCCCATTAACAGCGTCTAAACACTACGCGCTTAAAATACTTGTTTGAGCATCACTAAAATAAGAATTACAAGAATTTCCAAGTTTTTTTTTTTCATTAGGCACAACTTTATTTTTCGTCCTTTCTTATATAATCGCCCTACGACACACAAGACAGATATAGATAACGCTTTTAATGCATTTTTTCTTATTTATTATGGGTTTTCATAGACACTTACTAATTAATACATGAACGTTTTTTACATATATAATATATTATATAAAGAATATAATATAGGTAAAGCATTTTCTTTCTTACCTATTAGAGCACAACGGATCCCTTATATTTTCTGGGACACAGAAGTATCTACAAATATTGTTACAATTTGAGAACAGGTATATTATGTAGAAGGGTTATCTACCTTAATAATGAATGAGGTAACATTCCTTTAAACATTACCCGTTTAACTGACACGATTTTCAATGAATTGACAGATTTTTTAGCAAAATTTTTTCTTTTTTTTTTTCTTTAAATACAATTTGTTTATCTTATGCTGTGCTGTGGAAATCGGAATCAAAAGGGACTTTAATTTCATTTACCTAAAATATTATGTTTTGACTTTTTGCTATCTTTTCCTGAAATATTCTGGCAATAAATTTGTATACTGACAATTTTGAAATGTAAAATGGCCGAAGTCCGTGTTCCACAGCAACGCAAATATCAAAAATATGTACGTATTTCTTTCCACAATATAAAATGTTATGCCCAGTATTAAAAAATAACAAAAATAAAAGAGTTAGAGAAGCTAGCGCTGCTAAAACTAATCTATGCGATATCAGTCTCCACTAGAACCTTATAATTTAGAAAATCCATAAAGTAAATCACAAAGTTTGAATTAGCAAAAAATTTTGTGTTGAAAACTAACAATTTGTTGACCCACCCAATATAATATTTCTTTATAACCCACCGTCCCGCGGTACAACGCATTCCAATGATTGATATGTATCTTCTATAGACGTTATTGTGTTGTCAATGCAGCGAGAAGAGTAACCAAACGAGAATTGAAAGTGTCCCTTCACATCGATCCATAGGTGCCTCATGCTTTACAATATACTTTCATACCTTACCATTGAACGAATATTACCTTACTTTACGAATCCTAACTTACAAGACCGACTCGAAACATTTAATATAAATCACACAGTGGCCCCCTACCACTGCACTCCAACCGAGAGCGAGCCCCGCGTAGCGGAAGAGACGGTATACATACAGCAGCGACAGAAGTGAACAAGTACGCGCGACTCGCTCGACAAACTAACTTGGTAGGGGCCCACCGCATCCAACCGAGACAAACACTTACCCGCACACCGAAATTCTTCCAATGACATACCGATCAGCTTCCAATAGTAAAATAATAATGTTTAACTATCTCTACGTGTGCATCAAAGTATAAAGTGAACTTACGTACAGTATATACGAACGCAAGACAAACGACTATAACTAGTCTTATGTTTCTATTACAAGAAGAATGATACATATTTCAATCTAAGACATTTCAAAAATAATAAGACGACCCTTAAAAGTACAAATGTTAATAAAATAATAAAGAAGGTGTGACGTAGAATGCAAACTCACAATTTTAGAATGCACTAGAAGCCAAGTCGTGTAATGTACACGTACAGAATACGGCGCACAACGCGATGCGCGCGCGGGCTGGCGCGGGGCGACCTGACTGGCCCGAGTGGCCCGTGGCTAACTAACCAGGCGACGGAGAGCAGACGGATTTAATTACTGAGATGCGTCTGAGACGTGTCGTTTGGAAATTAACTCCATTATGTGTCGAAACCATAAATTTAATAACGAAAGCGAAACGACAAAACAAGAACCAAGTCACAGCCTACGTTTATAAAACCCGATGCCGCTTCCTAGACGAAGCGTCGCCGTTCTCGAAAATGAAACTTTAAAACTAAACGATTAAAGTAACCGTACGAACCGAAGACGAACGCGACCGTGAGGTCGGTTGTCAAAACAATTTTCACCCTCGATCCTTATTAAATAACTTTGTACATTAAATCCAAATGTCGACACGTCATTTTGGATAGGCACTCTCTAGGCGGAGCGGCGAGCGGTCGCCGCGTCGTCGGCCTCCGTAGGGCGGCCCGTTGGCCGACCGCATGAGATCAGTGGAACCGGCCGGCAGCGGCCGTGGCGACCCGAACACCGCTCTAAGACGACGTCAGATACGACGAGAACGTTTGGTCGTCCCAGTCGCCAGCCACGCCGATCTCGCTCAGCATGTCCGACACGTCGGGCGTGCACGAGAACTCGAAGTGTGACCCCGACGACGACGATGCGGTCTCGAACGAGTCGATGTCCGTCGTGAGGGCCTCCAAGTCTACCTCGCAGTCCGCGGGCAGTGGCAGTAGGTCCGTGATGGAGTAGAGATCTGTTAGGTCCGCCTGTTCGCGACGATTATGGTCTTCGTAGAAGCAGGCTGATTCCGGGGAGTCGGGCGAGCCCGCCGGACTCGCCGGCAGCGGCGGCGGCGCGGGCGTCTCCACGGGCACACTCGGTACCGATGGGACAGGTCTCCTCCGCCTGGCAACGCCCCTGTTGTTGTTGGAGTCTGCTGCGCGCTGTTTGCGTTTGGGTTTTGTCACGCCTCCGGTCTTGGGCCCAGACCTATCTGACTTGGCCGTCTTCTTGCGCGGCCTGTACTTGTAGTCAGGATACTCCCTCATGTGCAGTTGCCGAAGCCTCTCCGCTTCGTCAATGAAGGGCTGGCGCTCCTCGTCGTTGAGCGTCTTCCACACGCGGCCGAGGTTCTTGGAGATCTCCGCGTTGTGCATGTCTGGTGTCTGCTCACATATTTTCCTGCGTTCTATCTGCGACCAGACCATGAACGCGTTCATCGGCCTTTTTATATGGTTTGGGTTGTTCTTCTTCGTCTGTGAACAAGAGAGAAAACCTTGTTAGTCGAGATCACGTTTTCAAATTTTACAGGCAATTTGTGCCCAACTATAATGTAAATTCGCGTTCGAGGTGGAAAATCCGTGTTATCTGTTTAATTGTGGGAGCACTATTATTATTTCAGGCATGTCCGATTCGCAGAGCCGGGGCACGTCCAATTAGTATGCAAGGTGGTGCAACATTAACTCAGTGTCCATACTATTAATGATATTGTTATCACAAGAATTATTATTATTACAAACAAGTCGAAATCTCTAATAGTGTACACAGTTATTGCGTTGTTATGTCGGTTTTCTATATGTTTTGTTCAAGTTACTGAAACATATTGAGTTTACCAGAGTCTGCCCTGATCCAGATTGGTTTACTAACTGTATTTAATATTTTAGAACTGGATTAGCATTCGCACAGATTTGGTGTAAGTTAGTTTATGTTCTCACGCGACTATACATCTTTTGATAAGGCAACCAAAACCTACAAAACACGGACAAAATTTAGCGCAATTAGACCAAAAACAGTCCGTGATAACGACTGCCACTAGTGACCCCATTTAAAATTCTATTTGAAATGATAGCTCCAACTGGAACTATAAAACGTTCAAGTGCAATAAACATTTCCGTAATTTGTTTATACAAACCATTAACTAACGAGGATGTATAAGGACGCAGGAAGTTATTATCAAATCATGTAGGAAGTGATCTGAGGACAAACCGGTAGTGTCTCTTTGGTGATAAGCGTACGAGTTTAAGGAAAGTGTCATGAGACCGGACTAGAATACAAGGCCTGCTGACTGAAGGACCGATTAATAATAATTATTCTTTGACGAACAAATTTTAATTGCAAATAAATATTGCTCGTCCTGTCAGAAAAACAAGTATGATACACACAGGAAATGAAGCGGTCTCTTCAAATAGAAAAGTGACCACATTGAATGAGTCATACATTGAGTGAAGGTTATCTTAAGAAAGCTGCTTCGTCAAGGCTAGCCACCAGATATCAACAAATTAACAATGCAAATGGAAAGAACCCTTCCTCATAATCAGATCTTTGCTAAATCACGCCAACACATGACCTCGGATCCCTAAACTTAAGCACTTTCGTTGAGCGCGACTCGACAAAAAGTTTTTATCCAAACTTATTTATATTCAAGACAAAAAAGGGTTTGTACGATAGCAACTAAATCAAGTTCAGAACACCCACACAGTTTCAAGGTGAACTAAGGAAGCAGTTTTTGCAGTCCGCTATCCAGGTTGGAAACGCAGTTACTTGATTACTGAGCCGAGTTTTTTGATCTCCTGCAATTTGTTATAGGCCAGAATTGCAACGGCTGTGACAGGATTAATCACGTGTTTGGTGTTCGTGACTAGTCGGTTGCTAGGCAGCTTTTTTCTTCGTTTCCGTACAGTTTTAAGTTCGGCTAGCTGGTGTTGGTTTTAGTATTTTTGGTTGTTTGAAATGAAACCTCTTTTAGCGGCCATTTTCGGATTTGGGAGCTTTTTACAAGTTCTGGTTCAGTGTTCTCTGTAATCCTGTTTTTTGCTGTGAAATAATTGGCTCTATTGAAAAATCCTGAGCATTATTAACGGATGCTTGATACTTGAACTTCAGAGTTAAATATAGGAGAGCCAATCATTCAATGACATTGATGAATCATGTCTGTCTCAGTAAGATACGTAATGACGAGACCGTACCCACTTTTTTTAGTTGGATGCTATTTATAATACAATAAATGTCACATACGTTTTTGAATTTATTACATGTCTTGGCTTTGATTAAAATGAGGCGGTATCGATGCCATTCTTACAAATTGGGTAGCTTTTAATCAAGTGATTATTTTACTGAAAATAATGTCAACTAGTAACAATTTATTATACAAAGTTGACAAAGCATTTTCAATTGCCTACAGTGTAATTTTTGTTGGCGTTGTCATTCATAGACATATAATATTATGTCAATAACAAAACGATTACTGGATTTACAATTTAAACAATTATCAACAAACATAGTACGGTGGCTTATAATAAAGTTAGTCGAGAAAGGACAGCTGGACGCTTAGCTAGCTTCAGCACATTGTAAGTTCCCTCGATATAACTTGAAAAGGAATCACCAATGACTGCACCGGTGGAAAGTAATTAGGTAAATTAATAGGCTAGCTTGCAATGTATAACCAATTACTGATTGATAGGAAACTCGGGTTCTTTGTTAAAAGGTTGGAGCAGAAGAAATAAGTTTATTGTTTTATTTGATTGCAAATAATGAATGTTACGCGTAATAAAATTTCTTTCTATGAAATTTATATTAAATGGTACTTATTGTTTCTTTGTAGACATTGCTTTTAATGTTTTACGAAGAAAATTTTTGAAAATTATTAATTGCTTCGTTTTTAAAGTTCAGCAAGACTACCTTTAAATCATCATTTAAAAAGAAACATGTTACGAAAATACGTATGCAAAAAAAATACATTAACATATTCACTCATAATACATAAAAAAACATATATTATTAGTTTTATATTACGTTAGAAACAAGAATAAAACTTCCTGGCATATTATTTACCATAGCTTGCGCGGAAAAGGTGTGTTCAGTCCTTGTGTCTTTCCCTTTTTGTATTTTATCAGTGTTTGCACGATCTCAGGCTTAAACAACACGTGCACCACACGTGGACGTTGCTAAATTATAGTGTTTTGCTAGCCTTCCTTTTATGGTGTCAGTGTTGTTATAGTAAATATAGATAGTAAGTAAGATGCTCAATAGAGTTAGTTTGAACTCCATTCTTTTTTTTTTTTAACTCTAGGAATTTCTCCTGTACTTATCGTGGGTGCGTTCACAAACATTTAAACTCACATACACAAACAGCCAGACCCGGATTAACTATATTTAATATTTGTAGGCCATACAAATATTGATTCCGTGCGGGGTTCGAACCCGCGGCACGCAGCGCAGCAGTCACTGCGCCAACCGTGCCGATTCCTAATGTTTCTAGAAGGATAATTGAAAATGGTCTCGTTTTAGTCCAGATAGGGCCATAAAAGTCGTTCCCACTCCTGGGACACAGGCATCCCCTCTGCCAGAAAATATAATCAAAATGATGAGTTTTTTTTTGGATTTCGTTGAAGGTGATAAGCGATTGAATAATATAACTGTGTGTAATGTACAGACACCAGCACATCAAGCTACTAGAATCTGTCAAATTTCTTAAATAGATTTTCGACTTTATTGCTAAAGCATTAGGTTCAAGGTTGATTGGGGACATCTGACAGTTTCGGGTAGCTTGACCTGCTGGCGTCTATACATTGTGCAATAAATAAATAAAATAGCAGAAGCAAATCAAATCTGTCCTAATATCAAAATTATAAGTCTATCAGACTAAATAAAAGACAACTATCCATCATGAAAGAACATATTACACTAAACTATAAACCTCACACGCATAAAATATATCTCACATTACTATACGGAACATCCTGTATAAGCGGGCAACACCATATGTTTATAAGCCGCTTATTATTGCAAGCGCGTAGAGCCGACTCTACAAGGGCATCCAGTTAGTTTCCTGGATAACTAGAGATTGCTCTACCGTAGCTCTATATATCAATGTCTGACAAATCGAGAGTTTAGGTGACCTTAGCTTAGACATTCTGTTTTTATGTTATTTTTAGATGTAGAGTTACTGTTATCCTTTCTCTTGTTCAAGTTTAACTTGTCTGATTAGGAACTGTACGGTTTTACGAGTACATATATCGTTTTTAGGTAATTTGCTACTTTTACATAGGTTGTCATGAATTTAAAACATTACAATATTTTCCATAAAATTACAGTCTGGTTCGTTTTTGTGACCATTTCCTAATGCGGACCAAAATATGCTAAACGATAATTTTAATCAATGATAATCCATTGACGTATTAAAATTGCATCATGAATATAACAAGTTTCAAGCCGCTTCGCGACAAATCGTATCGTGACCACATACGGCCAAATATGAGCCTAAACTAAAAAACGTACAATCATTATTGACCACCCTTATAAAGTGTTTGGTAATAGGATTGAAAACTGGCCAGCCATAATTTTCCACAGTTGTACATACGCTAATGTAACAGCCAGTATCGGTGCTACCAAGGTTAGCTCACTTCCTAGTCAGTTTATATTATTCCGGAATTTTCGCGAGTCTTCGACGCACAAGGTCGCCTCGGATAAAGTTTTGAAGATGATTAATAATGACTTCCTTTGAGGAAACGAATTTATTTAAATGCGACCGGTTTTTTTCTACGACTTTTTGATAGTGTTACACTGTGTGTGCATGTTAGAACGATCTGAACCTTGCATTTATTGAGTTATGGTTGAATATTGGGCGTAGGGAAACTGGGCTAAATCGTTTGATCGATAAAAGTAAATAGTCATCGGATTAAATTGAAATGGCTTATAGATAGCTCATATTTTTGAAGTAGTAAATCTTTTACATCAATATTTTTAATGTCAATCGTTGGATTTCTGCTGGCTCTCTACGTAAATGCGTAAAGAGGCGTAGAGACTAAATGTTTTTAATTTAAATATCATCAGTATAAAGATAATTAAAGTCTACGAGAATTACGTACTTATTGTCAATTCTATTTAGTCCAAAGTACCTTCTTCAGTTTCCAAGTCCATTATGCAAAAACTACCGCTCTAACTGTCTAGAACTACCAAACTACCATTGCTGATCGACTTTCTACCATCAAGAGTGAGCTTAAAAGGAATTAATGGCCAATCAGATAAAAGCTACTTAAGATAGCTACATAATGCTTACAATATTTAAATGCCTCTATATACGCAGTCTTATCTATTTTAAGCGAAATCTGGCATTTATTTAGAGTTAAAGCCGTATTGGCATTTTCTCCAGCTAAATGGCTTTTGAAATACCAAAATGAATGGCCAATCCTCGTATGTAAACTGTTTATGCCATATAAAGTTTGTTCTGAGCATAATACGCATTTTTATTGATCTATTAGTTTTAACGAGCCGCTCATTTGTGTAAATACCTATTCGCATTTATTTGTGGCAAATTGTAACAGGGAAATATGAAAATTAATGCGATTAAAAGAGATTAGTGGTCTATTAATAATTATAATTAATTCGTTAATTTATTTTGTGTAATATACGGTTTTTCCTAATTAGTTTTGGACGATAATTTAATACATCAAATTTAGTTTGAAGAGATTAACTCAGTGTCAGTGAAAATTAATGATATTATAATTGTATTTTCAGTATTGCGACTTGTATTGAATGAAAATATATACAATGTGTATTTAATAATTAAAATTGCAATCAATTAAAACAATTATTAATTAGATGCTCGAGTAGATGACATCGATGTCCCCCGCACAGTGGGCACAAAGATGAACTCTCAGGAAATATTAATGAAGAAGATGTTCGACACTTTTGGGGCTTTTAACACGGAACAAAGAAGGCCCCATTATAGACCCCCATTGTCGAGAGGGCCCAGATGATGTCCGCACTTTGTTTGTGGATAATAGTCAAAATGAAAGTTCCTTTTTTTATTAAAATCGGACCCTTATTACTGAAGCAATTTGACTCGTTCAAGGAATACAAATTGGAATTTGGCGCCATATTGGATATTATTTCGCGAGGAATTTTTGTTCTTAATAATTCTTGATTTATTTTTTATTTGGTAATTGGAAACGCGTTTCGCTGTTTCTGTGTGAATTTTGAAGCTTGAAGATTATTTCAGTGATTTTTTTCAACACTTTGTACATAATTATTTACTTACAATAAACCCTAGTAATAACTTCAGATAAAACATTGTTTGGCTAGGTCTTTGATTGTACGGTTACTTTGACAAATACTTGAGATAGTAAATTTTACTTTCAAAAGATCAATCCTTTTCGGTTTTGATAAAATAATATTGTAAGCATTGCTGGTTTAAATTACAATTAGGAAGTAGATACACATTGTTGATTAAAATATTAAGATTAATGCATTAGCAATTCAAATTATTCTTAAAAAGTGAGGTTGCTCAAAATAAATTATTTTTGGAGTGCAGGGGAAGGCTTGATTATTAATGGAATTTAGCATTGTAATTTGGTTTTTGTTAGCTTAATAAAATATTATTTTTTCACCCAAAAGAAGATATTCTTTGTTGTTAATAGCTTTTTACAAATTTTACATCCTCAAAATAAACAAAACAAAATCCAGGTAATTTTGTTTTGTTTATTTTGAAGATGTAAGCCATAAAATCAGACAAAAATGTATCAGAATATAGGTTTTAAATTTAAATGTACTCGTAGAGTGGTGGCGTTGACTCAATATATGTAAAACAGGCAGCAGAGAAAAGGCAGGATTATGCCGGCTCTAGGAAGCGAATATAAATTGCGTATAAGTGAAGGATTGTCGCCCAACGCAACAGGGATGCATTTTATTTACTTTATGTTGGCACTATTTTATACTCCCGGCTTTAGCGCCGCATAAAAGAATTTTCGGCTTTACTTTTATATTCTTAGGCTTAGTGGCGATCGAGCATTCAGTTTTTAAAATAAAAAAATACTATAAAGATTGTAAGTGCTTGCACTGCTTACCAAATGATGAAAGAGATTTTTCATCTAAAAATTGTCTATTTTTATATCAAAAACTAAAATTAAAACCAAAGAGTCTTTCAAAGACTTATTCACGGTCTAAGAACGTGATTATTATGAATAAAATATTTTGTCTAGAACCTAATGCTTTTCATCCCACTGGGGATACACAATTCCAGAATTTAAGTGTCTCTTTTAACTAGTGATATTTGAAGCACTATTCAGATCGTAGAAAGATTTTAATCAAAGTTTTAGCCCTTTGTGTCTGTTCGTAATTTTGCTTCTTTTGAAAACAAGGACCCTAAGGGACACTTTGTCAGTTTGATTAGAAATAAATGCTTATTTAAACAGAGTAAGGTTATGTCAATGTATTTTTATATCACTGTTAAAACTTCACTAACCCTTCTGCCAAGCATGCCGAATATGTTTATAACCCCCTTTTGCGTTCATTGCAGCTTTTCCGATTTCAAAATCATACGGTGTTTTTAACAACATCTAAAGGATGTAAAAAGACTCTTAACGAAGCCGAAAAGCACATTGCGATCATTTTTTTGTTCTAGACCATACCTGGGAACCTTCTAGTTACGGAGATATTGGGGGTCAAAGTTCCAACTTTTTCACAAGTTTTTTTTTTACTTTAAACACCTCCAGGACCCCCTTACTATTCAATTCATCCATGAGCACAAAGTTTTGAATACGTTACATTGAGTCCTATCGTAAAACGTGATTTTTCACCCCAAAAAAAAAAGTCCTTTCCCAGCAATAATTTTTGCGTAAAGCTACTTAGTTTGATATACATAATGCTTGGTTAACGGCTTCGTGAAGAGTCTGTTTACACCCTTTATAGCATAGCTATTCGCGGCTATTATACATCTTGGAACAGCTCATTAAATCTTTCAAAATGATCCTCCTATCAATAACCACTGCTTATCCCTTAATAGATTCAAGAGTACAAAGAAGTAACATTGGCTTCCAAATGGTAAGCAAGCATAGAGTAATAACCAGACACGCGGGTAGTTCCGTGTAGGTACTTATAAGTAAATTGATTAGTTACACTATATCAATTTACTTAGTTTGCAATCAGGAAATCGTTCCTATAAGGATTCTGTTATGTTCGCTTTATGGAAATAAAGGTTGTCCAAGGGTACTTGGTAATTATTATAAGGCTTGAAATTAACCCCTAAAATACGTGTATACAAGGTGGTTAATTGAAAAAAAGTTTTTGACATGTCTTTCTTAGTAATTTCATGAATAAAGGCTTGAACTAAAGCCTTCTTTAAAATTGTCGGTACTTTTTCCATCAAACATAAAACTATTATCGAAACTAAGTAGTGCAATGGTCAGTCAAAACCGTTATTTTTAAAAGCTGTCCTTTTTGACCCCCTTTTCAACATAATCGTCTATTCATAAGCATACACGCCGTGAATTTTAACAAACTTTGACCTATAAAGTGCTAACATGTCTCAAATGTGTGTAGATGTGCCACTTTAGCATGTGTTGGGGATTAGTAGATGTTACACGGTTATATTTGTGCCTATTTTGTTTTGTAGCTCTGTTGATGTCGGACTGAATATTGTGAAACTTTTTTATTACACTCTGTAATGTGTCAAGCTCTGGTCTTATGTGTTAGCATAAAACTTGAGTATTCAAATACTTGGCTGGGGTGTAAATTAAATCTTAACAATTTGTTGTACAGACGCCAGTACATTAAGCTACTACAATATGTCAAATATCTTTATAGATTTTCAACTTTATCTCTGAAGCATTAGGTTCAAGGTTGATTGGGAAAATCTGACAGTTTCGGGTAGGTTGACCTGCTGGCGTCGATACCACACTTCATAAGTCAGTGACACTATTCCATATTTGTAAAAACATACATAACCAGAACACTGTCTCATGTGTGACCTACTCTTTGCCGTACGTACGTACACAAACACTATACAAATAGGCAGGCGACCATACATGTTTGTCTACTAATTTGGCATGACCAATTAAGACGATTATAATTGTCTTGTTCTACAATGCTTACTAACTTGATGAATAATTAATAAACTATAAATTAACGATTTTTGTCTGGCAACCTACTTCGATTGGTAACACTGGGCAAATATATAAATAAATAGTAAAAGTATTAATGAATCATACTGTAAACCTTTTACTAGAGAAATAGCGAAGAGACAAAAACTTGTAAAATTTACATTCAACCCTTGTTTGTTTTGAAAAGCAGGTTTACTAAAGGCCTTTAGCAACAACCTTTAGATGGATACGACAGTACGTCTTAGCTCACTGTCTAAATAAAATACTGATAGATTCAACCTAAGATCTATCCAGACAATGTCATGTATGTACCCAGACAACATTGAATTACTCCACAATCAGTCTGACAGCCAAACAAATCACCTTTTTGACAGTACAATGGAACAAGAATACCCTTCAAATCTGAACTTACAGTTCATATAACTTCAAAGGGCTAACCAGGCTTGACAACGATACATTTAACGTAGGTAGTAAGATAAAAAACGCCCTTTACAAGGGCATAACATTGTAAAAGGTGGTAAAATCGTACGTGATTTGATCGAGAATAATATTGTAAATAACAATGAATGATTTTTTTAGCGTTGTTCGATTAAATAAGCGATAAGTGTCTCTCTGTCCTGATTGTCATTTGTTTTGAGACCGTGTTTGTTTGTCAGTGTTATACTTATGCACTAACAAAAAAACTGTTCACAGTTTCTAGAAAATGTAGCTTTTAAGTGCACTAGATAGTTCTAGTGCACTCCAAATTAGGTACTTAAAGATTTCTGAATCGAAAATTTGAATTTGAGAACTTGTCAAACTGTACTTTAACATTATTGAAAGTGATACCTAGCTAATACTTTCTGAGTAAAAGATTCCGATTTCTGATATAAGACCACGTTCTTTTTCTTGTTCATCATTCCATCAAAGCTGCAACAGACTGTATTTTTTTCTTGAAATAAATTTAATGTATGCAGAACCCGTACCCCTAGTACCAACCAGCACCACTTTTTTTCATTGTTCTCCGTATGCATGCTGAAGTTAACATTTGTGGGCCAAGGTTGATCCGTACATCACGTAGGATTTTTTTTTATTTTAACTTCAAATTCACGGTTTTTAAACTGGGGCCACGAAACACGCGAGGTGTCAGGAGATGATGCATGTTTGTTTGTGGCGTGATTCTTAGAATGTTTGCTTTCCGGGCGATTTGGGGAAGTAGGGCTTCTAGATCATGTTATTGAAACTTTTGTAGGGCTGCGGTTAAGTTCAAAATAATATATACTCTTTCCTAGTTTCACGAGTGTTCCTATTTAATTAAGATGTTCATATCATATCTAAAAGGAAAATGACTGAAAAAAAAGGAAAAGGTTGTAGGTACTTTCCTATACTGACATAAAGCTTTTTTGAAATCGCCAGTTCTATAGCTGCAATTTTGGTTACGGATTCAAATTATTTATACGCAAACGTTTTGAGCTATTTTTAGACGAGTCGTTTAGAACGAAGATTTTTTTAGTTGCATATCAGTTCTTACTATTTCACATATGGGTGGTACAAGAAGCCATTTTTTGCGTTTTATGTATTGAATGTTATTTTGGATTCAGAACAGGAGTGTTTTTCAAACATAATGTAAATTAAGGTTTTACACCAAAGGGAATGATGTCATTTATAACATTTTAAAATATCATAAACCGATGCCGTGGCATTTTATACTGTTAACCTTTGGTTAACCTTGAGTAAAAGTCAAGCGTTAAGGCGAACAATGCAGAACACAGATTGATATAACACAATACTGTAATAGTATAAAGATTTGTTACGAAACTTGATGGATAGGTGGTACGGCATAATGTTTTCGGAGCGTATTATTCTCTGCTTCTCTTGCGCAAGATAGATTTGATTTGGTCAATTCAGACCTTCAATTGAAACTGCTTGATTACACTTAAGTACCTCTGGGTATAATACCACTACATATGATATGAGCCTTTAAATTGTATCCATTATATATTTTTCTAATTCAAGAGCAACATTTATAGTAATAACATTTTGAGGACGGGTGACACATACTTAAACGTCACTTTAATCTTGAGTTTATGTATAGATGCTCATCATAAGATTAATTCACACAATCGACTTAGCTCACTGACATGTTACCTTCACATGACAATTGCACGATTAACTGTCGATTCGATCGTCACTTCAAGCCCTAACCAATAATTACCCCGTCACGTACATGCATAAAACACGTTTCCATCAGTTGACTCACAAAATTACAACCAGCTGTCTTTTATTATAATCCCAGATCACCTTGAAACTAGACAATACCTAGTTTTAATAGGCGAACTAAAAATATAGTTTAAAAACGTAAAAAACGCAGCAAAAAGCTTAATAACGACGGACGGATAGAATTACTTGAAGTCACGTCAAACAGGTCAAAAGAACAAATTGTAGCTGTCGTTACAATAACACGGCGTATTTTATATTGTTATTTATGTCATGATTACTAACTGCACTGTGGGGGACATGTCAATAGACTTTTGGAAAAAACAAATATTGGGTAACATGCTATAACAGATCCTCACTTAGCAGACAATTAAGTTTTTTTTTTTCTAAAAGGATCTGTCTACTTGCTTACATTAGATGACTAGACAATTCCTTAAGAGAAAACACGGTTGGTATTTGAAGAAACTATCGCTGTCGCTCTGCGAGCGTGATTTCGACATTGGTGCCATAAAGACAACTATAGTAAAAAGTTATAATTCGAGGTTTGACTCTCGATTTCCTCCTCCAATATTCCACCAATATAAAAGATATTTCATACTGTGTCCTTATGTTTTTCGTTTTCATTAATATTTGTCTAATTTGTACACTAGGCCTCTGTAGACAGGCGAGCTAAATAGGAATTTTTGAGCATTTTGTAAAGATTCTAGTGCTTATACAGATTATGTATCAAAAAGGAAAACATAGGGACATAGAAGAGGTTAATATTTATTTAACTGTAAAAAATCACAGCTTTAAGTCATAAACCAGAAACAAAACAGGCGAAAGCGTTTGTATAGAGAAAACACCAACCGCATTTCCTCTTAAGAGTTTTCTATTCTAAACCCAAGTGTTTTAGCCTAATTCTTATGTCGATAGATTATGTTGCCTCAAAGATTAGATAACGTTAGTAGGACATTCCTATTCACCCTAAAAACCATATGATTCATAACTTTCGTCCGTCAGTTACCATGAACTCGATGTAACCAAACCTTCACTTGCAAGATCCTTATGTTACAGTACTAATAATTATTTTCTGTGCTTGAGAAAATCATAATCCGAATGATTTATCTGCGGTAGTAAAGCATTTTATGCGAGATTATTCGAGTTATGCGAAAAGTATTTATGCAAGAAATATTAAAATATTAGTAGGTAAGAAAATTTTGCTTTTTATTTTGTAGAAGTATCATAGAGATAGCTAACTTTTTATTTTTTAATAATTATGCGAAAAGTTACTTTTGCTGGCGACACAAAACTTATCTCCTAAGTATAATAGGACCGGTTTCAAATGGTTATAAGTATTATAAATGTTATATTATTAAACACGGTACTCGACCTTGTCGGTCTGTGTTTAACGATTGAACTACGAAACTCGCCCACAGGCGCAAATGTAATTTATATGTCTTCTACTTGTTTAATAATGGCTGTAATTATTTTTGGTGTATATAATAAGCGAGCAACTGTTTGAAAAAAACAACAATAAATAAAAAAACACGTTTTTAATTGCCAGGGTCCTAAGTATAAACCGGAGGTATAAATTAAAAATCACTCATGAAAATATAAATAAATATTGACATTTAGAGTAAAATGACATTAAAAAGTTGACACCATGGTTCTATCTAAAAAAACATCTTTGTACTCATAAGATGCTTGATCTTTTAACCCGCTACCGCTTACATTTTATACCAAATTAAATACGGAAGGACAGAATAATTTTTGTGTTAAATGATTTTTTTCGATAGAGCCCTTTGATATCACTGGTTTAATGGCTCGACAGCTTTATTACAGGTAGAGTGCCGCCTGAGGCTCTACGTAGAGTAGAAAAATAGTAATATAAGATATTATTAATGTCTTACAAATGCTTGGGGCTATATGCTACATGTGTTGGAATGTTTTGCTTTTGTTTATTAATCTATATTTTGTTTTATTTTTATACAGATTAATGTTAGGTTTTTCCAGAATATGTAAGAGGATCTTGGTTATTGAAGTAAAATATCTTTACGTACGCTTGACTTGGGGAGTAAGCTGGTGAATGCGTTACGTTACGAGGCAAACGGAAGTTGAAAGAGAGAGTTCCGTTTTTGAAATTGACAGACGATTGTTCGGCATTTGTTTAAGTTTTACTTCAGTCGTGTGGCCTAGAGCACACTCGTTTTTTTGAAGTAAAACTTCTTTACGCACACGTGACTTGGGGAGTAAGCTGCTGAATGCGTTACGAAAAGTTACGTTACGAGGCGAACGGAAAAAAAGTTTTTGTTTTAAAAAGTTGCCCCACACTAGGAATTTCTCCTGTATCGTGGGTGCGTTCACAAACAATTAAACTCACATACACAAACAGCCAGACCTGGAACAACTATCTGTAGGCCATACAAACATTTGTTCCGTGCGGGGATCGAACCCGCGACACGCAGCACAGCAGTCAATCGCTCAGCCACTACGCCAACCGTGCCGTCAAAGGTCAAGTCAAAGGCGAAGTTTTATTTTTATCTTTTTTTTTAATATTTTATATAAATAAATATAGTGAGTAAACCTAGACTTAATACTCTGTATGTCAACTTTCTCTTAAGAGGTACAGAGCGTTACATTGGGATAATTTTAAGATGATGAAAGACCTAAATACAAACCAAAATGATGAATATTTATTAGTTATCTATTAATTAGTAACTAGAATCTATCTCAGATTACAATTAAAAAGATAATTTAATAAACCTCCCATCTTAAACTCGTAAATGAAAGCTTTTAAGTAACCTGTTATAAAGTTTCACAACGGCTAAGTGGTTAATAATCAATAATTGACATGTTCGGGTTCGATTCCTGTTTGAAGCCCGTTTCTAATTTGACCCAGTATTAACTGGAACAGTTCTCAGTTTATAGTTTAATAGTCAGAAAATAAAGATAATATTAAAAGCTTTGCGTTTATGGGGTGCTTTTCTATAGGATAATAAAAAATATTGTTATTAGTTTTGTAATGTGAAAGTCTAAATAAGGGAAATTAGTTTGAAATGAAAATCCGATAATTATGTTATCATTCTGATAATTTTGTCGTCATTATGTTAAAATATATCAGAGCTTTCACACAATCATAATACTATATTAATATCGGAGCTATTATTTAGAATACAGAGCCTGTATGAATAGTAATAAATTAAAAACTGTAACTTCCTCCACGATACAAAAAAAAAGCAGTTTGAAATGTCCCATTAAAAAAAGCTAACGACTATCGAACTAGTATCGACACGACGAATCCTGCTCACCCCTCAAAGTAACAAATATTATTTAAACACCAAAATGGCGGATGCGAAATATCATTACATACAAAATTTATGATTTTGGAAGATAAATTGGATCCTAGTATGGGTCGTGATTTCCTGACTATAATGTATTCTGTGAAGCGAACGACTGCTTGTTGGCTTTAAAGGCTGCCACAGACTATTAAGTCTACGCAGATACGACATTTCGATCAGACTTAGTCCGTATTATACCTAAGTTTGGAATAGGTTCAAGACGTTCCGTGATTTCAGATTAGGCTGTCAAATACTGTTACAGTTTGCATGTGTATTTGGTTAGGCATATTCCTTTGAGCCAAATGACAAGCTAATATTAGTTCTATAATAACATCTGTGTGCATTCAATTGAACGCTTTACATAATCACAGATTATATGGAGTTATGTTCAACGTTAACGAGCTAGAATTGCAATTGAATAATTATTTTATTGCTTTAGAAATTACTGCATATAATGTTTATTTTAATATATTCATTTACAGCTTGTTAATGCGTTACATTACCACATTATCATAAACCACAATTGACTGTGCAGCGAAACTTTTCCTATCAAAACAGTTGGCAGCAATATTTACAGTAGGTAAAAAAATGATTTTCGACGATTGTTCTTCATCCAAAAAAGATACATTTAACGCTGATCACGTTACTCCCCGCGTTACAGAACACATAGGCATAATACATGCGTAATTACGACCATCTGTATGTCATCTGTATGTCATTAGCCCGCACGTCACGTATTACTCGTGAACGTTCAGCGAATGTCAATGGAACGCTTTTTATGCCACAACACGTAATGTTTATTGAATCTTGCATTGACTTGCGTAGATCAAAACTGTGGCTATGAGTGACCTTACGGCCAAATAGGCTAGTTAGGAACAGACGTGAACTCGTAATGTTTATGTGATTTAAATTGTGTGTCGTAAATGTAAGGTCGACCCAGTTAAAAGATTAGTGCGTAAGGCATTGTGACGAGAGCATTTTGGAAATTGTAGCTTTATATTTTCCTGATAGGTAACTATTTTTTTACTTGGATATGAAAAAAAATTGGCAAAAATACAGTATAGTTTTTGCCAATTCGATCGTAATAATCAGTCATATTATTTGCATAACACCATATGATATAAACTCCATTTTATAGTCTAAGGTCATAATAATATTTTAAAAATCAATACACGGCTTACGGACAGTTACAGAACATCCATATGCATAATACACAGGAATCTTCCGTCATATAAATCATTATCAAGTTTTGACGAGTTCGACAATCCAAGGTGACCTTAAAGTACCGATATACGGACATGGAATCATTTGTTGACATAATAAAATCATGAATACACCATATCTAACACCCAACATAGTTGAACGAGACAGGCTAACTAGATGCAGTTGAATATCACAGCCTGGTATTGGTTAACAAGTCTAGAGGGAAAAAGAGAAAAGCTGATCATATCATCATGTAGGATCGAAGCTTATAAACATTCACTGAAAAACACACAAGTCTTCAAAAATAAAAGATCAAAGAGAAGCTATAGTCACCACCAAGCAGCTATGCTGTGTCATTTGTTTAACAAGCCCCAAAGAATGGGAAAAGACGGACCAATCCTGAGTTAAAACCGCAGAGGACAATATAAGTAAACGACAGACTACATCCTCATTAAAAACGCTCGTAAAAATATAAGACCTCTCATATTCTCTATCAGAGATATAAGCCTCTTCCCTTTGGTAAGTTATCACTTTAATAACCATTTTTGTATGATATAGGTAGGAGTAATATTCACACAAATGTAGGTTAGGACAGTCGTTAATACGAGACTATGAGGGTACTGCTATCAGCTGATTTATTTTACAGCTTAGATGGAGAGGAAAATCTTCTGTAGATTGTAAGTAAAGGTTGTTTTCGTACACGTTACAGAGCCACAAAAACTCTCTAATGTATAACATTGTTTTCTTATGCATTTGTTTATAAATATGTTCAAATGTAGGTAACTCATAATATCCTTTAATCTATTCAAAATCATAAGTAAGAATCTTAGGAGCTTTAATCTTATAGCGTCTTTCTCCTAAGTTACAAACGACAGAATGCTTCTAAACTACAACAAAACACCAGTAGAATTTATACAGGTGTCATCCAACAACAAACATCCGACCTCAACAAGAGAGAGCAGACTTGAACAAGCAAAACTTAAATCATCCGGACTCCGTGAATGAAATGAATGTAAAATAAAACAGTTGTAATGCAATTTGCTTTGGTCTAGACTAGGAAGATGAAAGGGGATGTATCAGGTTGGTTTTAGTCCTGAAAGTTGGAAACAATTGAGGGATAATGATGTGAGAAGAGAAGTTTTGAAAGTATTAATTGTGATTTTAACTGTAAAGATAAGATGGATATAAAAGGACTAGTAGTTGTCACTGGTGGCATGGATTTTCATTTCAAAGCAGTAAAATCGTTTATTCATTCTGATTATCAAATTAATGTTAAAGTTAGTACTATTATTAATCACAATGATAAAAACCAAAATCCGACTGTCAACGATTAACATAATAAAGTTGAAAGTTCTAAAACAGAAACCTAGCTCAAGTATTCAAATTATAAACAAACGCAAGAAAAAGAACCATTTAAACTTCTGTGTCACCTTCTCGGGGAAAATGCAAAGTTATAAAACAACAAGACTTATAAGACAAGAACAGCTGTGAAATTTAAATCTGCTCGCGATATGAATGCAAAGTAAACTGTATTAATGCAATTTGCGATATCATTTACAACTGGATGCGGTTCTGAACTAATGTCGCCTGTTCTTGGTCCAGGAGTTACGATGCCAAGGGGGTCGGGTTTGGAGCAGTATGATTGGATTTTAAAGGGATTCTACAGGGGCCGGGCTTGTTTTGAAAATTTAGGGATGTTTCAGAAAATATTTTATGGGTTTTGCACGCTTGGGGGCTTGTGAAAAACGTAAGGTTAATTTTAATGACATTCTTTTTTTTCTGTAACAGGGACATGAAGGGTACGTTACCAACGCTTTTGGAAGGTGACAAAATATTTTTCTTTCTAAAAGTTTCGGCTTTATTTTTCGTTTTAAATATCAACCATTCGATCGGAGAAACGCAAGAATCACATCAAAAGAAAACATCACCCATATCTCAGTATTTCATTCTTAAGTTTTCCAAAGATGGAGAAAAATCGTGGTCGCTAAAAACAACATAGACAGAAGTGCATTCAAACTTGCTGTTTGCTTTAACGTATGCGAGCATCTTCTTTGGAATAACACCTCGGCGCTTACGAACTTCCATGCACTTTAGGCTTCAACTTATAGAGGGAGGGGACTACAATGAAAATGGAGACAGGGCATTGACCTTTGGGAATGACATTTTGAAAATATGACACAGGGTGTTTTGTAGACATGTGTAGGCAAAAATGAGTGTTCTAGTGTGACTGGTCTAGGCTGTCTTATGATTTGAAAAAAATTTAAGTCTTGGCAATATGTGAGTCAAATATATTTATATAACGAAACGTATAAATATAGAAATGACAATATTTTAACCAGCAAAGGCACTTACATCATTAAAATCACAACAGACCTTTACCCAAGCCATCAAAACCACAGAATGAATAGCTTATAGTACTGACGTGCTAAACCTACTTTTACAAAACAACCAAAAGGCATTTTATACCTACCCTACACAAAGACATTAAAATCTTAATGTCACACAATAAAACTCAGTCTGGTACCTGTACAGCACTTTTAGTAACTGCATGCGTAATAAATGCAGTTATTACCATACCGACTATAGGACTGGGAGTAAAAATTTTCTACCTCATAAAGTTAGAACTTTGTAACTTCTACCCTCTTTGTAAATACTTGTTCTTTGGAAAAGTTATAAGTAGCAAATGTCGAGTCTGCGATTTTTATTAGACTTGTGTTTAATCTTTGCTGTTTTCAGTGCTAACTTTATAGAAGAAGAAAATACTGTGAAGATACTATACAAACACACATTTTATGATTTTACAGGAAAAAGTTTTAAAAACAGTAATTGTTTTCCCTACAATTGACCCAACTACAGATGATAATGAAACCACAAATTATAACAAGGCAATGACGAACATTTAGTCACTAAATGATTCATTAACCATTTGGTCAGATTATTCCAATGTCACTTGAATTTGATGTATTTAACGTGAACCCTTTTGAAAAACATAATGCGCCAAAGAAAAATACGGTGAAAGAAACAATAGATGGACTTAGTTAAAGATGACATGGCTAGAGGCTACTGAGTTGACGATTAATAGAAAAGTTAAGAAGAAGAAGAAATGCAGTGCAAATCCTCAATAAAATAGAATAAATACAGGAGAATAGTAACGATGATGGATAAAACAAAAACGAAAATATAAATCCGAAATCTCATATGAAAACAACGGAAGTGACATTAGACAATAAATCTAGAAACTTAACAACATACACGTGAGTTATATGAGCGAACTTTGTTAATTACAATCAAATGAAAGTTTCTTGTGACAAACGTTGTTTAACTTTTGACATACTGATGTAATTACACATTTTTATTCAGGGAATGTAATAAAATTATAGAAAATGATTTTTGTCTGGATTATATGTAATACCAGACAACTTTGAATAATATCAGAAGACTTTTTATACAATGGCTGGAAACGTAGATCCTTATTTCAATTCTGGTTGGATGGCTGACTCATCAGGGTATTTTACATTGAAAGATACTAGGTACTTAAAAGTGAATCAGTTATACATATAAGTATACAAATTAAACAGATATAAAGATAAACTCGTTCCACAGTATAACTGTAACAATACAAACCAAGTTGGTAAGTCGAACACAATAACTTACACTCTTAAATTCCCTATAAAACTCTAACACGGTTTTCACGCACGGCTAAGGCTGCGCACAAACTTCACGCTGTTAAAACGCAACGCGATAAGATTGAGATAAACGTGACAAATGACGATGATGTGAAATGTCACGCAGACTATTAAAGCACAATGGTAGCCAATAAAATGAGATAAATTCGGCCAGAGTAAGATGAAATAGGTTTTTCGTGAGCATTTGAAGATGAGTGAGAGGTTGTTACAGGAGAAAGAGAGATAGAACTTTGTATGATGTGACCTTTGATACTAAAAATCTATTTAGTTGTTCATATAAAGAACTAGATGTATAAAGGGCTGATTAGTATCTCAAAACGCTAAAAAGCGTAATCTGCGTAAAGCAAAAATAGAAAATTTCGTAAAAGTGAACTGTTTATTCGACGAAGTTTTGTTGAAGCCAAAGCAGGTCTCTTCTATAATAAAAATAAAAACTGCAATGGAATAAGATTCTGTATTTCAATTTTATAATATTTCAAATTCTTATATTATTTCTCTTGCTTCATAAAAAGATACTGTTTTTTATGTATTCAAAATTCTTTCAACAATTGCGGAATTTGCGAATGACGGAAAATATTTCGACTTAATTGCAGAACATAGCTTAATGCTAGGTCTTTTAGCAACTAATTACACATCGACTTTGTTTAAACGTCTATAAAAAGCAGTTAGGCTTTTTATATAATGATATGTGGTGCTAAGCGAATGAATGAATATTTTCCTAATCAAGGATAGATTTTGGTTGCTAAGTGTCTGTTTTTCAATGATATAGTTTTATTGATAGAAGTCGTATGTCGTTAACAAGTCTCCATAATTCAGATAGGTGATGACGATGATGACTTTTCACATTTTGTTTGTTAGTGTATGTTTGTTCTTTTTCAAGTTATCTGTAATTATTAGCAGTTGTGTCCTCACAACCAACAACAACACAAGTCCCTACATCTACCATCCTTGCTATCTCAACTTTCTGGAATATTCCATTACGAGAGCCCTCTAACACTGCTCCATAAAAACAAGAAGTAACAAAATATTTACAAGGAATTCCTCAGCTCATCTCGGTTATCGCTGGAAAGCGGGAACTCTCGTAAATCCACCCTGTCAATGTTTCGAGTTGCTCAAGTAAAAACTCAAAGTTCCAAAGAAACCACTGCACCTTTTAATATGGAACTTTACTAAAGTTACTTGCCAATGAATTGCATACTTTATGATCGGGGATTAAAGTTCAAGCGAATACTTAACGGACTTTCGATTGATGTTAATTTGAGTTTCTTGCTGTAGTTATTTTTCGTGGAACTATGAAAATTTCGATCATATTTTAGTTGTAGGGTTAAAAATTTTAATGCAGTTCGCTCGATCTATCGACTTAAAAAACGATGAAACTTTTATAATAACTAGTGAGGTAAAAAAGGTTTGAGTTGAAAATAGAGGTAGCAAGGGGCGTGTGCAGACGATAGCCGTTGGCATTTCTCAGTGTGATCGAAAAACTGTTCAAGACAGGTACCTATTATTTTTTATCTGCTTAGATATCCAGCAGGTGCACCACAACCTGAATATTCTCAAACACGTAAATACAGACTCCAAAATACACGGTAAGCAAAACGAAATTACATTTGCAACCGACAAATACTAAATAGAACATAAGTAGTGCGACCGGTTCCATTCAAAAACGCTAGCTTCGCAAATATGCTAGACTCGGAATGTGTGCGTTTCGGTCTACCATCTGAATAAACAGGTAACAGTTTCAGGTAAGATGTGTGTTTCAACGGGCGCATTCAGATTTCGTTAATTAAAATCTGATTTGAATTTCAGATAATATTATGCAGCCTGCAATTTCCAGAACACATTCAAATTGCATTAACGTTGCAATGGATAACAATATATCAAAATAATTAAATGACACGGCTGAAGTTTCACAACATTTAGAAGATTCCTATCTTGAAATACTGACTTAATTTTCCATTCGTAGCTTCAAAGATGAACGAACACGTGCAGGTCAAAAACCTTCACTAAATTAAACAAGATTTTAAATGAAAAGAATTTGACGAAATAAAACATCAGAAAATTTTTGCAGCGAGCAAAATAAATGTTAATACTAAAATTGCATTCGAAATTCACTGCGTTAATTACAGCGTCAAGGTAACGTATAAATGAAGTGAACTAAAAAATGCTTCATGTGCACGCTACGAGATTCAATCTCCTAATAATGGGCGAGTAATGTTGCCAAGAAAAAATAACACCACAGCATGATATGATCGCAAACATGCGAAAGAATATATTAGCCGGTAAACAGTTTTAATTATGCAAAACATTTTTAATTGTACCTTGAACTTATTCAGACATGTTGCACGCATTGAGGGCATGAAACATATTTGATTAATTGATAATTGCAATTGAAGATTACGTGTTCAAGATTTGGATCATTTGAACCAAAAATAAACGAGCGTATCGATATTAAATATGATGTGTTTTCTATCGCCATGGTTTCGTTCGCCTACCTAATGAAACTTCCAAAATATCGTGTACTTAATGAAACTGGAGCAAACATTTTAAATTTGACTTCCCACAGCCTCTGCGTGTACCAAGAGGATTTGTAGTTTCATTAAAACATTCAAAATTTAGCGGGACTTTTGATATATATTAAGATATAGTCAAAGAGAACTCACAACATCTTAAGAAGTTATAATCATACTTAAGTCAAGACTAATTGAACTCTTAATTAAGTTAAGTGTAACTCAGTGAAATGTCCCAATTTCAACGGCTGACGCAAAAGTTATCGGGGGTTTCAATGAAAATTTATTAGTCCAACTATTTGTCAAAATTGTCCCCAAAGGGTCCTGGGGTCCGTTGGAATTCTGGCAAATATCAAGTTGAATAGCCAATTTGTTTTGAGGACCCCAGGACTATGTTCCATTGAAATATGTGTGGATTTTAGATTAGTATAAGTTTTTAATTGTTATTCATTTTCAAGGAGTATAGGAAATGACCTTCGCATTATACTAGCCGGAAGTTATGTGTGTTATTATATTACTAACCTAATGATATACATAAATTCTCGTTATTTTGTGCTGAATTTAAATACCAGGGTTTTTGTGCTAAAATTGGCTGAGGTCAATTTTATCAAAACGAAAGAAACAGACTCATTTCTTTCATGTCATTACTTTCATAATGATCAAAACATTGTTACCAATATACCAAGTCTTTCACTTACAGATATAATATAGTAAAGTTTTGAACGAAACTAAAAGGTCGTCAGCCTCAACAAAATCAAAGAACCAAGATAAAACATGGTGGATGTACACAAAGTTATCCATGTTAAAACAACGCCAGCGTCGCTTGGATATTGTGAAATATGAGCGGGGATCACTGTGTCATTCCCTCGCCTGCTCAACGAATTTATCACGTTCCTGTCCATCCGTACGTATGGTGCTCCAGATATTGAACGTTTCACGAAACGAATTGGATGATCCTAAAATATTTGTTATGTTTTCTGACGTTGTTTCCAGTTTTTTCGCCGAGAATTTTTGGCATCACTTGGGTACGGTTATTGGAAATGATGGAGCGGTTGTTTCAATTCAGATGGAGCTTCCAAATTATTGGCTTACCAAACGTTTGCTTGAAAATATTGGAATTTATACAAGACAAGACGTATGAATGATACTGTTTTGCCGGTTTGCAAACGTTCAGAAAACTAAATTGCCAGCAGCCAGTTTTTGGTCAAGAGAAAAACAGTTTTCTACGTCGTTTTTTTTTTTTTACGGATGGAAAATCATCAAATGACTTCTCCCACTCTGGGCAGAGCGGAAAGGAGTGTCAGACTTGTACTGACTAAAACCCATCCATGTTCCTTCCTTGCCCTTTGTGTTCCAGGGCCGCGGTATCTCTTTCGAACAGCCCGCAGCCCAGTTTTCTACGTCTGGGTTTTCATATTTCATCCGGTGATAAGTTAAAATGCACCCCACAATATTCATTTTAAAACGTTAACGCGGCTTACGTTTTGGTACAAAAAACATAATATGAAACAATAAAACAATGGTTGGAGCGAGTCCTTACTTTTAATTTATTCTCTTTCCGTTCGTTCACTGGACATCATTTCATTTTGCGCTAAAGCAACAAACACGCTTAAGCTTTTATTTCTCCGTTGGTTGTTCAGCTTAAAGCCACTTATTCACCGTTCTTTCGCAAGACGTAAATTTGTTTGGCTTTCTTTAACAGATACTTGTTAGCTTAAACTGCGAAGTTTCGGATCTCCAAGATAAGGCGCTGGACTACTGACATATCTCGTTAGCACCGAATTTAAGTGAATCTGGACTAGTTGAGATTGTATCTCGGCCGAGGTGATATATATCGTTATAATACACCGTCACTTTTAATTAAGGCGGAGACTTCAAAACTTTGAAATTTAATACGAAATTGCGGCGAAGCAATAAACCGTATCTGTTGTTTATGTGAGACATCAAACCAAGATAACACCCGTCTTTACATCCAGAGTTTAAGTTAGTGTCATTGTTTCGTAACTTACAAATATAAACGATGTTTGGGAACAACGCGACGCTTTAACATTCATGAATAACATTAAGCCCCCTCGTCCTGTTTTGAATATTGCGAAGCTCTTTTCAAACCAACTTTCCAGAGTTGTGTTTATGCTTATTGCCTTTTAGGGAGGCTATTTTTCGTGTGAGTTTACGAGCATTACAATATTCACAAGTAGACAATGGACAGCCAAGGATTCCCCGCGGGCCGCACGTTAAAAGAACAATCCGACGTTCGGAGGCAATACGCCTCTATTTGAAACCGTCCCAAAAGGTCTGCTCTTAAAACACGGTCCGTCTACGATGGTAACCGACATGCAAAGCATCGCATTTAAAAGAGGAAAGAATAAAATACGTACGGTTGAAAGCAAACAAGAAAGTTAGCCGGGAGCGGCGTACCCCGCAACTTGCACGAAACAAGTTTTCTATGGGCATTATTTAAGTTTTGCCTGCAGTAGACACTATATTAAACGTATCAGAGTTGAGTTTTAAAAGTCCCGCCGATACGACTGAGTTGGCGGGCCGCGAAACAGCCACAACTTGGAACACTTGGCAAGGAGCGCCTATAGGAAAAATAAAAGGCAGGCAACAGTTTGCTGTCAACTTGTACTTGCTTGTACGACTGCAAAGAATTATTGTGTTTGAAAAAGTGCCGCTTTTAAATGTTGACTTGCTTGCTTTTTTCTATATATGAGGCGTTTTTTTCACAAATCACGTCTTAATAGCGTCCTGGCAGTAATTAATCGATTGATATATGTGCAAATTCCAGACTAAGTGATATCAGAAAAAGAATGAACACAAACAGAATTAGAACCGGATGCATCTCGCCTTAAATTAACTGCACAAGACACATTGCTCAATCTAATATTCAAAGTACTCCCAACTAAAAGCCACTCAACTAACGATAAAAAGGCAAATATTTTCTAAGATGGCAATAACTAATAACAAAAATACAAAACAGCAAGTCCAGGCATGCATTATGCTGAAGTTGCAGTCTATATGTCTTTGCCATTAAAGCAGCCGAGAGCAAACAGAATTTTATAACAGGAATTAAAAATGTAGAGTACAAAGTAGTAGTCTTTTCTCTTTTGTTTTACTCTGAAAGCGTATTAGCTGCTAGATTTTCTAGGAATGGCTTTGATCATTCTCTTTTTACAGGTATAATTGTATTCTGTGTTGAAAAAGCAGTTCTCTAAAAGCTTAGAGAGATTCATGTTATGAGCTTTGCGAATTAAAGAACAATAAAGAATTATTATATTAAATAAAGAACTATTTTTTGTATTTTTTTTCAACGTTTTGGCCCTGTAGTTTAGTAGTGAGAGAAAACCTAAATTGAACAGTAGATGGATTGATATTAGCTAAAACATCCAAATTCTAAGGAAGAAATAAAGTAGGTAAGCAATCCACCAAAAAGGCTTGACCTTTAATTCCGAAAGCAATATAGCCACAACTATACTTCAAGAGTCCAACACCGAAGCCAAAACCAGCAGCAACATAAACACATTCATCTGAATTAAGAGCACAGTCCACAAACAACGAATGGAAACAATTTTCTATTTCGAAATGTCTTACTTGGCCCACTATAATTTAATATTACACGAACAGCCCGCTTTGGGCGGAGACTGCTGGCTTTAGTAGGATTGCGAGAGTGAATAATTTGACTATGGAGGGCTTGCTACCGCGGACGCCTCGCTTGCAATTTATTCGCAACTAACGAATTAGAGTGAATGATGTATGGCTGGAATTTAATTTGGATGTTTACTGTGTTCTTGGTAGTAGTAGGTGGGATTAGGAGCTGATTGATTTTGAGAAAAAAAATTGGTAAATTTTAGATTCATAATATATTGGTATCTGTAGCACCCTATGTTATATCAGTCTAATTTAGCATATTGGGCTCTTCAATTAAGCAATGATGATAAGTAAGGCGTAGATTTATAAAGTCTCTTACATTCTCAATTCTTAAACCTCTTTAATTTTTTATATTTTCGTTTCTTTTTTTTTTTTTTTATTCAATTGCATACAATTTAATATTAAGTGGAAGAGCGGAGTCACCTAACACAAGGCGTCTTCATGCTGAAAAGGTGATCTCCAATTCATGTTTGTCATCTCCAATTTTTTTAATTAAAATAAACATTTTTATGTATTTATTTATTTTTAATTCCTAAACTGAAACCAATGTTATCTGCAACAAATTCTACAAATGTTAAATCCTCGGTATCAGCTGCAGGAACAAGATCTCTAATAGGCTGTTACTATTAGATATCGAGTCAGTAACTCGAGCCTATTATTCTTGTGGTATCTCTAAGATTGAATGCTATCCTTCAGCCAATTACCCGCCGGTGTTTCGTTACCACCGCTGTTTTGACGTAATATGCGTAACTCAATTGTCTTGCGGTAAGCTTGGCATTCTCTGGTAAAACGTAATGTATTTTTTTAGATGAACATCGCACTATCGTTATTGAAAATGAGGTCTTTATTTATACTGATTCGATTGTTTTTGTGAGAGTTATAACTGATCATGTTATCTTACTACATGTTATCTACTATATTGATATTGTTCTTGGATCTAGCCGTGTTATTTCTAATTATAGTAGTTTTTAGTTTATGTTGGATGTTTTAACAGAAAAATCGCAAGATTTTAGGTAGAATGGTGAGCAATCAATATTAATTAAAGGAAATAGCAGTCATTAGGGTAAGTCGGAAGACGTGGAAACCCACGGACTTGAGGTGGAAGGTGGCGTGATAAGATAACCAGTTATCGTGGCCGATAGGCAGAGGAAGGAAAAACACGTGAAAGGAAATAAGTACTTTAAAATATTATACAAGTCACAAATTGTATTTTTCTTGTGGTCAGAAAACTATGTATGAATTATTTTTTGAATATTGTGATGTAGTCGGAATGTGTTGAAAACTGCACAGAGAGAAGAGTGGACGGTTACGGGAAAGATCTTTTCCCAGCAGTGGGAAAATATAGTTTAAAAACTGTATGTTTCGTAAAGTATTAGGTATGTAGCTACGTGATTGGCATTAATTAGTATGTAGTTGTTAGTATTCAAGTCTTATCATCAGTGTCAAATGGTGAAAAGTCACATAGTATAACCCCGAATTTTAATTAAAACATTCTTATTCACAAACTGGGGCAACAATTTCTGATAAAAATACGTTGCACAGACTCATAACAAGCAAAAATTCATACTTGACAATTTTATCAATATTCGGCTTCGTTAAGTCTTTTTACACCCTGTATATATGTACAGGTGTTTACATGTGTGCATGTCATCACTTATGTACCTACTAACGAGGTTCATTCAACCAACCTTGCGATATCACTTCAACGTTAATCGTAAATTTTTTACGACATTTTATTTTAGTATTGATGAAAAAATAAACAAACAATAAAGTTTGCTGTGTCAACGATCGATCGATTCACGGTCGAAGTGAGTTCAGAAGTTATAATTGGATTTATTGATGTTCGTTATGTTTTGCTCTTACAGATGAGGGAAGCCGAGTAGGGGGTAACGTCCTTCAGTCAAATGATGGACCGGAGAGGTAATGGACCTACGACCCAAACAAATTTAAGAAAAAGTACATAAAGATACAGGTGTAGAGGTAAAACTATGGAAAAACCAAGTTATGTCGTTTCATGTCTAGTAGAAGGGGGAGATATGCCAAGAATAATAATGAAAGACAAAAACCGTTTTCTCACTCAAACTCAAAAGCATTTATTTCAATCAGACCCTTACAGACACTTTTGAATGTCGAAAAAACAAAGAAGGCTAAGCTACAGTCACAGTCACAAGGCATAATAACTTGTGAAAGTACTGTAGTTGCCCATTCCAAAGAAGAATGGGCAAGAAACTCTATGGACACTCTTTTCAATCAAAATATTGTTACAAAACCTTGGTTACATCATTCATGTTGAGATTATAAATGTATGTGAGGACGATGTAAAGAGGCGTGTAAATTAAGAGCGTCCAGAGTAAAGGAATAAATCAACAATTTAAAAATAAAGTACTTAGTTAAAATAAACTGTAACAGCTAAGAGATGACCAGTCCTTACTGACAGCACCCGTTCACGAACATCACAAAAGTAAAACCATACTTTTAAACTGCAAATTTCAAGAAGCTGCCTACGATATCTTTCCACAATGTTTTTAACCGTAAACCATCTTAATTCATCTCAAAAACTTATATTTTTCGACGCAAAACTTTAATCTCAAACTCACGCTAAAAGGGGCGATTGTCAAACGTTTCGCAAATTAATCTATTCATAGTTAGTTAGCATTAATCATAACAAGTTAACTATAAAGTTGCGAAGTTCAACCCTCTTGAAACTTGAGGACGCCAGTCAGAAAAACAATCTCCCCAGAATTTAATAAAGCGCAGTGCACAGAGTGTCTGCGACGTGTTGGCGGCCAACATTGGCGCAAATGTATCAGCAGTATTTGTAACTACTTTAATGACTGTCACTTTCATTAAAATTCAGCTACAATTTATTAAAATAAATAATGTTACCTACACGTATTTCTAATATACCGAGCAAAATTTAATTCGCAAAATAACTCATGTTTCATTTTCTTGGAATTTCAATTAACTTGCCGTTTAAAGACTTCCAATTTAACTTCGTAGCTATAAACAGATTGTAAGAGGTAAAGAATTGGAGGGGAAAACCTCCTTTTATACCGATAAGACGAAAAATGTGCTGTAATTTATTTAACCAGACTTCGGGAACATTGATAAAAAATTACTTAATATCGGTACATCAAAATAGAGTAACTTTTCTTCCCTCATACAAACATAGATTCTACCAACATTGGCTCCAAATATTCGCCCAACATTAGTCCCACGTCTAGTCTATTCCCCAGAATATTACGGAATACGACAGCTGTCTAGCCGCCCTTTCAAAGTTACTTTGTAAAATGAATTCGGCCTAAAGGCAACGTCGAAAAGACTATGTGTGGCTTAACATTGCTTTTGTATTGCCCCTTTGGATGATAGCGTGGTTATCACAAAAGAGAAATGTATTGGAGTAATTGTTGATTGACTTTTAGAGGCAAAGTGTGGGTATTTTATGGAATATCTAATTAAGGAATAATAAGTTTTTGTTTAAGTTGAACCAGTCTCATCCAATGCTTTCCTGGTTAATTCATTCTGGAACCATTTGACTTTTTCATAGTGGTCTATTAATTATTTTACAAGGTATTTTTACCTAAGAAACTAGTATTTTCCGTAAGTATTTATTCTCTTTAATATCTCTTGTTATCGATAAGTTTTCTCAAATTACATAAAGAAAATAAACCACTACGCGATGTTACAAAACAGTTTTTTTTACATTGCTAAATAAACTTCAACTATTTCCTCCAAAGTAAATTAACTACGAATTCAATTAACATTATTTTCTGAAACCCAAACTCAAATTGAAAGCAGCAACACAATTTTAATTCCCCGCATGTAAACATGTAAAGCGAGGCGGCCACTGGGTAGCCGTGCAGTCCGCTCCGATTGCAGAAATAACAGCCTAATAAAAAACCTACACTTCCAACAGATGTGCAGAGTTCGATTCCACAAATAATATAAACTTTAAACTCTTGGTTCTGTAGCTTTTTGTGTCAATTTTATTCTTTGCTTCGATTTTTTTTTATTCGTTTGTTTATTTCAGTCCGTCGGATTTATGTTTTGGTTTTTTAGATATGCAAGGTTTGAAAGGAACATGCTAACATTAAATTTTATATAGATTATATAACACAAAGTTTTTTTTTTAAAGGTACTTGGCTAAATATGTAATGTTTCAGTTTCAGACAGTCTTAAAATTAGAATAATAATAATATAGGTGGTAAATGATATGCTTCAAATTGTATTATTTTCATTTTAATATCGATTTTAACATGTAAATTAAATGTATACCTTTCCTGTTAAGTTTATAGACTATCAAACAATTTGTAATTATACAAATGAAGTAATTTAATATACGCCTAAATAACTTCTAAGTTTTAGTGATGTGAAAATTAAAATGAGTACTATAGATAACTTCTATATCATCTCTTTTGTTATCAGAAGTGCAAAATGCGGAACACTGAAAGAAACACACGTTTTACAAAGATACCAAATCCCATCTCCATTTATGAGCGAAACAGTAAGCAAACACGAAACTGTCCTTTTCCAATTTCGTAAGGAACCCTAAAACTTGCCTCTGTTACCTGCGAACGTAAATACGGGTTTTGGAGATCGAGATATGCACTACGATATATTCCGTGCCAATTTTTGCTACCGTTTCGATATATCGGAGCAAAATGTTTTCAACCCCACTTCGAAGCGGGCTGCAATTTCTCGTGGATTTCTTTCGGTATGATAAACTAAAGTTATAATAGTGTACAAGCTACTGCTGTTTTTAAAAAGTTTTTCGGGGAACTTAATTTATCGTGTCTCATATTTTCGAAAACGTTTGTGTACCGTAACCAATTGTGTACAGTAACCTCTTTTCATGTTTTGTTGAAACGCATCTTCCAGAGGTTTGATTCTTGTATTAATTATACGCTTTAAGGCGATGTAAAAGCGAAATTGAAAAGTTTGCTGAAATTCAGCTGAAATCTTTTCCCTATTAAGCACTGATCACCTTTGCAATTAACTAAAACATCGAAAATTTCAGACCAACCATCGACATTTCGCAGCACTACCCACTCGTGTTTACTAAAATCTTTTCTATACCCGACACTTAATTTTAGTCTAGACATCTAAAACTAAAATTATATACGTCTGGCAATACTTCAAGACGACACTTAAGATATTGACATAGACAGAGAATGAAAGAGATGAACTTTCTAGAACGATATTACAATACATTTTCGAATAAGTATTTTGAATTACATGAAAGTTTATAAGTGAATTTCGATGGGTTCGTTAATGGGTTTCTGTTTTATGGTAAAAGGGTGATTTTATAGGGTGGGCAGGAGTCCAAGTGGCATTAAAGATCGATACCAGAGGCCAGATTTATGTTGTGTTTGCCAGTGGAACGATCGTCTTCATTCTCAAGGCGTGGAAATGTTCAAGAAGTATTTCGAGATTGGTGGAATATGGAACTAAATTCCGCAGACGATTTTCCGATAGGTTGAGAGGTTTAATACATAAGAGCTAGGTTCTCAGAATTTAATTACTATTAAAGCATTTAATGAGTTTTGTTTGTGAGCTAAAACTGTAAGTGGTGGACGCGCCCTAAGCAATAATGTAAAGAGACAAAAATAAAAATACTCCATCATAAAAATCCAACAGTAATATAATTTCTACTTCAACAATATTGAATCTGTCTAGTTACAAAGATACCAAATCCCATCTCCATTTATGAGCGAAACAGTAAGCAAAAACGAAACTGTCCTTTTCCAATTTCGTAAGGAACCCTAAAACTTGCCTCTGTTACCTGCGAACGTAAATACGGGTTTTGGAGATCGAGATATGCACTACGATATATTCCGTGCCAATTTTTGCTACCGTTTCGATATATCGGAGCAAAATGTTTTCAACCCCACTTCGAAGCGGGCTGCAATTTCTCGTGGATTTCTTTCGGTATGATAAACTAAAGTTATGATAGTGTACAAGCTACTGCTGTTTTTAAAAAGTTTTTCGGGGAACTTAATTTATCGTGTCTCATATTTTCGAAAACGTTTGTGTACCGTAACCAATTGTGTACAGTAACCTCTTTTCATGTTTTGTTGAAACGCATCTTCCAGAGGTTTGATTCTTGTATTAATTATACGCTTTAAGGCGATGTAAAAGCGAAATTGAAAAGTTTGCTGAAATTCAGCTGAAATCTTTTCCCTATTAAGCACTGATCACCTTTGCAATTAACTAAAACATCGAAAATTTCAGACCAACCATCGACATTTCGCAGCACTACCCACTCGTGTTTACTAAAATCTTTTCTATACCCGACACTTAATTTTAGTCTAGACATCTAAAACTAAAATTATATACGTCTGGCAATACTTCAAGACGACACTTAAGATATTGACATAGACAGAGAATGAAAGAGATGAACTTTCTAGAACGATATTACAATACATTTTCGAATAAGTATTTTGAATTACATGAAAGTTTATAAGTGAATTTCGATGGGTTCGTTAATGGGTTTCTGTTTTATGGTAAAAGGGTGATTTTATAGGGTGGGCAGGAGTCCAAGTGGCATTAAAGATCGATACCAGAGGCCAGATTTATGTTGTGTTTGCCAGTGGAACGATCGTCTTCATTCTCAAGGCGTGGAAATGTTCAAGAAGTATTTCGAGATTGGTGGAATATGGAACTAAATTCCGCAGACGATTTTCCGATAGGTTGAGAGGTTTAATACATAAGAGCTAGGTTCTCAGAATTTAATTACTATTAAAGCATTTAATGAGTTTTGTTTGTGAGCTAAAACTGTAAGTGGTGGACGCGCCCTAAGCAATAATGTAAAGAGACAAAAATAAAAATACTCCATCATAAAAATCCAACAGTAATATAATTTCTACTTCAACAATATTGAATCTGTCTAGTTCAAGCATTTTTCCTGTTACTTCCATGTCATTAGTAATAACGTTTTTTAACAAAATCCTTACAAATGGATCGTCCGAGTTAAGACAATTTAGTAGGGCGTTCAGCACAAGATTGATCGCCGTTCAACTGTTATTTATAATGAATATTGTAGAAAGCTGAGTGGTGGACTGTATATTGTTTATTTTTGTATTGAGTTATGGAAGAATTGGTAAGAGAAGACAATGGGTTTTAAAAGACATGCTTTATTGAATGCTTGATTGGATTAAAATCTAACATTGTAGCCCTGGTAGAATATCGTATGAAACATTAATTTAAGGAAAGGACACCGAAGTGAAAACAGTTACCGCATATCCCTTGAACCGTGGAGCTCAAAACGCGCAGGGCGGTTATCTGTGGGGCGGTTTCTGGGTGGTCCAAAAAAAAATGGTCTGGATAAAAACGTTAATATCTCGGAAACTACGCTAGTTAGGTCTCTTCCAGTTATACCATCCTTATTAAATTACCTATCCGGATATGTATGGTTTACCATAGTTCTGCCATGAAATGTATTAGTAATTGTAATGTATGTTCAGTGTGCGGGAATTATATTTTAATGGCCCGACGGGACAATCAACAATTCGGAGGTTATTCAGTACATAATTCTGAGCCACACATAGAAATTTTCCATCGGTTATTTTAGAAAAAAAATCAGTTGTTTCCTACGAAATTGCAATAGCTACTCGGTCGAAATGCATGGAACAGCTGATTTTTTTCTTCGGTGTCTCTACCGCCGCTTATACATACCTATACGAGGTTTGTTTTATTTTTTCCTGATTTTTTGACTGCCTCGTTGGTCGAGTGGTCGCAAGCGCGACTGCTGAGCATGAAGTCCTGGGTTGGATTGGGGGATGGGTTTTTCCATCGGGAATTTCTCAGTAGCAGCCACGGATTCTGGTTTTGTGCCCGGTTGACGGCAATAGGCTCGCCCCCTATTACATGGGACTTAAGCATAACTGGCGAAATGTGGGTGTACTATTAGGTACACCTCTGCCTAACCTTACGGGGATTACAGGATGTTATGTTTTTCTTGATTTCTACTTTTTCTAAGAAATAAATATTATGTTGTTTTAAATAGCCGTAGCTACTTGCTTTCCAATCGTCAATTCTTGTTAAATGTTAATGACATAAACTACATTCGGTAACATTTCGTGGTGTGTCGAAATAAATTTTCGCTTCGTGCTTGTCCGGTCACGATCTTAGACGACAATATCCGAAGCGATCAATACTTAAGAGCTTTTAAAAAGATGCTTTTATTTCTTATCTTTTAAGATAAGAGTAAATGAAAGCGTGTTAAAGATTACGATTGTTGTATATTTATGATTATTCAGTGTTAGATTTTATTTATGATGGATAAAGTTATATTCTTCTTTACGTCTTTCAAAATGAACAGTCCTAAAACATCACAAGTCTAAAATTGATAGTAACCCTATTGTTTCTTAATCATTACGTTGAATCTCCAATGCACTATGCAATTAGCCTCTTTATCCCTCTCAATATCTGCCCTTTACCCTATAATTAAACTTAATTATACACTTTCATCAAGATCCGATACCAATAAGCCTTCAAAGAAAAGTCACTAGAACAATAGATATTTATCACAAAGGAGAATCAACCAGTCAATCTATTGTGTCCCCAATAACACCCAACCAATTTACCAATACACCCAAATAGTTCAATTCTGAACTCTGTTCCGTATATGATAGAGGTGGAGGGTAAAGCAGTTTATCTTGGTGAAAGGACATTATCGAATAGCGAGAGTGTGTAATGATAACATGGAATTAAGCTGCTTGTACGCTATCTGCGAATTTAGGGTCAGCAGTATTAATAGTTTGGGTTAGTAGGTACCAGTGTTTCGGTATTTTGTTTCGGATTATTTTCATGGGGAAGTTTGGTGAATGTTGGGTCAGTTAAAGTTTAGGGTGCTTTAGGGTTAGTAATCTGCAAAGCTAATTGTTTTATTAAATGGTAGAGTGCGTTAAGGGTTGCCAAGGTTAGATGGAACGTAAACGATTTCATGGATGGGAATCCTTTCATGAGCTTAATAACGAACTGATTGTTGATTTCTTAAAATTCATCATTCAAATTAGTCATGGAGATACAGCGATTTCCATGCAGCCGGCTTTGACAAATCTGTCTTGCTGGATGACTTACATCTTCAACAATGTTAGTGGCCCTATACGAGAATAACATTTTAAGACTCATTCTGCAAAAGCTCTTAAAAGAAAACAAGACAACTGGTAGGAAAAAAAATTGGCCAAGTGCAAGTCGGACTCGCGCACGAAGGGTTCTGTACCATTATCTATACAACATTAGACAAAAACATTTGTTGTATGGCCCCCCCCCTTAAATATTTATTTTAATTTAATTATGTATTTTTAAAGTGATTATACAACTAAATATTCTGTGAATATTTCAAGCGTCTACCTGTCGCCGTTATTAATATACAATCACGTTTGTTGTATGGGAGCCCCCCTTAAATATTTATTTTATTCTGTTTTTAGTATTTGTTGTTATAGCGACAACAAAAATACATCATCTGTGAAATTTCAAGTGTCTAGCTACCGCCGTTCATGAGATACAGCCTGGTGACAGACGGACTGACCGACAGACAGACAGACAGGCGGGACGGACAGTGGAGTCTTAGTGATAGGGTCCAGTATTACCCTATGGGTACGAAACCCAAAAAAAGACACATTGCTTCCATTCTCTTACAGATACTTATTTCGCAACAAAAAAATGTTCGCCCTATCATCTCCGGTGCATTTACTGAACCCATTACACCCCACGTGCTTACCCAACAGTTAGGAAGATAAATAATATATACGTATAGGAGGAAAACCCATCGGTGCTCAGATTCAACCCCTCACTGCCGATGTAACGACGGTCATTAACCTTTACAGCACCACGGTAGATTACAGTGCCTTGCGTTACCGAATGGTGCGTTAACCATTTTTTTGGTAAACAGGGTTGGTAGTTGAAAAAAGGTTTCGGATTTGGAAATTATTTGTCAACCTAATTGGTATCGCTGCGAGCGGTAAACGGGTGTAGGGTTCGATTTTCATGTTAATTCTGTCGATGTTGCAATTTCATTCAGTTTTTTTTGTGATTTTTTTTATCTGAATGATCGTCAATTTTTTTAAGTAACTGCAGCTTTCCTATCTATCAACTCATTAATTAAAAGCCTCGTTATATTTCACTTTTTTCTACAAATTATAACCACATTTCACCCCCACAATATCTTAAATAAAACACAAGACATTAGTGAAGGGTTCGATTTTCATGTTACCTTTGTTGATGGTGCAATTTCATTCAGTTTTTTATTGTGATTTTTTTTATCTGAATGATCGTCAATTTTTTTAAGTAACTGCAGCTTTCCTAACTATCAACTCATTAATTAAAAGCCTCGTTATATTTCATTTTTTTTCTACAAATTATAACCCCATTTCACCCCCACAATATCTTAAATAAAACACGAGACATTTAACGAAGAAGAAAGTTGTTAAATTCCGAACTTTCCACCGCCTCTGTCCAAGCCTTAAGAGTATTTGCCAAAACACTCGCGAATCTATAGGCGTTGTGTACACTTATAATTTACACTTATTTTTCTTTGCCAAAGTGAAATAACGCCTTAAATCAACTTTATTTTTGTTTTATTACTGGGACCAAGTAGGTACTGAGTTGACATGTTGTAGTGAAATGTTTTAACTGATTTTGGAGTAGAAAAACAGATGACATGTAGTTTTACTTAGAGTTTGGTAGATAAAGACCGACATAAGACCTACATAATTATGTTCAGTAGTTAATGGGTTAATTTAGGAAAGGCATTGAATTCTATGTACTATATTATATAATATTATAAAACTTGAAATACCTATGTAAGTGCTGTCCGCACCTGTAAGTGAAAAATTCACCCTAGAATTTAAGTTTAATTGTTATATTACCCCAAAAATGTATTAGTGAATAAGTCGTTGGAGTGCCATAATAGAATAAATAAATTCCACTAGAATACCGAAACCCAGGCTTCAAAATGCGGGAAAAGCTTTTCACAAAAGTTGCATTTTTAAATAACAAAAATATTGGACTATTCTGCAACAACACCACACTGAAAACCCCAAAACATTGCACTGTTTCCCAAAAAATGCTCAAAAGTCTGCAAAGGCATAAATTCACAAGATATTAAAACAATATAACAGGCAGGACGGACGGCTTAAACCGTCGATCGGTATTGACTGTGCCCGCTTGCCCGCCTGCCCGTCGGCGATAAACGTAGATTAAACCTGGATGTACATCACCCTTAATCCGTTAAAGTCCGGCCATGTTTTAAATATGGCATTCTATTTTTAATATTTACGCGCCAATTTTTGCGTTCGATGATTCGATTTTTGGTTTAGTCTGAAAACGTGCTTTTATAGGGTTGAAATCGAAATATGTTTTAAAAGCAAGCACGGAAGGGTTTAATGAAATCAGCCATACGCTATCTCTGATTTTCATAAATAGAGACTTTGATTCTGAAATGCATTTTTATGAAAAAAAAATATCAATGTTCTCTTCAAACATTTTTTTAAACCTAAATCGGTAGATCTTTAAAAAGGTACTCTTTTTGCCTTTTCACATTCTGAGATTTGCTCTACGCAATTAATAATCTTTACATATTGAAAACAGCGTACACAGGAAAGTGATAGACATGTTGTATCAAGATAATGTCGGGGACCATGTTAGGTTATCTACAAAGTTCCTAAGTGGGTCACTTCGAAATAAACTATAAATACCCTGCGAGTCGGCTTGCTTTCGGCTTAGCAACGGAAAATAGAATTCTGTGTCTAGATTAGATTAAACATGTCTGCGACACTAAACTTAATGAGTATTATTTTATTGATTTAATGACAAAATGCTGTTACAAAAAAAATATAGCTCTTGCCTTTTTTTGGGTCAATTACATGATGTTTGATTATAACACCTTAAATTATTATCAATTTCAGTTAAGTTTCTAACTTGACATTAACCTTGAACATTAATCTAAACAAAATTAATCGCTCTCATGCCGCAATGGTAACTAAAATGCACCTAGAATATTAACAGTCCATTAAAATAATCCAACGTTTGACATTACCTGAAAGCTTTTACAAAGTATCAACTTGATACATTGCCACTATTTGAATCCACTTGCAAAGAGTACATAAAAAACTGCAACAGCTTTTTATACGCACTTAAAAATATTTACCCCCAAGATAAGAAACACATTCACAACACAACATTCTTGCAAACATCTCGTTTTATTAAAGAACATAAATAAACAGTATGGCACGTGAAAGAGAATAAGATTTTTAATAAAGTCTTTTCCAACAGGGATTTGGTAGAGAAATGTAAAAGATATTTGACACAGAAGATAATAATTGTAAAAAGAAAAAAAAACCAAACATACAGATGTGTAGTTAATAATGTACCGTCAACCAAGCATTATGTACATAACAAGTACAAACTAAGTAACTTTACTTAAAAATTAGTGCCGGGAAATGACTTTTTTTTTTGGGCTGAAAAATCAAGTTTTTCGGTAGGTCCACGTAACGCACTCAAACCATTGCGCTGATGGATGGATTGAATAGTAAGGGGGTCATGGAGGTGTTAAAAGTAAATAAAATACATTAAAAAGATGTATTTAAAAAAAAGCTTGGGAAAAAAGTTGGAACTTTGGCCCCCAATATCTCCGTAACTAGAAGGTTCCCAGGTCTAGAACAAAAAAAATATCGCATTGACGGGGATCACAAGTGATTTTCGGCTTTGTTAAGAGTCTTTTTTCTTTTTACACCCATTCTTCAATTTAAATGGAAATACGATCCGTAATTAATCCATAACTACAAAAAATCTGGGGGGACCATTAATGATTTCAGTAATTACGAGAAGACAGCTCGCCAACGACTTGGACTATTTAATTTTAGAGCTAATTGGTCTTAAGTGGTTAAACTATTAAATAATAAATAAATAGATTTCCTATAATGGGGAACATAAAGTTGGAGTTGCAGTTTATCTTTTATGATCATAAATATTGTGTTTTATTTAGTTTTGGACGAACCATCCGTTGAGATATCGTTAAACTAATTAGTTTCATTAATTGCAACACGACTTAATCACGTAAAATGTTTATATTTTTGGCAACATTTGAAAGAGAGGCTAAATAGGCTTTTTTTTATTACTTTGCAGCTTCCTCAAAGTAACCGCCAAGCATTATTTCATTTTTCAGTATAATCGGAAACTATACCATTTCAATATTGATAAACAAGCTTACATTGACACAACCACACTACATAATACTATATTTCACCGCTTGTATTGACACAATAAATGACACAAACGCTTGACATCTAATACTTGGCATGGAACTCTCACACGCGTCAACTGACCTGCACGTGGCGCCATCTATTGCTCAGATAATCTCCGAAACATGAGGTAAATAGTGCCAAGTTTTCATCTCAACATTACATGGCTCGTTTAAGATGTAAACATGATTAAGTGGGTTTAGAGTTTATCGCACATAATATATAACATAACATCACGCCTATAATCCCCGAAGGGTTAGGCAGAGGTGTACACATTTCGACAGTTATGTTAAAGTCCCATGTAATAGGGGTGAGCCTATTACCATCAACCTGGCACAGATCCTGGCTCCGTGACCTGAAAAATCCTGAAGGAAAAACCCAAAAACGCTTTGCCCGACCAGGGATTCCAACCCAGGACCCCTTGTCCTGACCCCCTAGACCAACGCGGCAATCAGTTTATTATTATGTTTTATTATTTAACCTGTAACCTTTCCTCAAGAATTGGGCTATTAAATGCAAAAATATTTATTTAAATCCTATTGGTAGTTCCTTAAACAAACATACTCTTCAGTTTTATTATATTGTTGTAAAAAATTGATTTAATAAATCATCTATTGATACAGTTCAGCTTTTCAACAGTGTCCGTCAAATTAGTGTGCTCCTGTGATTGTTAAGCGGAAATAGCACAAGCCAATCACACAACCTGACATCAGATGTGACAGAATTTTATAGGGTTTCAGGAACTGGGGTCATCTAGCCAGTATCTGATAGTTCATCATCTTCCTGCCCTTATCCCATTCTACTTGGGGTCAGCGCAACACGGTTTCTTGTTCCATTCTCCCCTGTCAGACGTCACGGCATCATTTACTCCTTTCTCTTACAGCCAGTATCCGACAGTTATAATAAAATAAAGCAATTTACATTGCTAATTAGACTACGTTGTATCAGGAACAGTAATTACTGATTAAAAAATACTGGCAATATTTTTATTAACATTATTTTGTTGTAAAATGAGTATGTTGGTGTGAAAAATCTATTGAGTGACTAACAGCTGCAAAATGTTCGCGTCGATACATTTACCGAGATAATGGGGTCAATGAACTTGATTCCAGTGTGCGTACACCTACTCATTTCTTGTAGTAAGTATTTAATTGAAATATAAACAGGTTTTTTTTTGTTTATGTTATTCTGAAAATAATAATATCATATTTAGTTTTAAGTTCAAAGTTGAAGTGAACACAGATTCTAAGCTTTTTGTTACTTGACGTAAATGTATACTTAAATAAATCTATTTTGTTTATCAAGCGAACTCATTATCTTTTTCTAAATCTTGATAAAAACAGAATCAGGTTAATGACCTCATTAGCTGTTCCGATAATAGACAAATGAGGAATCAAAGTTCAATTTAAGTCAAACGATACTCTGCGTAAGAATTCAAATGATTATGTTTTTATATATGACTATTAAGTTAGTTGTAGATTAGGTGTAATAACAAAATAGTCCTGTATTTGTTTAAAAGGCAAATAGTACCACGTTTAATTCAAAGTGAAAAAAAACCCGTTATATATTACGAAAATACATATTATACGCAATTTGTTTGATCTCAATGTAAACATTCAAAAGTTTTTTGACAAAATAATGATAGAACCGTTATTTAAACGAGTTTATGTACACAGATAGCAATGGTTACTGAACTCACAGAGATTAGATACTGATATAATATAATTATTAAATAAACAGCACACGCTTGGTAAATACCTTGGGATAGGACTGGTTTTATTCATAATTATATTTCTGTTGCCAGCTGACCCTAATTGATAAGTGTTTACCTGGAAAACGGATAAGAAAAGGTAAAAAAAAAAAAAGAAATTTCTAATGAATAAAACTACTTTTTTTCACGGTAATATAAATTCTCTTGACTGACTTTATCAGAATTGAAGTTGTGAACATTCGATCATCGGCTAGGATTTTTTTCTTTCTATTTACAATAAACTAGCTTCTGAAAACGGCTTCGCTCGCTTTCATTTAGAATTTAACAATCAATTCGGGTTGTACTCTGCTTGTAATTCAATCCTGATTCGAAAGACACGTGGCGCCATCTATGAGCATTATAACGTTATTTTTGGTTTCCTCGGGAACAGTACTTTTTTTCGGGATGAAAGGTATCCTATGTCCGTTTCTGTACAACTGACAATGTATATGCAAAATTTCGGGATGACCGGTTCAGTGGTTTAGGCGTGAAAATAAATGCGAAATTAAGTTTGTTTGTCACCTACAAACAAACTTAATTTCGCATTTATAACAAGTGATGATTAATAATATATAGTAAGAAGTAAGGTTTGCCCTTTTGGATACTCTGAAGGTTACCAATTTCCCTTAGATAAAATATAAAACTTGTCAAAACTTCTGTTGACATTTGATTACAATAACATCACAAAAACATCATCAAAAAACAAACCATCATCATCATCCCATGATGATGATGGTTTGCTGATGATGATGATGTTCCCATCATATCCATTTCATTATCATACAAAAATTCTACATGCGTCTAAATGAAATCAGCAAATAATTTCAAAAAAATCACAATTATAGTTAACCCGTAGTTCAAATTAGCAATAAGAACTCATGATTAACTGCTTAAATGAAGGCTAAAATTTAAGCCGTAAATAAAAAGAGTGAAGGCATTGAACCGACCCCAGGTTGTTCGCCTTTGACCCCGCTGTGACAAGAACGCACGGGTTTGCGACTTAATCTTTGGATAAACTGAAATTTTACACAGATTTTGATTGTGAATTTTTCAATATTTAGACTTTAAAATTAGGGATACCAATTCTTCTAAAATAAGAGGGTTCAGTTAGTCATTTAAAAGTTAAGAGTAATCGTAATGCTATGTGCATTTTAGGGTTGATAAACTTAGGTGTTTCTATATAAAGAAAAACTGTTTTTTTTTTGGAATTACTGCAAGCCGTTGATCTTTGCAGTCATTTGTAAAAATCTTTGGTTTGTGGTTTGTTATTGAGGTCAAACAAAATGGTATAATTAAAAATGTTTAGAGTTGTTTTCTTTACGCCACCAACCAAAAACCGTGTCAAAATCTTGTCAAAATACATATAAAAGTTATTCATGGAATATTCATTTTGAAAGAATCGTGTTAAAAATAACTTTTGCAATGGGACGTCTGATGCATTCAAATGTAACATTATATTTTCTTTATATTCAATACGCGATCTCGTTTAGGTTGATAAACTTTGAATTTCTAAACCGATCGGGTAATAGAAAACGTATTACATTGCCCCTACATATTGCTCGGCCATTGAGCATCCATTGCTCTTTTTGTGGGTTGGAATTCGGGTAAATTCTGAAGAAAAACCGCAATGGAAAAGTGTCAGCTGATTGTTATTCCTTGCGCGTTCTGATAGTCAATATCCAACGGTTGCTTGTCATAGAAACAAGTCGGTACTTGTTTGAAATTATTATTATAATACTGCCACTTTATCGCCTAGAAACTATTAACTATTTTTTTTTTGGCAAAGAAATATGATCTGTAAAATCAGTTAAATCATTCAATGTTTTTGTAATGAGAGTGACAATGACGCAACTCTAACGAGTGACGGCAGTCATCGGTGGAATCGCGAAATTCGTCCTATATATTATTCACGAGAGGCTGATAATGAGGCCGTTCACCCTACGCGTTAGACACAATTCGACGAGACTGATTGTCGATGTTTAGGTTAGGATAGGTTTTCTCGTTAAGATTATAAGCGGTAATCTAAGATATTTTTGTCGCAATTTAAAAAAGTATCGGTAAGTAAAATGCCGTATTTACGAAGTGATTGTTTTGAGATCAAAAGATAATTAAGCTATTTCTGGTGGATTAATCAACATTTTTATATTATTATACAAAATATTATAATATCGTTTTCCACCTCACACTCACCAACATTTTGTAACAGCGAAAATCACTTATCCACTTAAGGACATCAAAAAGAAGATCTCCTTACCTGAAAACAAGAAAAAAAAACACCATTAAAATCATCATTAACGGTTCATTTTTTGCCGAAAAATACCGAGATTATGAAAACGATCCATTGTCTCAAAGAATTCTCCCACAGCGCAGTTGAACGACCGGCCAAATTTTTAAAACACAACCTAGATTTCGTGAAAAAAAATTATAATACGATTTAAAAGTTTGAATAAAACATGGCTGCCGTGCGTGTGTATTTATGAAATTCGTTATTGATACTGATGGAGTCACGTTTTTCGTTTGTTTGCTTAAAATAATCGAATTATTTCTGACATAACAGTCCTATGTTCTTAAAGAATGTTTTTTTTGCAAAGAAATTTCTGGAAAGTTCAACATGCGAATCGGTAGCTATCATCGACCCTTACTTGTTATCTTTAAGAGCCCTAAGGGTCAACTCGCATCAAAATAAATATTTTATTGTGGCCCATAGTTGTAAATTCCAACTTTATAACAATGTTTACGCATCTGACTTTTCTGGGGGATTCCTATCATTTAGGTTACTTTATGGCAACTTTACTTAACTGTTTTTTGTCTTTGAATCCATTTACAAAATTAAACGCTTTTGGTATTTTGAATGTAGTAACATTTTGTAAATTTTTGTCATTATCTTTTTTCAGAATTCGTATTAATATAGAATTTTTTGTCAATTTTGACAGTAGCTTTTTCAAAAAGAAAACCCGCGCTCAATCCCAAGTGACTAACCCACGGAATATTTCCTCTCATACAATCTCACATCACCATACAGCCGGAGTGTTGTATAATCACCAATGTTTATTAAAGCTATGCTAAAATAAACGTTTCCTACGTCGTGTGCATGGGTACACGCCCTTATGTCTGTTGCTGTGTTTTCATTACAGCTGTCACGTGGACAATTTATCATACATTCTGAACCAGGAAAAGAATTGATTATGTTCATGCTTGTTTGTTTTTTTTGGGTGAACAGAGGTTGTAGAACCTTTGAGTATTGAGTTGTAATAACAAGATCACTATAAAATCTTCACTTTTCTAGGATCATATAATTTTCAGCATTAGCCGTATAAATCATAGTGATTTTCCTCGAAAAAATTACTGAAAAGATAAACTTAACTGTGAAATTATATATAAATAAACTTCAAGATAAGTCCATTGAATAATAAATTCTGTTTAATATGGGTTATGGGATTGTTTAAATAATTAATTGCGCTTTGCATTTATAATCGTTTTTTTTTTTGCGGAAAATGTTTTCGTTCTCTGCATTTAAATCAGACTTTAAGGTGTTTGGTGTAAGCACCAGTTATTATCCAACTGAAAATAATGCTAGTAGGTAAATAGTTTTAATACGTAAAGGAAAAAAATATATATTTTATGTTGCTTTAAATCAATATTTTACTACCTATCTTGCTATATTTATTTTCACGGCTATCAAGATCAAAATCTCGCCAATTTAATCCAATTTCAGAGTGCGCATCAACAATACATTTAATAACATCGTCCCTTAAATATCCGTTCCATAATTTGAAGTTTTTGTTCCAAGAGGGCTCCCCAGTACCTTCTTCCAGGCGAGTTCCCCCAAATTACAGTAATACCCCAATGTGTATAAGCGTTATTATAAAATGGCGCTTCGCTGAGCCCACCTTTAGTCCCTATATTGAATGTCCCCAACTCGTAAAGAAGTTCAGATTATAAGGATTTTTGTAAATTATTATAGATTTCTGTTTTTTATTTGGTGTGCAAAATGTGAAAAATGTCTTAAGAAGTAGCTTGAAGGTCTTTTTTTAAATGATTTTACTCTTTTGCTCGCCAGTAAGGCTTTCTTGGCAAGTTTCTCAGGACAGGCAAAAGATACCGTTAGGACTATCTGGGCATAATCTTATCGTTAGCAAGACTAGCAAGTGAATGAACCTTCAGCTACGGCATAGACTGCCTCACTGGCGAATATTTTATCTACCCCTTCAATTCTAAATGGTACTAATTATTGAATAAAAGTACACAATAATAATTACGTTCATAAGTGTGGTAGTAATCTGTCGAGTTTAAAGTACTCAGAACCGTGTAAGTACCTTTATAAGCGAAGCATAATTATATACTTTATCTTCATGCTGATCGGGAAGACATAAGCTTTCCATTTATGTAAAAATCATTTAAACCGGTTCAGGGATTTCCGAGGTAACCGCATCAAAGTTGATACTAAAATAAAACGACAAATATAACCACGTAGATCTCTGCTAATACCTAAAACGAACAACTTGAAGATAAACATTAGGAAAGAAGATCATAGAGATAATGTTCTTTAAACAACTCATCAAAAAGTTTTCGGGAACGAACATTTAGAAGATGGACTTTAAACATAGGATTACTCTTATGGTGAACCATAAAATTAGAAAGCAATGGTAGTAAATATTACATAAACTTTGCATCAAAAAGTTATCTTTAACTATTTTAGGAACTTTTACGTGCCATAATAATCTAGAGGATTTTTTCCCCATAAAATATAGTGAACAAGTTTTTTACAGCTTAAGTTTTACGACGGGTTCCTTCAAAGTGCATAATCATTATACTCAGTGTATTTTTTTTTTTTAATATAATTATCTATATATTTAGAAACAACAAAATGATAATTTAAGATCCCTTGAATTTTTGACCAAAAGATCTACGCGATAATAATATGTAAATATAACTTACAAAAATATGAAGAAAAACACACACAAAGTAAAAAATCAGTACATTTACGTGACGTAACAGTCACGGAATTTACGAGAATATCATTTAAAATATACACATAAAACGTTAAGGGTGTAACATTTGCAAGTTTTAAGAGGCAAAGCCTTCAGACGGTGCGTGATAAAAGTATATGGCCTTAAATATATTTTTACGAAGTCACTCCTCTGGTTTCATTATGAGTTTTATTTAGATTTTAAGCGAACGGACGAGAAAATGTGCTTCCACCCTACATTAGTGAAAAATAAGATCGTTCTCTTCCGTAATCTTGTGTCATTGTTGTGTGTACAAAAAATCTAATGTGCAACTGTTTTCTGAAGTTACTTATCCTCAACTTTAAGTATCTACTTATTTACATATAAATGGTTTTTACAGTTATATTAAAATAAAAGTAATTTTATTATCTATTTGACTCGTGCAAACAAAAAAGCACAAAACATAACATCACGCCTGTAATCCCCGTAGGGTTAGGCAGAGGTGTACCTAATAGGACACCCACATTTCGCCAGTTATGTTTAAGTCCCATGTAATAGGGGGCGAGTCTATTGCCATAAACCGGGCACAAATCCAGACTCCGTGGCTGCTACTGAGAAATTCTTGATAGAAAAACCCAATAGCACTTTGCCCGACCTGGGAATCGAACCCAGGACCTCATGCTCGGCAGTCGCGCTTGCGACCACTCGACCAACGAGGCAGTACAAAACTTTAATGATTAAAACAAAATTTGATGTACAAAATTTTGTTATCTAAAAATCTTATCAAAAATTCAACTTCACTAAAAGATTGGAGAACCTCCCATATAAAAAAATCTAGAAGATGCAACAAAAGGCTCGCCTTTTTCAACAAAAAATGACCTTAATTCTTAAAGAGGTACATAAATCACAATCAAGAGGTTTTCTATTAATGCCAACATAATACCTCCATTAACATTTGGTCTTTAGAAGACCGTTACGAACTAAAATAATGGATATTATTAATACTACCCACGTTTACCCTTATATGGTAACCAGTAGGCATTATACTGCTCAAAATTACCTGCTTATTTGTAATGGTTTTAGTTTAAACTACCTTTGTACTTCTTTGATTTTGTTTTTGGTACCTTTCGCTTATTATTATTATTTTTATTTTATTCTGAACTCGACATACTAATAAAAAATCCAAATATATATACAATTACTTTTTCTTTTCATTTCAGTTTTAAACATAACAAGCCGATGTAAACAAAAAACTGGTTTCCGAACAAGTTTTGGCTAAAAATAAAACGCACAATCGTTTGCAATCCGTTCCAAAATGTTTCACATAACATAACACGGGCAAAAATCAATCTAAAATGAATCTCATATCGAATTTCCATATTTTACACATACATAAACATCTCACGACCGACAACGGGCGTTTCCACCCCACAAAGACCCCGTAATATGCCCGGGGCAATAAATTTATTATGATAAAGTCGATTTACGTCAATAAGCCCAACTTTTTTGTTGAATTGAAAACTTTTATTCCGTTCAAACTCTTTGAAAAAGTATTTTGGATATTGAACTCCGATAATAATATGTAGGTACACAATTTTCATGTGAAATCATTTCGTGCGATGTTTTCAATCATTGTGACTGAAGTTGAACGAGTTCTGAAGTTTATTAATACAGCTTTAGAAGTACTTTTCTCGTATAAAAAATCAAAAAAATCTGAATAAAAATGGGAAGAAAATCAGAAAGCTTATTGGGCTGAAATAAGGTTTCTATTCCTGAAATAGTTGCTGAAAAGAGGCCCTTGGGAGAAAGGAACACAATACAGACAGACGGTGTCTTTACGCTTGGATTCTCGATCGATCGTTAGTTCAAATCTGATTCTTTTCAAAGTTTAAATTCAGCCTAGAGATAAAACAATATTCTTGATTTTACTTTTTTTTAGCAGCATTTCAACAGGCACGTCCTAGAATCAGAATAATTTAAAGACATGGTGAAATCCATCAATAGGGAGGGATCTCAGCAGTGAGAGCGTTATAGGCTGATTAAACTAATTTAAAGTTGAGATTCTTATATTTATTTTAGCGCAATAAAAAAGGCTACATAATATTAAAATAAAACTGCCGCTCTCTCTCTCTACGCAATAAGGCACACGGGCCCAATTCTGCCTGTACTCAAAAACCACAAAGTACCACAATTAATCTCCGGCGTGAAAGTCAAGATTACCGAGATATCGAGCAATCCCAGCCGATCTCCAACCAAGGTCTTCGTAACATGACTAGAAGTACGGGTGAGTACAGAAGTTCCATTTAGTTGAGACTTCGAAAAAACAATTCGAAACTTGGAGCAAAAAGATCAAAAGACTTCTCTGTATTGTACACTATATTTTGAATACAATTTTGAAAGTTTTGGGGATTACAATGGCCTATTTTATCAGCTGTCTTTAACACACGAACTTGGAAAAAACTTACTGTTTTCACCAGTTTTTTTTTTTGATAACGTACTATACATACTATCTGAAGAAACTACAATTTGAAATACTGTTTTAAGCTTTGACGGTGTAAAACTAAACTTATACTGTCACTTAGGGGATATCTTTCGTGATTATTAACAATTTTTTTCATTATTGGGAGCTAAAAATAATTAATAGTGACACTATAAGTTTAACTACAATTTGAATCCATTACAGTTAGAAAGTTCATGTATGTGAAGACTGAAAAGTTTTCAATCATTAGGGGAGAATGTTTCATCCTACTGTCCTTTTTTGCAAAATGTCCCATGCCATAACAAAAAGAACAGCAAGGTCGGTAGCAAAGGTGAATGGCCAACACAGGGTGCACCGGACGTACTTAAGTTGCAACGTGGATCTTCTGAACGAACCTACCTATCCAGTGGTAATATGATCTCGTTCGTTCACTAATCGTTCATTCCGACCGAACGACTCAAGTTTTACGTATCGCTTGGCAATGGGCGGTGTAGGTTTTATAATATATTGTAGCTATTGGCTGGGTATTGTGAGAAATGGCTGCGTGACATAGACTTTTTTGATTAAATCAGTAAGGGTTGATTATTTTTGGATGCTAGGCGTCTTTTCCTTCCATTACATCCATCCTAGTAGTTTTTGTTGGAGAAAACTTAAAACTTGTACTTGAAAGCAAGTGAAATCAATGCCCAATTTGTTTTCTTTATTTTTCAAAAAGGAAAAAAAACCTTCATGCAATTATTGGCTATTTAAAAGTTCGTTAAAAAAAAACAATAAATTTTACTGCACCTCATGGAAATCATATTAACATCGTATCCAAAGGCACCATGGCTTAAAGGTCACACTTTCACGAAACAAGGCCGGATCGCAGGTTCGCTTCCTCGTCGAATCACCTTGATATGTTTTTTTAAAGTTAGAAGAAGGAAGTTAGTTTCACTGCTTGGATTATGTTACGTAGAGTAAAAAGATTAATTGTTTCTATGTAAGATAAATGGTTTTTTTTTTTTTGGAAATGATTTATACATTATTGTTGAACCGGATAGCGGTTTTATTATATCAACCTGTAATCGCCATTCCGAAAAGAAATAATAAGTGTTTTTCAATGATCTTTCTCTCTTTCTTTCTCGTTTTTTTTTATATAAAATAAGTGGCTTTCCTAACCATAGAGATCTTTTGCTGTCGTAGAATCGGGTAAAAAGTTATTCTACTTTTAACAAAAACTCGACAGTGAACTTGTCTATTTATCACAAAATACGACCCACATAACAATTATTGTTGTACAACTTATATAAGTCAAAACGCAACGCAACCAAAAACCCTAAAAACTTCCACTTTCTTAGAAAACAAAGAATGAAGATATAAAAAATTACATACAATACAATTGCTAACACCTTAATCGTTCACTGTCAGATGTAGATTTCTCAAATAACATAGTACCTGCTATAATAACAGAAATAATTAGATTTTACACACTCGTTACATGTTATTTTACCAAATACAACGTTTTTCGAACGATCTTCATTAACAAAATCACGCACTGTATTACGTTAGAGGTGAGGTTTTGTAGCTAGGATTTAGCGGGTTCATAGGTGGCAGCGATTTTGTAATCATGAAGTTTTGGTTAAAATACTAATGCATGTTGCCTGAGTTATACATCGGCAATTCGGCACTCATATTTTGTGGATTTTAGTTAGTTAAATTGAATACTTATGAGTAATAAATAAATAAGCAAAGATTTATTAAAATCAATATTAGTTAAGAAGTTTTGGAACCTTTGATCACCTACTAGCAATATTTTTTGTGAATTTATCAGTAATTCATGGCTAGACAAACAAACTTAGTTGGTACACTTTTAGAACAAAAACTGTACAATCATCACCATCACACACGACATTATTTATTAACTCCCCACCGCTGCGCTACGCTACTAAACCCGCACCCTAACCCCACAGTATCGTATTTTTTAAGCTCATTTCGTAACTATATAACCATCAATTGAACAGATAAAAATCTCAAATAGAATTACATCGCGTGTTCTAACCGCCATGGTCTAATTTTGGTATTATAACCCCACTGAATTAAAAAGTAACTTTAACGCTTCAGCTATATGCAAATTCGTATGTATTTTTAACACAATTGTTTAACAATTTTATAAAAGAATGGGTCCGTGAATTGTAATTACAATGTCAAGTATTTACTTGTCAAGCAGTTGAGGTTTAAGTGTTGAAGAAACGGGAACATTTAGATTTTTATAATGATACACTCATTTTGTTGGGCTCATGACACGATGAAATGTATGAATTAGCTGACTTGTTATTTAGAGCGTTTTTTTAGTTCCGATGTTAGTGTAGAATGTTTGTTGTAGTTTGGAAATGGAAAAAGTTTTCTTATTATTTTAGATGCGAACCAATCCGCTAGTAGGTAGGTTTAGGTACCTTTTAGTAAGCACTCTAGTACTTTTTATAAAATTCGTAAAAAAAGAGTAAAAAGATAAGATTACACCACATTCTGGATTTGCAAAGGTCGCACAAAAATGAGACAGCAAAGCAATTTCTTTATCCACGTGTAAGTATGCTTATTTCTTTGACCAACATTTTTTTTCCATTTTTATTTTCGTAGAGCAATACCTAAATTTTCTGCTACTTCAAATATTCAAAGATAAAAAGGCTTGGTTCTGTCTCCCACAGAAACCTTTCTATTTCACTGCCAAACAAATTGTCCGCCATTACTTTGGGTATTTATTGTTATTTTGTACAGCAAAAAGTGCCATGTTGTCCTATATAACTAGCTATTTTAAAAATCTCGCTCAAAAGCAGTCACTTGAAAAAAATCCAATTTCTTTTTAAGCACTTATTTACTGACGTAGTTACCAATTTGTGTAGCGAATATATACTTGAATTTTATCGGCCATTCCCCTGATATTGGGTGCCGTGAGAAGGTTTTCCGTTGTCATGGCAACCGCCCATTATGAACACCATGAAAGGTAATGATAAAGTAGTGCGATACAAACATCCATTTATTTTTTATTCTTATACTCTGTTATTTGATTCGGTAGTAAATAAACTGTTTTTATAGATCAAGGGCAAAATCGTTATTGGTTCTTATATTTTATTACCAAAATAATGTTATGAGAGATGAAGGGTTAACCAACGCCGAAAGCATAACATTAATAAAATCTATATAAATTCTGATATTTACATTTGAACACAACTGAAATTCAAATGTGTCAACATATTTATGGGTATAAGTGTACTTTTACAACTTTATTCGCTTAACATAACAAATGATAGAGTAACTTTCAAACGCTCGAAATGTTACTTATAACATTTAACTTTAAAAGACTTTCAAGATCTTGCGTGCTTTTAAGGAGCTCATAACTATTCGTGGTTTATAAAAAATATATCTAATACGACAGATATTCAAAAATGTAACCATTATGATTACCATGAATGGTATAAAAAGAGAATTTTATACACCAACCCAAGGGTTCCCAAACTGTGCGCCGCGCCGTGGCTCCCCGGTGCGCCGTAGAGTGTGAAGAGGGGCGCCGTGAGGCGGTCCTGTTTACTAAAAAACCTCCGGAAACTATACTTACGTATTCGATAAAAATATAAATCGAATAAGCTTGTTGTCTCACAATACTTATTATCCCTTTTCACGGTTCACTTTTCGAAGCTCACTTAATGGTTTATAAAATACTTTGCCGAAGACGATTACGAAAAATTTGCGTGAATCCAAAATCCTTTCCATGCACAAGATCTACCAAAATTTACTTGGCAAGAAGAAAAAGTTCACTTTTTGAAGCTCACTTAATGGTTTATGAAATACTTTGCCGACGACGATGAAGAAAAATTTGCGTGAATCCAAAATCCTTACCATGCACAAGATCTACCAAAATTTACTTGGCAAGAAGAAAAAAAATATTTTTTATTTATTTCCAAATATGTTCTCGTGTGTCGTGTGTATAATTATAAAAACTCTGCGTCTTCGACTAGCTAGGGCGCCGAGGCAAAAAATTAAACCTGTAAGTGCGCCATGAACTGAAAAAGTTGGGAACCCTTGCTCTAACCAATAGTCGATACCGTCAAAGGGATAGTCCTTTATCCCCGTGAATGAATAGAGATAGTAGTCAAAAAGACAAAGATTTTCTAGAAAATTTGCAGACATGCACTTAATCTGATTTGTCTGCAGATCTTTCATATCTGCTGCAGCTGAAACCTTTTGTAGAGTACAAGAGGTTTCAGCATCATAATATAATGATTATCTGAGACTAGATTGCTGAAACGTCCCATTTCCTCAATCAGGGTAAGCCTAGTAGCCGTCTTACATAGAAATTAGCATTAATTAATTATTTTGTATGTATTTAGCCCAGTTAACTCGAATGCGATATAGCTAACACTATTATAATTAATTAGATAATTAGTTAAACAAATTTAATTGCTAATGTGTTTGCCATCATTGATGTGGTATTAGTGTTATTTATGTAATCACCATCTTAGATAGACGTGGTGATTAAACTTAATTTGTCCATTTTATCGAAAAATGTTCTGTTGAAGAGAGTCCTTGAGATACAATATGTAAGTACGACGAGTGTAGCCTAGGCAGACAACCCCAACCTTGCTGATATAGACTTTGCTAAATAAATTATTTTATTTTTATAGGTATACCTTCTATGTATTTGAAAAGACCTTTGTCATGCAGTGGATCAATAAAATTATAGGCTAGTTTATTTTTACGTAGAGAAGTCCTTTTTTTTTTTGGATGGGAAATCATCAAATGACTTCTCCCGCTCTGGGCAGAGCGAAAGGGAATGTCAGACTTGTACTGAGTAAAACCCATCCATGTTCCTTCCTTGCCTTTTGGGTTCCAGGGCCGCGGTACCTCTTTCAAACAGTCACGCAGCCCACGTAGAGAAGTCCTACCTTTGTATCTTTGAAGTTGATGCTTATGTTACATTATGTTTCAAACCCAAACTACAACTAAAAAATCGCTCAATTAATATACGAACAAAACCGAAGTATTATCACTCATTATAGTAACCTTGTGCTTATTACGAAACTGATACACTATACACTAGAGCATTTGCGTTTGCGTGCTTCCATGACGTGAACGTGAACAGTCATTACCTCGTAGGATCATAAGAAGCCTGACCTTCTGATGTTTTTTACTTCACCTCGCAAGTAAAGGGAATTGTAACGAACGATTTGAAGTAAAAACGTGTGTTGTGTTAGAATTGTTTGTACTGTGTGCTGATGCTGCTGTAGATTTAGTTACTATGGATGGAGAAATGTACTGGAAAACCTGATAGAGAAATGTATTGACCCTGTATTACTTGTGGTAGCAGTAGGACATCAAAACAGGTTGATGGTGATGATCACATCACTTAACATAAAAGATATCACAATCATCATTATTATCAGACAAAAACTCTCATTAGGCACTACACGTTAGAATAAGTTAATACTAACATGACCTAACCTAATACTAAAAATCGAATCTACACGTCAAAATGTCTAACCTTCACAAAAGTGCAATAACACACAAAAAATCTAAGAAAACCAAATAAGAAATAGCCAAAAAGCCGGTCACGTCCACAACATTGTGTTTGTATGTCATTTCATTAACAAAATATTATAGCAGTATTGCAGGTACACGTGCATAAATTACACCTTGGGTTGTGTCACAAAACTGTTTTAAAACACTTATAATTTTGGTGACAGCCTTGAAAGTCTACATGGTGAATGATTTAGAATAAATAACGAACTAAATAATTTAAAGAAGAAAAATGCAGAACCATGTTCTTTTAAAGATTTAGGAAAGATAGATGAAAAGATTGGCGATACTAGAAAAACCTAATTTGAAGTAGATGTTACTGCTAATTCCGTCGAGACAGTAATGCAGTGAGTTATAGAGCCAATTACCAAAGGAGTGGCACCAATACCCAAAGAATTAACCAAGACTAATGACTTCAATCTTAAATCACAATCCCATTACGTAATCATTGCAATTAGAGATCTAAATCGCCAATATATTTAAATTAATTGAAACTATAATACAATTAAAATTATACAAGATTCCAATTAGTTAGACAATGTTACTGGCGCCGTAATAAAAATTACCCTTCATAAGAGCGTAATAAATTATTGACAGCTGGTTTAGATTTTACAACAGAGTTTGAATGTTATTGCTTTTGGAATAAAGGTTATAATGATATGCATTAAAATATCTCCTTGATACTCTCAAGCTCGCGTGGGTGCTTAAAAGCCTCATACAGTGACATATTTAGCAATAGTACGCGCAATCTGTGGAATAATGAACATTACACAATTCAGATATCGTTGGTAACTTCATAATTTGAATTATGTTTATAAAAGCTTAGTTATTCTTTAAGAAGATTACATTTTCCTTTATCGAAGGTAGAAGGGCCCTTAAGAAAATATGAAACATGCATAATAGTAAACTGTAGTGTGTTATAGAAATATAGCTTTAATAGCTAGCATAGAAACCCGATAAAACAGTGTAATAACAATGCAATTTGTGTGAGATGATCATAAAAGTGCAAAGCCTAAAAATACGAAAGCCTTCGAGCACAGTTTGACGCATAAACCCCCATAAAACGATCCAGCTAACTCAGCCTCTCTAAACTCCAAATTAAATATCATCACACATCGACTTTCCAATTGATTTCGACTCAAGCCTCGAATAAAACCGAATCTCGAAATCTCCCAGAATCTCTCAATTTTTACGAGAACGAAATCCTTCTTTAATATCCAATCTATACACAGTTTAATAAACGATAAACCGAACTGCAGAACCATAAAAAGCTTGGAACGTAAAAAAGGAGAAAAAGGCGCAACAAAAGTTTTCTACAGGCATCGGGACGCGGAGTTAATAAAAATCGTGCCCAAATGACTACGGTAAAGTTTGACGTAAACATACCCAGTACTGGGCGGAATTGGCGAAATTCTCCAATGATTTAAGGTTTCGCTGCAGCCAATGCGGGTTTATTAGTGTTTACAATTCTAGTTTGGCTCTGGAGATTCGCGCTAGTGAAAACACAGAAGTTCAAAATATTGGCTTGAAAAAACTTGATTTTGACGTTACTTAAATATTTAAGGCAGATTTCAAAGGAACAGCATCATTGTCTCCCGAAATTACTTTGCAATCTGCAAAATGAAGTAGACTTTAACAACACTGTCAGAAAAAATACCCTTCTAAACTTTAAAAGAAATCCACCCTTTCTAAACAAGTAAAGCGAAAAAGTAATTTGTCAAGTAAATCCTCAACGTTCGGGAGGAATGAGAAAGGATATCAGGCTGATATCTGATTAATGACTCCATAAATGATTAATAGGCGATTCCGACCAAATTAAATGTGACAACCGAATACTGGGGAAGGTTTAGGGAAATTGACTATTGAGTATTTTAGATGGAAAAATTCGCGGTTTTATTTGCTTTAACATTTTGTGTGGATCTTTCAATTCCGTCTCTGTTAGTCTGAACTTCAATATCTTTTGCATTATTTTCCATGTCTTGCATTTAAAATCAAGTCAAGAGACTATCTCATCTAATCTAACTTTGCTAAAATTTACTTTGCCAAGTCAAACACGTATCTTTACGACTCGTCCTTGGCAGGGCAAACAGAAACTTAAGGCCAAGTAACTTCCTCCATTTTAGCTAATCAATTCACATCTAGCCTTTATTCATTCGACCTTAAAAATAGCGAGATGTATACATAACAGGATTTCCTCTATTTTATATAAAGTTTCCTTAATTCCTTTTTGTATTTGGTTGTACAAGATAATTTGTTGTTCGAACAATCGGGCAATCAAATCGTTATCGTCGAGCAACATTAAGCAGGGGTTCCCATCGTTGTTTCTATTTTATTTCCGTGAATTAGGTTGTCTACTCCTTTTGATAATAACGGTCTTAATAATCGGATGCTCATCGTAATGGCTTTGTGAAGTATCTAGATAGGGTTGCAGTTGAAGGTGATTTCGTTTTAGTATCTTCTTCTTCGGGTTTATCTTTTTCGTATTAACAGAGCGTTTGCTATTCAAACGACGAATGTAAATAGGCATTCAATGTTACAGATACCCTGCTGGAATAAACTCTGATTACAATTCTCTTTAACATCATTAATCCAGTCATAATCAATTACAAGTACCAAACCATTGTTCCCAAATTAACACTCACTAATCACCCAAATTACATAATCCTTTCAAGAATCAAAGTTAACAATAGAAACTGACGCCCCTCCAGAAATTATAACATTTTTTTTTTACCATTATCAAAAAACAAAAGCACAGGCACAGCTGAGGGGGGAGAAGGGGGCGTCCACGTCCAAGTCCCCTTCCCGTCAATTACCGTGATTAATGAAGCCCTCGAATATTGAAACGTTTATTCGACCGACGCCAAAAGTATTATATTACTTTTAGAAACACTGTATCAACTTTTAATAAAGTCGCTCCAGGAATTACTCACTTTTGAGTTACGAATACTGCGTTAATTAAACAAATTTTCAATATTTCAAGTTTCTCTCACGGTGGGCTTAGGAAAAGGGTTATTAATTTGAGTGGAGGCCCTTTTATTTAGTTCCGGTGTTGACCTCCTATTATCACAATAAAATACTTTAAGCTGTATTACAATCCATGAGAACTCAAAATGATTTATTTCTAATAGATTTAAATTATCTGCAACCAGATATTTTTAATAAGAGTATCAATTAGAGATATTAAAAAGGTCGTAACCGCATCCAACAGTCCATATGTATAATCATCAATCACACTCCTAAAACAACTTGATTACAATTCAAACAAATCATTGAAATTTTCAGAATCTGCATAGAATCCAAGCAAAAATATTGGCGGTCACAATGTCAACGGAATACCATCATTTCCCCTTGTATCGGGAGAACAAATTAAACATTGCCGAGCTACGCGACCAGACCAGATTAAATTATGAATTCAAAATCGATTCACTGGCTCACCCGCTGCGAGTTATTGCCAAAGATTCGGATGTTTTACGGTCAAGTGTAGAAAAAGAAGCAGAAGGTTTTGGCCGATTTGAAAGAGATTGAGATTCAATTTTAAGTTAACAGTACTAAATTAAATGTGAAAAAGTAACAAAGAAATTATAAAAAACCAAAAAAGCCATGCAAAATTCTTAAAACTATAGAAAATAAACGGAAAAGTCTATGTAAATAAAAGTAAAGTAAATGGAGAATTGATGAGCCGTCTTCTTGAAATAACCATCCATTAATTTTAAACTCAGACATTACTGTACAAACTTTTCCTTTCTGCCTTCCAAGTATCCTCACCTCAAACTGCATTGTTCGCGCATTACCATAGAAAGTTACATCCTGTTCTAAAAGAAAATTACTCATCAAATTCGTCCAATCCACCTGGAGTTCCCCAACACATCAGACTTTCATCAAAATAAACAGCACGTTCTTGGCACGGTTACTGCTTGTCATATAATACCAAGAGATTCATGATCAATTGCGAGTTTCCGAGAAATAGCGGCTTTGCGGAAGAATAATTCAATCAAGACATTCGATTTCATGATGATTTCATAGTAAATTTTCCACTTATAGAAGTTATTTTCCAATCTTTGATGTATTACTGGAATAAGTTGGATTGTTCACGTTGCGAAGCCTTTTTATGAACTCAATGTAGGTTCCACGGAAGTTTGGGAACTACAAATTTTTATGGTTTCAGCTTGTTGTGTAAGAACGTTATTAATTCTGTGGAATCTAAATGTTATGCTCTTACCTATTGTTTAAAGAGCGCCGCTAAGTATACCTTCATTTTAATCCGAACGACAATTTTGTACTAAGAAAAACGTTTTGTACAGAAATTGATACGAGATACAAGTGGAAACTGAAGTGTTCGTGTAAAATAAATAAAGTTTTTCAGAGCACAACAAAATTAAGTTAGTGTTAGCGAAGTGGGAAAACATCAATTGTCGTCCACTTAAAGTGCTCGCAAAGGCAATTGTCTCATGATATCGGGAGCCTGCCAGGAAAAATAGTTACTTTAGAGGAGCAACTGTTTTTTCCCCTAGTTGGCAACATCCAGACATTTTTATAGCGACACTTAACCGCAATCAAGTGGATCATTAGTCTGTAAAGGCCTGCCAAATATCTTTGCTTCGCCTCCGCTGTTTTCTCACCCTTTCGCGTGAAAGATGCTGTAACACACACCTTTTTTGGACGAATCCCGCTCGGCCATTGCCAAGTTCTGGCAGATTTTTTGTACGACATTACGTCGGCAATTTCCTGCGGTCGGCTACAGCTGTTTTTCGTACGAAACTACGCGGTTCGGTAGCCGAATTTAAAAGCCCGTATCATTTTTGGAGAAAAACAAATTGAATTATGTAAAGAGACTCGTACCCGAAAAGTCAAATGCAAAACTGAAAAGGAATCACTCTGGGAAGAGCGCAGGCGGGTCGAAACGAAAAAAAAACAAAACATCAATTTTAATGAGCCGAAAACCCAAGAATTTTCTCTTACATTTAGAGAGCAATATTTTTTCTACAACATTTAATCAGAGTAAGAAGTGAAATGGTAATTTGTGTGGACCGCTCGATGTAAATTTTATGCAAGAATTCGCTCGGCGCTCCCCTCTCCCTAAAAGGGGAAGGATTTTTGCAGCGGACAGAAAATTTTGCTTAGCCAAGTGAAATTTTAACTGCTACGACAGAGACAGCTATGGAAATGCGAATACTTAATGCTAACTTACTTCCCGCTGGTTCATTATACTTCATAATTTTTGAGGGAAAAAATGTGATCTAAAGGGTTCCGATGATTGTGTTTTTTGCTCGCATTGTTTTGAATATTGAAGTTGATTTGCTTGTCTAGGTATCTGGCAAAGCTAAGCGATTTAGTTTTATTTATAGCAATAGTGGTAGTTTTATTACAAGCTTCCAAGTAGGTCAACTTGAAGTACTGCATTAATTCAGTATGAATAAGTTTACTCGGTTACTTCTAATGTTATTTACATTTGTTCAGGCAAAACAGCGTCTTGTTCGAATATAAATTTGATATTTATTGCAACTGAACAAAGTAAATACGTTTGCAAGCATTAAAAGTTTTCGAGTAACAAATCTCAAAGAGCTCAAAGTTGTCGTTGAGATCAAAAACATTCAAAAACCTATTTAAAATTTGAGAGCAAGCTCAAATACCAGATAACTAGACAAGTAAAACACTCTAAACTTTAACAATAATTTCAATGATGCTTCAATACAATGGCCCTCAAAGTTACACTCAATTCCATCAAATTATAACTTGTATAAGACAATCTAACTCTTTGAAGTAACGAAATCCACTTTTTGTTTCGAAATCGCAACAAATTAATAACTGAACAATTTCATTTAAGAGTAGTGTCCAAAAATTGTTGAGTTAAAGGTTCGAATGATTTAATTCTACTTCTTACACTGAATTAATGAATCCTGTCCCAATTTGAAGTCTGTTTCTAACTTTGGAAGTCGACTTTTCAGTTTGTTTCAATTTGTTAACCTCGATAGAAATTCAATGGGGTTCCATAATAATAACAAAAGATGTCTTATTTCATTTTGCAAGTTTCTGAAGTTGTTTTTGGTTCAATTGCTTTGGTGACAATGTTTGTTATCATGACTGTCCAAATTCGTGAATTTAACGAGTTTTAGTTTAGGAAAGTTCTTGTCACCTTTCGTATATTTAATTCTAGCATCAGATTAGTATAAAAATCAGTACATTTTAGTGTTTTCGTCTGAACCAGTATTTTTGAGTTCTATTGCAAAAACAAACTCTGAATTTTGCTTCAAATTTTCAGCTCCATTTCAGCCTTAATGATTTAACTAGCAACCAAACGCGTTATTAATTTTAGAAATGCAAATATCCCATTGTCCAGCACAACATCATTATTACGAATTCCCCATAATCCCTGGCTGGCTAAACAAAGCTTAATAAGACCATGATTCAAACAGGAATTGAAGCGGCTAAAATTAAATCAACTCAGCTCTAGTAGCTAGTCCACTAATTAGTAGCCCAGTTGATACATCAAACGGCCAACGGTGATACGGATCATCAAAACGTATGTGGCACAAAAGGAAGTCTGTGTGTATGAGTAATATGATCTGCTAAATTGCTGGTCCGATTTTCATTCTGTTTGTATTCATTTCAATGGGAAAGTTGTGAATGCGAAGGATGTGTATTGATTGTTTGGTGTCGTATTGCCTCATTATTTTGTTGGTTGGGCTTTGTAACTTTGCTTTGTGTAAGTGATATTGAAATCTTTTGTTTGTCATCAAGAGGATAATTTTATAAATGTAAATTATGTTTGAAAGCTTGATGTTAGGTAACATTTTGTGTTTCAAAATTTACTGATATTTTCACACTCTTTCCTATGTACAATCTTCTTCTGATTGCCTTATATATAACTTTAAAATCAGGACTAATAGTGATGACCTATGATATAATTTCGTTTCACCAGATTACGTTTATTTTCATTCTTATCAAAACTCATTCCTACAACCTAAACCAACCAATCAAGATTACTAAATCAAACAAAACTGGGTCACACCACTAGTACAAGTACACATAAATATATCATATAATAGAGACAAAACGACTAATACAGCTGATCAGCTAAACCCGAACGTGCAACTAACAGTTAATGAGGAAGTGGCTACTTGCAGACAAATTAACATGTCACTTGAAAACATAGGAGCAGGAAACCATAATATTTAATGTTGGTCTGGATTAGAACTCGTTAGGTGAGCGTGAACTCTTGCCCTTTGAATTGAGTACTGGGAAATGGCTGATGGCGAACGTAATTGTTGGAGGTGATGTGGACGAAGTGGCTACTATATGAGGAAACTAAATGATAGTAGACGTATTAGGTAACCATTACGCAAGACACATTTAATTCAAAACAACTAAATAAGCAAAACGCCAAAACAGGAAAACAAAAACCACGAAAAGTCAAATCAATAACACATATTTCGATTGTCACAGACAAAAATAAACACAATGAAACATATCACGCGAGGTTATATATAGAACATGGGCATGCATTTTTGATACAAAATTCAACTATGAGCCATAAATAATATGAAATAGTTGAAATAAAAGCAGCCAACACACGCGATACTCGTATTAATCTGGTAGCTTTGAAGGAGGGAAGTTTTTAATTACTTTGTTCCCGACGTCTGCTTGAAAAAAGGGAGTTAAAGAATGAGTCGATGAAGAGGAAGGTTTGAGAAAGTGTTTTTGAAAAGTATCTTATTGAATTTATATTTTCAACAGATAAAATAGAAGCTGACATTCCAAGAAATGAAAAGTTATTGCTAATAAAAGTTTCACTCATATATATTTATTCAGTATTGTTGGTGACGGTTTATATGCAAAGCATGTTCACAAACATGATGTTGTACAAACAAATCACGTCCACAAACATCTAGGTTCAGAATATATAAATATAAGTACAGGCCTGAAACACATTGCTCCGTGTACGAATCAAACTATAGTGAAAAACACGCTACGGCTGCGCGAATCCAAACTTTATAAGCATTAGACTCAATATATCGTGGCTACAGACGTTTAACTATAGCACAAGTATAATTGGTGCGCATTAGAGGAAATGACTTTCATAAAAATATGAAATATGTTATTAGTCCAAAATAAAATAAAACAGAAAACGTTCATGTCTAAGACCATTAATTAAAATCTCACGTGAAACGTGCAATCTTTACATGTAAACAGAAACTAACATTCGCAAAACTAATTACCAACAACACTATAAACTAAAAACGTATCTAAACGTTATTGTAAATCAAGCTAATGAAGTATATATCAGAGTAAACGTAAACTGTGAGCTGTTAAACGTTCACGTTGAACCGGAGTCCGGAACGAAGTTCAGCTAAATTTATTGTTATAGTTTTGTTAAGAAATGCAATAGCTTCTTCAGGTAGAGGCTGAGTGGCCGTTAAGGAGTCGATATAAAATACTGCATTACCCTCCTTATGTATTGCCCCGTCTTACCGTAATGCTCACGCCAATGTTGCTATTTACCTGAAAATAGAAAATACATTGTTAGATACCGAACACGTTGGCAATAAAGAAACTATAGCTAAGAAATATCGTGGCAAGTATCCTTTAAAAGTCCTTGGAAATGGAGACGTGATTTTAAAATAAAATAGCACAAATTAAATTGTTATGGATGTCAAGTAATTCACAGTTTTTTGCCCTGTGATTCAGAGCCAAACCGCAGCGGGGTCAACCCTCAGCTCGAATCATTTACCTTTTCATATGATCCGGAAATACCAGAACCTAAAACTGTCAGAAAACATAACCCGATAAAAAACATGAATAATATATTTATTCTGAATTGTAAATGAGAGGAATATGTAAAGTTTCATCTGTCTATTGTCTTGTGGGAGATGTAACGTATAGTAATGATGGGGAAAACTTTTTCTTTTAAATAAAGGCTTTTGAATGGACAGTTTCAGAAAGATGTGTTTTTTTTTGTACTATTGAATCACCTCAAGTGTGTGATCGATTTTCGTTTCAATACTAAGATGAAAAATAATTGGATTTACTGCCCACCTTTCATCACATATAAACGAGTATCGTTAACAATAAATTCTGGTTGAGTAAAGATAAGTCTAACTCTTTAGGGATTACGGCCCTAAAGGTTACATCTTTAGCCGCATCACTTAAATTTTTATTCACCCCAGTAACACAAAAGAAACATCCCAGCGACCAAAACCGCATTACCAAATATAAATTTACATGAAACATGTCAAATAAACGAATGTTTTAAGCACCCAGTTAAGTTATGCCGGCTCACGTACCGCTAACCAGACGAGAAGAAATGTAACGATATAAAAGCGAATGCGTCCCCGAAAATTTCCTTCAGTCTTGTACGATAAATCTTTTAATCCTCTTATACAATTTGATCGAGATTGCCCGGACGGTGTTTTTTCTTTTTGTTCACGGACGAATGTTTCCGATCTTAGTTTTTGTTTTGACGATAAATGTGCTTTTAATGTGCATTCTGCTTGTTTGCTGGATGTGCAGTTTTAAGAAGTGAACTGGCTGGGTTTTGGATTTTCGGCGAGAATAATACCCTCGTGAATTATGTGATTACTTTTGTTTTGTTTACGGTTTGAAAGCTCGTGATTTATTGGAGTGATCAGCTTTATTCTGTAGCTTTGATTAAATTAAACCTCTTAATTAGGATTATGGATACAACCAGATAATAGTCATCCTTAAATGTCTGACTGGCAGATTCACTAACTTGATTTTATAGCCGGTTCTTGAAGGCTCATTGACAGAACGTTCGTAACATAAAGCTCGCAACACAGTATCTTAAGATCGCCTGCCAAAAGACGATAATTATGAATTTTATGAGGGCAGTAACTCTTTCGCAATGTCACCCAGAACTCTTAAACATTTGGGAAAGTTACTTATCTCGGCTATTCGAAACAAAAAGAAGGAGATAGGCTAATTCGTCCCCAGTCGATTATAAAAGTCAATGCAACGGAATAAAGCTGTGTAAGCTGTACTGATAGTCTTTAAGGATAAACTTCGGGAGTAATGTTGCCACATTTAAAATTCGGTCGTTTGTTTTTAGGATATGACAAAGCAAAGTTAAAAATAACTGATACTTCTTTACGCTTCTAAACTCTAACTTTGTCGAAGTTTTTTCGAGGCTAAAAATACTGTTTTTTTTCAGGCAATCATCACCGATTATTTTGTCCCCCAGAATCAAAAAACCCTTTAATCAACAGTCTTTACCTGGCAACAGGAATGGTATTTAAATCGCATCGATCACGCCGTGACGCAGATGTTAGACAATGTTAGAAGATACTCAGCCGATAAAAAAATATAATTGATGAGGACAGGTAGTGGATTTAGGGTTGTCTGATTGAAGGGACGTTCGGACGAGATAGCTACCAAACAGGAATTGCGTAGGGGTGGCCGCAGGAAATGGAATTGAGGAAAATAATAATAATAAGGGACAAAGCGGTATTGAAGTAAACTTTGATACAGTTGCTGATCATGGTAGGGGGAGGAAGCTTTAACTGAGCGAATAGCAATAGCTTATAGACGGAAGTGGTAAAGATTAAGATCTAAATCAAAAATTGAATTCTTTATACAAATTTGATATTCATAATGCATGGCTCCTGGAATAACGCAGAATATAGAAAACAATATCCAAAAAGCATATACTTACGACACAATAAACACACGAAAGACAACACGTTTATTCATAACTCATATCTGGACAGATCTATATACAAAATTTGTCTACAAAAGTAGACGCATTCGAAACAGCCCTATCCCATCAGATACAAAGGACGTTTTGATGTATCGTTCTGATGATACGAATCACTTGTTTTACATGTCTGAGTATTACATTGATAATAGTAATGTGTTGTATCTATTATGATGCGATTTACATCGAAACACAGGTTCAATTTTTTGTCAAAAAAGTCTGGGAAATAATTTGCCAGCCGTCAAATTTTGATTTATATCAGAAAGCTAAGTATAATGTATTGGTTTTTTCTTAGACTTGCACGAGACTTCGCCTAGTAGATAAAGCCTGAGGCATTATTTTTTGTTGGTGGATTAACATAAAATATTGTCTGTGCAGAGTTTGAAAGTCTTAGCGTTATTTTTTCGTCTTTTGTTAAAGTTCAGTAATTAATTTTAAGTTGGCAATTTTACTGAGTTAAAACGTAATTAGTCACTCGCTTAGCTATATAAAAACGTTAACTTAGAAGATATTATTATTAAAATAGCTAAACTTAGTACAAAGTAGACAGCTATTTTATCAAACGAAACCTTTTCCGAACACAAACAGCCTGTATCGCCCCCATGTTTCGGGACAATAAAACGCGTACTTATCTACTCCACTATGTTTTCGTTTTAAAAACATTTTTCGTTCTTTCACGATTATTTTTTAAGCTACCGCACTACGCTTTGCCCACATCTTATTTGTTCAAACTGTTTTCATCTTTATTTTCTATCCTTTATGGACATTCTTTTGTCTTTAAACTATTGATTATTTTTCATTTTATAGTGATTTCGAAATGAATAGATATTCAGGTTTTATTGACGCCTTTTTATGGTGTGGGTCGGGATTCGGATCTCGGTTGAATTAAGGTTTTATGTGTGATCATTGTCTACGTATTTATGTATTCCTTGTAAGGACGAAATAAAAACGGCTTATATGATTTGTTGGATAAGCAAACGGTCTAGTGACTAGTGGCTTTCAACTTGTCAGATACATGGATCTCTCTGCATATTTCTTCTCCTACATGAACATTCATGTTCCGATTTTCTATTGAAATAATATTAATAACAGTTCATCGTCTTCATGACCTAAACCAACATTTGTAGTTCAACGTTCTCAAATTGCCACCCATCTCCGGATATAAACTAAACCATTCCAAAATCATAATGATTACAGGAAACAATGCCGAACATTCAGTCCTCATTAAGCAGATATTTGTCCAAGTGTTCAACCAAAAAACATTTCGCATTGACAACTGTTCGTTTCCGCATGTAACAGATGGGGAAGACGACAGTTGCAAAAATATGGAAACAGGTGGTATCGCAACCTGCAATTTACTTCTTTTCATGAGTAATAATTGAGGTTTGCTTAAGTATAGGAGTGACACAGTGTGTTCAAGCAGAAATGATTAAAGAACTGTTCTAGAAAGTTATGTTTTATTTAATATCATTATTGACAAGCGTGTGACTAGCAGTTGTCGTTTTCTCCAACACCTAAGCCCTAAAGTCTCATCATAAACGTAGACTCAACTGACATGCTCGTTCCAAAATTCGGTCATGCAATACAGTCAAGCATCCAGAACACACTATCGATCCATCCCAAGAGGTCCATCAAAATAATGTAGCGATAAAAGTAATCCTTTGACGTGTAGCCCGCATGGCGAAACCAGCGTGGGATGCAAAATATCTGACCCACATTTCGACTGACAGAGCAAAGAAGCAAACCAACCTATTATTATGAAACCTCATGTAGACTTAGATAAAGCAGCTAATACAAATTGGGAGGCCCAAAGAAATCCTATTACTTAACGTTATCAAAGAAAACCAGCACTTAACTTTATTATGAGACTCATAAACTTTATCTGGATTTATGTTTTTGAAGCTGTGGTTCTGTGGCTGGGGGAACGGAAATTGTTGGGAGTTCGAATCCGATGGACTTGTGTGTGGTGTTCATGTAATTAGAATGTTGTTCAGAAGGAATAGTGAATACCGTAGCTGACAGAAGTCAAGTGGAAAGTTGTTGAACTCGCTGTATTAATAGTTCTGAAGCCCAGTTGTAATTTTGATGGCTGGTAACCCAACCAAGAAAATTCAAGTGAGTTCATGTTTTCTTTAGTAAATAGATAAGCAACCTACGACTAACACGATGAGTAACTAACAACTTATACTCCGTACATTTTCTCAAAGACTCAGATAAGCTTGGAAAACAATATAAAAAACTTAATACAATAAAAGAAAATCTTGTTTATTTTGATGTCGACACCAAGTGGCTAGAAAATATTGTTAAAACAAACATTTGCTTTGGTCTTGCAACCCTGCAGTTATCTACAAACAAATACTCTGGCTGTGTACTTATGCCTCTTATCCCTTGAGGACTCAGTTAAAGACCTAACAATGTTGTTTTTAGGATGGGTGGTTGTGTATAGAGATTGGATAACTTAATTTTAAAGAACACGGAGTTTTTGGTGTTGCAAAATTTTGCTTGGTAAAAACTCGTTGGCAATTTTATATTCCGGACCATAAAAAAGTCTAGGTGATGTGTAATAACTAGTTTAGAATCCAGATAAAAACTATGAAAGACAAGTAGCCAAAAGCACCGTTGAGTCCCCAAAAAACAAGATCCCAGATCAAAAAACAGCGATGACATTTATGACCAAATATGAAAACGTTATGAAGAAATATGCTTATGAGAGATCTCAATTGCTATCTCCTAAAGAACTGTAAGATGCCCAAAAAAGTGGTTGTAATATTTTTGCTTAAGTAAGTTCGTTTTTGCTGCATAGATCTGTTTAGCAGATTTGTGAGATCAAACGGTCCGAGGCTCGACTGAAAATATATGACCAAATGTTGTCAGCTCTCATGAGTTATGGTGCAATAATGGTGACCATATGCGGCCATAGATTTCTTTGGTTAGGAAGTGTAATTCCATGGGGGTTTTATGTGCTGATTTTTGGTTTATCGCGAAGTCATGTCATGGCAATTTTTTGTATGATCGGTTAGAAATAATGACAGATGTTTTTCTCATCTCCCGGTGCAATTAGGTAATACAATCCCTCAGTTGTAAAAGAGCCTGACACGCTCTACATATCTTTTCTATTACAAAGTAGACATTTTGTTTGAAATCCAACTAGCGATCCACGTGCTAAGGTCACGTTGCATCGCACGCCGTCACACGACGTTTATGCTTTACATCACTGCAGTAATCACGTAGTAACCCATCGATCTATATGAACCACTTGATTTAATCACTACGGCTAATGTCTTGATAGGAACCGCCTACAATATCTCAAGGATAATCCAATGTTGCATTCTGTTTGAATTTGACTTTGATTGAAAGCAAACTGCTCAATTTTAGTATGTGCGCGAATTATTCTAACCTCTAACTAAATGATGCATTGTAGGTAATTGACTAGTATCCGTTGCTACTATGATTGTTAGTGTGAAGGATTTTACGTTTACGCGCAAATTGAACCTGGTATATAATATAATGTATATTCACATCACTAGTAAACATAAGATCTGTTCGCAATCGTTTATGGGGTCACGTTACAGACATAAGTCTGTACGAGATAGAGGAGTTCTTGTCGATGTTACTGAGTCATGTTCTATCTTAATCCGCAGATAAATCTTCATTAGCAGAAGGAAATAAAATAGAACTTGAAAATTGTGCCATTTGTCAGCCTTCCAAGTTGAAAACTCCTTCAATTTCAATTACTAATTCTGGAAAGATCCGAACCCCGGCCATTTTAACTATCTGATCCTATAATACTGGCTGAGCCGAAACTTTATCTTCGAGCCCACCTTGATATTCCAAGTGAGACCTTCGAAGGAGCACCTTGTCCCAACGTCGCGAGATTTAACAACTTTCTGAAGACTTTTTAAGTTTCTTAATTTCGAAAGTCCCCATTTTTCGTAGGAATAAATTGAAATTGTTTTGTTAGGGACTGTACTGCTTGTAAATAAGGGCATTTTAGTGATTTATCTCTGGAAATAGTATTATAAAACGAAATAAAAGTGATTAAATTGGTTTATTTTATTCCATTTAACTTTTTTACGTCGTAAAAAATACAGGCTACACACTCATCCACGCTGTACTCTTAGCAATGTATTGTATAGCTACTAAATTGTAAATCCGCAATTGGCTGTAAACAATTTATAAACTGATCAGTTTATAAATTGTGTGATAAAATTTCAAAGAGCTGTGGATTTTGTGATGATAATAAATAAATAAACCGACTTCCACTGAAAATGTTCAACCACGAAAAAGAGAATTTGCACCAAATAAAATTTACAACAATACTTAACATAAAAATCATTCAACAATGAAGCGAAAGAATGAAATGCCCACACCTACACATGAAATTACCCACTTATCTCCACCTAAATCAGTTAAACATGGCTTATTATCGTACAAACTATACTTATGAATTTACTAAATATACAGCGTTATTACTCAATTAAAACATGAATTTACGATTCATAAAAGTTCACAAACTTTCTACCTGCGTGTCGCGAATGCATATATTGTGCTGGTAATAATGTCAGCAATAATTTCAATAGGTAGGTGCAGTCCAAGGAGCGACGGGAATTGCGAATTTGCTGTTTTTTGTTTTTTAATTTTTGTAATGGTTTGTGACGAAGGGAAAATATGGGAGTTTCATGGTAAGTTTCAAGGGTGGTTTGGAGTGGATAGTTTCAATATTGCGGTATTGCCAATGCCACCGCTATCTACTGCAAAGTTAGAAAAAGTGTACGGTTTTTATTAAACCTCTGATGACATGAAAGTGCAATTAATACAAACAATCGAGCTAATCCATACAATTTGTTTTACCCTATAATTTTGCTTAAATTGCAAGCCATAAATTGTTTCTTTCACGACAAACGTTACACAACAACGCGAATTAATCAGCCTTCCACACGTAATTATTAAGTTATTATTTACTACTTTCCCCATTTTTTCAACTCAAAATCGATACAATGGTTTCTACCCACCCGCTCATACATGCGCCATAAGGGTATAGTTTAATTTATTCCTTGGCAACACGAAAACTTTTATGATGGTGCATTTGACACATGACATAATGGCGCCGGTAAAAAAGCGGTAAAAAGTGGTAAAACGGCGACCACTAGTAGTTTTTATGGTAAAATTAAACTTTTTTTTTACATTTGAAAGCTATTACTAAAACGTTATAGTGTGTGCCAATGCAAAGGTTGTGAAAAAAATGTGAAGTCATAATTAAAACTCGTATTTTAATTAATAGTAGCGCAGTTTGTACACTACATAAGTAAATCACACAAAATAATAAATTAAATGCAAAATTACTTAATTTTTAGAGCAAAAACATGCACAATAAAACATTAACACGGAAAAAAACTGTTCTTTTCCGCACTTAAAATTTTTTGTATCCACTTACATACCAACATTCGCCCCTATAAAATATTCCACATGCTTTTCCCCATAGGTGCAAGTAGTGGGCATATGAACGAGTAAACAGATAAAAAGTCCGACACGTGTGCTTGTTACACAGTAGAGCCCAGTTATATCTATTCCCATAGGAATTATCGCGTGCAACGATACAAATCACTAATAATAACATTGTTTACGTCCGTCTGTACGTTAATGCGCCGATCTTAAACGTGGATACGCAGTTAATGGCGAAAGGGTACCTACTATAAAAAGAAATGCTGTTATTTTTATTTTTCGACAGAACATTCTACCTGGTGGAAATATTTTGGAACATAATTTTGGACAAAAGGAAACCAAAGTCCAAAGACATCATCACCAGCCCGACCATCATTTCATCAACTGTCCTTCACCCGACGATCAGCTGTTAAACACCCAAACACAGCCACGTCAATCTATCAATCACCATCCCGTACAAACTGAAGTCAATCGGGAAATTGATCGAGGCTCCACAAAAATAGACTGTCCATTTCATCTCGTAGGCATCATTTACAAAAAGGGCTTACATAAAGGCAGAATTAAACTGACATTAAACGTCAGTAGTGACGATTGCTACCCGTCAAACATGACAGCTACCATTTCTATCGACCGTACAGCACTTTACTCTGAACTAAATTGTTGACGAGCCCTGAATTCCGGACTTGAGAGAAACTGAAATCCCGACATGTCATCAGCTTCATTTACTCAACTAATTTAAATCAGAGAAGACCCGATGAAAATCCCCGATGAGTGCTTTATGCTAACGGAGAAGAGACTTTGGCACACCACATAGAATTACTAAGACTTACCATCGTTGTTTCAAAATGTTTACGATCCCTGGTACTAGTAATGTAATTTAATTTATTTTCTAGTCAACAACGTTTGTAAGGTCACATAGAAATTGTTTGTTTAAAGACTTTACTGCAAATAGGTTATATTGTATGTATTTATGTATATCTTACAATGGCTTATCGGGTAAAAGTAGGATATTTATGTGCCAAAGTGTTTGCCAATGCGGATTTTCTATGTTGGTAACCCTTTATGAAAGTTATTGTTTTATTAAAATCAATTGTTTTGTAAGACTTTTGATGAAGTGATGTAATTTCAGTAGCTAAAAGAATAGATTTCATTTTGACAAACGAAACTGACTACTGGGTTTCGGGTTTCGAATTCAATTTCGTGAATTGACATTTTGCCATCAATGTCAGTTTATAATATTTGAAAGTAATTACAGGGCCAAGACTCAAGACGTGTTAAAGTATAGTTAAACACACATACTTTAAGTTGGTGAAATTTTAAATTATGGTTAATGCTGGCTTTAAAAAGAAAAACATATTATATTATGTAACTTACTAAATTGTTTTCATAGGTGACTAAAATATTTTTATTACTACTCAAACATTCCTCAAGATCAACTATTTATTTCCCTGCCCGTACAATTCGCTTACGTACAAGTCCCATAATTTACTTCCTCAAACATGGTGTTAATGTTATAATATTTAATCGAAATATTAGCATGTTTACTTTATATAACGTTACGAGTCTAGCTGCTATCGTGGTTGGACGAGATATGGCCGCGAGTGCATTGTTCAGGTGCGACTATGTTCATAGGAGGTCGCGATTTGATTCCTAAAAAATAAAATCAGAATGACTTTTGCATGAAATATTCATTAATAGGATTACATGAACTTAGAGGGTTGTACTGATGATTTTCATGATTGTAATTCTGTAACTACATACGTGTCACTGGCGCGACTCATTTTTCATCAACGTACAACCTGACACTGACCTGCCAATTACACAAAACGTACTACCCTGTCGCAACCACCTTAAATTAGGGTTAACGGTGGGAAAAAAGCAGTTTCTTTTATGTGAACATAAGTTTGTAGTATTTCCTGCTAAAGTTTAACTGCCACTGCATAACCTAAGTTAGCAGTCAAATAAACTCAGTTCTCTCTTTAGTAATCCAACTATTATGACTCAGAATTTAGGCAGTAACCGTAACTTAAACTCCATGCCAATCACAACATTTATGAAACCAGTCTAGAATTATGGACCTAGTTCTAAGAGCAAGTTATCGCAATAACCTTACATTTAGTTAGCCGAACGCTGACCACCGTTAACTGTTTTATATGCTTCTATAAAATCTTAATGGGTTAGTTAAAATACAATTAAGACTTAGTTAGAGTAGAAAGTGTTTTTTTGTGATAGTAATAATTTCTATTCTCCATGGAAATAAGTCATCCAGAAGACTGAAGAATATAACCACCGATTTCAAAAACTAATATTACCTTTCGACACATACCTACGAGTTTTTTAATTTGACTTATTTGAATTTCTTCAAACACCCCCTAATTCAACCCTAAATTGCTCCTACTCCTAATCGTCCAACCCCATGCAGCCCGCTAGCCGCTGCTCACCACACCCACTGTACCGCACGAAGCGCACAATATCATACACGTGGCTGTTTATTAATAAGCCCTGCGCAAACGCCGCGCGTGTAATGATGTAACTGCGTAGCTACGCTTAGAACGGATTTTGAGCCGTATTCGTGAGCTGAACCCGGTTTAGAGGTAATCAAGAAGACTGGTAGTAACACCTCAAGAGTTTTTATAAATTAACTAACTAAAAAAATATGAAAAATCTCCAAACAAAACAAGACTAACATTCTAAAAACTAGAGCTGGTGATGAGGGTCAGTGACCGCAAATTAAACACTAAAATAGCTTATAAGTACTTCATCACGCTACCTTACAAGGGTACTAGGCAGAAGTCATTCTGGCATCTCTGATAGGGTAAAGAAAAGAACATTTAGCTACATACATAATTATATTTATATATACTACCTAGCCTTGGTCATCAAAACCCTTTATTTATCACCAACAGGGTGTGTGGCCACGTGTACAGCTGTACAACATTGTTGACGATTAGGGAAGTTGATTGATAACGTATATTCGGTGTAAAGAGCTGCGCGTGCGGCGCGTGTCGTGATGTAACTGCGCAGCTACGCTCGTTATGGATTTACTACTGTATTAGTTTATCGAACACGGGTTTGGGGACGGCAATGCTGCCAATTTTCGATAAAAGTGCTATTCCAATGACAGAGCGAAATAATATTTATTCTCAAACAAAAAACCACGCCATAACTAAAGAACAGAAAACAGTGCCGCAAAATAGCGTGTAGGATTTTAACACGTGTAAAATAAATAACGTAAAAAGATCTTGATAAAATTATAACCGCAGTTCACAAAGCATATCGTTTCAAAAATCAGTTCAAACACAAAACTACTTGTAAGTAGTAACTAACGACTTCTAACATTAATTAAATTCATAGTTAAATGTTAATCTTACCAACATTTTATCTGTCGACCACTAGCTCCGTTAGCCGCTCATATGCACAACACAGACACTCAGATGCACAGATGCACATGTGCATAATATCAAGCAACTCATCATTTAAGAACATCGCGATAACATACGCCTCACAGTTGACTGGTGCATGCGGGTTGCATGTGATGAACAGCTGATCCAGTTTATTTTTAGTTTAGCTATTAGTTTTGTGCAAAATATTGTGTTGGATTGTAGGGTTCAATTGAGGGATAGTACCAAAACTGCGCTTAATTGTGATAATTTAAATTAAGTATTTAAGTCTGTCGACTAGACAGTTTAAACAGTGTATCCAAAATGTCATCATCAAAACTTAGATTAAGATCAAGATATTATAATAAGACATTTTCTTCAGCGATACAAAAAAAAACTCCTTATCAAATAAGTACCTACAACAGCACCTTTCAAGCACTTAACCACCATAGTAGCACACACTAAACGCAGACGCCTTTAGTATAAATCCTATAAACCTGACTTATGTTATCAGGAACCAATAATTCGCTATCTTGGCGAAGAATAGCCCCGAATCGTGATCTGGAGCCGCGCGCAGTTCGTAGCGTGCCAACACTGAGATTTATGAAGACGGGCCTGCTTCGGTGATTGCAATTATAGATACTTGTGTACTTGAAGTGTGTCTGCATTTTTGGGTCCAAAGAATACCCTTTTCTGGCAGTTTAAAAAAATATCCTAGTTAATAGACGAATTTGATAGCTAGAAATCTGGTTACCCCACCGAAAAGTGTATCACAATAAACAGTCAGTTATACTATGCGATCAAAACATTTACGGAACCTTGAAAGTGGCTTTCTAACAATAGCTTATCTGTTATTCCGACTGTGCATCATTTGACAGCTAAAACGTCACAAATATGGCGGAGCGGTCGAATAATAAGATCTCTTACCATATTCCATTTTGATTGAAAAATACCTAGGTCTTATTCCCAATCCAACTATGTAGTATTTAAAGTGTCGATATTAACCAACTGTCTCAGTAACCTAGTGTACGAATTAAATCAATTTGCATTGAATTGCTTATAAAACAGGGATATTTCCAGTAAGTCATTATTAGTATGACTAATGTTGTGATAGTGAGTTACGCGTTAGATAAAATTGTCATATAATCGTTATAATTAACGCGTGTATGTGTATGCTGATATGTAACAGCAATTGTTATATTTGTGTTTTATTGAAAAAGGGTTAAAATAGCAAGTTTTTTGCTATGGAACACTTGAGAAATTTTTAGTAAGTGTTTACAGTAATTGAACAATTAGGGGCCAAAAAATCAATTTGATTTACCGTAATTGTAGGTGAAGCAGTAAACACGTGTTATCCATTCATTAAAATGGAAAATTACTAAACAGCCAGTTCTAAAACGCTGTAATTTTCTCAAAGTGTACATTTAGAAAGCGAATATACCGGTCAAAGCGGGTAATGGCGGCAATTTTGCGTTTTGTCTAATAGTTTGCTGTATGTGTTGATGTTTCTCGCACGTGTTATTTTCTGCGCGTCATGTAAATCGTAGTATTTTCTCTTGAAGGAGCGTAGGTATGACCTTCATTTAATAGATAATTATAACAGTGTCATTTTTATAAATGACGCAGTGGCGGACCGCACGCTTTCTATCAAAACGACTGATATATTATTTTTATATATATATACAAAATCAAAACAATCAATGAATCAATCAATCAATTATGATGAATCTCAATGATACAGCGATTCCTGTTTACGTTTTTAGGCACTACAGATATTAATTTATGTAGAATAACAGAAACGAAGAGCGGCAACAACGCAAAGCGTTACTCAACAATACATACAATACCTATCGCAACAATTATAATTAAAATCCTTTAGCTGACTAGGAAAACTTTATACACAATAATTTTCTAAAGTCAGCTGCCTGCTTACGTAACACATCATCATATGGAGGTAAAATTTGCGAGTAAATACTGTTTTATTAATGGTTTACCAAAAGCAAATGATAGAGGTCATGTATAAGAAATATGAGGTGAACCACCTACATAGGCTACCCACACATTTTTATATTAAGTTGCTGTATGTACTTACTACTTTACGTTACTTTTAATGAGGGACAATTCAATACAATATCTTCGTTTTTCTAGTACTTATTTGCAGAATCAAAAGAACATAGTGAGAAATGAAGAATTCTATAACATAAGCTTTCTCAAAAGAAATAAAGGCATGTAGGAAATATCTACAGCTGAGCAAGCAAGTCTGGTGATAAAACTAGCCTTTTATCCAGCCTATGCCCAGCAGATTCAGTTCCACGGTAATGATAATCACCACGAAAATCAGCCTGATATTCAAATCACAAAAAATACTTAAATTTCCGCCTTGATATTAGACCATAACATGATGTTTTACTATAACAGTAAAGCACAGTAATGCGTTTATAATTACATATATGTAGGCTGCCTCGTGACAAGCTGTCACAATGGTTACAATGGACAGCGCGCAGGTTCGCCGTGAACTTTTAAAGAAATGGCCATAAAATTGCCTATCTAAAACGATTAGTGGAATGTAGGCTGTTTTGAGGTAATCTGACGGAGAAATTGGAGATCATTAATATCGATTATTATGGCGGATTGTGTTAAAGTGAAAATAGTTATGGGTTTTTGACCAAATGTGAAAAACTTTAATAGGGTCACTAGGTTAGTTAAACTCCAGTTATCCACTAGCAAAAGTAACTCAAAAAACTTGAGTTCGTTAATCTAGAAATGCAATAATAGTAAATTACTATATAAAGCACTCAGTAATAAAGCTGCAGCCATTATAAAACAAGACAATTTCATCAAAGGAAACGACAACTTACAAGAAAAAGAACCACCAATCATAATAAGTAAAGATACAGTACCAGTAAAAAGCACGTATCATAAACATTGTGAGAACAAAAAGCCAGGCTGTGTTGTACAGTAATTTTCCACGTAGTCATAATTCTACAGCACACCACAGTAACGGGGCTAGCATCTCCCATACACATGGGAACATGGCTAACGTGCTTGTTAAACACACGTAATTAAATTACATGTAATTTTTGTAATCTTATGTCATTGATGCGTTTCTAGTTCATGGTTAGATGACTCCGTGGCGTTGCGTTTAAGTGAGACATTAGCAGAGCTCATTACTATCTTAGCGGTAACTAGTGGTCCATTATAAGAGTGTGGGCGTCAGATGCCTTATAAAGGATATGACCTATCCATAAGTATCGAACGCAAGTTTCGCTTGAGAAAATCATCATTGTATGAATATCAACAAAATTGATAGTGCATTAAGAATAATTGCAACATTAGAAGCTTTACACATCAAATATACGACTGTAGAATACGATAAAAAAGTAGCAAATTGCAAACAGACGAGCATAAAATTTGTTTTTAATGGTGACCCGTTAAAATTATTTAAAATCGACACTTACATTCGTTACTAAGAACCCAGTGGTCGTAATGACATCCATCTTTGACAAAAACATCTGCTATTGAGTACAGAATGAACGGATTCGTCAATGCCAATCGATTATTGACGGTGGAGAATCACTATTTGATATGATATCTAGGAATATACTTCATACGCCAGAAGCAGAAAATTCGAATTAAATTAAAGGTGGAATAATACTTACAAACCATGATATTATTTATCGATGGAGGCGAAGACCCAGAAAATCTAAAGAAGATTTCGCTGGATAGCAGATGATTTGTTCAAAAGGAACGTTGAACCCATCCATAGACCAGGAAACTACAGAATAAAGCACCACCTTCCCAACAAAAGGCTGCCAACTCAATAACATTATATTAACCTTTGTAACAAAATAATCTTTTAAACATTTATCCTGAACTTTGAAAGGAACAAATATCAATTTATATAATAGAGTGCTCAAACGAATCACTTTACGTTTGTTGGTCTGTAAATATAAAAGAATCTCGGGTATGAGATAAAAAGGGAAACCTTATGTTTCAAAATTCAATACATTCTTATCTTCCAAGATACAGAAGGCAGTGACAGAGAAATATCTTGAGAGGCAACGAGCGTTGGCGGACAAAAGGATAAAGGGTACGTAATAAAGAAATCATAGTCATATGTGTATATGTTGAGATGTCTCGCGATGGAAATGTTTACATGTCGGGCTGGGGGTGAAATGTAAAAGGTAGAAGTAATGGGGAATGTGTGTGTTTGCCAGAACTCGTAAAAATTCTGAAGGTAATTGGGTATGTTGGGGAGAATGAAATGATACTGACGCATTATTGAACTATTGTCCCTTAAATGTGTCTTTGTACTTGGCTTGGTATGTACGTTATTGATAGAAAATAAATTGTGGAAAAACGTAAGCAAATTAATTGAACAAAGAAGGAAATAATCAAACAGAAATTAAAACTTTCAACAATCAAAATCAAATAAAAAGCCGTATTAGAAATCTCATCCAATTTACAACCACTGATTTAATTATAGAAAGTTGTTCTAAAATAGGCCGCGTTATACTCAACGCTTTTAATGAAAATTGTATCAGCAATTCAAACAATGGTACAAAGCGTTTCAATAAAGTACTTCCTCACCAGGAATCCTGTTAATCCCAAACTGGAAGCAGTAGCGAACACACAAATTAACAATACAGAAAATTGAATTATTCCTTTCAAGCGAATTTCTCATTAAACTTGAAATTAGTTACTTGCTTCTTTGGGGTCCTTAACAGATGGTCAGTGTCTTTGTTCCAGTTAATTCTAACTTTGGGTTGCAAGATCAAAGGTACCTATTAAGTTTAGTACGCTCCGAAAAGGCCTCTTTTCTTTTCCCCTGTACCAACTTTTCTTATTCCGAGAGCTGGTTCGGAAATGGGAGACATTACCGAGTCAATAGATGCCGTACGAACCGAACAGTCAATAAGATCTTCGCTTTTGAGCCGATCTCGTTTCAGCTAACTTCTGGCTTACGACGTGATTGGAATTCGTAATACAACATTTTGCAAACTATTTTCCTTGATTACGTCAGTTTAATCAACTGTTATCATTGCATCGGTAATCTTCAACGGTTATGCTCAACCTCAAGACTGAGGTTTGCATCTGTTCGCATTCGTGTTTAAATAATTCTGTAAATTATTTCTGAATATATTAGGTACAACGATACATTTCCATGTCAATTGCTAGAACTGATAATAAGACGCATGTAGATACAGTAAGTAAATGTCTTTCCAATTTGGTACAAATAAATATACATGAGTGTATCAATGAATAAGTAACGCATGAGGCATGTTGGGGTCGAATAAAATGGCGTTCTGTGTCTGCTAAATAAGTAATAAGACGGCGCCATTTACCAAAATGTGATCTCAGAGGTAAAGAGCCAGGTGACTAAAACGTTGTTACACTAAACATGTCCGGTCAGGGTCCCTAAAATGTTACGCTAAACATCTGACACGAATCTCGAGGTATTCCCAAAGCAATTACAGCAAGTAGCGGTAATGGTCCATTCGGGGATGCTGGATCACAATTCACTGACCCCGTCCCAAATTCGTATGTTCAGTAAACTTAGCTTCGAGTTTTAATAAAGGAAAATTCCTGGATACGAAAAAACGGATGAAAAACTTGTAAGCTAAGTTGAATCAAGTGGCTTAAGGGCTGGAAACAAACAAGTTCGGTGCCGAAAAAGAATAAACGAAAAAAGTATGTGAGGGATTAAAGTTAAGTTTAGTTGCTAAGATTGGGACTAAATGAAATTAGTTGTTGTGTTGTAGTCTAGCGACTGAAGGTCGACTTTCGAATTAGAACACGAACTCTATTTGCTTCTTTTGGGTATTTGTAATGAACCGTGGCAAATTGTTCTAATTAACTTTGTTATTGTCATTAAGTAAGCGCAAACAATTTAATATTCTAGCCGTTATTCTGTGGCTGTTTTATCGAAAAATCGAATAAAGGAACTGCACAAAACTACATCGAATACGGAATTCATATCACACAATTCTTTACGGCAAAGTTGTGCATAGGTCCCGGGAGGCGATGCTGCGCCGTCCTAGGGAAGCTCTGGCAGTCTGACGCAGCCCGATGCATCAGCTGCATGTCGTAAAACCATTGCCAGATGCTCCCAATCAAGTCTAGGGTTGAGAGTGGAATAAAAGAAAACTATTACCTACATCTATTTTGAACCTTCCTGCATTCACCAAGAAATTTTTTGAGATTATTATTATTGGTCCACCTCAGATTGTTCTCAATTACCATGTCAAACAAACGTGAATGTTGAAAGTGACGAAATAGAAAACCATTCAAATAGAATAATAGTTCATTGAGATAAACAAACACGTGTATGCAATATAAATCTAATAGTTATGAGCGCATACTTAAAATGTACCAAATAAATAAATCTATTTGAAAACCAAAGGCCACTCAAACTTGATGAGGTGACTCTTACCAAACTTAAAAATAACAAAGCAATATTTAAATCATACTTGAAAATCAACAAACAGCCCTGTTCCGCAGATGTCAGTCCAAACTGAACTACAATGTAGTTTAATATGGAACTTTTTATTTACAACAAACAAAGTAAAGTTTTCGACCGAAGTAAATGTTCGAATTTATGGCTCACATGCGCTTTATAAAAACTATGTAGCTACAACTATATTGCCAAGTGTTCTCAAATGGCCGAATCCCGCGTGTGTTTTTAGTCCGTTTGGTATTAATAATGGTGCTTTTATAGCCTCTGCGATATTATTACTTACTTTTACTAGATTATGCTTTTTATAAATGCCCGTTACAGTATTATGAGAATTTGTTATGGTTGAAATAGATAGACATTGTAAGTTGATCTACAACTTGAAGTAGGCTTAATTAATGATTATGATTTCGGAACCGTAAATACAGTTTTTTTGGAAGGTATAGGATTTATTGATCATTAGACTGAAGATGGACTACTTTATATAGAACAACAAATAGAACATATAGACATACCCAAGACATCCTATTAAAATTCCATCCCAAAACTCCAAGAAAACTTCTTCAACTAAATTGTATATTACCATAAACGCACTAGGAACTAACACTATTAGTCGCCAGCCCCTCGAGACGAGTCAAACGCTGAAACAGAATGCATCTAAAGAACATTGTTTGCTCACTAGAGCGTCCCGGCCCGTCCAATCCTCTGAGAGTTGGCACCAGAACAAATATTGGTCGTGTATTAGCGAACATGGATGTAACAAGTCACTTCTTAGCTTGGCTTGACTTTTTTCGTTTTAAACCGGTTTGTAATACCCTTGATTTAAAGATAGAGGTTTCTTTTTGGATTGAGGATTCATTTCTTTTTCTTTTTTGTGGCGATGAGGACGGAGAAAAAACCGGCTGGAGGCATGATGTATTTAGTACGAAAGAAAATAGTCCGACTACTAACTGATCTTACTCAAACATCTGTAACGAATAGTCAAGTGTCTTGTTACAGTAAAACAGAAACGTACTCAAACATAAAACTATATCAGCTGCTTATAATTCCATGCAGGTCGAATGCCAAACGATTAAGTCTAATGTGGATTCAAGTAACGCATTGGCACTAATTGTGACTTCTGTTTAACCCATCAAGGATTAGAAGTAGCTTATGCACGTGTTTAGAGATACTAAGACAAATGCAAAATGACAATTTTGTGCTCGGAATAAAACTGTTCTTTATTTTTTCAACTTAGATGGTATCGTTTACCAAGTGAAAAGCGTTATCGTCAGCTAAACCTTTTCAATCGCAACAAGAAACCTACGTCGCAATATCAGACCGTTCAAGCTTAATTTGTTTTCACTAACCGTCTTTACAGCTCCGGCTCCCCTTAAAAAATAAAAAGCGTGAAGTCACCTTCACATAAAATTCCCTTTTCCGTCCGTCTATTTGCAATTTTATCTGCCATCTAAAGGAGAGGTTGTAAAAAAGTTTCAATGAAAACGGTCGACTCGCTGCCATATTTCGTTCAGCTTTCTTCATAAATCGTCAGCATTGAATCTCATCTACATATCTCGGAGATTGTCTGAATGTAGATTCGGTTTGTCGCGACCTTTCGGGTTCCGTAGGATGAAAGGTGATTCTGACTTCCGACTAATCTATCTGTCTGAAGTGGGAGTTAATTCAAAACACTTCTGGATGTAGTTGGGAAAATTGCAGCTGCTTTATAAGATAAAAAAGTTATGTCCTTTGAAGATGCTAAAACGAGTCTAGACGTGTTAATGTCACATCTTTGATATTTTTTACATTTTGTCAGCAATATGCCCTACGCGTTATTATTAGAATAACGTGGGTTAAGCTAATGAACCTAACATGAACTTTATTACACCACCTTGCAATCAGAACTGATTTGAAAATTGACCAAATTTTCACCCAGCTACCCAATCTGAATTCATTTTCTCTCTCATTTTCCATCACACCCTAACCTTTGACATTAATGTTCTCTGTAGGTATTTCAATTAATTCACAAGGATTAGATGTTTTTAACAATGGATTTAACGTTAAATATTTAATTGCTTCGCTCGTTACAGAGATCGTAAAATATATGTCTGAGGCATCAATTAGAGAACAGTGTTAGCACTTGAATGTGTAATTAAGTACCAAGGCATCGTTATTGGGAATCCAGTTAAAAAACGTTTTATTTTTAGTTTTTGGTAACCCGTTTTTTGAAGATATCGATTTTGTTTTTGGTGTTTTCAAAACAACAATAGTTTTAAGAGCAATTAACGAATGTGCAGCAATTTATTTTCCCTTAATTCTAATTTTATCTTCTGCTATAAAGAAATCGTCTTAAACAAACACGCAACCATTTCTTGCATTCCTTTTTTCATCTTCTTCAGCATTTTCATTTCATCCTTCGTCTCTTTCCGCAGTGAATTAAAACTCCTCAGTAATTCTTGTCGGAATATTATTATGTTATTCGTTGAGAACCTCACCCTAGCCATATCGGGAGTGCCTCGAGGCACACCGGTCACATTTGAACAGCTCGCCTCGAATATTTTTAAGTTCAAGGCCACAGAATTGTATACAAGTTTTGCTTCGGCTTCCTTGTGCCGGCTTCCAACTTAAGGTACATTCAACTCTGTAATGACTGTTCTAAGGTTGGTTTTTCTTTGAGAGTTAGTTGCAGTTTTTTGTGCATGTTTTTTTCTTGTTCTTGATTTAGTTCAGTAGATCGTGTAGTTTTGATGGTGGAACGGAGTAGGGTGACAACTGGTAGACCAGCTTTGGGTCTAATAAACATCTTAGTTTACGATTCTTTCGGTTCAGTTTCTTTTGAGTTGAGAAGGGTCTTTCTTTACAGAAGTTTTGTAAGATGCGGATTTGTAGCTTCGTGTGTAGATGGGTATTTGTAGAGTTAACTATTTGTTGCTAACCCGAGTAAAGTAATTTTATTTTTATTATTAACAAACTAATCAAGTATAATTATTGATGACATATTAATTATTAACCAGTAGTAGTATCTAATATTAATGAAGTGTCGGCTTAAGTCAACTTGTTGTTATGTTGTTGTAAAATATCGTCTTCTCCAAAACTAAGCAAGATTATGTTAGTAAATACAGGGACTGTATTTATCACTTAACTTAAACAAGTAACAACTTAAATCTCACATCCGCATGGCTAAGCCCAAGACTTAGTGGAACAAACCTCTTTAAGATAACAGACTCATAACTCTTCCGGGCGCGTCATCCGGATGTTTTCTACTGATACTGATTTGATTCTTACTTATCTGCATTTTGTGACATCATCTTGTGTTGTCCGGGTATAAATAGGCCAAGCCTACCTCGAAAGGTAACAGAATTATCAGATATATCAATACATATCTAAAATTCATCAATCGCATTTCTTTTGTTTTTTCTTTTCTAGACTTTTCCGTGTATGGTTGACTGCACAGCAGTGGTTAAATGTAATTTGACATTGACAGCGCGTGTATGTCCTAGCAATAAGGATGAATTTCGTAACGCTTGTGTTACCACTGATGAACGATATACTGTATTTCAGCGAAATCTGAGCGATTTATTTTATATGTATATTTTAATGCATTTAGAGTCGGATCAAAGCAGCTATACAAAACTAGTTTATGCGGATTTCTCATTGTACGGAAAGTCTATACAAAGCGAGGCCATGTTATACTGGGAATGTATAGCTCGAGTCGCCGTGTGTACTACTGTGGTTCTAACAGAACGTTAGTAGGTGCTACTGTACCTCATAAACTAACAAATAAGCACATAATAACTAATACCAAAAGGACACAGTATCTTACACCGACGTGCTAAGTCATTATCGGCGCGTTTCGTAAGGTATGCATAACCCCTAATGTTCATTTAATGCTAGCTGATTAGCTCATAGAAACTTTAACAAAAAGTGCACAAAACGTTAACAAAAAGTGAAGTTATGAGTTCATCTTAGTTATTAGTTTAACGACTCAATATTAGAGCAAGAAATTTCTTCATATTTTATTATCATGTCACTTGATTACTTAAAGGTGAAAATTATACTTGAGTTGTAATTAATGATGTAGTTGAGTAGATAAACGGGCTTAAATCCGTATGTAAGATTCTGATCTAGTTTTAATATGTTAATCACGGTGTATAATAAGACTATAAGTTTGAAAACCAGAATATTATATTAAAAAATCAAGCTGGTATGAGAAAATTACTTTAACAGTACAAAATTTCTAAATATTCCGTTTTTTTAATACACTTTCATCGATTACCCTGCACAATTCTAAATACTAGCCTAAATAAGAAACCAAACCAAAATAGCAAGATATAAATCTATGCATCCATATACAGCCTCCATTAATATATTCAAAATGTATGTATCGCTTTGCATAAAAAATCCAATTCAATATTATTACAGCACAGTCTTATCGTTTAAATCAATAGTTAGCCAAAATTGTTCAAAGTTCACGGCCGTGTTAAGTAACTATACTGATAAGAATCAGGTTAATTGTACAACGAGTTTGGATACACGGTCCGTTGATAAAAACATTACGGTGGATGTGTTGGGTTTTGGTATAAGCAGAGAAGATAATCACTCAATGTAAAATACTAGTTTTGAGCTGCATTCAGTCAAATTGAAAGACCTAGTGTTATTTAGTTATGGCTTCACTGTTAATCTATACTACATACTACAGATAAATAAAATTGGAGTGTCTGTTTGCAAAACTAAAATAACCGCTTTTTACTAAATGTATATGGATGTATACATGGTACATATACCAAAACCAGTTTTTACAATTTTTGGCTGTCTGTCTGTTTGTTCCGGCTAATCTCTGAAATGGCTGGACCGATTTTAACGGGACTTTAACTGGCCGATACTTGTAAAAGTAGCTTGTGGTAGTAGGCTACTTTTATATTAGAAGATAAATAATTAGGGTTCCGTGCAAAAAATCGAAATTTGTTACCAAACCCTTGAAATTGGTAACAAAATTCGATTCAAAGTGCTCATAATAATGGGGATTTTTTAATAATAATTTCACGCGAAAGAAGGTCGCGGGCAACAACTAGTATAACATAATTATTAATAATTGTTATATCAAAATAGATCACGAACGCTCTAACGAAACAAACTAAGTTCCTAGAAGCCAATCATCTTTTAGCTACCTCCATAATCTTTCTTAACTCCAACATCAGCGAAATAATTACCGGAGCCATAACAACGTACAAAGCTAACATTTTTCCGGAACATCGCAAAACTGTCGATCAGCAGTAATAATGTTATAACTTGTTTTTAAGAACCGGCCAAGTTTCCAAGAAGATATTATTATATATCTCTTGCTTCCTGATTAGTTCGGCAAAGTGCAAGATGTTAAATATCGTTAGGTACCGTTTTTATAAGAAAACTTCGCGCTATTTATACAGCGAGGGAAGGTAGGACTTGATCTTTAAGTTTAGCGTAGTTGGTGCAATTTGTAACTTCCAAACCGCTATGAGAGACCCGGGCGTTCTAACTTCACCTATCTGCAGAGTCGAATTGTTAAGGTCTGCAAATTCAGCAGTGTAACTTCTTATGAAGTCCATATAATACGCCAGTCACTTAGCGAATTCAGTCTAAGGAACATTCGAAAAGTTTCAAGAATTATTTTTATTTTTAGTTCAATGATACAAAGTATCTAAACATTAAATGAGATTACAATTTCGCTATCTTTCCTTTCACTAAGGTTTAGACAAAAACAGACGCTCCTACAAATCTAGAACGTAATCCCAACTGTGTAGTATCATTACTATCAGTACCATTAACAACAGCTCTTTTGTTATCTGCTAACACATAATTAGGACAAGTAATTTAATCACCATTAGTTGTATTTAACACGAGCATGCCTGATGTTTTCGATTTAAATATTATACGTCTGAAACTAGTTAATAACGAGGTAGGCCGTTCTATGTGATGTTACTGGACAGGATGTAACTTCGACCTATCTTGACGTTCAGAATTGAAATGTACTGCGTGAAACAGAGAACCACTGTGCAACTTAACACCTTAGCCAAGGAATTGGATATATTAATTTGCCGGTTCAAAGATCCAAGATTGTTCAAACCTGCTTGGATTTATATTTAAAACCCATTCAAGTTCGAAGACAGAATCTACAGCGAACCTAACCAAGCTTACACATATTTTTCCAAAGTCTCGCGCTGAATAAATACATTTGCATTTTCCCCCAATAAATTTTGGCGTTCATGAAAGTCTAGTTGCTCGTTATTTCAGTTAGACCCAGAGGAATTTTGATAATTCACACGGCCAAATACGAAGCGATTAATTTAAGCGGCATTCTCCGAACTACCCGGCCGTTCCTCATAGTCACGCTACAGAGGGCATAAATCATGCGAATGCCTCGGCAGCCGATGCTGTTTTTTCAAGCTATTTTTAAACTATTTAAATTTCAAGCCAAACGTTGAGCTTGCAAAGAGCGATTTGTTCCACGACAGCAGTTGAAATGTTTGAACTACTTTTTTTCGCTTTTTTACCCGACTTTTCGGCCTAAAATGCGATTGCTTGAGGCACACTTTATTGCTGACGTTTACGGCTAGTGTCGTTTTAAATTCTGTACCCACATCGTGTAAAAAACGAAAATACAGGTATTGACTACTTTTAAAGGGAAGCGAACAAATTGGACGTCAGTTTTGTTTGCTTCTTTTTACTGACGTTCTTCGAATTTACATTAGAACCAATTTGTGCACTTTTGTTTTGGTAGGTACTATTCTTTATTTTTCCGATACATTTAAGACGTAGAAACAGAATAATAATGTTGTACAAGTCACACAGATACTAAATCGTTGTACAAATCAAATTAGATACAATCCAATATGCATTCCTTTCGAAGTAGCAGGAAATCGTAAGTAATACCAGACCAGACCAGTAATTCTGTCTAGACGTCAGGGTCAACGGTTGGACAATCGCACCTATAAGTTCAGAGGTCTTCCTCACTCCGACTAGACTTAAATCCAAAGTAATGTATGCATGGATCTCTAAGCTCATTTCGCTCGCTCACGAGTGCTCCAAGCTGTACTTGGAAGCCTTTTAATAGAAATAACGTTGCGTTTTAGAACTGCAATTACGTTGAGAAGAGTTTCTCGATAGTACTTACCCTTTTGTACAGCGTTTTATATTCATTTTTATAAAGTAACTCAGTAACAAGTATAATTTGATTGCGGAAATTCCCAAAGGCTTGTAGTTTAAAAGTTAAACGCACAGGAAATTTCAGTTAGATACTTTTCGTAAAGTAAAACACCCCAACCGGTGTCAATGCTAACTTCCCAAAAGCGGAAAGCACCCAGTGTCAACGTGCCGAGAAAAGTCGCAAACTTTCAAAAAACTAGATTAAAAGAGGGTAGGATTTTTCCAAGTCAATAAGTAGCTAATTGTATAAAGGGGCTGTCCACGGGTTAATAGAGTAACGCGATTAGAACTCGCAAGTGAATAGGAGGACGAACAAAAAGTTTGGAGCCAACGACCACTTACTACCCGAGTGAGGATCAATAGTTCTGTTATTGTGATATTAGGGGCGTCTTCGGGATTATATGAGGATTACGAACTAATTTCGAAGATGATTTGGGAATCAAGGAAATCAGATTGGATTAGTAGACGGCCGCATCGAATGTAATTAGTTTTGCAATGAAAAAGTAATTGAATTAGGCTTTTCTTGAAAGCTGGAGAAGTCTACATTGCAATGTTGACTTACATGAACTAGCTAGGTTAAATATGATTTATATGCTCTTTATTATCGAAACCAGCAAAAATAATCCAACTTATCATCATAACCTTTGACTAACCTACACAAAAAAACACATGTTCATCATAAAGGGGAAATGAAGTTCGCAGACGAAGTTTCTTTTTTTCGAAAGTGTCTGGGATCGAGTGTCGTCCTTTGGTTCCTTGTAAACTTTATCGTTTTTAGAGTTCCGTCGGCTTAATGACGCCGTTTTAACGTTTTGAAGGCTGCTGAATATTTAAGGCTTAAGTTCCGGGTACGGTGTTTTCGGTTTAACGGTTCGGATTAAGCAGGGTTGTAAATGTGATGAAATTTCGGTTAGAGTTATGTTTGGGTTGTAATTTATGGGTCCAGAATAGGCGTGTCAGAGTTAGAAATTTTCGGCTGTTGAAAGAACAAATTGTCTTTTGTGGTAACGATTCATTATGGCGATGGATTCTGAAGGTTCTTTATTAGCTGACTGATACCAAACTTAACTATTCGGTGGATTGTGTGAGGGTTGATATAAAAGAAAAGGTAGGAAATGATAGTGTGACGGCTGACAGTGAAAACTTGGAGAAGAAAACGTATAATATGGAACAAGGGCAGGAAGTTGATTATGATTCTAGACATTAATTTACAAAATACATATATGTATTTACATCCGTAATAGCTTTGCATATCTACGACCTTTTAAAGCAAAGGTATGTTTTAAAGATAATATTCAAAATAATTGTTACCATAACACTGATAATTCGGTAACTTTATCAGTGACCAAATTAATTGCATAAGATTAGATAGTCTTGATGTTTAAATGAAACTTCTGTACCTAAATGATAACATTAATTTTATTGGGCTGTTGATTTTTATGACTTAGGAAAAAAATATAAATAACAATAAAAAGATGGACAGCTAAAGCAGTTCAGGTTTTACCAAAGAATAATATACAAACACATTCAAGAATGATGCACAGCATGAACAGCAAAATTTTATGCTTCAATCTCTAGCTTAGCTAAGTATGTTGGTACCGTTCTGGAAGATTCTATTTTGAAGATACTGATAACTAACCCTGAAATGGTTTATTCCGAAACAACTAAAGCTACAGAATGAAAAGTCGAAATACCCTACTTATCGCAAAAAGGGAAGGAAACAAACAATAGTAGCTGAAAATACGATCCAAAGATATATGTGCAGCAGTTTGGTTCCTGCTTCGACTTCAGCCGTCATCGCGAGCCCCAACGAATTTATTGCTATTTGCTCTTCAGACTTTCTGTTTTCATGTGGGAGTTCCGCCAGGAATCTAGTTTTAGCTTCAGGTTTTAATTTATAACGTGTATCGCTGAATTTCTGATGTGTAAGTTTTGAAGTACTGATAGTATTGGTTGTAAGATGTTCCATGTTTCGAAAATTTTACGAAGTGATTTAAAAAAAACGTTGGTATTTAGTTAAAGTGCTTTCAAATAACCATTAATTTTATACAAAACATTATTTAATGTAGTGCTTGTTTTGACATCTTGTATTAATCACAAAATAAAGCGTCATTACGCTCAGAAAATTAATTTCTCTTCATCCCTTCAAAACTTAATAGGTACTATTTATTATTTGACATGAAAGAGAATTTTAATAGTGAACAATCGGCTTACTCCGACGAAGCTTAAAATCTTCAAGAGAAAAGAAAATTATTATACTGAAATCCATTAACAATCCTCTAAAGGACCTAAATAATACAGCGAAATAAAGGGTCTGAAAACAAATTAATTTTTAAATTAGTTAAATTCAGTCCCAGACGCAAAAAAAAGTTAATTAAGGAATTTATTTCTCCACGTTCCTGTAAGCTGAGATTTTTTTATCCTATTTTACGCTACTGTTTTTTACAGTACTTTATTTTAGTGATTCTTAGAATTCATTACTGTTTTCGGAATTTTGAAGCCTTATAAGACAATACGTAAGATCTAAAAGTAAGTTCAAAAACTACCCGATGTTGAAATGAAAGATAACGTGGAACCTATAAAGTGCAAAAGCGTAATTTTACGACAAAAATATAACCATAACATCTTCCACAAAAACCTATCAAGTACTATAATTTCACCCATATTACTCCTCGTTAATTCCTCTCTATAAGGAAGCGATACTCTAAATCGTTCCAAATAAGTATACAAATACAAATTATTCTTGCAAAAAGGCCGGTAGACTGAGAATTTTCTTCAGCAACTCTAAACTGTGTATAATGTTGCTATTAAAAACACCCACGAGTTGCAAATTGCAAGTGGCTTGAGCACAATCAAATGTTGATTTGCTTCAGCTGCCAACGCTGTTTTGTATGCGGTGTAAACTATGGTCATTAAAATTTTGGGTGGCAACTCTGTTGATTTGCACCAGGCCATAAAACTATTTCAAATACACAGGAAGAGTTAATTTATTGTGCGTTGAAAACCTTAACGTGAACGATAATGTGTTGGATATAACCAATATAGAATTAATAGCTCCAAACGGATATGTAGAATTATTTGAAGTTGAAGCACACCAGGAAAGGAAAATTACTCGCTCACTCACACAAATAGCGTGACACTAAATACTAAGAAAGGACAATATACAGGAAGAACTTAACAATCCAGCAGAGTTTGTATTAATCAAAACAAAAAATTCAATTGAAAATTTCTTTGCTCCACAAATCACGTTATCCGCCCTTAGTCTAGGGTAGAACTTGAAATACCGAACACGGAGAATTCTTGAAATGCCTGCATATCGTGAGCCGCAGTTGTAAGGCGAACATTATAGTGAAAAGACACGAAGTTGCCCTGCTACTTGTACGACACTTTTTCTACGAACTCAATGTAAATTGTTTCAAAGATTTCGCGTTAATGCAAATGACTACGTTAATCGCTTTTTAGTGCTTGGTGGAGTAAAGTTGTGCGAGTTTTATGCTTTTCGTAATGAAGGGGTAATGGGATACAGTCGGACTTGGGGAATTATTGAGAATAGTCATGATATGTGGTGCGGAATACGAGTTCATGGTTTTGGGATTCGCGTGTGGGATATGTGTTCGTGAAGGACAAAATAATCTTATAGCAGACAGTATTCAGGCAGACCTTTTAGAAGTAAAAACTACTGTAGCAAAAAACTCTGATTCAGAAAGGCGCATTAGAGTGTGAATGTGTGTGTTTTTCTGAATAACTCTAGAACGTTGAATAGCAACGGCTAAATAAAAGTACGATAGATAACCTTGTGAAACAAAACTGTTGCCGTAGTCTTAGCTTCGCGTCCAACAAAAAACGTTAACAAAAAATTACACAGCCAGTCCGGTCGGTCGCTCGCTACATAATGATCCAAAGCTCCGCCCTTAGTTAATTTTGCATTTTTTTGCACACAACCAAATGCTAAATTTTAACGTCCACTTTTTTGGCCAATAAAAGCATATCGATTTCATAATTATTTCCTAACATGAAAAAAATCCAAAGATGGTTTTTTCCAGCGTTCGGTTGCGGATTTTAAGACAACTTAATAATTCTTCATGGGCTACCCCTTTTTTGCCCGAAGCAATTAGTCATAGACCAGACGTATGATATCAGCTGCTATTAAAGAATCTTAACAATCGTATTTTTTTACAATATTCAATAACTCGTGATGACAGAAATGCTGCTAATTACGTGCAATCAATACAATTAAATATTGCAATGATACTGTTTAATCGTTTCCTTATATTTGCAACGACACACGTTTGTACGGTTTATTTCCTTGTATCTGATTGGTAACGAGAGCTGCGCAAACTGAGGTTATCATGCCCGGAGAGTAAAGTGTCGGCTCGGAGTGTATGAACTCTTGAGTCTCGAGAAAGACTCGCTCGGCCAGCGGATGACTAAAAATACATTGTTACGTGTTGACATTGAAATGTTAATGCACTCTCCGCTCGACGTATTTCATGGATACAGCATGGCTTTAATATCATGTCTTTTTATTTTATTGATTGTTTTGACTGCTAAAGCTTCATTTCATACGATATCGCGTGAGCCGGTGTTTATAATGCGATAATGCGAAAAATTCATAAATGTGTTGCGGTGTCGTTGCTCCCGACCGTGTTTTTCGTATCGGCGGCGTCTGTGCGCAGTGGATTTTATCAACTTCATCAGCGTGCGATAGTTTATTTTATTCATTACTGGCTACTGAATTTTATGAAACGTTTACATTTTAAGTGTTCATCTCATTTATTTCACGGTCGCTTAATTAATTGCCACGTTTTCTATCGTTAATCTTGGTTTTGTAGAAATCTCTCTACGTGCCTTGACGCGTTATTTCACAACAATTTTTGGTTATTCATCGCTTGGCTAACGAGTGTTGTCAACCTAGACGTTTCCAAGTTCATTCTCGTTTGAAATAAACGAGTAATCAATATTAAATTTCAATTGCAGCCACGTGTGATGGACGTTTTATTTTTTATTTCCAAGGTTTTTATAATGGATTCAAATGTGAGATTTTGTAATGTTTAGCTGTTGAACATTTCAACACTAATTTCCAAGGTTTTACATTATAGCCCATTTAAGAATTTCATAGATGTTATAATTTTATTCAAATTAGATCTCAAAACAAAATAGGCGTCTAGTAAAATTGTACCACAGCTTTTTGTTTTCCTTGAGATCCTTTCGAATACGTTTCCCGGTTATCTATATTTTTCTTGAATTTGTTTTAGTTTCAAGACAGTTTTTTTTTTCAATTCTTAAATTGTACTGAATTTGATGAATGATAATCTGGAGTAGTATTTTAGTAAGAATTTATAATAACTCCCAAACATTCAATAAATTAATTCCGGGTATCCCTAACCCTAAAATGCATAATATTCAATTTATCGGAACCAAATTTCCGAGTTTAATAATTATTCGCCGATTTAAATGTCCGATTTTTTATTTTAAAGTGTGTTTTAACTCCACGTGGGATTTTTTATTGCAGTGGCCTGCTGGATCGCATGTCTGTACATCATTACTCCTCGTTAGTAACCAGTTTAGTGAGCGAATTGAATTTCAGTGTCTCGGTAATGGCTGCGTCGGCCAATGAATGTTTATTACGATTATCTCCAAGATAATAGGGGACTAACCCTTTTCAACCAACACACCGAAATTACAAATTGTTTAAGTTAAATGGGCCGTTTGAAGTACTAGCATTTTCACACACCGACCTAGCAGAAATTTAATTAATTTAACAAATGCCTGCTTGTATGCGGTTCTGATGTTTTGAATTGCAAAATGTCATTCATTATAATTTGGACAATTTATTTCCTGCAGGTACTTAGTAGTTGACACACGTAAAAATGTAGGTAGATCCGACAATTATAAATTTATTGGCCTTATTATATTTTCCGTATCGGTAAACGTATATTTTTCCTCCTGCGTTATTATTTTATTGGTCTAAGACACGTCATTTGCAATATTATGTTTAGAAAATATATCCTTTTGCCATGTGTTGACTACTTTCTGAGTGATAAAATTATATTGCGCGTTACTTTTGTATATTTTCGTAGTGGCGTTTCAGATATATTTTTGTGCGTATGTCGCGGATTCGCACTTATTTTTTTAGGACTGCGTGCGTAAATATTTTTGTTATTGATAGATAGAATTTTAGATAAGATGTTGATGTTTCGAGGTTTTATGACTTGCTTTAATTTTGTTTGCTTACATTTTTTGAAACGTCATTCAGTAATTTTATTTTTCTTAAGAAAGTGATTTATTATTTTTCGAATACCTCCTGATATTTTTTTATTTCGACTTTGACAAATTTTTGGCGAGTTTGTTTGAATTATTGGCTGAATTTTTTTCCTCGACTTTATTTCACTCTCAACATTTTTTGTTATATTCTATTTACTAACCGCATTATTATTTTTATTTGATTTAAGTTTTGTTTAACTTTTAAAACTTTTTATTTTCACTTTAGGCACTTAGAAAAAAATTGTAAGAGTAGACTTACCTGAGTGGCATCCGTGTATGGGGTAGAAGAGTTTTTGTCGACGAGCTGGGACCCGAACACGGGTACTCCACCGCTCGAGGTTGGCGAGAGGGACCTCACATCCGACACTTGTTGGGGCACCATTTTTGTTTATCCAAAAAAATAAACCCCAAATAAAACTTAACACAAAAAAACACAGTTCACCTATTGCACTTAAAAACACTAAAAGACTTATTTGTTTGAGTCCAAAAAAAATCCATAAGTTTCTTAAAAAAATGTTTATAACAGTCCGAATGGGGCAACGAGGAGCCTCTGTTTGTTCCTGAACCGAAGCCTCTCGGCGGACGAAACTCCTGAGACCTCCCAGTACCTGGACACTATCCTAAAAGCTTTCTCTTCCAGAACGAGATATCTGCTACTATCTTCGTCGCCGGCGAACAGTCCAAAAGTCATAATTTTAGCGGTGTCCCGACCGCAGTTCAGTTAGCACTGCGGGGCGATCGTGTCATAATCAATCGGGAGCGATGTGTGCTGTGGGCTTTATGCGGCTACGTTCGCACTCCGCGGTGACAGAGAACCTACTGACTGAGCGGCAACGTGCTGTCAATATACCCCGCTCAGCTGTTCGCCCCTGCCCCGCGCCGCGCAAGCGCCCCGCTCTCCCCCCGCGTCGCACTCGCACGCCGGCGGCCGGCGGAAGCGCACGCTTCCTCCGCGACTCCCGCCACACCGGTCCGACCGGTCGTCGTTACGAGCCGTGGCCGGCTAACCGTAACCCACAGCCCACGGTGGCCGTTTTAAATGCAAATTTTAGATGTATGAACACTTATTTTGGAGTTTTACGTAAGTATGAAGTTGTGCTGGCAACTGTTTCCCGTGAAGTTTATGTTTATTAAACTTTTATACGTAAACAGAGACTAATGCGACAATGTTTACATTATATTATTATATGGTACATGAACAACTTTGCCTCCTGAGTAGTCAATGCATAGTGCTCTTTAACCCCTTGATGGGGGCCGGTAACCACGTTTCATGGGTTAGGAAATTTCATATTAGGCCGTTTCATTTTTGTTGACAGCAACAAACTAGTTTTCGATTTCAAATAGTCGACTATTAAAAGATTTTAGAATTAATTTGAAATGGACAATTTCTATCGTAATTAGAATCTGATAATCGTATTCGTGGTATTTCAGAAAAAGGAACTCGGATAATTTAAATTAATAAAAACCGGCCAAGTGCTTGTCGGACCACGCACAATGTAGGGTTCCGTTCACTTCCTACGGTCCGATTTGCCTCCGAACGATGATTTATATTGGAATAATTAAAAACAATCTTACGTTGGCAGTTGAAAAACCTGTGCTCCCATACATAATGTTTAAGAAAATATGTTTTCCAAGTACATTTTATAAGTTGGTCGACGATTACTCGTAATCTTGTAAAGCATACTGTGATAGTTTTCCTTTTAACTTCGTTATATACATTACCACCGTGATTATTTTCACATACCCGAACACAACCGTTTAGCTGGTAGAGGGGGACACACTTGAATCTAACAAACAATAGCACTTTAAAGCTTAATATTTCTTAAACGAATTCCTTAATCGAAAAATTAATTGAACAACTTTGCAATATGTTTTAAAGATATACAATGACATCCCACACTATAGGATACGTGAGAAAAAAAAATCATCACTTTTACCTACCCTGAAAAAAATACTTTCCGAGATTTTATTTTACTACTTTGCTGGCGTAGCTAATCTGTATATTCATGCCAAATTACAGCTTTCTAGTACTAAGAGTCTGAACTAAGCTGCGGACAGACAGACGGACTGAAACTATAAGGGTTCCTTGTTGACTATAGAATCCTAAATAACCGAGCTTCTAAGCTTAAAAAATATCAAGAACCTGGAAAACCTTTCTAACTGTTAGCAAATGTTTACTCCTAATTAACTATGTTTCATGTCCAATAGTAGGTAGAGATAGAATAATTGCTATGTACAATTAAAATCTAAGTGTTTCCACAGCTGTTCTTAAAAGTATATAGTCTAAGGGCAAATAAATAGCTGCGGGACTGTTCGAAAGAGATACCGCGGCCCTGGAACACAAAGGGCAAGGAAGGAACATGGATGGGTTTTAGTCAGTACAAGTCTGACACTCCCTTCCGCTCTGCCCGGAGCGGGAGAAGTCATTTGATAATTACCCACCCCACCCGAAAAAAAAGGGAATTTAAATAATCTGTGATTTTTCGTACAACTCTTTAATAATTATAATTTAAAGAATCTATTGAACCATCATAGCAAACAGTACAACCCTGATGCATATCACTCGGTATGGCAGTACCTACTTAGATACAACCTATTTATTAGAATTTGAAAGCTCGGAAAGACAAAACAAAAATAGTACTTCAAAATTACAACGTTTTGAACTGAAGTGAGATTTTACTGAATTTTGTCAGTTTTAATAAATTAATGCTCACATGACATAACATTTTACACCCAACAATTGCCCTAAACACATTGGATAGAAGAAATTATGCCCAATTTAACAAAACCCTTTAGTTTGGGTGAATTCACTATAATTATTGAGCCCATTCTTATACCTTTAGTCAAAAACTTCAAAAGGAACTCAACAAAGATACGTCAGTCAATAAATATGCGAGGCTCAGAAGGTTTATACCTCGAAACTATCAAAATATTTCAAAAAATCAAGACTAGGATTTACTATGTAACATCACGCCTGTAATCCCCGAAGGGTTACGCAAAGGTGTAGCCATTAGTACGCCCACATTTCGCCAGTTATGTTTGAGTCCCATGTAACAGGGGGTGGGCCTATTGTCATCAACCTGGCACATATCCAGACTCCGTGGCTTACTGCTACTTTCACTTTGCCCGGCATGGTAATCGAACCCAGGACCTCAAGCTCAGCAAATCGCACTTGCGACCACTAAACCAACGTGGCAGTGATTATGATTACGCAATATCTTCAAATTAAAATAAATCACCCATAACATATTAAAAACATCAAATCGCTTCATGGTTCATCATTATTGTCAACTAGCTAATGCCCGCGGCTTCGCCCGCATGGATGTCGGTTATCGCGACCAAAAGTAATCATGAAATTTTGATCCCATTCCCGCAACAAAAACTTGACAAATTATATACAAAAACCTTCCTCGAGAACCACTCTATCCATGAAAGCATTAAAATCGGTGCAATACTTTTTGAGTTTATCGCGAACAGACAGACATACGCGGCGGAGGACTTTGTTTTATAATATTTAGTGACTGATCTCCTGCCCTTATTCCAATTGACATGGGCCATTATCATATCCATGGCTTTCCAAAGTGTATCAGTGGAACCTACAGTGTGATCCTTCTATGGTTTCCTTTATCTTGTCTTTAAGCGTTGTCCCGACTACCATCTGCTGTGTGGTTACAGTTTGCCCGCATCCTTCTGGGTGTGGTGACCATTATTTGAAACATTAAAAAGACGTAAAATTTTATTCTTTAAAATTAAGAATGTTTTCAACGGAAATTGTAGGTCGACTCGAAATTAATGTTTAATTCTGTTAGTTTGTAAAACGTAATTAATATTTATGATAAGCTATAAAAGATAACTTAGTAACTAAAGTTTACAAGAATTTTTTTATTTTATTTTTTTGTGATCATGTTTTAATCTTATTTCATTACAGAATCATCAGACAAATACAGATTAAAAATATTAGATTCTTATATAAATAAGCAAATCTGGCTTAACTTGAAGCCCTCTTAGCCATTAACAAAACCATTTAAAGCTGACATCCTTTTTAAGAAGCACAACTTGCAAGTGAAGTTAAGTTAATACTGGCAACTCAATTCCAAGAAATTATCCAAGATGATGCAATTTTTATCTGAATTACAACATTATTTCAACTTCCTACTGCAATTTACTTAAGATTCTCGACCAAATAGTTTGTTGTGAAATTTATTTATCTTCCTAAACGTATCCTGTATTTCTGAAAGCGATTAAAATAGGCGCATGTGCTTTAAGTTGTCCAAGTAATGTCCCCATAAGAAGAACTTTAACAAATTGCTGAAAGGGTAAGTCCACTTTCAACAAATTGTAATCTTTTGAACACTAGGCAAAACCTCTATACCAAAAAGTGCACTGTTATATTTTATCATTCCAACAGAGCAATAACATTTTGGCTTTCCTTTAAATAAAGGGTATAAAAAGACTCTTAGCGAAGCCGAAAGGCATTTGTTCACCCCGTCATTGCGATCATTTTTTTGTTCTAGACCATACAGTGGGAACCTTCTAGTTACGGACATATTGGGGGTCAAAGTTCCAACTTTTTCACAACTCTTTTAATTAAGTGTTTTTAATGTAAGATTTTTACTTTAAACACCGTCAGGATCCCCTTACTATTCAATCCATCCATCAGCACAATGTTTTGAGTGCGTTACCTTGAGACCTACTGTAAAACGTGATTATTGAGCCCAAAAATAGTCGTTTCCCAGCACAAATTTTTGCGTAAAGTTACTGAGTTTGATGTACATAATGCTTGGTTGACGGCTTCGTGAAGAGTCCGTTTACACCCTGTATTACTTACTGACTGACTGTTAGTGAAATCGGGCATTAGCCTTTATTTGTTACGAACAGCTTCTATAGAATCTATTAGATTCTTAGGTTAGAACTTAATTTAGGTTAGGCTTAAAAGTTCACTTCCTAGTATCTACCAAAACCCAACCAAAGGTTATTTTGACGCAACGCTTTTCTATCCGGAGAATCAGATTTACTAAAATACTAACTTAGTTTCCTATAAGTTAGTTAAGCAAATGCAACCCCATCGCGTTATCGTAACCAAATTAGAGGCCGAAGTGGGGATACCCATGGATAGCTCCACTAATTAGAGATAGCAACAAAACCTGCACACCTGACAGAATTCGTTAATTCGCAACAAGTTATGAATATTAAAAAGGCTGGAAGCTGCGATTTTATGTGTTCTGTTTCACGGCTGCTTTTTGGGTATGGGGTGAGCAGGGTTGTGTAGAATCTATTGGTTTTTTTTTGTTGAAATGGCTGTATATTTTTTTTTAATAAAAAAGTGTTAGATTTAAATAAAATATAAATCGTTTTTAACGATAGAACTGATGACACAAAGGTCAATTTGTGGCTTCACTTAAATGAGTATAAAAAACTTGGAATTTTAAGCTAAAAATAATTTATCAAAATAATGTTAAAGGGTTAAAATATTAAAAATGTGTTTACAGTTAAACATTTTTATGTTTATTTAAATTAATACTTGTCTTCTATGTATTTGAAGGTTTGTAAATAAATCAACATCAAACACAATGCGAAAAGAAACACAACTGGCGCCTCCCTGGAGGTACTTTTCCTGTTTTTTTATAACGTTAGCGATCCCAAATTAGAGTGTAATTTAATTTAAATTAATTGTGTTTTTATGATAACAAACATTGCCGCCCATCTCGGCGCAAATGAGAAATTATTAGAAGGATCTTTTTAGGTAATTTTAGAACTTTTAATTCGAGTTTTCAAGGGGAGAATTTGACTGAACGTCCGAGTTTTGAATTTCAAAATGCAGTTTTCTTTTGTTTTATTGAATTGGCAATTTTTATAAACACTTGATTGGGCTTTGATGATGGGAGGCGTATGTTTGGTAAGCCAGGAATCCACTGGATGACGATAACCAGAAGAAAAATGACCTGGACCTGGCTTGAGGTATGTCCAGTTTGTCCAGGAGTGGATCGCTGTCCGCTAAATGAAGATAGTGATGTATTCAATAAAATTTTGAAAAGAAAATTTTATACATAGTTAATTTAAAAAAAAAAAACTTGCCATTTAATAAGTTTTCTTGAAAAATTACCTGCACACTATGTTTTTACTGGGCTGAGATGCCTTTAAGGTCCAACATTGCTACCAAAGAAAAGCTAACACATAATTCCATAAATATGTTTGTATCCCAAACCAATCAAATCCTGGGCCATTCGTATGATTGATACAAGGATAAGTTCGGATGACGCTCGTAAATCTCCTGCCCCTTCCATGTCCAGGATTAACTTGTGCAGTAACCAGGCATAAGTTTGTTCTGCCAACTTTTTTGTTTATGCCCAGAATATTGACTGTTTGCAGTCATTTATGCTTTACTTACGAGATGAATATTGGTTCAATGTTTGGCGTTAGTATTGTTGTTAGTATGTTACAGTGCATCAATTTGTTACTGTGGCTATATATCTATATATATCATCAGTGATAGACTAGTGGTATGACCGTCGGACTGCCAGGTCCTAGGTCTCAAGTTCGAACCCTAGACACGCACCTCTGATATTTCGGGGTCATGTTATCACTTGCTTCGGTGAAGGAAAACATCGTGAGGAAACCAAAACATCATGCCTGAGAGATTTCTCGACAGCATCTAAAGCCAAGTCAGAGATCCATGGGCGGCATAAGAACTCTGACACCAGGTTAGGAACTAACATAATATAACATCACGTCTGCATGTAATTCCCAAAGGGTTAGGCAGAGATGTACCTAATAGTACACCCAAATTTCGCCAGTTATATTTAAGTCCCATGAAATAAGGGGCGAGCCCATTGTTATCAACCGGGCAAAAATCCAGACCTCGTGGCTGCTGCTGGAAAATTTCTGATGGAAAAACTGAACAACATTTTGCCCGACCCGGGAATCGAACTCTGACCACTAGACCTACGTGGTACAAACCACACAAAAAAAAAAAGTGGCTATAACTAACATAATTTCGCTATAGCTGAGTTCTAATTCAGTCTATAAAGTTCTCACGGTGCACGACACGTGACTCCGTTATCAATGGGCTATCACTGCCAGACCGTACAGGAAATTGTTACTTTCAGAGCTTCCTACGTCTACCCTAACAGAGTCGTTAGATAACTCAGATAAAACTATCTCCAGCTATGTTAAGTACCTAAGGAAGAGGTACAGGAGATTAAGAAAAGCTCATTATCTCAGTAAATTGACGCGTAAAATTGCAACACTCTCATACGATGCACAGGTTTTGGTTTTTCAACATAGCAGACATCCTGTATAGAATGTCAACACAAAACATAATATCACACCTGTGATTCCCGAAGCGTTATGCAGAGGTGAACCTATATTCATTCATCATCATTCATTCACTCATCATTAGCATGTTCCCACTGCTGGGACACAGGCCTCCTCTCTATGAGAGGGAATGGGCTATGATCCACCACGCGGGCCCAGTGCGGGTTGGTAGATGTCACATGTCTTCGAATGTTTGGTTCTAGGACATGCCGGTTTCCTTAACCTATATTAGGTACTTACACAAAAAAAATCGAAGACATGTGACCTCTATCAACTCGCATTTGGCTCGCGTGGCGGATTACAGGCTATTTCGTCTCTCAGAAAGCAGGTCTATGTCCCAGCAGTGGGAACATTATGGGCTGATGATTTTAATGCTTTTTTTTCGCATGGGAAATCATCAAATGACTTCTCCCGCTCTGGGCTGTGCGGAAGGGAGTGTGAGACTTGTACTGACTAAAACCTATATCCATGTTCCTTCCTTGCCCTTTGTGTTCCAGAGCCGCGGTATCTCTTTCAAACAGTCCCGCAGCATGATGTTAATGCTCATGCAGTCTACTATCGGGCCTACAGCAACCGCAGATCTACGACAGCTATTGCGTCAAACACTACAACTACCGTCAAACGTTACGATAATTCCATCACCTCTCTAACAAAACAATAAATATGACGTTTACTCACATACTTTCTACGTACTCTACATACAAGACATGACCTAACCTCTGAGCACCTCTGAGTCAGCATGTCAAGGCCAGTGACGTCACCGGAAGCCATCATTGTCAGCTAAGCATCGCGTGCGCACTAAGTAATCGAAATCTGATTATAGTGAATCAATTTGTTTGTATATTACGATTTGATTGGACTTGACTCATGTGCGTGGTATTAAAAGTTGATGAGTTTGCATTTCGGATGTGATTGAATTTTTAAAAGGGGCTCGTTTTGAAGTATAGGCTTTTTAGATTATCTGTAATTAGATAGACAAAAGACAGGGGCGCGAGAACAGCAGTACCAGTTGAGCAAAGCTTAAGTTAGGCATGTCGTGGTTGATTTATAGATGGGTGACCATTGCTATTGGCCCCGGTTGTCAATTATAAATCCTTGAGAGTTGTCACTGGTAGTCTGAAGCCAAGGCACGAGTTAACCAGGAATTGTGTAGCGGTCAGACAAGCAGTCACTTTATGTGTAAAACTGCAAATTGCATTCAGTCAGAGTGAAAACGGACCCCAAATCAGTGGCGTGCCTAGAAGTCAACAATAAGACATACCCCTAACGCCGGCAGACTGTTCAGAAAACCTAACATCATGAAGAATAGTAGGTTGCAAAGGCATGTCAGGCTTTCAGGCTTTCCTGCCAGGGCTGCGGGCTGTTCGAAAGAGATACCGCGGCCCTGGAACACAAAGGGCAAGGAAGGAACATGGATGGGTACAAGTCTGACACTCCCTTCCGCTCTGCCCAGAGCGGGAGAAGTCATATGATGATTTCCCATCCGTAAAGAAAAAAAAAAAGGCTTTCAGGCTTATTTGGAAATACTACCCAACATACCAAGTTGGGAAGGCTAAGCAGATGATGATGTTACTTATTTAAAACTAAAATAATATTTCTCAAAGAAACGCTAAAATGGGGAATGTGGTACATACGAAGAAGATTCAAGATACAACTTGATGATCAATGCAAATATTATGTAGTTATAACTGAACCTAGGACTGAATCCATCAGTAGCCTAATTTTATTTTAAGATTTCAGGTAACAAGAAGTTTATTAAGCTGCATCTGGTTAGACTGGAAGACGACCCCCACATAGTTGAGAAAAGGCAGGCAGTTGATGATGGACCACTACAGAGTCTTCATCAATTAAGAGACCAATAAATCTGTTCTATCGAGGAATCAAGGCACATGCAGGGTGTAAACAGACTCTTCACGAAGCTGTCAACCAAGCATTATGTACATCAAACCAAGTAACTTTACGCAAAAATTTGTGGGAAATGACTTTTTTTTGGCCTAAAAATCACGTTTTTCAGTAGAACTCAATGTAACGCATTCAAAACATTGTGTTGATGGATGTTTTGAATAGTAAGGAGGTCCTGGAGGTGTTTAAAAATATTACATTAAAACATGTACCTATATAAAAAAAAAAAAGTTGGAACTTTGACCCCCAATATCTCCGTAACTAGAAGGTTCTCAGGTATGGTCTAGAACAAAAAAAATATCGCAATATCGAGGAGACTAGTGGTTTTCGGCTTCGTTTAGTCTGTTTACACCGTGTATTGCACTTTTAACATGTTTTCTGACGTAATGTTTAATTTCATAATTGACCCTAGTTAATTTGATGCTTAAAATCTATCATCAAAAGGAAATGAAGTAGCATTTATAATACGATATGACATAATAACCTATCACAACATGATGTCATGCCATCGGAAATCATTAATAATTGTCGGCGCAGCGTGATTGGATGACATGTTGCTAAGTCAGCGGAATCAGACGTGAATCAGTCTGTTTGTCTGTGCACTTTGATTGAACTTTGTCAGTAACATGATCGATGACGAATGACGAATAGCGAAGCAAAAACCAATCAGATTTGTTAGCATTAGCTGATTAGGTAATCAGTTATATATTTACAAAAAAAATGATTAGTTTTCAAGGTTTCGCCGGGTAAATATGTGTGAAGACAAGTATACATTCGCTGAATTTTTTCAATAAGATTGCAGGTAAGTGTAATAAATCATATGCAGCAAATGCAGCAATCATGTAATTATTTAATTATTTTCGAAGTTTTACCCAGACCCAATGACACAGTAACTGAGTTGAAGACGTCAGATATCCTAACTCGAAGCCGAACGAACCCAATATAATAGTTAGGCACAGGTGCAAAAATGTTATTACTGGGCCGCCACTGCTCTCCAACTAAAAATATTTCGAGCATAAACTTCTGAAATCTTCATTTTCTTCAAATCTAATATTCTAACCATTCTAACATACTAAAACACAAGATTCAACAATGAACTCATTAAAAAAACAGCCACGTTTCTAGCTTAATCTCGAAAGTTAAACTTAAGTTAAAGTTGGGCAAGCTACCTACGTTCTATGGCCCATAAAAACGTGACACTATTCAGCGGTATCCCCGAAAGAGTTCCTCACATTAGTTCCATCTAAGATCTTCCCTTTAATGTCATGGGCACCACTTGTTGAACTGATAAGGGTCAGAACCTAGTGAAGGCCATTTCTGAGAAGATGCACAAGTTATATATAGCATTAGCTTTTTTTATGTAAACTTAATGTAGCAAGTTACCTGGTAATGCAGCGATTAATAATGCTTTATTTAGAAGGTATTAAAGTTGCTTTTAACCGCAAAGTCCAATAGAATGGAGTACTTAGGATTTTACGATAAAACTTGGCATGAAACAATCATGGACGATAATGAATAAAATATTTATTCAATTAAGAATTTGTTTTGCTTATTTATAACCATGAACATTTCAAAGATAATTTACGAACATAGAAGGCGATGATAGCAGTTAATACGATACGATAAAATGTGTAGTGAACTGGACAGATTTGTATTCGCTCTTCGTAAATTAAGACATCATGAATATGTCTCGTCAGTGTTGCGTTATGGTTTAGTTATAATTATGGGGCAATTCAGTGGATTTCTTTCTTATTTGTAAAAAAAACATTCCTATTTATCTCCCACAACTAAACATGTTTCCAAAGACTTGAAGAAAGAAACCGAAAGACTTCGTTTGTATAGTCGAAAAGCCTACTGCATGGCGATAAAGATTTTCAATAAGCTAACATCACATATAAGACAGCTACCTACAAACAAATTTAAACATATAATATTTTCTTGGCTTCTGAACATGTAATACTCTAATGTACTCTAATATTGTAAATATACCTTTAATTTTTTTTTCTAAATATATTAATATTGGTGAATAGTCACATTATGAATAATGATTATATCAAAATGCTAACATTTCTACACCGGCAACGATAGGAAAGTGAACTAAAATAAATTATAAGAACTTTATGTACCTATCATATGGTCGGAAATAAATGATATTCTATTCTAACAGACGATTAAACGTGGACAAAACACTTCTAAGAAACAAATTACCAATCATAAGTCCAACATAGCCCAAAGAACGAACAGCTACGATTTGTAATCTAAACTGATTTGCACTAAACCGTCTAACACCCTCTTACCCCCAGATTAACGAGGAAGCCTTTCTTGTTTACATTGTTGGAAAGAGTAAAAAAAAACGTAGTGTACAAAAAATAGTGGCGTACTCGCAGTCAAGCGAACGCTGTTCGAACATCTGATAGAATCGAATCGAGCACTTCACGTCAGCAAGCCGTGGCCTCGAAAAAAGCGAGGCTTTTTTAAATTGGCCTCTAGTTTAAGAAATAGGGTTTGGGTTTAATAGCAACTCGAAAGGTGCTGTAGAAATGAATTAGTTCGAAGTTCCTTAAAAACTTGAATTTCTAAACTGCTTTTAATTCTTGGGGTAGAACTTGTTGGACTAGATTTTTTTTTATTTGGACAAAGAATCGTGTACCTCTTTCGTTTCTGCATTCATTTGGTTTTTGTTGATCCTAGTAAGGCCTTATTTTCTTGTACTTTTCGTGATAATTTCATTGAATTAGAAGCTTCAAGTCCAGAAGGAGGATTAGGAAGCAGAAACATTCACAAGACTTGTATGAATAAGCAGAATTAAAATCATTTAACTCTCAACTTCAAGGAACTTAACTCCGCTGTTTTCGAGGGCACGGCCTTAAAATCGAGACTTTATCCAGCTGAGGATCATATATTTCCCTAACACACCCAAAAACCGACCTTAATCCTGGAAGAGGAGAATCTAAATTAAATTAACGCTGACCTCCGCAGAAAACGCAACGTGCAACCAGCTATACTATATTCGTTTATCTTTCTCGTGTTTGTGTTGTGGTCTTACTCGGGCAGCGATTAGGCATCTCTTTCCTTCGTTCATTGAAGTGTTTCTGTCTCGCTCTGACACGACCTAACCGGTTCGGACACGTTCGCAGTACGTTGGAAAGAATTGTGTTGATAAGAGCTGTGTAGTTTATCTGTCCTATTTAGTCACAGTTGGAGACTGGACACGAATGTGCTCTATTTTAGTCTATTTTTATTCCCTCGTTTGATTATTGCAGTTGTTGCCGAAGCCTCATTTGGTATTCCATTTTGAATAATCATTTTGTTCTCCAATTCATTTGCAATTTAATTTATCTTTGCACTTTGTTTCTGCGTTGGGTGTAAATTATTTGAATGTTCATCATTACCTTCTACTTTCTAATTATTTAATAGATTGGAGTAAGCCAATTTTCGCAAGACAGATACTTTAGATATAATGTTAAAATTATAATATCTATGTGTAAGTTCTGTACCAGCCACAAGATCTAAAACGACTATCTTATTTCCACTTTAGTTTTTAATTCAAATTATTGAAATTCTTTCGATAATCAACCAACCATCTAATCCCAAGATATTTCTGAGACGGGATCATCATATTTCTGAAGCCAAGCATTTAAGATCAACTCCGTAATCCACATTATTCTCGCCTCCTTGCTTAGTTGTCGCCTTAAGCGAAGCAGTGTGTTGTGCTGTAGCTGCTACAGCTTTAGTTGGAGCTTCATCAACTATAAGCAGTTTTACACATTAAACACATATGTATAGCTAATCCATGTTTATGGTAAACAATAAGTTACCTCCTGCCCGAAGATAGCGTTAGATTCTAAAGATGTGTCTACAGGATGCTGTTTTACAGTTAGAGGGTAATAAGGATATACTTGTTTTAGGTGGTACCACAGAGTCATCTTTCTATAGTTGATCCGATAGAGTTTATAAGTTTTTCAAATTGCGTTCATTTAGTTTCGCTAGATGGACCGAGGACAGTCACAAAAGATGTCTGTGTTACATTTGATGCCGAAGGTGGAGGACATGGTGTCGTGTCTCCACAGGAGAGGCATAAGTCCAGCAGCGGTCTTTGATAGGCTTAGAAAATTGATTGAGATTTCAGCAAAGGCTTTCAATAGCAAAACCTACATATTGTGGCTCTGTTATGCATCGCATGTTCGAGTAGTAGAAACATAGAGTCAGGATGAGCCGATCAAGCTGGAAATCGGGATCAATCGAATATTTTAAACAATTTCCGTACTACGCATAAAATCACCGCTATAGGTAACTCATTTCTGCTTATTACAAAGGTGTTCCTAAGGGGACTATATTGGGCCCATTGATTTAAAGGCAGCTATCGTAATAATTTTAACCGATTGGTTTTTTTGACATTATCTTTATGAAAGGTTTAATGAGCGTCTTTAATCCTAACTAAAGCGATAGAAAATTGTAATGCACGCATGTTACTCAGAATTATTTCTATTTACCCCATAAAAATTACAAAAGCGCGAAGCATGAACATATAGGGCATATTATCCTTGACCAGATATCCTCTTTCAACCCTGAAAAGAGCTTTCGTTTCGACCTTTATTCAACCAAAACGAATTCGTAACTTCTGCCCCAATATACATAAGGCTCAATTTCGAAAACCGTTAGGAATATTTACTTTTTTCTTCGTATGTGCCGAAGTAAATATTGAAAATAAAATGTTTGCGATTACTCGCAGTTTTAATGAATGTTTAACGAATCTCAAGGCTTCACGTAATTATGGGATAAAACAAATAGAAGAGAAACTCATATTATATTGCTCGGTTGGAGTATATTCATTTGGTATTTGTAAAGGTCCCTTTGGCGAAAAAATATTTAAACATTAACGAAACTTTTAATGGTACTGTGTTAAACATAAACTGAAATGGTCAAGTTAAAGTAAACACACATATATATATGTATAGGGATTACTTTTAACTATAACTTAAACTTAGCGATCATATAACTAATCCAGCCGAGACAATATCCACGACAGCAACTTGTATCAGTGGTAAAGCTTAAGTTAAACTTTAATCAGTATGCCATAGTGATACTGATTATAATGATCTTACTCGTATATCATCAATCCATAAATGATCACAGCCGAACATTGAACTACGAGTGGCTAAGGCAAAGGAATTTGTGATCATCGCAAAAATAAAGACGCTGGTGATGATAATGTTAAATGGATATGTTAAACGCTGAATTGATAGATATAATAACATCACGCGTGTAATCCCCGAAGGGTTAGGCAGAGGTGTACCTATCTAATAGTACACCCACATTTCACCGGTTATAAGTCCGGTATAATAGAAGGCGAGCCTTTTGACACCAACCGGGCACAAATACAGACTCTGTAGCTGCAATTGAGAAACCTGATGGAAACACCCAATAACAGGTTGCCTGACCAGGGAATCGAAACCAGGCCTTCGTGGTCAGCAATCACACTTGCGACTACTAGACCAAGGAGGCAGACGACAGATGATAAATGTCGTATTGCAATATAAATCTCTGATTACCCCATCTAACGGTTATGCTAATAGTTCTAATTACACAACAATAGCACCTTGAAGCACAACTTCTAGTATCCAAGATGGCTACGTTCGCCTCTCCTCCGTACAAGCGGCCCACGCCACACCGAAGCCTAACCTTGGCCTGCAAGATACGGCCATAAAACCATGGCTTATTTGTTTTCCTATTATCTCCGTCATTCCGAATAACTGTTCTAATGTTGGCCTATGGTTTAATGCCCCAATTAGTGGGTTTATTGCTGTATTGGTATAGGGCTCGTATACCAATAGGATTGGTTTGAGAGGTAAAGTATTACGGTTGTGTAAATGGCTTGCTGATCGTAGCATGATGTTGCTTTTGTTAGTGGCCATCTACTGTTTTATTTCTTCTTACTTTTTTAGATGCACTTTTGTTTTTTTTTTCCTCCAACGGCTGCGTTGTGTCATACGTATTAAAATTCAAAAATAGGTATCTTTGGAAAAGTCAGTTTATTGCTAACAAATTATAGATAATTATGGCTGATATATCTTTACATGGTATAAAACAAAGTCGCTCCCGCTGTTTTAACGCTTAGATCTTTTAAACTACGCAACGGATTTTAATGCAGTTTTCTGCGATAGATAGAGTGAGTCAAGAGGAAGGTTTATATGTATAGTATACACCCGTGTGAAGCCGGGGCGGGTCGCTAGTATGATATAAATGCGAGGCTGTTGGTCCTGGTTGTTTATTTTTAGATCGTTGACAGTCTTTGTAGGTGATTAGAAGCCCAGTCTTCCAACAAAGACGTCAACCCAGTAACTGGGTTTTAGAGGTCGGATAATCGGCCGCTCCTTCTACAATATTTGTATTTAGCTGCATTCGGTTAGACTGGAAGCCGTGGATAATTAGTATTTTATTAATGTCTTATCGTAATCCTGGCTCACTAGTAACGTACCACTGCACATACACATAATTATCATCAAATAAGTAGTACAACTTGTAAATACTCTTGAAGCAATACCTATTTGCCTAAAACCTTGGCGACCTCTAGACAACTCGTAAATATCTAGTCTATCCTACATCCTGTGTATTTAAGACTAAAATTTAGGACGTCCAAAATAACGGTGACATGAATACTGATTAGAATACGTGTCGTAACAATCTTAGTTATTTGAGTTGAGTTACTTACACTGCTGTCTTGCTAACCGTACTCGTTTTAAAGCGGTGCGAAAACCGCTTTAACAAATACTTTATTATCAATACAGTTATTTTAGCACTCCTGGATTTAGTAGGCATAGTGATACGAGATCTTGAGTTTGATCTCCAACGTAATCGAACCTTCTTCGAGGTTTATTAGACTATTTACAATACCGTGACTTAAAAGATTCTTTTAAAGATTTCCTTGCCGGTTCTCCTCTAAGAAATCTACGCTTTAGAATGGGTTTTTTCTTCGACTTCTTGGCGATTCAAAAGTGCTTGCATTTGGTTAAGTTGAAATAATGCGTTGATTTTAAGTTTTCGAAACGTCTTTTTGACGCTTCCCGTGAGTCAAGGGCTGGCTTTTGCCTAGGCCAGAAGCTGTGTTGCCCCACAACGTAGTCTCTTGGGCACATTACCATCTGACAGTTGAGGAGGAGTTTATATGCCCTTTTATAGTTTGTTGTTAGTTTACTTATTTTAGTTTATTTAATAGTGTTTAATTAATAATGCCTATAATTTGTTTTCTCTACTTAATAATTTACTTAATTATTTTAAGTTCGATTTTAAGTGTCAAACAACTTTATCGGTGATCTTCCGCATCTATTTACTCAATCTCTCACAGTTTTTCACGAGACTGCCTCGTTGGTCGAGCGGTCGCAAGCATGAATGACTGCTGAGCATGAGGTTCTAGGTTCGATTCCCAGGACGGGCAAAGTGCTATTGGGTTTTTCCAATAAGAATTTCACAGTAGCAGGCTGGAATTGTGCCCGGTTGATGGCAATAGGCTCGCCCCCTATTACATGGGACTTAAATATAACTAACGAAGTGTGGGTGTACACGTCCGCCTAACCCTACGGGGATTACAGGCATGATGTTATGTTATGTTTCTCGTGTAATTATATAATTGACCCAATTCATTAAGAAGGTGCCCAAAATAAGACTAGTCTCTAAAGGAATAGGAAAATACCTTCTTACCTATTTTAATAATCAATTTAGTTTATTAGGTTGACTGCCAAAGTCAAACAAAACCGTTATTCTAATGAGGTGTTCTATTTTTGTGAAGTTATCAGCCGCACGCGCAATCTAAGTCACATATTAATTGAGCCCGTTCCTTATCGCGGGCAAATACTTGTAATTGATATTAGTACCTACTATGTGGGAACGTGGACACAATTGGACGTTGATAATGAAGAATTATTAAATTCAGGCTTTATTGCATGTATCAGAACGGTGTGGTTATATTTAAGGATGTATTGCAGGACAACAGCCGCTCCGATCGATCTTCAGGTTAAGTTGTGCTTGCCTAGATTGGTCCGGGGATGGGACCCATACATACTAATTTTACTCTGTGCCTCGGAAAGCACAGCTAGCCGTTGGCCTTGGCTGTCATTTGTAGATCTTTGAGAGTTGTTTCAGGTAGTCTGTGGCCCGAAAGTCTGACAACCAGTCTTAGCAAGGGGTATCGTATTACCCAGTACTTACTAGGTTGTGGTGGTTAGGTAGGCAGTCGCTCCATGTATGCGTCCATGTGTGCATTTAGTAAGACTGGATGTCGACCCCAACATAGTTGGGAAAAGGCTAGGCAGATGATAAGTATAGTCTGAGCGTTTTCTACCACAGTCAAACCATTTCTTGTAATTAGATAATTAAAAGGTAAAAGGTACTTGTTATCTTCAAATACGAAAATAGAAGTGAATCTTTCGCCCATCCAATAATCGACTAATCTCAGTGGACACGCACAAGATGATAGTGCACAACTGTGTTTGCAAACAATTAGGCACTCTCGTTTTACAACACGGACGTAGATCAGGCGCAATATTGACAAGGGTCCAAGGGCTTCAACTTCCTGCCAGGGCTACGGGGCTGTTCAAAAGAGATACCGCCGCCCTGGATCACAAAGGGCAAGGAAGGAACATGGATGGGTTTTAGTCAGTACAAGTCTGACACTCCCTTCCGTTCTGCCCAGAGCGGGAGAAGCCATTTGATGATTTCCCACCAGAAAAAAAAAGGGCTTCAACTTCAAACCTGTGACAGTTCGAGTAACTTGACTTGAGAACGAATCTAGAACCTCACACTGAGCAGTATAACACAGTACCCACTGTAACAGTGAATCAGACGGACTTGGTTTTCTATTACGTCGTATGTCTACGACTAATGTCATTTCCTTAACAATGATCTTTTTAGGGTTCCGTACCCAAAGGGTAAAACGGGACCCTATTACTAAGACTCCGCTGCCCGTCTGACAGTCCGTCTGTCACGAGGCTGTATCTCATGAACCGTGATAGCTAGAAAGTTGAAATTTTCACAAATGATGTATTTCTGTTGCCGCTATAATAACAAATAATAAAAAATATAAATTATTTAATAATTAAAGGGGGCTCCCACCGTACGGGTACGGAACCCTTGATGCGCGAGGCCGATTAGCACTTGGCCAGTTTTTTATTAACCTGTTTAGTCCCTCTGCTGGACAAATGTGGGATAAGTGTAAGGCACTTACACTTATCCTTGTGCATACACAAATGCCTCTAGGCCAGCACGACAGTGTTTTCTAACTCTAAGCTATCTGTCCTGATGTCTGGTCATGCTTGGATGGTCCGCCTAATCCCACTTCGGCTTAGCAGACTTATTAACAACATCGGCAATTCCTGTTTTGGATCGTATCGTCGCTCAGCTTAGTACACAATACGCTGCGCTCTATCGCATGATCAGATTACAATATTAAGACCCACTTTTAAAGCTCAGCTCCCAACCAAGAGAAAAAACCCAATTGAAATCCCGTGGTTAGGTCAAAAGATCACGATATTACATGAGTAGTATATCTCTGAGCTTCTGAATGACTGATTGCTGACCTCCGACCTCTGACCTCTGACACTATTCAGTTAGCCATGGTCCTCGGATCACTCTCTGCTTTGGTATTGGTTACGATTTAAGGGTAATTAAGTTTATATGGGTACTGAGTTAGGTTTAGTGTTATTTTAATTAATGCTGTGAAAAAAGTTGTTTTCTCTTTTGTAATTGACTGCTGACAGCTACATTTGCGAAATTATCTTTCTTGGTATTTTTTTCTTTGAATATATCGAACAGTTTCAAGTGAATTGTAGCAGGAATTTAGCTTGATATCTAGAAAAGAACATTATTTATTTGGCCGCGGTAAATTATTGTGTGCAATCATCATCATCATCATCAGCCTATAATGTTCCCACTGCTGGGACACAGGCCTCCTCTCTAGGAGAGGGAATGGGCTATAATCCACCACGCGGGCCCAGTGCGGATTGGTAGATGTCACATGTCTTCGAATTTTTGGTTTTAGGACGTGCCGGTTTCCTCACGATGTTTTCCTTCACCGTTTTTGAGAGCAGTGGTGATGAAATAAATTACACAAAGTAATGCGCCTGCCTGGGTTCGAACACACGACTTACTGTTCGTAAGTCGGGGTCGCTACCACTGGGCCACCGCTACTCTCATGCTCTTTGTGTGCAATAATTGAATGTAAATATGTAAGTACCATTTTTTCATAAAAAAATCGTTTAAAGTTAATACTACTTCTAAGATCAACTTAATAGTAAACAATTAAGACGGTCTTAAAATAAATGTTAACTTGTTTTATTTTGTCTTTTTCTTTTGATCAAAGTCAAAACAGTACGAACAAATTACAGATGAGGCACCGGACACCGACACATCCTTACAAATACTACTGAACTGGCAGTCAGTGTCCGACTTTCCGATGCACGAAACTGGTTTGTAATTTATCCCAATCAGTTTGTCCTTTATACATAGACTAGCTGATGCCCGCAGCTTCGCCCAAGTGTCGGTTCTCGCGACCAAAAGTAATCATGAAATTTTGATCCCATTCCCGCAACCAAAGTATTACTTAAGTATTACTTAAGAGATAGACATATGCCATAGCAGACCTTTCTGTAGACTTGTGGCCTTTTTCCTTATGAAGGCAGTATAAACGTCATAGAAATCCATAAACAACTTCTCTACAAGCCCCTATACTACGTCATCGGTCAGTGCACGTTACATTATCATCAATTCACGCAACTGACTTACTTAGTGAAGTGATAACAATAATAATTGTTATACCAAAACTAGACCTTAACTATTTGGCATCCAATCGAAATAAAACTCTACTCCTCACAAAACTAGGTTTATTTTCAGAAACTGTTTTAGATTGGAAATGGATTAATACGCGTGTGAAGTTTACTATTTGATTTCTCAGTTAAAGCCTAGTTAATATTGGTCTAGTAATTGGTAAACCATGGATTCTAAGTTTGGAGTTAGTTTTAGAACAATTAAATACTTGTTCGTGTATTAATTTTAAAGTTAACTAGCAATATCGGAAGCACTTTACTTAGTAGTATTGATAAGTTAGGAGCTTATGCTAGAAAAGGGGCCGGGAAACATTTATAATTTTTATGTGGTTTTTACTTAAAACTATTACAAACCTTTATAAACATAGAAGCTAGGATAAGTGTCTGTGAATTTGATTTTTATTTTTATCGTTTTGCAAGCGAGAGAAATATAATACAATAACCTTTTTGCAATAACTCTCTCACATTTCATTGGCAGTTATGTTTAAACCCCAAGTAATATTAGTATCAACCAGGCACAAATCTAGACTTTGTGGCTGCTGCTGAGAAATTCCTGATTGAAAATCCCAATACCTCGGAATTGAACCCAGGACCTCATACTCAGCAGTCCTCTTTAACACAAACTCGAAACATCATGAGCATTTGTTTACAAGAACAAATTTCAAGTTTCACATTACTGTAATCCGATGCAAGCGATTTGAGGTCGCGTTAGTGACCATTATGTGCGTTACAACTCACTACAACTGTGCCTTTGTGTAACAGGAGCGTGTGTGAGTCGGTAGGAAAGGAATTAGTCATCATTGCTGATCGCTGGTAAGTCAGTGATGATCTGTGTCATTAGGTCAGTAGCACAGGACTTACGTCGTCAATGTAAGAGGTGGTTTTAGTAATTTACTTTAAGTTTTAAAATTGGAATTTAACACAACCAGTTTTATTTCCAGGCTCAGGTTGGTTCAAACTTAGTCGTGAAAAGTCTGAAACTAGTTACTTTTGTACTAGCATCGAACTAGTTTTGAACTAATCGCGGTTTGTTTAAGACTAAGCCCGACAAGTACCTATCGGTCTAGAACAACATAGTTTAAGACTAATCACGAATAAAGACGGACTAGTCATAAGTCACGACTAACGTGATACTAGTTTCGGATTACTCACGACTAACATCTGACTTATAACAACTAGTTTCGAACTAGTACCGGACTACTTGCGGCTAGTTTCCGACAAGCACCAGATAAAGCGCTGGCCACACTGCACCGTCAGCTAGCGAGTGAGCGAGCGAAGCGGGCGAGGTTCTTCTCATACTTCGTTCGGCTATTTCGGTAGTTCGCAGTGTGGATCAAAGTATGAAAAGAGGTGAAACGATGCCTCCTTCGGCTCGATCGCTCACTAACTGGCTTACGCGGTGGTGAAGCCTGCGCATAAGTCCCGTCTCGTTTTGAACGAGTCGTTAAAACTAAAGTTATAGCCATAATTAGAATACAATTAAAATCCACATGCAAAAAAACATTAAAAAATTCCAAACAAAATAAATATAACTTTTAAAAATCCCCCATTACTATGCGTTTTCATGGAAATGAAACAATAGTCGAATAAACATTGAATTACTGATTACTTGCACATCTGATCAAACAAATGAATTCATTGTACGGTATGGTCATGGAACTATACAGGGTGATGTCATTATTATCATGTTGCATGCACTTTGGTAAATTGTAGGTTTTGTAATATGACCTAATCGTGATTTTTATGTTGAGATTAAAAACACGGGCTTCGGATAGCATCAGTAAACCTACGTTTTATAAGTACAGATGTCTCCCAAAACGGTATATTATTTAAAAAAACAACAACAGCAATGCCCGCTGGTCCGGTAGATAAAGGTAAATTTATAAGAATTATGCCAGCAATTATTGCATATTAAAAGAACGTCTAAAATATCCCCGTGTCACTAAGGTATATGCGAATAGAATGCGTTATATGTTATTTAAATTCAAAATCTTTACACATAACACTTTGAACACAGTATTTCATAATAAAATGAAGTAAATTATTTTATTCATGGGCTAAATTACTTATTGATAGTTTTAAGAGATTTAATTTAAAGTTATGATCCAATTAGATAATGGTACGATCCGTGCGTGGACATTAACAATTTTAAATGTATTAAAAGTTATTAGATCTCATGTTTTAATCATTTATTTTAACAGATTATTGTTAAGTTCTAGTCATTATTATTCTTCTACGATACTAATAGCACGGAGATGGTTATGTTTTTGTACTGGTCACCAAGGCGCTAGTTAAAATATGTAATTATTTTATTCTTTATTTATTTTTATACACATTAATTAAATTTTTAAATATTCAAATATAAAACAATATAAAAAAAAACATTTGACAATATTAAAAATAGTAGCCCTAGTAGTAGGTCAGGGCTCCTGAAAGGTGAACCTCCTGACAATACGCGCCGTGTTCAGAAGTACTGCTTTCTGAATGAAGCCCTTGATCCAGCTGCCAAGCGAGAGTCTCCTTATTAGATTATTAATTATTTTTATTATTTTCGATACTATGGCCCTTCATAACGGTTCCTAACCTGTAGTATAGTAGATATGTTATAAAAAAAACCGCTGATTGTAATAAAAAAAAACTAAAACCACACATCAACATTTGTAAGTAGACGTGCTAACATAAATTTTACATACCGAAAAATAAATACTCCGACATCCACCAGCACTCAGTAACGGAGAATCAGCAACCCTGTTGTGAAGGTCAGATAGGCAGTCACTCTGTAAATACTGGTCTAAGGTGCTAAGATGTATGCTGGTCTCCAATTACAACTGCCTAGACTAAAAGCCGATTTTAACATAGCTGATAAAAGGCTAGATGATGCGAAAGTACCCTTAGTACTTTTGCTACTCTTTGGAGCTATTAACATAATATAGGCACTAATTGTAAATACTACTTAAAATTCTACTCACCCTCTTATTCAGACACAGTGAAAGTAAATAAGAATAGACCTAATATTATCTAACCATAACTTTATCGCTAAAACCTCAATTAAACAAAAAAATTAGCAAAGCCTAAAATTCTGGAGCGCTCTCGATCTAAATTCTCTCAAATTAACATAAAACCTAGAATTTTAATTAAGACTTTAGGATTTGGGCGAGTCTGACCTTCGGGACCATTTGATAGGAGTTTGTCCTTGAAATAATATTGGAACAGATTTGAAAAAGTGATTAGAACTTAAGTATTAAAATCTTTTGTTGAATTAAGATTGGTCTATATATAAAATTGTGTAATTTACTGTCACTTAGGATGGCGCTTGCAACAACAATCACGGAAGATATTAAAAATTGTATTAGTTCTCATGTAGTCCATTCGATGGCTAGGAAACCAAATTATGCCTAAAAATAAATTTTATTCTAAAATAGACTCATCATTATCTGCCTAGCCTTTTCTCAAACTATGCAATAACCGAATGCAGCTGAATACCAATATTTTTCACGAAACGACTGCTTATGTAACTTCCACGACCTAGTGACACCATGAACAGACAGATTATTTTATTAGAAATACCCAAAATATCAAAATGTAAGTCCTCCATCTTTAGTCCAGAAACTTATTTAAAAACCTAACTTCGCATCTCACCGCGACATAAAAAAAACATATCTCCACCATGCGTTATTATATGTGTAACAAATAATTTTGATACGGTTTACCAGTAAATGTTATCTTGTAAACATACGCGGAATGCCATCGACGAGATTCATTCGACTCTTGATCACATTATATTATTATCTTCATTTTTATCTTAGGAATCTCGCGAATGTGCGATCAGTAAATATTGGTTATGTCATTTTGACAGTGAGGAGATGATGACTATGATGATTGTCATGTGGTGTGATGTGATGTTTTCTGAGAAGTCAGTGTTGGTTTAGCTGTGGCAATGTTGGGTACTGAAGGTTACATTGTCGGTTTGGTTTCAGTCATGGAAAGTTTCCCCAATATTCTTAGTAAGGGTAATCGTATTACCCTGTTCCTGAGTTGTGGAGGTCACATAGGCGTTCGTCCCATGTGAGAGAAGAGAGCTGGACTGGAAGCCGACTCCATAATAGTTGGAAAGAGGCTAGGCAGATGAAAATGATGATATTCTTAGTCTGGAGGTAAAATAGAAGAAGGTACAAGAAACAATAACCAAGGTTAGGAAAAATCTGTTAACGTTTCTGTCAGTGCATATTCGCGTCAATTTTATATGCCAAACATTGAAATGTGTTCAGCCGTTCTGGCGTTAAAAGATAACAGAAATACACACACCGGCAAAATTAGAGGAACATAAAAAAAATGAATTATTTTTTGGGATTTAATGCATTTTATTTATTGTTTTCGGTTTATTTGAGTGTGTTTGTTTATTTTATGAAAGAAAACAACAAAATGTGGGGTAGTTAGAATTGATTTATTGAGAAATAATAAAAATGGTCGTAACTGAAAAATATTGAAGTCCTAAATTTACAACAAAAAAAGTAAAAACTCAGAATTAATAGCGTGTGTTACCTCCACGTGCTCTTCTTAGCGCTTCAATACGTCTACCCATGCTCCTGATGACACCTCCAATCATTTCCTGAGGCAAAATGTCCCATTCTTCAACCAGCGCCAATTTCAGTTCTTCGACATTCCTAGGGGTGGATTTCTTTCTCGGACCCTGCGTCCTATCATGTCCCAGACATGTTCTATTGGATTCATGTCTGGAGATCGTGCTGGCCAGTCTATCTGCGTTATACCGGTCTCATTAAGGTAATCCTGCACTATGCGCGCTGTGTGGGGGCGTGCATTATCGTGCATAAACATAAAATTTGAGCCTATGAATGGAGCAAAAGGGATAACATGAGGTTCTAGGATCTCCGTTATGTACCTGTGTGCAGTCAGAGAACCGCCATCAATGATGACTAGAGCGGTGCGTGCCGTTAAACTTATACCACCCCACACCATTACCGACCCTCCACCGTAAGCCGTTGTTTCGGAAAAATTTGCTTGATGGTAACGTTCTCCTCGATATCTCCACATCCTCTCCCTTCCGTCAATGTAATTTACACAGTAGCGACTTTCGTCGGAGAATAAAACTTGACTCCACTCATCGGACCAATTTTGATATTGACGGGCGAATGCTAATCTGGCAACTCGATGGCTCACTTCAAGTTTTGGCGCTTTTGCTGGCACGTATAACTTCAAACCAACTTCATTCAACCTTCTCCTCACTGTTCGTTCACTAACACGTACGTTACGCACTTCTTCCAAGACATTTCGGGTCTGAACAGCCGTTTGACGACGATTTCTTAAAGTTTGCACCCTTATAAAACGGTCGTCTACGGCACTGGTTGCACGATTTCTGCCTTGCCCTCGCCTGCGCACGTAAGATCCTGTCTGTCTGTATCGTTGCACATTACGGTGGATCACGGATACTGATACACCCAACGTTCGACTGACTGAACGGTAGGTGTGACCTTCCTCAATCATTGTTACAGCCCTGGCGACTTCAGTTGCTGGCAAATCACTCATTCTGTATGCGATACAATGTTAACTCTCCAAGCAAAACAAATAAAATGAGCTAGGGCCACCATTGACTGCTTAAACCATCTTCCTTATCAAAAACACTTAGAAGCGTTAATTGTAAACAAACACTTAAGAGGGTACAATTTTTGTAAGAGGGTTGAAAAATGTCAAAATGGCCCATTATGCTATGTTGAAAAAGGGTAATCATTCCAATATACCGGACCACTTGTCGAAATACCTATAGGTTTAAAAAAAGAGGCACCTTTTTTTTGCGTTCCTCTAATTTTGCCGGTGTGTGTAGTTATTTTCACATTTATGATATTAGTACAAATACGGAAAAATACTTATCATTACGGTTGCTGTAACGTACTATACCTAATACCCAGTTTGCCAAGTCATCGTTCATAAGAATTTTGAATATTATGTACCTAGTACATTACTTTCAGATGACTCAAACTTCTTACTTTAAGCAAACTGATACAATATACACGTTTCTTCCTGGAAATAGATAAATGATTAATTAAATATATTTTTAGAAGGAGTGTCAAATAATCTATGCAACAGTCAAACAACTAACTGGCAAGCAAAATTATAGGAGATTTTAATTTATACTAAAAGCTTTTACGTACTAGTACTACTGTCAAATCCATTGCACATAGATATGCTTAAAAAAAGTACCGTAACAAATCGCATCAGCGTTTAGTCGCACCGACAAGTCGGCCGTCTCCAGGCGACCTTAGCAACGCGTTACGTCCCAATGATTCAAATTATGATTCTGCCGACTTACATCACGGGGCACATTTTCCGAGAAATTAGATCTCCCGCCAAAAATCCTAAGGGTGTTCAAGTTTATGTTTTGCGTGTGCGTAAAAATAACATTGTTTTTACAATTCAAACACAAACAACTCTTCTAATATCATCTCTACGGCTTTTAACTTAAAGGTCTTTCAATAGTTGGGGAACCTCACAAAAAAGATTGTGAGCAAAAACTACTGTTCATTTTTCATGTAGCGTTTTTACGGTAGACATGTTTAGTAAAGCAAAAAATAATCTGAATATAAATAAATAAGTTTTGCTAACTCACGTTTTTTTGGCTGATCGTGTTACTGGTCCAAATTGAAAGTCTTGATTTTATTTCAGTACTACGAAAAACACATTATACATCGACAAAATTATCGTAGGTTTTGAATGCATAAATTACTATGCATTTCTATAAAAAAAAAATTGTTTTAACACTTCTAACTTTTCACTTTCCCATCCAAACTTATTTTCATTCATTAATGTTTACAAAAAGTCAAATTATCATCATAAACAGCACAGCCGGGACCCCAGGGTTTCCTCAAAGTTATTTACGTGCAAAGTTTTGTTTTAGGGCGACACGATTCCTGTATAAAACAATTGTTATGTCGGATTATGAATGTATAGCTTTATATTTGTAGAATTAAGAACGTCGTGCACTGGGGAACTAGTTAAATACGCATGATTTTTACCCGACTGCAGTGAAGCCCAAAAGAGGAGTAATGTATAACAGCCTGTAACCCGCGGAGGATTAGGCATAGGTGTAGTACCCTATAGTACACCCAAATGTCGACAGTTATGTTTAAGTTCCTTATAAAGGGGCGTGCCTATTGCCAACAACCGGGTACAAATCGGGACTCCTGGGCAGCTACTAAAAAATCGTGATGGAAAAACCCAATAACTCTGCCGGAAATCGAACCCAAGCACTCTTTCTGAGGAGAACCGCTTGCGATCATTACACCAACGAGGTACCAAAAAAACGATATTGAATTCTTTGAAGCTGTCCATACAAATCAAGGCATCATTATTTTTGTCACTATGCCCTAGTGGCAACGCCGGGAGGGGACGCCCTAAAAAGACATACACTGACCTTATTGGTGAAGTTCTTTAGAAAGGTCAGGTGCGTAGTACTCGCAATCGTTATGCCTGTATGACCAGATGTCTGAACGTGATCGAGGCCAAAGGAGTATATTGTAAGGATCGTAGCAGGTGGCGTTCTGTGGTTTCTACCTACCCCAATGAGAAAAAGGCGTGAGTTTATGTATGTATATATGTACTATGCCCTACAGAAAATAATCAACTTATTACTAATAATACCTATTGATTTAAGTAGCAGGATGTGAGGCAATTATTTCAGAGTCTCGATAATAATATAGTTGATAATTTTCACGTGTTGGGTATCGCTTCTTGGAAAATTTGCTATCTTTCTTGTCTTTATCAAAGGGATTTTGTGAGAAAAGAGAACAGTGGACTATTTAATTTCCAGTATAATAATTTAAGTCTAAGTTTAAGTTTATTTAAGTTTAAGTCGTTTTACCAAGCACGGGTATTAAAATCATTTTATAAGGATCACAGTTAGTTTATAGAGTTTCCTCCGTGCCTCGGAAAGCACGTTAAGCCGTTGGACCCGACTGTCATTTGTAGATCTTTGACAGTCGTTACGTAGGCAGTGGCCTAAAAAGTCTGACAACCAGTCTTACCAAGGGGTATCGTATTACCCAGTACAAACTGGGTTGTGGAGGTCAGACAGGCAATCGCTCCATGTAAAATACTGGTATTCAGCTACATCCGGTTGGACTGGAAGCCGATTCCAACATAGTTGGGAAAAGGCTAGGCAGATGATGAGAAAATAAACGAATCATCTTTCACATTGTAAGTTAGTCGGAAGCTTGTCTAAGATCAAGATTCATCTTCCTTTTTACACGTGACCATAAACAATCCTTGTCCTCCGCTCTTCACTATGTTAATCGCTAAACAGTTCAATTATTTAAGCATTACCCGACTTTGTTTATATCCTCATCATTCAGGGAGGCTCATTAATCTGTAGAGAAAAAACTTTGAATAAACAAAATCTGAGCAATCCTGTAAGGGTTGGCGGTTACTGGGAAATACGATACCCCTTGGTAAGACTGGTTGTCAGACTTTTTGGGCCACTGACTATTTTAACGACTGTCAAAGATCTTCAAATGACCAACGGCTTAACGTGCTTTCCGAGGCACGGAGGAAACTCGGTATGTAATGGGTGGTCACCCATCCACAGACCAACCCAGGCAAGCACGGCTTAACCTAAAGATCGACCCAAGCGGCTGTTATTGTTTAGCCACGATATTATTTATTTTCTGATAGTTAAAAAAGTGTTATCGGATTTTACCAAGAAGGATTTCTCAGGAGCAGCCACGGAGTTTAGACTTGTGCCCGGTTGATGGCAATAGGCTCGTCCCCTATTACATGAAACTGGAACATAACTGTCGAAATGTGGGTGTACTACTAGGTACTTCTCTGCTAATTATTTACATTTGAAAAACTGTAGGGTTAGCCCTCAGATACAGTTTTTTTTTCAAACTTTAAATAATTAAAAGTGCGTTTACATTCCACGTTTATTTTAATAATTAACTACTTTAATATAAACCTCATAAACAATACTAATCGGTAATGCTATTTTCACACATTTCTGAGAGAGAATAAAATTCGTGACATTGTCCCAATTATAAGGAAATCTGTGACGAAATGAGCGGGTGTTTCATTAGGGAGCTTAGCAGGATACAATATTGGAGATAAGGTGACCACTACGACTGAGGAAAAAGATCATTTTGCTACTTGTACTTGATACGAAGTTCTTGTGGTACGGGATGCCAAAGGATTTATTTTTTTACCAATTCACATTCAAACGTATTGATATAGAAATACGATATAAATTGCTATGCTTTAAAATGATGCCGTGGCATCGAAAGGGTTTTCATTGCACGGCATTGAAAGACGCGTTTATGTCGTATTTCTATATCAATACGTTTGAATGTCAATTGGTAAAAATTTAAGTCTCTTGCCATGGCGCGCGCCGTTCAAGTCTGCGTAGGCCTTTACCCGAGAAAATAATCATGGAAAAAGAATGTGGCTAAGCTCATGGCTAAATTATAACAGTCGCTCGGGGTCGATTTTCAGGTTAAGCCGCGCTTGCTTAGGGTGGTCGGTGGATGGGTGACCACCCATTACATACCGAGTTTCCTTCGTGCTTTGGAAAGCACGTTAAGCCGTTTCTCCCGGCTCTCATTTGTAGATTTTTGACTGTCATACAGGCTGGTAGTCAGTGGCCCGAAATTTTGACAACTGGTCTTACCAAGGAGTATCTTAGTACCCAGTACTATACTGAAAAACCCGTTGCCTTTTGGGTTTACTCAATTTAAATTGTCATCAACAGGCTAAAAAGAGACTGCATCCTTTTAGACCGGAAACCGGCCCCAGAATAGAAAAAAGTCGAAGCAGATGACGATTTGATATGAAGAATTTACCTACTCCAACGAAGTACGAATACTGACGAAAGACTTTTCAGTAATTTCTAGTGAGTAGGGAGAAATAAGTAAAAGAAGGCGATGCGTCAAGAAATCCTGCTGTGGTTTTCCGTATCATTATCAGTCTCCATTTCATAATTTTTTTTTTTTCTTATTAAAAGTTTATGTAAAATAAAAACTGTACAGATGCAGACTTAATGCCTTGGGATTTCTACCAGTCTACCTTAGGGTGATGCAGAGACATACACAGTAGGTGCAATAACAAAAAACAAATTAGATAATAATTATTATTCATAACTAAAATATAAGAATAAATACATATATACATACATAAAACAATATATAAAAAAGTTATGAGAGATAAACAAGAAAAACTACAACACCTTAGTTCTGAGACGAATCTGTCCACTTCTTGTGTATGTGTTCTCTAACTTTCACTTTAAATGTGAACCGATTGGTTACCGTCCTGATATTCTGAGGAAGCGCATTCTATAGGAAGACTGCCTGGACAAAGAAAGAAGATTTAATAAAACCGGAGCGTTGAGAGCAGCGGTGGCCCAATGGTGGCGACCCTGACTTACGAACAGTAAGTCGTGGGTTCGAACCCAGGGAGGCGCATTACTTTGCGTAATTTATTTCATCACCACTGCTCTCAAAAACGGTGACGGAAAATATCGTGAGGAAACCAAAAGGCATGTCCTGAACTAAAAATTCGAAGACATGTGACATCTACCAATCTGCACTGGGCCCGCGTGGTGGATTATAGCCCATTCCCTCTCATAGAGAGGAGGCCTGTGTCCCAGCAGTGGGAACATTATAGGCTGATGATGATGATGATGATTATGAGAAGGATAACGAAGAAGACGATTATTCTCGGACCGAAGATTCTTGCTGTGTGCTAAGCATAAATATTGACAAAGAGAAGTCAAGTATGGAGAAGTGGGTTTGTGAAGAAGGAAAAATAGGGTTGTCAAAGCCGTCAACGCTCAGCGCTGCCGGATAGGTCAACACTTAACCATAATATAACTAACGGCCAACAAACAGGATACAAAAAAAAACCTACTGTGGTTTAGCGAATTACTTATAAGGACAGCAAGGTTAAAATTTAATAATTTATACCGTAACTAATATGTTCATGTGTTGGGGAGTTTGTTTGTTTGACACACTTTCATTCAACTAAATTCGACATAATTACGCAGATCTACGGATAGACCACGACCTAGGTTATCGCGGTACGTTACCGTGAAATTATATCTGATATCCACACAAGCAAAGCAGAGAACAAAAGATAGTACATATAATATAATGACGATGACGTCTTACTTCTTACTACTATTATAAATGCAAAAGTTTCTGAAGATGGATGTGAGGAAAGATGTATGTTTGTTACTCTTTTTCTCAAAAACTACGAAACGGATGTGGACGCAAGTCACACAGATAGTTTATAATCTGAATTAATATACTTACTTTAGGTAAGGATACTTTTTATGCCGATGGTACGATCCCGTGGGAAAATAACCGAAATCTACGGCCGGTGCAGCCGCGCTCGTTAGCTAGTATTTTATAATAGGTACCTAATAAAATCAATTAGCTACTACATTATTGCAGGAATTTCCCGTTAAGTAATGAGTTGACCGATTGCTTAGTTTATGGGTAAATCCTGCCCTAAGGAACCTACAAAACATAAAGATTGTAGTTGCGTCAAACCGCAATGACACTTTGTTATCTAAATCAGACCTACCTAAGAATTACAATTTATTCTAATAAAAATAAAATACCTAGGTACCTATTTATTTTGCTATACTAGCAGCGCCCCGCGGTTTCACCTGCGTAATTCCCGTTCCTGTGAGAATACGGGGACAACATATAGCTTAAGTTATTTACTGATAATGTAGCTTTCTTTTAGTGAAAGAATTTTTGAAATCGGTCCAGTAGTTTTTGACTTAAATCGTAACAAACAAACAAACAAAAAATCAAATCTTCCCTCTTTATAATATTATAAGTTTAGATTTATGTACACACAATAGACAACACAGGAAAATAACATATAATATTTTAAAACAGGTAGGTCCCGGAAAATGATAGCATTTTGTAGACCTTCGATAGCAGTTATAGGAAGTCAGTGGCCCGACAGTCTGACTACCAGTCTTACCAAGGGCATCATATTACCCAGTACTAATTGGTTTGTGGAGGTCAGATAGGCAGTCGCTCCATTTAAAGTACTGGTATTCAGCTGCATCGGGTTAGACTAGAAGCCGACCCCAACATAGTTAAAAAATCAAGGCAGATGATGGTGAAATTGGGACATTTACAAGAAAAAAAAAGATGGATTAAAGGAACAATATTAGAACGAAGAATGGTCCATACAGTATCGGGTCACACATCTCGGCGAGTCGTTGGTCGCACACCTTTCGGGCGTAATATCGAAGATGTCCTAATTAAGGGACGCGGCATGGGCGGGCGCAGGCTATATTGCGACCTTTCAATAATGAACACTGGGGGAGGATTGGAGCAGCCCAAAGTGAGGGATGAAGCGGGAATGAGAACAAAGCTAAGCAATCTTTTCATGTTCACCTTTTTAGTGTACCGCTCTAAAGGAAAAACGGTACACTTCATTTAATTATACAGGGTGTAAACAGACTCTTTACGAAGCCGTCAACCAAGCATTGTGTACATCAAACTAAGTAACTTTACGCGAAAATTAGTGCTGGGAAATGACTTTTTTTTTTGGGCTTAAAAATCACGTTTTACAGTAGGACTCAATGTAACGCACTCAAAACATTGTGCTGGTGGATGGATTGAATAGTAAGGGGGTTCTGGAGGTGTTTAAAGTAAAAATCTTACATTAAAAACATGTAATAAAAAAAAACTTGTGAATAAGTAGGCACTTTGACCCCCAATATCTCCGTAACTAGAAGTTTCCCAGGTATGGTCTAGAACAGAAAAATGATCGCAATGACGGGGAGAACAAGTGCCTTTCGGCTTCGTTAAGAGTCTGTTTACACCCTTTATTTGTCTGTGTGTTACTTGTGTTTTTCTCAAATAAGTTCTCCCGCTTTTCTGTAATATGTAATTAAATGACTATTTTTCATCTCGAAAGATGCCTTAGAGTAAGTTTTATGAAAAACTTGCAAAATCACAAACAAGAAAGAAAAGAAACCATTTATGAAAACCAAATGAATCAGAATTGAATCGTTTTAATTAATCACATCATTAGGATGAAATTCATTTTTACGAAGATGTTAAAAATCAGTTCAGTCATGACCGCTACCACCTCTTCCTTTAACCGTCCTCAACGGATAAAGGAAAATATTTGGCAATGAAATCCTCAGGCTCAGTAATTGCGGCATGGCAGCCGAGATACCGCTCCAAAGAATCGTGTTTCAAACAGAACGGGAGATGTTAGCTAAAAACAATCGCGGGTAAACGGATTACTGATACACATGGAATCGGAGACACAATTAACGAAGAAACCTTTTCCTTTGAATTGATTTTCTTTCGGTATTTGTTTCGACGAGTGTTTTGTCATGTTTGGGTAGGTTTATTTTGGGGACAGAGAGTTTGGGTTGTTGTGAAATTCTTGTGCGAAGGAATAATGATATTGTATCCTTTTCTACCGTCTCTATCAATTTGGATAGTGTACAAACATACAGGAATAATTGTATCTTGTATCTCGTTTTGTTTAAGTTACCTACATTGTCTTCTTATATTACGATAATAATTATAAATAAGAAGTTTCAAGCCCATAAGAAGAGCCTCGAATTGTGCTCCTAGCATCTGTCGTATAATGTACTAGCTTAGACCCGCGGCGTCGCACGCGTGGAGTTCGATAATTGTCCCACGGGAACATACTATTGAGATAAAAAGTATCCTATGTGTTAATCCAGGTTATAAACTATCTGTGTTCCAAATTTCATCCAAATCTGTTCAGTAGTTTCGGAGCCTATTCGGTACAAACAAACAAACAAAAAAAACTTTTTTCTTTATAATAGTGTAGATGTAGATAGATAGATAGATAGATAAGTGCCTATGTAAGTGGTATGTTTTGAAGTTATTTCACTTTCAATATTGTCTCTAAAGCTTTCATATATTCTTATCATTTTAGTTCACAAGGCAAGAAAAAGGTCCTACAGATATAAAAAACACGTTCCGATGTACCAGCCGCAGCCGGGGGCTCTGATAGTGCATACGTAAGTCCTCTAATGGTTATAATGTGTAATTGACGCTTATCTTCGCGATAGAAAAACTTAGTGTCCCAGGTGCACCGCGGGCTCACAGCTGCTTAGTTTAATAATATTTAATCGAAGGGCAGATAATTTTACTATGCATGTTCAAGTTTGTATGCGTTTTAGATTGGTAGAACAGTTTCTTATGATCATATTATTAAACTCCGGCGACTAAAGGATTTGGAAGATATAGGCTACAGCGTCCACCTGTCAATTTTTGAAAATAAGAATAAAACAGTGAGAGATTACTGCTAAGGTCGGATGTAACCAATAAAACTGAATGCGATCAGCACACCTAAGCTGCGTTGAAAAGCTGCCACTATCAATATTCCATGACACACCCTGACATAAGCTTTACGGTCATCAACATCTTCATCATCGGCCAATACTGTTCCCACTGCTGGGACAAAGGCTTCCTCTCTATGCTTTACGGTACCTTATGTCAAATCGTTGTTCTCACTTATTGTACCATATCAACATGAATTATGTAACAAAGTTTTTGTAAAAATATTCTTATTTAAAAGCGTGTCCATGGAGATTCTTGCCCGTTCTTCTCTATAGAGATCTACGCTAGGGAATGGGCAACTACAGTACTTTTACAGTTTTTTTTTAAATTTTGCATTTACGTTGTCAGGTATACAGAAACGGACATAGGGTCTGTATCTTTCATCCCGAAAAAAGTAATGTTCACGAGGAAAACAACAATAACGTTCTTATCATAATAGATGGCGCCACGTGTCTTTCGAATCATGATTGAATTATATTATTACAACTCGAATCGATTGTCAAATTCAAAATTAACGCGAGCAAAGTCGCGGGCAAAAGCTACTTGTTTATAAGACATAAGGCTTTTACAATACCTTTAGAAATACATTTTCACTGAAGCATGAATTAGTGACAAAGACAACGTTCTATAAAATTAAATTCTTCTAAATCTCGCAATGCGCTTTCAACGACCGGTTACATTTATCACTAGTAAAATATTCTTTGTAAGTGAGAACTCCTCAACAAACACAACACATTTCGTCGGCACATCCTAAAGTGAATCCAGAATACTTTAAAAGCCATTCAAGAAATAAAACTTCTTTCATTTTATTAGTCCCTTGACAAAGGTGTGAAAAGGTACTTTAAATGTCCGCGATATGGGCCCCTGGACCTCGTCATATCCATATATAGGGTGCTGTTACTATTATACGCCTCATCAGGCTGCGGTTTTTATACACCCTGTATGTGTGTACAGGGTGTTCTTGTAATCTTGGAGTTAAAACAAGTGGTTATTTAAACATAATACTTATGATAGATTGGATGTGGGTGTATGGTTGTGATTTTATTTGTGTGAACTTCGCAAAAGAAGGCAAACGGAAGTAAACTACTTACTTACGTAAAGATAGAATAAAAAGTAATGGCAAATTGCTGCTATGAGAAGAATATTCAAAAATCAATAACAAAAAGCAGTTCTATTGACTAAATAAAGCAAACTGCGATCTATACGATCTGCTTGATTTAATTTCTCTAATAAGTATCTAAAGTGGAAACACCATGTATCAGAGTAAGTCTCTCATTACCATATCATTTGTATTAATGAAAGGATTGTATTTAAAGTTTTGCTTGTTCATTTTATGTCAGTGAAATAAAAGCGCTTTAGATACTGGAATAAAATTTAATACATAAAATACATTACAGCTGCTTGAAATATCGCAAATTATAAATGAAAATTCTGTTTTAAATTATTAAATAAAGAGTCATTTACCTATCAAAATTCAAGATCTTCGCGAATTTGTTAAGAAAACATAAATGCTTGAGTTAAATAAACCCATAACCTCTCGATTTGGGTATAGTTTGATAACCTTAGATTGAATGCAGAAAACAAACGTAGAATGGTTCAAGCCACACATTAGTCACAATTTAATTCGAAACAAATGTGGAATTGTTTGTATTACAGTAAAATAAATAGAAGCATAAATTAAATAAATAACACAATAGAAGTTTATTATAAATAATATTTTTTCCTTGTACAACGACTAAAACATAGGGATATGTTTTAGTCGTTTTACAAGGAAAAAATATTTTAAGTAGAGTGACATCTTTATTCTTTTTATTCTTTTTATTTGAAGGTTTCAAAGCTTCAAAGACTTTTGATATACAAACTTGAAAGACGGTAGAAAAAGTATTGCTAAGCCAGCCAGCCAGAATGACATTCCGAAGTGCGCGGGTAAGATCTGGTTAAGAATCGCGCAGACCAGGGGAGCATGTCGCGAACGGGAGGCCTGTACTCAGCTGTGCGTGGAACAAGGCTGCCAATGATGATGATGGATGATGACATATAACAAAAAAATGATGATTATGTTTAATTTACATAATCCACTGACATATTCATTCGATAAAAGTAAGTTAGTTATTACTTCAATATAACTCCACACACCTGAACATTTTAACATGCTTGTAGATACATCAATATCTGATAACAAAATTACCACACAACTCTTTAAACTTCTACGCATACTACATTATTACACTTTACAATTTTATTTAGCGACGCAAAGAGGTCTAATTTTTACGCTAGTAACTCCATAGGGGAGTGATTAGAACTGTTAGCGATGTCCTAAGAAAGTAGCAAGTGCGTAGGAAGCTTCAAATTGAGCTACTTTGATTTCGTAGAACGTAGTTTTGTGAAATTACACAAGTGCATGCATTTGGACCGAAAAATTGTGCGTAGATTATACAATACTAGCAGACGTCTCGCGGTCCCATTCCCGTGAAAGTACATGCAGGGATAAAATATAGCTTATGTTACTCGGTGATAATGTAACTATCCATTGCTGAAAGGTCAAGCAAAACGGTTCAGTAGTTTTTAAGATTATTCGTTACATACAAAAATACAAATTTTTCCTCTTTATAATATTAGTTTAGAAGTATAGATTATTGTGAAGCAAATATAAAGCATATCGAAAACTTGTGGTCATTTTTAAGTGTGGTAGTGACCATCAAAATGGCGTAATCGCGAAAAAAGTAAGCTCTCCCATACATTTGGGTCGAGTAGATATTGAAATTTTGTATGGTATAGCTGAATATTATATTAGTACGATGTTGTTCTTAAGAAGAAAGCTGTTTAGTTTTATGGATTAAGTTAGTGTTTATGGTAAGCGGGTGCTTGGAGTTCGGTATTTGTCCCGCAGGATCGTAATACCGGGATAATAAGTATTCTGTATGTTAATCCAGGTTATAAACTATATGTGGGCCAAATCCGTTCAGTAGTTTTTACGTGAAACAGTAGAAAACTTTCAAACATTCATCCATCCTCACAAACTTTCGCATTTCTAACAGTATAGTAAAAAAACCACACCCTTAAATATGGTCACACGTTTCTGATACACGCTGTAGACTGTACGAACAGCAACGTTGCTGTCGTGGTTACAAGCGCGACTTCTGAGCGTGGGGTTTTGGGTTCGATTCCTGCATCCCTGGCTAGTCTCTGCTGAGGTTGGCAGCCGTTACCGAAATTCGATATTGGCCTTTCAGTCGCTAGCTAGAAGGATATGATCATGGTTAACTCTAGTTACTTGATTTCACACATAGTTTTTTTTGTGCGTAATTTTGTCTTGAACTCTATAACTATATTTTCCAAGCCAACACTAAGTTTACTTCTTAGATTGGGCAAGTAAAAAACTAACTAACTAACTAAGCAACATCTTTTATGTCGCTTCTTAAATCTTGTGTAACTAAAAAAAATATGGAATCCAAACAAGCCGGGACTTAAGCCAGTCTATACATTTAGTAAGTCGTTAGTAAGTTGGTAAAGAAAGTGAAGGACTCCTAGTGCTAACGTCAAATCAGTGAACATTCATGAAGACGTTGAGGCTGTTTCTTGTATAGGGACCATGTTGTTTCGAGTATTTCGACATTTCTGGTTATTTCAGTTGTTAGAGATTTTGACAACCAGTCTTACCAAGGGGTGTCGTGTTACCAGTCACAGTAAATGGGTAGTGGAGGTCCAACAAGCATATCATCATCATCATCATTTCAACCGAAAGACGTCCACAGCTGGACATAGGCCTCCCTCAAAGGGGGGTTTTACCATAATCGCCACGCTTGGCAGGCGGGTTGGCGATCGCAGTACGGTTGTACAAAGGCACAGAGAACGCTGCTGCCCATTCTCTGGTAAGTCCCTTAGTCGCCTCTTACGACACCCACGGGAAGATATGGGACGGTGCTATTCTTTACGTCCGACACCATACTGTACAGGCACAGAACAGGAACAGGTATATAAAATACAGGAATTCATTTGTTTTCGGTTCGACTGGAGCCGACCCTAAGATAGTTGGGAAAAGGCTAAGGTGACGATGATTTTGAGTAGAGGTAGCAATTATTTATGTTCACTTACAGGCTGTATCAGCCGAATGCTGGGCTGTGAAGAAGAAGGATGAAAAACGATTGCATGTAGCGGAGATGAGAATGTTGAGATGGATGTGTGGAGTGACAAGAATGGATAAAGTAAGAAATGAGTATATTAGAGGAAGTTTGAAAGTGGCGCCTGTTACAGAAAAATTGAAAGGAAGTCGTTTGTCTTGGTATAGACATGTAATGAGGAGGGATGAAACGCATGTGACTAAAAGAGTGATGAACATGAATGTTGATGGATGGAGAGGGAGAGGCAGGCCAAAGAAAAGATGGATGGATTGTGTGAAGACTGATATGAAAGAGAAAGGAGTCAACGATGCCGTGACGTCTGACAGGGGAGAATGGAAGAAGAAAACATGTTGCGCCGACCCCAAATAAAATGGGATAAGGGCAGGAAGATGATGACAGGCTGTATCACCGTATCTAGACGGAGTCTATCCACAATAAATTACCTACGAAATGAGTTAACTGGTACTTATCCAGAGTTTATGAAATAAGCATTCAGTATTGAAAGATCGTTACTGTGTTCCAATGTTTTGTAATTTATAACTTTGCACTATTGAATTAGTCACGCAGAGACTAAAGTTAGGTTTAAACCAAAAAGGTTTTTGTAGTTACACCATAAAGCTGAAATATAATAAAAGGTTTTATTATTTTAGTGTTGTCAGCAGTGTTCAAGTGCACATATGGAGATGAATAAAATATTGGCACTTAAGATTAAAATAGAGTATAGTGCCAGGTATTATTATCGTTAGCACTTTAATATGCCATAAACATATTATTCATAATTTCTTTAGCAAATGAATTTTGTAATAGTAAATGTTGACACCGATCGTAACGCACGAAAGCTTTCGAAAGAAAACATTGCATATAATCTGGAGGTGAAATTAAAAAAGAATATGTAACTAAGAAAAAATTCTAGCTAAACCTTTTTTATTAATAAACTATATTTGAAGACCTGTTGGTCTATTGGTTAGTGACCCTGACTGCTAGGACGGAGGTCGTGGGTTCGATTCCCACACAGGACAAATCTTTGTGCGATGAGTACGATTATTTGTTCTGTATCTGGGTGTGTAATTTATCTATAATATGTATGTATTTTGAAATATATAAGTATGTTTATCAGTTGTCTGGTTGCCATAGTACAGGCTCTGCCTAGTTTGGGATCAGTTGGCAGTGAGTTGGTTGTCCCAAGATATTATTATTATTATTATATACATAAGGCATCGCACACATTGTTGAATATGATTTAGACACATAAATCTAGAGAAGCCTATATACAACAATGACCGTCTTTAGATGATGAAGTCTTACTAAATAATATGTTTATCAAGAATAAAAATAGCCACAAGAAAATAACAACAAATGACCCTGTACTTGGTTTCGCAAACTTAAACTATAGTCCTCAATAACTACTACAAAGTGCGAGCAAATGAGGGAAGAGCGAACTGGTAACACACCGCCCCATAATGATAGGGTGGAAATCAACCCCTGATTGAAGACTAGAAGGTATTTCATCCCTCGTGGGTTAAGGAGGGTGGCAGGGATCACGGCCTCAATTTTTTAATGAATAGTGTTACTTTTTTTCTTAGAAAATATCTTAAGCATTTTCTTTCATGAGATTTCTTGAATTACGGACATAAAAAAAGAAAAAAAGTTTAGAAAGCTTTGAGATTTTTTATCTTAAGTAAGTAGTTGAAAAATATTAAGGGTTCTTTAGATTAAGGTACAGTTAGAAAGTAGTAAAACTTAATTTAAAATATTTTACTTTATTAATACGATTGTTATCAAACCATTGAGCAGGAAGAACTTTAAGGGAGTTAACAAGTGTAAGACTTTTTATCGTAGTTAATGGTGCCGATTCCCTTGTTTATAAACTAAACCAAATTTAAGTTCAGTGCATCTTTTTCTCTCTACTTCATTAAGAAAAGGATAGAAGATAAATTTTAGTTTAGTCCTGTCAAATTAACCAGCGCCTGACACAAGTTTAGACGTGATTAAAAAGTTGACTACTAAAATTACATCAAATTACGTCAGGTGCTGACTAATTTGACAGGACTTCTGTCCTTTTCATAATCAACCTAAATTTAGTTTAGTATTTGGAAATTAATGTACTCGTAAGATGGTTTATTAAGAGTTATTGGTGACAGATGTCATCTAGCATTAGTAGCATTATACATCGTTCTTTGTTGATTAAATCATACAGTTAAACCATAAGACAATAACCTAATCACACTAAGGGATTAGATTTAAGAGCTCTGACTTATATATAAGAGATAACGTGACTAATAAAGACATATTTCATACGAACCGCGATAAAATTACATACAGACAAACAAATGATTATTCGGAGCTTACGAAGCTTAAATAAGATTAACAATTCTGGTAGTTCACAAGAAAAATTCCGAGGAGTAACAACAAAATCATCTCGGCAAACAAGAGGAAATCACCCTTAAATCATGACAACAGAGTCGAAAATCGCAGCAAAAGTAAACATTATTCGTAACGCTTGTATATTTTACAATGTACTTGCAAACTCGTTTTTGCAGATGATGTAGTCTGTATCACTGCTGGAGAGAGTACAGATTCAATTGATACAGATGTAGGTGGAGAGTGTGGGCCTACTAGGAATGAGGTGAACACACCAAATATTGACATAAGACTTAGTGGATACGACATAGAAATGTGTCCAAATACTGAGGTGTCGATGTGTATTTGTAGAGCAATAGAAGACGCAATAAGATGGTGAGGATCTGTTGCTGATGGGACACACGATAGGGGAATACTGACAGATTTCAAGTGGGCAAACTTATGTTGTGTGCGGATATTGTTTTGGTTTGCGAATCTTCACAATATGAGAAGATGTAGCTTACCAATTAGCTAAAATCGACATCCTGCATTGGGATGCTGCGACCTTAAGATGTTGTTAAATGGCAATCGCTTTCAAAGTTTTCTGTACTATTACAACGATTTTCGAGATTGACGTAATTATTATTGGGTAGCTTATTCAATTTTTCGTCATAGTCATCGCTGACAGAATATTTTGTTCAAGCCCGCTTAGTTAATTTTGTTCAAGCCCGCTTAGTTAATTTTGTTCAAGCCCGCTTAGTTAATTCGATGAAATAAACAGGAGCAGTGTTTCTTCTTGTTTTAATCAAACTGCGATCACAATTGTGTGAGCTAAACATGATGATTAGACCTCATATTTAATTTTTTCCTTTCAGAATGTATTAAGGCAGGTTTTTCAACTAGTCAACCTTTGAATCCTGCATTACTTTTGCCCCACTTTTGTAAACCGTCACATTACCCTACGTTATAAGGTTTCATATTCAGCAGAAGAACATTTTCAAGCCAATTTGTAGAATTCAAAAGCCCATTTACCAAGAACAAAAATTTAATACTAAAATCCTCCATTTGTAAAAGTATTTATATCTCTTTCAACATCCTCTCTTCCGCTTTCACAACATTAGTTTAATTCCCCTTCAAATCAGAGCCGTGCTAAGCATCTTAAATGTCTATAATTTCGTGTATTAAGAATTCACTTTGTGCAATGGGTCTACTCCAGTCATTCGCTTCAAAATCATGAATAACTTATGTATTCCCGTTTTGATGTACAATTAACTCTTTCTTAATTGATGAAGCTGAGGCCCGTTTTCACCAAGGTCTGTTAGACATTTAATCTCAAGTTAATATTAACGGCCCTGACTGACGAGAAGGCATCCACGACGGATATGAACCCTGGCAGGCGTGTTTATGTGTGTGGTTGTTATATCACCGCTAGACTCAAAATAGTAAAAGAAAATTTCGTGATAAGACCGACATGTTCCAGAACAAAAACAAATCAAAAACATCATTATCACATCTATCAACCCGCACTGGAACTGCGTGGTGGATTACCGCCTACTCTCTCTTACAGAGGGCCCTGTGTCCCAAAAGTAAGAACGTTATTGACTGATTATGTAATGTACTATTAATAGACTATTTTTCACAGTGAAACAGTACATTAAAGCTTAACGAGACGTTTGATAATTGGCATGTTTTGGTGAAATCAGCCCTTAACGTTAAACGTTACGTACTATTGAAAATTAAATTTATGGTAGCATTTTGCTTCTGGTTGTGATCTCTGAAAGTGAAAGGGTCTACGATGCCAATTATTAGAGTTGTAAGGCTGATTTGATTTTAATTAGGTAGTTAATGAAATCTTTAGGAGGCAGTTTAAATTGCGTACTTGGAAATATGACATTAGGAAAAGGGGTGCAAACATTTCAAGTATACTTGAAAACACATTATTCATGTTCTGAATCTTCTCAGACACGATAAGACAGCGATGTTCCGATTGCAATATGATGATTTTTTCTTGATTTATAATTTAAATATTATAGTACCTAAATTATGAATTCTGGCCATGTTCGCCCTGCAAACGAGATCAGATCTTCACGCCACCTTTGACGAGGTAGACCGCGAGGTAGACCACTCGTCATTGCTTGCGTCTTTGCCCAGCAGTGGGATACTCAAATAGGCTAACAAAAAAAATACATACATTAATTCCATTGAGGCAAATTACATGCATATTGTACAGTGCACGTCACACGTCTTCGAATGTTCGGTTCTAGGGCTCGCTAGTTTTCTCACATAGTTTTCCTTCGCTTTTTAAAGAGCGGTGGTGATGAAATAAATTACAGAAAGTACTACTTACCGTTACCGTTCCTAAAGTACTTAACCAAAAATCAAGAGCACCACAGTAACTCCAATACAAAACACTCAGTCACTAAGCGAACGCTAATTACCACGTTACTCGAAACTTAACTAAAGCGCGTTTTGTTACCCCTACAGTATAACTCGTTATTACGTGCGCCTTGATGGTTTTGCGTTCATTTGTTTTAATGACTTGCTAGGTTAGAGTTTCAATTGAAGTTGGGTTCAAAGATCAGAATTGTTAATTATAGAAATAAATTATTTCTTTATCAGAACTGCGTGGTGTTTTGAGTAATCTATTTCCCTTGTTATATTGATGTCGCAATCGTGCTATGACTCAGTGTGATGTAAAGTGCTGTTAACACAACCAAATTAAAGAACGAACAAAATTGTTTTCCAATTTATATCTAAATAAAGGAAATAATCAGCTCATTCAGAAAGCGGTACTCCTGGACACGGCTCGTATTGTTAGGAGGTTCCTCTCTCTGGAGCCCTGACCGCCGGTAGCTTGGACCCTATTCCCGATACCGGTGGGCTACTATTTTTTATATTTTTAAAAGTTTTTTTATGTAGTTTTATATTCAAATATTTAAAAATATGAAGTAATATGTATATAGATAAATAAAGGCAATAATCAGCTTAAAATGTTCGCACTGCTGGGACACACGGCATCCACTCTATGAGAGGGAATGGACTATAATGTCATGTCAAATACCTTCGAATGTTTGGTTCTAAGACGATGATCGCTATTCCTGTAAAGTTTATTTTATTGCCCTATTGCAAAAAACTAGCATCCCAATCCTTTAGATCGAGATAGAAAGTAGTATAGTAGTAGAAAGGATGAAAGTAATTAATCTGCTTGAGAACGTAAATAACGTAATAAATGTTCTAGAATTGTCAAAATCAAAGGTATCGCCATTTTCAGTACTCTGCAATCGCAATTAACCTGCTGGTCCCTATTTTGTAACTACTTTTATCATATATTTCTGCCTACTCTGTTACCCTGTTATAAATTTGGTTGGTATTGTCTTCCTTGATTTATTTACTACAATTAGATACCAAACAAACATCCGGCCTTTACTGCCAAGGGCACGAACCTTAATAGAACACAATTTGCTACATAGAATTAAACCGAGAAAAAATCTTTCCGATCTATCCAGAGCTGTTACAACCGCACACATTTGTTCTAAAACCCGATTATAATCACCAATTATCCCTTTGATCGTGAAAAACGTAAAAAAACGACCGAATTCGTAAACAAAAGGGTTCGGCACAATTGGAGGGTACTTTAAATTAAACACCAAACAAGGCTTGGGTAACGAAGCGTTACCTTACTGAGAGCACCGGAGCGAACGCACCCGATTTATAAATCTAGGATTGTAAAGTAAATTTGAAAATGGCGATTCCATTTTCAAATTGAGATTCTAAAATATGAACTGGAATTAGTAAGCACGTTTGAATTTAAGGTTCTTTTTTTAAATGTTGAAGTAGTACAGACCAGATGAAAAAATATTGAAAATAAAAATATGGCAAGGACTTAAAGCCCAATCAGCTCTAAGCTGGGACTTCCGTAAATATCCAGGAAACAATGTTGTAACAGAATGGTTACCACCGATTTGCGGAAACAGGTGCCTAATTCATCAATTGACTTTGTATTTATACAACAAGAGAAACAAAAGGACCCTTCAAAACTAAATTGATACTTGTTCACCCAAACTCAGTGACTTAGCTCTTTCCACCCCCCTACTTACTAAAGTCACCCCTCTTTCACTAACTAAAGTTTACTTATCAAAACCCGTGTAGTTATTTGCACCAATCAGCTCCAATTTTGACAGGCAGATAATTATAACCCCTTCACCCCTAGGCTAAAAACTGGGCCTGTCATAATCCCCATTTCATTCTTTGGAAGCCTTTTAAAAATTTTGGCGAAGGAAGTGTTCATTTCCGCTTCCGTTTGTCCGTCTGTCACAGACACGTCTTTGAAATGGGGAGTTTGTTTTCCATAAAATCATTATGAATTTTGAAATCATATTATTTTGGTACCTACTCAACTTTGACCTATACTTATACATCTTGGGTACTTACTTGTTTGAAAAACAAGAAAATTATGTATATTTAATTTTCTTTTATTCCAAGTTTTATTTGACAAAATAACCTAATACTTTTCCCCTTATTTTTATCAAATCCAAATCATTACAGTCGACTTTAATTTTAATTCAATTGAATGAAATTATATCATTTTTCTGAACAACCCTTTTATGTTTTCGTCGCGATACGAAATTAAGGGCGGCGGAGGAGGGATGGCTAATACTCGTAAATTATTAAGAAATCACCCTTCTGAATATTGAATTTTCTCAAGATTTTCTATTATTCGTGTTGAATTTATTTTTCGTCTTACAATGTTCTGTTATGTTAGCGATATATTTTTATTTTAAAAAATGGTTGAAAAGAAATTCGATGTTAAATTAATCGAATATTCTGCACTAGATGTTTAAATAAACGTTGATCAGATGCCTTAGGGCATCAAAAATATGAGATACCTATTGTATTTTCTCTTGTAGTATTTTGTATGAACAGTGTTTATTTAACTTGGCCTAAATTGATCTTTTGTATTATCATGTATAGGTTGCAGGAAATATCTTACAAACATGGTTGTAAACATAGTTATTTGAGTACTTAAAACACAGGTTTTTCGATTCGACAGACAAGAGTTAAGCTAGCAAGCGTTACCTTTAATTTCTAAGCAGACCATTAAATCCCTACACTATCATAAAACCACACACCATTGTTACGAAGGTGTTAAAACCACCACCCATTTAAATCACGACGGAAATTAACAGTAACACAATAGGCAATAAAAATAAAAAACAATACAAATTATATAACCGTAAAAATCTAATTAAATAAAACTAAGTAGGTTACGGTGATAACCACAGCCCTAGTGTCAATCGATCGTGGTACCTTAACCCTTAAAAAACGGCGGTGGCTTCGCGTGACCCCGGCAATTAATTTCAAAAGTACGGCAACGACTGAGTGGGTTTTATCATAATTATAAATGCAACGTTTGTAGTGTTAATATGTATTCACCGTGGAACGATGTGCGTTAGTGATAAATAGCTGCCTAATTGTTTATATTATAATAAATAAAAGGGACGCCGGAGCGTGGGGTTTCGAGTGTTGAAAAATTATTAGTGCTTGATTTTTCGTCGTGTAACATTCCGAATGTTATTAAAATTAGATTGTTGACAAATTGTGCCGTAGTACGGTTATGTGTGGTGTTAAAAATAAAACACCCCATGACTTTCCACGGGTGACATCACACGTGACTCAGAGAATTTTATCAGCAGCATTGCTATGTGCTGATATGTAGAAATAACATACTGTGTGCATTTTTGATTTGAGTCGACTTTTAGCATTTGTGGATCTTATTCACATAATAACGCTAAGTTAAAAAAACTACTAGTCTAGTATCAAATAATCTCCACAGTATTTACGCTAATCAAAGTTCCAAGACACGGTTTGAGTTAAAGAAACTCTTCATTTCCCGTTAAGAATCATCACTTCAAAATTATTATGTGTTCAAGCAACATTACCAGCACTCTACTATCTCAGATCTCTACCTTATAACAATCTAAAATGTAACACTCCACTTGCCGACTATCAAGGTATTTTAATTGTGCCTTAAATGACCCATGATGTTATTAGGGTTAACAACGCTTCGTTTTTTTTTTCACTAGAGTTGGAGCAATGTCGACTTCGTTGATCGATGCTATGGGTTCTCTTTGTCGGCGTATAATTAAATAGTTCGCAATGTGTGTAGGTTAAGGCTCATTTCTTGGAAATTACTGATACAGTTTTAGTGGAATTTAAGTTTTCGAGCCGATTATTGATAACTTTATGTTTGCTGCGAGTATTTGGGTTGATTTTCGTGGAAATGCTAGTGGTATTGTTTCGGGGAATGCGAGTGTATTGTTAATTCGTTTGATAAATGTGAATTGTGATTTTAAAGAGAGAGATAAAATGTATCTGTAAAAGCTTTGTATTGCGACGTTAAGTTTTGTCAGATAAAATGCTGAAAGAAAAGGTACCAATGTTTTAGCTTTGACGTTGACGTTGGCTTTGACTTTTGAGTAAACTGTTTTTAATTTTCATAGTTTACATATCAAATTATACTTTATTTCTACGTTTAGGTACCTACCTACGCATACTATTGCGCTATTGCATTCCAGTTCATTTCTTTGCATCAAAGTCCTGCAAATGGACTGCCTATACCACAAAACACACACATGAGAAACTTGCTCCAGAAGTCTTCAACATTCGCTTCAAACATCAAAAGTAATTCCTTCTCTACTTAAAGCTTCTACTTGGTACTAAATCTCTTAAATTGATTAACTTTTTTACATTTATTTCGTTGCCGCCATCGCCTTAACGGCGTGTATGTAAATTCGACCTCACACGGCTACTTTAATCACAAGCGATGCCGGGGAACTTAGCTAATGTGTTATTTCGACGTATTGTTTAATTAATTGTTTGTTTTTTTTTTTGTGTTATTTTTTGGATGACACGGAATGTATGGAATAAAATAGGATTTAAGAGAGTACTTTTTCTGTATTGTCAAATTCAAATTCAAATTATTTATTTGTAAAACATAGGCACAATATAATAAGATCTAATTAAAATGTCAGGTTCGCTATGTTTAGCCTATTAGGCATACAATTTCGGATACTTATACACTAAGTTAAAATTTTTCATGCGTTGTTTTATTAAAATTATTATTCAAGTTAAAATATGTCTATTCTACATATTGTCCGTGTCGCAGGTTAAGAAATCACTCATCATCTGCCTAGCCTTTTCCCAACTATGTTGGGGTCGGCTACCAGTTTAACCGGATGCAGCTGAATACCAGTATTTTACATGGAACGACTGCCTGCCAGACCTCCACAACCCAGTTAGTACTGGGTGATACGATACCCCTTAGTAAGACTGGTTGTCAGACTTTTTGGGCCACTGGCTACCTAACGACTGTCACGGGACCAACGGCTTAGCGTGCTTTCCGAGATACGGAGAAAACTCGGTTACCCATCCACAGAACAACCTAGGCAAGTACGGCTTAACCTAAAGATCGACCAGAGCAGCTGTTATTATTTAGCCACGAGTTCCACGAGGTTTAAGATATTACTAATAAAATTAAATAAGCAGTGGCTTTGTGCTCTTCTTTTTAATTTAATTTCCTTTTTAAGTTTTTTTGTGCGTAAATAAATACGTAAAAGGGAAAGTACTTATCATCAGCAGATCGCCTGAAAGTCTGACTAACAATCGGATTTGGAAATTTAAATTCACCTATACATGTTGTAAACGGACTGTTCATGAAGCTGTCAACCAAGCATTCAGTGCATCAAATTAAGCTCTTAACCGTTTTGTGGTTTAGGTAGTTCACCCTACGCAAAAAATATTGAAAAATCACGTTTTACGGTAGGACTCAATGTAACACACTCAATACATTGTGCTGATGAATGCATTGAATCGTTCGGGGGTTAAGGAGGTATTTAAAGTAAAGTTAGAACACTAAATACGGTTACCTATCATAAGTTCGAAAAATATTTGACCGAATTTCATTTCACCTAAAACTTTTCAACTATGCTCGTTTCGTTTTTTTTTACTTCATCGAAGTCACGTCTGCCACTGTATCAGTTGACCTATTATCAATTCGATTATTTTCGTTACTCCGACGTTTTATTTGGTCGAAAAACTTTTTAACGAAGTTACACTTAGCCGAAATAACATTTGTTCGAAATATTATGTTTCCGAACATTCACTATACCACTGTTTTAATTACCACTAGCTGTGCCCGCGACTTCGCTCACGTGAGCGCGTTTTCTTTTGGCATTATTAGGGAACATTACATGGGAACGTGAAGTCGAAGCATATTCCTAACATCTTCTACAAAATAATGTATTAGTATACTGACTTGCAGGAGAATGATGATGATGATGATACTGACTTATTGTTGATTTAAACTAAAACATGATAGTTCATCTTTGTTTTAAGTACTAAGCGAACTCGTAGGCCATTTCTGGGGGGAATAAATTAATCTAATAAGCAAATAGATGCAATTCATGATCTATGATAGGTCTCAACGCTGAATATCCTTAAAAAATAAATAAAAAAATCTTTCAACTGTAATGCCACTTAGTAAAACAGTTGATTATGAACAAAAATGGTTCTTAGTGGTCCCATTAAGAAACATGCAAACAAGGATGCTTGTTTGCATACAAGCAGCATGCAAGCAGGCACGCAGCATGCAAGCAGGCATGCAGCATGCAAGTGGCATGCATCATGCAAGCAGGCATGCAACATTCAGCAAGCATTGTTTCTGTCGAGGCTCCGGCGCGGCGGGGTTTGGGTGGCCCCACGCCAGCTTATCGTCGCAGATGATTTTAACGCTCACCACCGCAGCTTCAACTGCGGCGGAGGGCCTTCAAACCATCTGCTCCTCAGCTCGCGGGCCACCCTACCCCACCGCGCCTACGCGGGTTTTTATTACACTCTAGGGGTAGGGCAGACAAGACTACGTGGAGCTGGTTTTGCAGCGATTTGTTTCTGTCACTAAATTTAGTAGCACTGCACAACATATTGACTTTGATGACACTATTTTAATTTAATCTTGAAAATGCTACCAAGTAACCGGCTATATATTTGTAACAGAATAATATTCCTTAAAATGTTGTTTCGGTGAAAATATGTCAAATAAATCATTTGGCAAATGAAAAAAGTTCAAAAGAGGCTTCGGCCAATAGCAAAAAGTTATTTTGTAAATTGGCGAAATATAGTTCGGTAACATATTACGTATGACAGATGATACTTCGATGAACACAACAACTAAAAAATATGTCAAATAATGTATATAGCAAAAAAGATGTCGGTCGATAGTTTTCAGTAAAATGAAATTCGAACAATAAATTTTCGGAAAAGTCATCGGTTCCCACACTAAAAACATGTACCTATTTAAAAAAAAACTTGTAAAAAAGTTGGAACTTTGTCCTCCAATATCGTACTAGAAAGTTTCCATGTGTGTTCCAGAACAAAAACAAAAACAAACGCCTAAAAAGAACAAGTGCCTTTCGGTTATTTTTATATCCATTATATTCTAGAACTAAAATCATTAAATCATTTCTCAATTAAACGTCTAACTTCACCTACGGGTTAAAATTCAACATTACAAACGCTTCAAAATTGTAGGTACATTGTACAAAAATAAATAGTACATTGTACCAAAATAAACAGTACATTGTACAAAAATAATTAAAAACGTGTACAGATAAGTACTAGCTCAACAATGTATGTAATAAATAGGGCCTCACACCAAGCCTCTAATAACTGGCCGTGTCGACCACGTGTGTTATTTTGACTATTTAATTAATATCCATATTGTTTTATAAGTTACTATTACTTCCTGCCATTATGTGAAGTTTTTGTTTTATTATGAGTTAGAGACGAAAAAAACCTACTTAAAACAAGGTTGAACGTGAATATTGTATTAGTCCTAATTTGTGTTGAAATATAATTATATCCAAATATTAGAGAAAATATCAAAAACAAATCTGAACGTGCATTGGAAATAAAGGTTCAGTTGAATCGCAGATACAATCCACACGACAAGATCAGAATCCCCTAAAATCTTTCTAAAAGTCAATGAACTCAAACTTTAATTTTCAAGTCCTCTGTATCACCCCTTTAATTAGCTCCCACAATTCCAATTCCACCCCCGCTAGGGTCGAAATAACTCAACCCTTTCATCCATAATCGTGTGCGCAACACGAAAAATTTATAACGCCCCAATAAATTAATAAAAAAACCATTAGAAACTCATTAAAATATAAATTAATTAGACTGCCAACAAAAAATTACATTAGTGATTTCAATTAGTTGCACCTGCGTTTTGAAAGTATCGAGTTTGGATGTAAATTATGTCTTAATTTCAGTTTTAGGGGAAGATTTATTGGTGATTTCATGCTTTATAAATAAAAAGGGTATTAATTTGCTTTCTGGTATGATGTATACTTCAAGGTTTTATTTTCATCGTAATCTTGAGTATCGTAATTAACAGGCAATTGCATTATTTTGTTCGAATAAGGTACTTTAAAGGAGTTTGCAACACACACAGGAGTTCTTCTTATTCTTGGCTAAGATTCATTGTAATCCAAGATGGTAACGGTTCTTGGTTTTTGCCTTTGACTAACATTCAAGATACACTCTAGGGATTAGGCTTTACACAAACCCGAGGGCCTAGACACATGTCAATCGAGAAGAGTTCATAGAGAGAGATAGTTTCAAAGAGTCTCATATTTCTACAGCTACTTTTAACAGGATTAACAAAAGTTTTTCAAAACCTTATGTCAATCAATACATTTTATCTATTTCATCATAGTTAGCGCTTATATCGCTCGCTTTTGCCCTCTTTTTTTCGGATGGGATATCATTAAATGACTTCTCCCGCTCTGGGCGGAGCGGAAGGGAGTGTCGGACTTGTACTGACTAAAACCCATCCATTTTCCTTCCTTGTCCTTTGTGTTCCAGGGCCGCGGTATTTCTTTCGAACAGTCCCGCAGCCCTGGCAGGCTTGTCTTAGCCCTCTGAATTAAAAAAAAAGTACTTATAGATAAGGTGTATTTCTATCACAAACTACTATAAATAACAAAACATAAATTAACAAAAAAGCTCATATTTCTCAACCCAGTGTTTTCTGGGGCCATCGATAGTTCGGGGTCATTCCAATATAAATGGCTTACACAACAATATAATAGCTTATTAGCTTCTGTAGCTTAGAACACATACAATAGAATCCACTTATCGTATTCCGTTATATAGGAATCGGTATAGTAACTGCATTTTAAACTTTACCATCGGAAACGTAGAGTTAAAGTTTCCTTGAACGAATTCGTACTTTAAATGTGAAGTAACTTTCAAATGAAATAGGTTAATAGGCTTTTTAACGCCTAAACTTAACTTACAGTTCGTTTAAAACATGAACCATTTAGGTCAATGATTGAAAAACATAAAGATCTGACACTTCTTTGAATGCTATTTTACCTACGCAATTTTGAGAAGAAATCATGTTATGTCAAAATGTCAATCAAAATGATGTTTGGGTTCAGAGATCAGAATTGATATTGAAACCAAAAAATTACACTTGCACTGGCTGCTTAAATATCTATTGTATGAGTAGATTTTAACTTACTGTTTTTTAACACTTTCTAGAATGGTTTCAAAACATGATTATGTTTGTACCCAACAGAAAAAAAACAATCAAATATGAGTTTCCCGCTAAAATTCTATAGAAATTAATACGCGAAATAAACTAGTTACTTTAAACTCAGCACTGGGCCACTACTGCTTTTAAACAACGTTGACACATCTCTTTCTATAATCTATGCTCCAAAAAATTAAGGAGTCTTGTAGCGACAACAAATTACACCTTTTTCGTTAATCTACACAGAAGCTGGTTGCTTTCTCTTCGACTATATTGATGACAAATTGGTGATATTGTGTGGTTTGACGTCAGAGTTTAGTGATTTATTATCGAAACCGATGAGCACTTAGAAATATGGTGAGCTGGGGACACTTTGAGATAACGAGGTAAATGTGATGTAAGTTTGAAGGTCGTTTTGAAATTAATGATTATTATGAGTGCTGGCAATGGTTAACAAACATCACGCCTGTAATCCCCGAAGGGTTAGGCAGAGGCGTACCTAATTACAACATAATTAGATCAACATTACACCAGTTCAGTCCCATGAATGTTATAAAGGGCGAGCCTTTTGCCATTTACCGGGCACAAATCCAGACTCCGTTGCTGCTACTGAGAAATTCCTGATGGAAAAACTCAATAACACTTTGCCCGACCTAGGTTTTGAACCCAGGACCAGGACATGGTTATGTATTGTATAATGGACTGGTGTCTACAATTCCACGTTCCACAATTCCACGTTCAAAGCGCGTATTTTGCGTACGGGTGGGAAAATCGATCATTCGATGCACCCCAGCTTCCCGAGAAAAGCCGGAAAAGCCTTGGGATGGAGACGGTTATAGGGAATGATTTTATGTTACAAATTTTATGTTGTTAATTAATTGTGATTTTGTGTAGAACTAGCTACTATTATAGGTCTTTTTTAGATTCTTTTTTCTAGTAGGTACAGACATACACCTTCTATACTAACTGAACTAAGGACTGAAGTCTCTAGTCGTAGCCTAGCCTAAGTGGATTTTGAGATGCCAGTATTAATTAATTTATTTTTTTAGCCTATTTCGCCCCACTTCTAGGCAAAGGCACTCCTCTCCATACTGTTTTCTCCAGCCAATCTACTAATACCTGTAAGGCCTCGCGACGCAATTAAAACTTATTAAAAAATTTGAGAACTAATAAAAATAAAACATATCATTTACTCTTTGTTTCGCTTGAATGATGAGCAGGTTTTTTTGAAAAATTTAACTTGATTCGTTATGGCCTTCCGACGTCATGGCTCAGATTTTTTAGAATAAAAACAAAGGATCCAAGACGATATCCACAATTATTGCGCGATCACCATAAAAAAACCCCACTGTATCAATATCAGTATCATATCATCTAACGCCCAATTACAAATACCAACATACAGAACCGCGACGAAAGTCATAAAACCTCGTTACAGTTTTTACAACACACCGTGGAACCCTAAAATTGATTTACGATACATACGTATTACATTTGGCTCTTAATGATCCTGATTGCGTTAGGATTATTTATCTTTACGACTTACCAGTCAGCGGGTAGGCAGGCAGGCATGTTACTACGAATTTTATGGGGCAATGAATTATGGTTTTTGGTGTACGGCTTATTGGCGAAATGGTGTCAGCTACAGTCATTTTTGATCTAGTGTTGACCGTTAATGGCTTTTTTTGGGTTCAAATTAGCTAACAGATACGTGTCCAACTGATTTTTTTTCATTTATACGGTAGTATTAGAAGGTGTCTTGGTGGATCTAGTCATTGGCAAGCAATGACAATTATTCTAATTACAATATTGTTATGCAACATTTAACCCTAAAATTTAGCAACTTCCCGTTAAAATAACTGCTGATTTCTCAAGCCGGTTGATAATAGCGAAATCCCTTGATAATTAATTGCAGCAAAGTGATTAAAATCTTTTGATATTTAATTCATTTGAACACTATTTGTTTTAACTTCGCGAATTTAACTGCCATTAGATCATTTATCAAAATAAACCGGTTTTAAAATCGGTTCGTGGTGACTTTAAGCAGTAAGCTAATCTGTTATCATTGGCGCCACAATTATCAATCTGCGGTGAAAGGCGAGGTGTCGCGGGCCCCACGACCTATCACGATGCTTATAACTGAAGGTGGATTTAGAAGTGGCTGGTGTAGCTAGTTAGTATTAGTATTTTTGATAGTGGCTTATCTGGGAGTAGCATCTGTGTACGCACGAAGGCTGATCAAGTTATACAAAACCAGTTTATGCGGATCTCTCATTGTATAGAAAATATAATATACAAAGCGAGGCCTCGTTATACTGGAAGTGAAAAGCTTGATGTGCCGCCGTGTGTACCAAAGCGGTTACAATGAAATCGAAGGTATTAAAAATGTTTGCAAATAATTATTATATCCTTTATTTATTTTTAAATATATCAATTATATTTTTAAATATCCAAATATAAAAAAATACATTAAAAAATATAAAAAATAGTAACCCACCAGCATTGGGAACAGGGTCCGAGCTACCGGTGGTCAGGGCTGTTGAGAGAGGAACCTCCTGACAATACGCGCCGTGTCCAGAAGTACTGCTTTCTGAATCAAGCCCTTGATCCAGCTGCCAAGCGAGAGCCTCCTTAGATGTTGGTTGTTTTAAAAATAATTATAATTATTTTTAAAACCGAATATATGTTTAATAGGTCATAGGTTGGTGACTGGCTCATCATCATTTTCCTGCCCTGATCCCATTCTATTTGGGGTCGGCGCAACACGTTTTCTTCATCCAATTTCCCCTGTCAGACGTCGCGGCATCATTTACTCCTTTCTCTTTCATATCAGTCTTCACACAATCCATTCATCTTTTCTTTGGCCTTCCTCTCCCTCTCCATCCATCAATATTCATGTCCATCAATCTTTTAGTCACATGCGTTTCATCCCTTCTCATTACATGTGCATACCAAGACAAACGATTAACTTTATTTTTTTCTGTAACAGGCGCCACTTTCAAACTTCCTCTAATATACTCATTCCTTACTTTATCCATTCTTGTCACTCCACACATCCATCTCAACATTCTTGGTTGGTGGCAGGTTATCCTAACGCAGGGCAAATGCCTTCCTTTCTTCTTTCAAATCCTCACTGTTTTGGGTAAGTCCGATGCTATCTGTAAGCTATGAAATGTTAATTTGACATTTAGATATGATGGCCCCAATATCATCAACTTTTGGTAGATTTGGTATCTTGGCCATCTACATCGAGCTCTCGTTCTTTCTTCATATTAGAAGGTACTTTTGATCTAGCATGAGAATTTACTGGCTAATTTCAGACTCTTAGCAAGTAGCATTCGGCCTGCCCTTATGGAAAACAGTTGTGAGTTCACGTATGTACGATTATACGTGTATGGTTAAGCGAATGCAACACATTCTTCTTCTTCTTCTTGCGTGTCGATGGCAATCTATATTGTGTCGGCCCAGAACTGAGCTCACATTGTAGCCAATAAGCCTGATATAATGGTGGTGGATCGATCAGAGCGGCGCGCAATGATTGTTGACATAACGGTCCCGCATGACGAGAACCTCGTGAAAGTTGAGAAAGATAAGAAAATCAAGTATCTTGACTTGGCTCGCGAGGTTGTCGACATGTCGGATGTGAGCTCAGCGATCATTGTGCCGATAGTCGTTTCAGCCAATGACTTAATTGCCAAGAGCCTCTCCAACACCTGAGGAGGCTCTCGTTAGACAGCAACATAATATTTATAACATGGTCAATACATAACTATCAGAAACAATACCAAAATTAATACTTCTAATCTTTTTAACCGCTGACCACTTAGATTTGAGCTTGTCACCTGACCCTTATCACATATCTGAAGCATTTATTCAAACCGCTGTTTTATACCGACGCTATCACCAGACCCACTGCATCAGATGGGAATAGAATCTGTGCCCTCGCTGTCGCGATACCACCCGCCGTGCGCCGTCCTGTTTGCTTTATATTATTAAAATCTATAAATACTTGATCGGTACTCGTATTGATATGTTCGTACAGATACGTTTGATTTAGAACATGGTTATTGTCGCCATGTTGTGATATATAAGGAAGTAAAGTTGGGAACTGTTGAGAAGGTATTTTGACTAGATCAATGTAACCTTACTTGATGACCTTTCCTGATATACCATGAATGATATTAATTGTAATCAAAGAGGGAATCTTAGGATGACACCCAACAAAAATTATACTGGGCCAAGAAATAATAATTTTAAGCCACAAGAGAGACGAATCCATCTGAATTCGTTGTGAAGTCTCTCTTTGCTCTCAAAACTGAAATTCCTACATTATCTAATGTAGAAGGGAATTCCAGTTCTGGGAGCTTTTCTGTGCCTTAAAAGAATAAAATGTGGCTATTGGGTATATCAGTGGTCCACTCCACCGGACTGGCGAAGTTTTGATCTAATCAAATTTGAAATACTGTTATGCCAGCGACATGAAGAAAATAACATAAAATCACACCTGTAATTCCCACAGGGTTAGGCAGAGGTGTACCTAATATTTTACCAATAAAAATTTTGCCGGTTATGTTAAAGTCCCATGTAATGGGGGGGCGAGCCTATTGCCATCAACTGGGCACAAATCCGGATTCCGTGTTTGCTACTGAGAAATCCCTAGAAAAAAAATCCAATTACAATTTCCCGACCTAGGATCGAACTCAGAACCTCATGCTCAGTAGTAGCGAGTGTGGCCACTAGACCAACGAGGCAGTCAGAAGAAGTGGGTACATTTTGACACTGCGGTTATAAAAAGTATTTGCGTTCCTTAAATTCAATCACTTCAATACATATTATAAAACAAAGTCCTCCGCCGCATCTGTCTGTCTGTTCGCGATAAACTCAAAAACTACTGCACCGATTTTTATGCTGTTTTCACCTATGGATAGAGTGGTTGTCGAGGAAGGTTTTAGTATATAACTTGTCAAGTTTTTGTTGCGGGAACGGGAACAAAATTTCATGATTACTTTTGGTCGCGGTAACCGACATCCACGCGGGCGAAGCCGCGGGTATCAGATAGTGATATTATAAAGAAATATACGCTACGTTTATACTGAGCCGCGTTCAAATATCGTTGCGTTGTTACGAATGCGATAGATAATACGGAACGTATGATACAGAAAGATATAGTTATTGCGCTTGAAGTACTTAAATTACGACAATTATCTGAATTTGTTTGCAACAGTTTGCGCGCGCAAGTGCGATATCTACTCTGATGACATTTTGTGTATTGTGTATCTGTACAAATCTTTAAAACAACAAAAACCAAAGCCATGTCCACAAAGCCCTACATCCACGATCACATGAGTGAATAGAACCGATCACACGCGTCCGCCTCGAACTGAAAGTAACTTACACAAGTCGAGGCGTTCGCTCACTATGTGGAAACTTTGCCTCGCGACTTGGGCCGTGAGTTGGGGCTCGTGGTTCCTGTGATCTCTTCACTTACGAAGTTGTTCGAGATTTTTCGCTAGTGTCAATTAGGTTTGTGTTAACAGTTTTTGGATTAAAGTACGGAACAGGGCTTTGAGGGAAGGAAATAATTAAGTTTATAACATGTCTGTAATTCTTATAAGGATAGGCAGAGGTTTAGGTTACCTATTCTATGGGTAAACATGACTGGTGAAATGGGGTTATTTATTTAAATATTGAGTCCCATACAATGAAAGGACTACTGGATACAAATTCAGGCACTGGCAAATTTCTGATAGAAAAACACAAACACTTTACGCGATCTGAGTACCTGCGATCCCCCCAGAACTTGTACTCAGCTGTAACGCCAACAATGTGGTCATCATATCACTCCCACGTGAATCATAAAATATCTCTCAATCTCAATCCTGTGCTGCCGTGCTAAGCTAAACAGCGGTATCAAAAAAAATGATTGGCATCGGATAGCTCAAATAAATACGCATCTAATGAACTAAGCCAAATAGTAATATCTATGTATTTTAAAAGATAAAAAATCCTAATAAGCAAAAGAACAATCCGTAATGTGTATATCAAACTAAATTTATCAAACTTCAATTTTCTCGAAACTGGCTTTCCTCGAGATACTACTACTTTTGCGTTTAGCACGGCAGTATGTGTGTGTCAAATTTCATCCGAATCCGTTTAGTAGTTTTTGCGTTAAAGAGTAACAAACATCCATCTATCTATCCTCACATCATCATCATCATCATCAGCCTATAATGTTCCCACTGCTGGGACACAGGCCTCCTCTCTATGAGAGGGAATGGGCTATAATCCACCACATGAAACTTATGCATTTATTATATTAGTAGGATTTGTTGTACCTAAACAATACTCCATGACCAATCTTCAATTAGAACATTATACGTAGAAAGATAAAAAATACTTAAACCAAACAGCTCAACAATCCACGTAGCCTTTTTACAAAGAGTGCAATACCAGGTCAAATCAAAGGCTGTATGAAAAAGTTTTATATCACTGCCGTAAAATGGAACCGCCCGAGGGCAGTGCCATACGGCGCGTATGTCCAGACTACGTACAGTAATTGGTAGCTCTTGTTACCGCGGCGCCCCGGGTCCTGCCCTACCTGTTGTGGTTACAGATTCATAATTGGAAATGCTGTAGGTCTCTAATGTTTGTGCGGTGTTTTCTATTTCGAATTTGAAATGGTTTGGCACCATATTGGTTTGACCTATAGTTTTAAATTACTGCTGGGTATGTTAAATTGGATAGTGGGTAAGCAGATGTCGGTCCAATAGGTATAAAATGCGTTATATAGTTCAAGAAAAGTTAATGTTAAGGAAATGAACTTTCGCACGCAGGTTTTTAAGAATTGTATGTCTCTTGCTTGAGGTTTTTGCTGTTGCCCGACCTAGAAATCAAACCCAGTACCTCATGCTCCGCAATAACGATTGCTACTACAAGCACAAAATAAATCATTAAGATTCTATTTATTCATTATGATTAAAAAAACCTGTATGAGTAGAGGAAGACCAAAGAAACGATGTATGGACTGGAATGATATTATTCAGCAGTTATGATGTTGAATCAGAAATTGAAGAAAGCAAAGCAATTCAATCAGCTTTAGAATTTTACCAATAACATCGACAAAGCCTAAATTAACTTCAATGAATTTAAATCAATCCGTTCCATAAAGCCAAGCCAAGCAAGCCAAGCCAAGCCAAGACAAATATGAGTAAGTCATATACTTGAAATTCAAGCAGAGGAATAAATCTATTATGACAAGAAAAGAAGTGTCTGATGAGATGACGAGTAATAGAGAAGTATGGAAGAAGAAGACATGCTGCGCCGACCCCAAATGAATTGAGATAAGGGCAAGAGAATGATGAAGATGATGATTAAAAAAACCGACTTCGCCAGTTATGTTTAAGTCCCACGTAATAGGGGGCGAGCCTTTTGCCATCAACCGGGCACAAATCCAAACTCCTTCTAACACTTATCTACAGACACAGACACACACACACACACACACACACACACACAGGTACTCACACACACACACACACACACACACACACACACAGGTACTCACACAGGTACATGTACACACACAGACACACACAGGTAGGACACAGGTAGTCTAACACTAATTATTATCAATTACTCAGTTGATACTTTCCATGTTCCTGCCATCCAACATTACCCTATACATCTCATACTCTAGATATTGCTTGTCCAAGTAACTTGAGATATTGCGCTATGTCCGCTGTGGGGGCAGCAGACTTGGTGTTAGAACAGGAAGCAATCTTTCATAGTCGATGTGCTCAGGAAATTGGTAGCTTGACATCAAATCGATGGGGATGTTTGAATGGTGTTTAGAGCTTCGGTTGGTGTGTGGTTTTTGTTCTGTTATAAAAGTTTCGGAGTTGTAATTGATAAGGAAAAAAATGGTTGTCTGTAAAGTTGGTTTACGGACGATAGTTTAACGTGACAACGTCATAAAATCGAGTGGAAGGGAGATAGATGCGGTGCATGCGTACAATGAGCGTAACGGGACACTTTTTCGTGCATGCAGCCGGCGTTCATCGATTTATTAGACGTTGTCACGTCAAAAGAAAAGTAGTTACAATTCCTGGCGGAAATGATATTGCTAAGTATTTCATGCTGCCTTGGTAATGAAGTGTTAGCAAACGGTACCGCTGAGCGTGTGGTTTTGGGTTTGATTTCAAGTTCCAGTAAAGTGTTATTGAGTTTTTGAAGTAGTAATTTCTCAGTAGAGCCTAATTACATGTTCAAGTAGTAATAGAGATAGACTTCTGCCAAACTCTTCCAGGAAAACCAGGCCTGAGATATTATGCTGCCTCCCGAGTCACGTTAAAATACTTATGCTGGGGCAATCGTAACACTGATTTTACAATTGATTGATGACTGTTTTATTTACATTTCTAATAAAAAGATCAGTTGGTCTAGTAGTTTCACTTGATGGAACCAATATTTTAGTTCATGAAAGTTGGACTACCATATGAGTTAGAGATCAATCAATCGTTACCAGTATTTTTGGTTAAACTGATATGACCTAAAGCTCAACACTGAGAGTTCAATGGCTTCCAAAGTAAGCAAAGCCTTCAACTCATAAGGAAATACACATAAACTCATGAACAGTCAATATATCGCCCACAAAAACCCATCTTCACATATTAAAACGCAATTTTGAATGCCATTTATCACCGTACTCTTGCAAACATCAATCTTCCTCCCTTTAAAAGTCAAAAAATTTCAACTCAATTTCAAAACCCGACGTCTAAATAAGTCTGAAGAACAGTTACCATAGTCCTCATGCCCTTTACGACGAGGAGACGAAAACAAAATTAAAAACTACCCGTGCAAGCCTAAACCACCTTTATTTTTATGGTAGTACAGTTGATGACGATCGCCAATATTGGAGGTAAGTTTGTAACCGGTCGTACAAGAGTTGTTCTACTACCGAACTACGCATTCAATAGTGTATATGTATGTATATGTATACGCTGAGGTTTATTTACTTTTAAGTTTTGTTTTGTATGTAAATTATATGTAGCTAAAAGCTTGTAAGAATGTGGGAGCTGTTGTTGTAAGTAAGTATTAGTAAAACACTTGATGGTGTGTTATGATTTAAAGATTTACTTTACTATGAGCAAAAAATGATGAGACTACTTCAATAATCCTCTTGTTGAAGCAGCTTTTTCATTACTTTTAGGTAGGATTATTACTATACTAGCTTATGCCCGTGGGTTCGCTTACGTGAAGTTCAATAGTTGTCCCACGTGATCATACTACCGGGATAAAAAGTATTTTATGTGTTAATCCAAGTTATCAACTAAATTTGTTCAATTTCATCCAAATCCATAGACTATCACGTGAATAATGTAAAAATGATATGTATTCTGTTCTGTTGCTAATTTGTCTAACTATGATGAAAGAGCGGAGTCTCCTAATACAGGCCTTCTTCTTTGCTTAAAAGGAGGCTCCAATCATCAACTTGTTGTTTTGTTTTGGTTAAGAAATAAACAAAAAATTTATTTTTTTATTTTTATCCGTTAGTAGTTTTGCGACATGAGACAAAAAACTTACTCATAAACTTTCGTATTTATAATATTAGTAGGAAGTAGGATGGTTGTTGGATAGCACACGCCTTCAACCGGTTTCAACACTGTTCCCTGTTTCTTTTTCTGATTTAATATCCACGTCTTCTTCGTTTCCTTTTGCATATTACAAGGTTACTATCATCGGTAGTCATATCTGACTACTGAATGATCTCTAATACACCAGGGATAAATATTAATATTTCATCTGTCAGAAATAAATTGTTGTTATAGATTAGTTAGACAATTTGTCGGAAATAAATTGTTGTTAGTAGTAATTTGTCAGCAATAAATTGTTGTTAGTAGTAATTTGTCAGCAATAAATTGTTGTTAGTAGTAATTTGTCAGCAATAAATTGTTGTTAGTAGTAATTTGTCGGAAATAAATTGTTGTTAGTAGTAATTTGTTGTTGTGGAAATATATCAGACTGAGTAGAAACTCAGTCTGATATATTTCCACATCAACAAATTATTATTATTATGAGAATACCAGTTCTCAGGCCTAATGCAAATTGTACCTATTAATATTTATATTAATTAAAATAGTTGTATAAACCAAGGCACCGGCAAAATTTTGCATAATCATAAATACTATTTTATAGGCCTATATATTCTTGTAGATTTACAACTTCATTAAAATGTTTTTTGAGAAATACTCCTTTTCTATTCATTTTATCTTAATCAAGACTTACGTATAGTTCACATAATTAATATAGGGTTCGAAGTGATAAATATCTTCCTAATTATTACCAAATTAAAGAAAATAGAGAAATTGTTATAAGGTGTAAAATATCCCTAGTATTTTCATTTGTATATTAGAATAGTTACTGGTAGAGAAACAAAACCAAACCAAACGACAATGAACGAATAACTAGTAACTCAAATGCAGCATAATGTCTATGGTTTTTAGGTACTCATCTAATATCACCAATTGCTTAGACAACGGAACCTATGTTCAATTTCTGGCCATGACCTCTTGACTCTCTTGTCTCTCTTAACTGTGTCAATATCTTGTGTTTGTTTAGAAGTATCTAAACAAATACAACATATTGACACAGTTACTACATAAAAGGTAGGAGTTGCATCGGTAATCTCGAAGCTTTTAATATCTTATGCAAACAAAATAATACTGTAGGAGATTCTGCTATTGTAACTAGAGGAAAAAATGAAGATGAAGGACAAATATCACTTAAGGTTTAAAATACACATACATGCATTGCATCTAGCTCTAACATCTCCGTAGCACCCAAACCTTGAAACTAGAAATCTTACGTCAGAACTGAAGAAAATGTCGAAAACGCCCACAAATCCTACCAAACAGGTATATACGAATGTTTGTAAACCAGGAATAGAACCCAAAACCTTGGTCACGACGCTTATCCAATAAACCATCGCGCTCTCTCGGGCACTGCCGTGTGCTAATAAAAACCAGTTTGGGGGCCCTTTATAGTGCACGACTTGGTGAAAGAAATGTGACCCAGCTTTTTGTTGATGGACAAGTCGTGACGTCTATAGGTGTAGAATATATTCGTAGACTTCAAGATGCGAAAGTGGGGATAGTGAAAATGTAAGATAAAAGTGTTTTGGAAGATGCTGAAGTGTTTTGTGATTTTAAAATAAAAGGGTCAAGCAGACGGCAAGGGATACATAACTACATAAATATCTGAATCAAAGTGCTAGTTGATTTAATTCAGATAATCAGAGAGAGCAGTGAAAAGGTGGTTTAGTTCTCTACTGCTTGACTAAAGAAAGATCCTCATAAGTAGTCACGATTTAGATCGTACCAAATAGACGGTAGACACGGTGTATGTACATTCAGCCTTATGATATTATCTTTGTAAGTATTAGGAGCTTCTATAGCTAGATCCAGGTAGGTATTGATTTGGCGAAATACAGGATTAACCCTATAGTAACTTAGCTTTGAGTGGCTAAGCCTTTTGGAGAGTCGTCCCGTCACCGCATCGTCAAGTCTATAGAAACCTCAACTCGATCACTACTGCGCTACGCAAAACGTGTTTCTAATACGATTCCGACTATAATTTATGTATATTGCTTTTTGTTTCTGGTCACTCGATATGTTAGGCGATTAAATCTCGACGACTTCGAGACATGGCGCCTCGGAAATTTGGGTCTCGGAATGTTGAGTACTTTGGAGTATTCTTCATAATAATGTTGGGTTGTATCTGTCCCACTTGTTAGATGATGTTGGTCTTTGATGCTTTCTAAACGTTGATGAAGGAGTCGCAATATATTCTTTTCTCTTATCTAGCTTTCTTCATGTAAGCATGTGAGTGCCTAAAAACGACGCTGAGGAAACTAGAGGCCTAGAAAACGCTGGTGCGATGAAAGAGAGACATTTGTGACAGATGGCCACACACAGGAAGAAGTAGAAAGCTGTAGTGTAGCTGGGGGGATCTTTGCACAGCAGTGGGACAATACAGACTATTAAAAAAAAAAACAAGCTTTCAATATTTTACAATCGGGCTTATAATCGCCCCGATGTGCACGTGTTGCCAAAAATATTTAATGCATCGGCTCCTTTCCTACGTTATATTGCGTGAACATAGCAAGATATTTCAAGATTACCTACTGGAGGCAACACTAAAGTCTTATGATGTACGCTAGATTAAAGCCGGCGCACCCTGTGTAGTAAGCTACATCCCTGCTGCAATCCCAGCTGACTTCCTAATCTTCAACCATAACAAGATCTTATAAGTATAGTATGTGCAGACATGGTATGCTTAGTATATGTTGTCAACTTGTCATATTTCCTGGTGTTATTAAAGGGAGTAATTCTAACGAACATATCTAAACTAAGAATATTAATTTCTTCGGAATTACTGAACCGATTCCAAAAATTCATTAAAACGGGAAGCTAGATTATACCCGAGGTTCATACACTATAAAGGGTGTAAACAGACTCTTAACGAAGCCGAAATGCTCTCGTTCTCCCCGTCATAGTGATCATTTTTTGTTCTAGACCATACCTGGGAACCTTCTAGTTACGGAGATATTGGGGATCAAAGTTCCAACTTTATCACAAGTTTTTTTTAAATACATGTTTTTAAAGTATTTTTTTATTATTTTTATTTACTTAAGACACCTTCACGACCTATTACTATTTAATCCATCCATCAGTAATGTTTCGAATGCGTTACATTGAGTCCTACCGTAAAACGTGATTTTTCACCCCAAAAAAAAGTCGTTTCCCAGCAGTTTGATGTACAGAATGCTTGGTTGATGGTTTCGTGAATAATCTGTTTACACCCTGTATAAGAAGAAGTAGAAAGAACTTATAGTAAAAATTATTCCTGCAGTAGGTAGGTATGTGCCCAGAAGGCCAAGTGGCAGTTCACATCAAAACGAATCGTATTTCTACGACGTCTTCAAATTAAATTAAATTTCCGATCATAATGCGAAAGAAGCCGCGGGCAAAAACTAATTAATGCTATCCTTGTGCAAACTTGACAACTTTTCACACTATACAAGGAAAAATCTAACACAAATCCTAAACACGTGTTCACAAAACAGATCTCCTATCTTTACAAAAAAGCGGTATCAGACACTTAACAAAATCCATAAACGCTTGCAGAACCCCTTATGCGAATTCAAAACCCATAGGCAGAGCTTATTACGTCAATAAGCCTGGTAATTTCGAGCCAGTTTCGAGCCAGATAAGTGGCAAATACCACATAACACCTCGTGAGCAGCCGATAGCATATCTAAATAGCCTTTGATTAGCTGTTAAAAGATAACTTATTGGCTGTAACTTAATTAAGTACAGTTATCAAGAGATTATTGGGTGATGCGTAGGGATGTGCATGGGTGCGATTATTCGATATTTTTTTAATCGATTTTTACAGTCATAATTGCATTTATGACATTGGCAATCGTTATTATTTTCGAATAATAGTTTAACCAAACGCATAATAGTTTTTTAATACCACTTTCTTGCAGAATGAACCCAAAACCGATCAAAAGTATCATAATTTAAGTGGATACTGCATAAACACCAATAAACAATTTTCGATATTTATACGATCATTAATTTCGTTCAATTTAATCTGCAGTTTCGCGATTTTATCAATACACTTAAATATTATCTATCTACTCATTTAATTTACCGCAAAAGCGTAAATTGTGCAAGAGGCCTGTTGAAAAGTAAGCATTAATTCTTACGGAAATGAAGCAAAACTTTAAAGGTTTTAATACTGTATCACTCTTTAAAAATTCAAAGCATCTGGTTACCACATAAAAAAGCAATTGAAAATAATCTTAGTCACTTGCGGTCAGCCACCTCATTATATTAAAACCTTTTTATTCTCGTTAAAATAATCCTTTTTCCAGTAATGAGTCAGTTTTATCATTTACTTTTTTTATTTCATCGATTTCTGCATGTCCGATTATTCGAATTCCAAAGTAGTCGAATAATCACAAGTCACAACACTAGTGAGTCATCGAGCGTTCGAAATCGATCACCTTTTACGTTCGGCACTGCCCTATTTACGCAATCGTATTGTTTTTGCGTTGCCAACTGAACTATGATTAAGTGAGCGCACACACTCGACAGTTCGAATAGTCAGCGAATGGGAATTTAGCAGTTGTATCCGTAGGCGCTTATACCCCAGCTGTGGACCAGAGATAAATAGACTTGAGAGGACTTACCATTAGGCACTTCGATCGGCATTTCTAAATCTGCCCAAGACTGTCGGTATAATTCAGGATTGAAATCCATAATCATCTAATTTTATTAAAAAAAGTTCGGCTTTTAGTTTTTATAATCACTAATGCAATTGGAAGAGCTCGTGGCTAAGTAATAACAGCCCGTCGGGTCGATCTTTCGGTTCAGCTGAGCTTGCCTAGGTTGGTCCGTGGATGGGTGACCACCCATTACATACCGAGTTACCTCCGTGCCTCGGAAAGCATGTTAAGCCTTTGGTCCCGGCTGTCAGTTGTAGATCTTTGACAGTCGTTAAAGACTGACAACCAGTCTTACCAAAAGGTATCGTATTACCCAGTACTAACTGGGTTGGGGAGGTGAGATAGGCTGTCGCTCCATGTAAAATACTAGCATTCAGCTTTGTCCGGTAAGACTGGAAGCCAACCACCACATAGTTGGGAAAAGGCAGATGATGAAATGCAAATGAAAATGAACTTCAAACTCATAAAAACCTGCAGCGTATATAAGATACTACATTATGACTAACCCTTTATTTAGAAAAACTTATCAAGGCACTTACAATTTAATCCGTTGCCTACATCTCCAGACGCTTCCATATCAATTCCTACAACTACATACACACAAACACAAAACTTTGTACAAACACAACATACACATGGACATCTGAAGAAACCGCGTTTACGAGTCGTCGGCAACACGATGTTTTTTGCATAATTTAATCAACTCGCAACGATCAAACATATGTGTTTACAGAAGGGGGTATAAATCATATAAATCGACACATTACTCCTCCGTACCGGGGAGTAAAGAGGTTTTCAGACGTTTGTCCTGTACGCAGCGATTCTGAATAAAGATCTACAAGTGCAGGATTCCCCTTGACAGAGTATATAATGATAACTTTGATTATTTATAACCAGTGATTAAACACAGTTAAACATTTTTAATAAAAAAAAAAACTGAAAGTACTATTTCTAAAAAACACTGCTATTGGTTATTGAGGAATAAAAGTTTGTTTATTGAAATTGGTTTCTTGTTTTGATCCAGATGATGGTCACATTAATCGCGGCGTCTCTAAAGTCATTATCTCCCTAGCTCCCGGCTTCCAGGCTAACCAGATTTAACTGAATACCAGTATATGGACTAGTAAGACCTTGGTAAGACTGGTTTAAGTCCACTAAACTGCAGGTATATTTTAAAAAGAAGAACAAGTAAGCTGACTAACTTACGATTAGGTTTATTCGATCACCTTCACCCCTAATAATTTAACCCTAACCATCGCTGTGACCCCGCAGTATCATGTGAAGCTCCCTAACAGATTCAGACGCATTAGTAGCGACAAGTTCCCGCTCCAGGCTAATTGAGATCGCTTCGCAGTTGATAAAGATCCCCCGGTGTGTACGAGAACGTACATTACGTGTGTAGCTGTTTAGGGCGTGAAATACTTACATACTTGCTTATTAAAAGTTTTAAATACTGAAACCGTTTTATAAGTTAATGTTTATGAATCGATTGATTTACATGAAAAGTTTCGCGTAGATTTATGTTTCGTGTGTAAGGCAACTAAGGCAATTCACTTTTTGTAATTTTGAGATTTCACAAATAAATACCTAAATACTGGTTTGAAAACCAAGGAATATAACGTGTGCTCCTTTTTTTCTGCTTGAATTCTTGTTTACATACGTTTAAAGACCGCCTTGTTGGTCTAGTTTGGTCTAGGTCCCGGGTCGAGCAAAGTGTAATTGGGTTTTTCCATCAGGAATTTCTCAGTAGCAGCCACGGAGTTTGGAATTCTGCCCGGTTGATGGCAATAGGCTCACCCTCTATTACATGAGACTTAAACATAACTGGCTAAATGTGGGTGCATTGGGTACGCCTCTGTGTAACCCTTCAGGGATTTCAGGCGTGATGTTATGTTATATTAATTCTACTGATTTTGATAGTCCTAAGTTTTTGTAAGTTCTATACCTATTCTCTGAATTCAGTAGGATTTGATAGGCTAGCAATCATTCCTCATAAAATATAGAAATGCATTTGGTTATGTCATTATGTTCTGTGGGCTATAGTTTACGCTCAAAGTTACTTCTGATTGCTCCGCGATGTTGGGGGTGCGAAATGCTTACTTCGATATTGTAAGGGTGCAAATTGCTTACATGGTTTCCGACGCATATGTTTTGGAAGTTATTATAAAGGGTTAGGTACCTGTTATTTTGCATAATGTGTAGGAATTACATTGGCGAAACATATGGGGTTTGAGTTAAGGAAAGGGCATTGATCATGCTTATTGTGTGTTCCTTAAACTGTGTTCCATAACTGTGAGGTACACAGTTTATTGGTGCGTATGTTCAAGGACCATTCCGCACATGTGCAATCTAACGTCGTCTACCTGCCTTTTCCCAAATTTATTGAAGCCAGCTTCCAGTCTTACCGGATGCAACTGAATACCAATAATTTACATGGAGCAACTGCCTATCTGACCTACATAACCCAGCTAGTACTGGGTAATACAATACCCCATTGGTAAGACTGGTTGTCAGAAACTCGAGCCACAGACTACCTGTAACGACTGTCAAACATCTTAAATAATTATCTCCAAAAGATCTTTCTAACACAGTTATAATCGTATCTTCTTCTTCTTTCTGCATTTTTTGCACCATTTTTAGGGTTCCGTGTCTGGCTGTCTGTCACCAGGCTGTATCTCATGAACCGTAATAGCTAGACAGTTGAAATATTCACAGATGATGTATTTCTGTTGCCGCTATAACAAAAAATAATGAAAATATAAATTATTTAATAATTAAATGGTGCTCTCATGCAAGAAACGTGTTTTTTTCGGTTTATGGTACGAAACCCTTCGTGCGCGAGTCCGAGTCGCACTTGGCTTGGTCACAGTTTTTTGCTTTTATTCTCCCCTGTCAACCGTTCCACCAATGATAAACTGACACATAGTTATTGACATTGAAAAAGTCTGAACCCTGCGAATGTATGTATTTACTATCTTCTCTAACCCGCCTCGCAATACTTTAGTTTATTTCATCATGTCAATATAACATTGACTCCAGTGCTAAGTTAGCGCGATCGTCCATCACACACTGTGTCGGTGGTGACTCACGGCCAGTAGTTGGTACTTTCACCCAGTTCCAATACAACGCGCTCTGGTTATCATTGACGTTGAGGTTTCCGTGTTTCGTGTACATTGCTGGCTGTGATTATATGATTAAGTGATTATTTTTAGTGATATTATGTAGAAAATCTCTTAAAGAAAACGAAAATGTTTGCCACTGCAAAATATTCCATTTTCTGTAGTTTTGGACTAAACTACGCTAGCAGCTACGAAGTCTGGATTTGTGCCCGGTTGATGGCAATAGGCTCGCCCCCTATTACATGGGACTTAAAAACATAACTGGCGAAATGTGGGTGTACTATTAGGTACACTTCTGCCTAACCTTTCGGAGATTACAGGCGTGATGTTGTGTTATGTGTTGGACTAAACTAATGAGGTATTCTCAAAAAGACTCTAGTGCTTGTAAGCTATATTGAAATCCAAGCAAAGAGACCAGTCCCAAATTACTGGAAACTGTATTGGGTAATATGACACAATATTGAATACAATTTTGTAGACTTGGTATTTCCAGCCAGCTGACACTTGTATTGCTGAGATTTGATCTCCATCTTGTAATTACAGAAAACGACAGCCTAAGTTACCAAGGTGTGTCGTGTTACCCAGAACGGGCCGTGGAGGTAGGGTAAGCAGTCGTTTATTGTAAAATACTGGTGTTCTACGGAATACCCGTTAGACTGGAAGCTGAGTCTCCAACATAGTTAGGAAAAGGCTAGGCAGATGATGGTGATACATGATGAGGCCAACTTACTTACTTAAACATTCAATTTAATGTCACCTCAGTGAGCATCACTGCCAAAAACTTGCCAAAAATGCGGGGATATTATACGGATTTTTTGACAGATGGAGACTAATATTAGAATTTGAACTTTCATCGCAATACAGGAATAATCCATTTATGAAGTCTAAAATTCATAACCTAGGTTTACCAGTCGATGTAAATCATCCATTCCTGTAGCTTGCGCATGAGTCACAGCCATGCGCGCGCGCATCGTAAGGTGTTACGTGCTGTGAGTCATTTTGTTAGCTTTTTATTACTATCGTGTTCACTACTCTTATCTTTATTGCCGGTTTTAGTGATGTAACTCAAGTTATAGTTTTAGAATTATTAGCTGAAGATTGTCGAAAAAAAATTCATAAACTTAAGTTCACATGTACTGGAACAAGATGGCTGAGTCATCTTAAGAAGTCTTGAAACTTGGATTATGATTTACAGCTAAAGTTAAAATACGGTAAATGGTAATAAATGTAAGGAATATGTTTCAAAAGAAATAAAGGAGATAATAAATCTGGTAAATTATTATTGTCATATTGCAATTACGTAAGGTAGGACGCCCTCAGGCTCCATGGAACGACGATCTTCGCAGGGTGGCTGGTAGCACCTGGATGAGAGTTGCCAAGAATTAAGTTGAGTGGCGATGTCCAGCTGCAGACTGTTGTAGGTTGATGATGATAATGATGATGATACTGTCATTTAGTTTCAAAAGTAAAACGCCATAAATCGCCATGCATGATGGATATTTCAGACACGGCCTAGAGGAGTGGCAATGGCTTTAAAGTGTTTCTTATTTCTATTTCTACGTGAAGCAGGTTTGAGATAAGCTTTTCAGTAGCTCATCTCAATACAATACATTTTCTTACTTATCCATCGTCGTTGGCGCTGATACTAAACCACTGTGTGGAGCCCCAGGTTCCTTCGCCCTTACAATGTTTGCTATCATCATCATCTGCCCATCCTTTTCCAGTCTTAAAGGATGCAGCTGAATACCAGAATTTTACATGGAGCGACTGCCTATCTTATCTCCACGACCCAGGTAGGACTGGACAATACGATACCCGATTGGAAAAACTGGTTTTAAGACTTTTGGGCTACTGATTACCTGTAACGACTGTCAAAGATCTACAAATGACAGCCAAGATCAAAGGCATAACGTGCTTTCCAAGGCACGGAGTAAACCCGTTATGTAATGATGGTCCAATCGATGATCCATAGAACGAACTTGGCGGCTTAACCTTGAAAATCGAACCGTGCGGCTGTCATTATTTAGCCAGCTGTTTATATCAGATAACATAGCAAATCGGGGGAATAGGATTCTCCTGCATTCTTTGTTTTTGGTGCAAAGGTAGCTCTAGATATCTACTGTCAACAAAACTGTGCCCAAATAGAACCGCAATTTTGTCAATAACGCCCTGTACCACTATCTTCTATAAAAAATCGGACCACCTAGTCGACTCAATTTACGATAATAGCCGTACATTTGATCATTTTACCTGTGATAGGCCGAACAAAGCGTGTAGTATGTTTATAGCGTAACCTTAGACCTTGCAGGGGCGACGCATGGAGGGAGTGAGGGGGGGCGGTGCTGATTTTTAATTTAGATAAAAAAACGTAAAAAAAGTAGATGCCATCACTTAGCATGCGTGCCGGCGGCGCGCGGACTTGTGGCATAGAATTGTGGGGAACGGATAAGAACTTATTTAGTTGGGTTGAGAATGCTTTATGTATTTTTTTTTGAGGTTTTTCATGTTTTGATTCTTTGAATGGGTTGTGGATTCATCATCATGGTAAGAGTGAATGACAGCTTGTTGTTTGGCAGCTTGCTATTCACTATTTACAACACATGTATACCTACCTAAGTAACTACTAATTGTACATTCAGTACGTACACCAACGCATATTGCCTATTTCCCTTTCTAAAACTCTAAATCTCTCGGATTTTTTTCACATAGCTACTACTTGTTTGTCATCAGACGTTTCTGTCAGAACTAGAATTACACAGGCACTGAAAGTAACATAACTAGTGAAATGTGGATGACATAAACTGGTCTGCCCATCACTTTATAGAAATACATACTCCATCTTATAACTATGAAACCAACATCAAAGTCAACACCCAAACTAATTCTAAAATCAAAAACATTATAATCCACCTTCAACCATCCCCGTCGTCACTCTTACATACTTCACATCCCCGTGGCCGACATTAAGAGAGAATGTTTACATAGCCCATGATGGCCCATTACGAGCCATGGGAACAATGATGGCGGCCGTCATCATATGACGTCATTACCGTGACAATTGTACTACGCCGGGGGGAAAGCCTCTGTTTGTTTATGATTAGACTTTTTGTTTATGGTGCTACAAAGTTGTGCGTTGTCTTTGGTTTAATGTTGCAATTAGGAGGTTTTGGAGTGATTTCGTTGTGGTCTTTAAGTTAATATACCTGTGACAGTGTAAGATCTTGCATTCTGAAAAAATCAACATATATACGGCGCGCGTTTATGCCAGGTCCTCAGTTTCTGAAATCGGCTTTCAGGAACGAGCTTAGTGTACAAGTTAGTTACTATAAAACTATAATACTGTGTGATTCGATTCCCTGTGACGCACAAACTAGCATAATAACCACGTATGCGCTCCTCCAATCAGCGAATATTTCATTGTCTGCCCACACACTTTATTAGCTTTTTGCGACACTAGTCAATTTTTATTACTTAGATTTGAAATTGTGAAAATGTTGTACAGCGTGTATGGTACAAACGCCAGCACATCAGGCTACTCAAAACTGTCAAATTTTCCCAGTCAACCATGAACCTAATGCTTTAGCGATAAAGTTGAAAATCTATTAAAGTGACAAATTGTAGTAGCTTTATGTACTTACCATAAACTGAACCAAAAGTATGAAACGGCTGATTATTTTTCGCAATTACAATGTTGGTCCCAAGGAGAAAGCGGTTCAGTATGATGAACTTTACTTCATCAAATATTGTAACCACGCATTTCTGAAAACGAATGTATGTGTAACGGAATATCGACTCTTAGGACGATTTATTTTAACCATTGTATAAAAAAAACAATTAAAGAAAATATATAAAAGAAATAAATAAGGTAACATATACTGAAATTGTGATATTAGACCTACGATGTCTGTATACTTACCTATAACACAACTCACAAGGCTATTTCTTTGTAACAGTAACATAAAACATACAGGGCTAGTTTTCAATGATCAGATACATATGATTCAGAATCGATAAATATATTCAATTAATAAAATAAAACAGAAGTTTTTTTTTGTTAACTTTTTCTTTGTTAGCCTGTTTGAGTGTCCCACTGCTGGGCAAAGGCATTCCCTTTCTCCTTCCAAACCTCTCTGTTCTGTGCAATATCTGGCCATGTTCGCCCCGCAAACGAAATCAGATACCATAACGTATCGAAATCATAAGAAATTATGCGCTCTTGATGATTTATTTACTGCATCAGTGAGCGGGGTTCGCGTGGCTGAGTTTTGGGCTAAACATACTATTTGGACTTTTTGCCATCGATACGCTAAGAAGAAGAAGATAAGAAATTCAGTTCAACAACCTAAAAAATTAATGTTTTCATTATTTACAATTGAGTAGAATATTTAACACTCAACGACGGTTCATTATAAAGATCTTAAATTTGGCTGGTCATTGAAAACTAACTCTGTTTAAATCCATAACGTATTTTTAATTTAACCGGGACTGTTCCACGCTGCACGAAGAACTCTTAACTTACCTAATAAAAACGTAAAAAAATATTTATTACTTACTGACACTGATGCAGTTTTTACATAAAAATAAAGTAAAATATTGTGTCACTAGAGGTAAACTTATTTATTTTCATTAGCTACCAAGAATTCTATAAATGGCTCACATTCCAAAAAACTAATTACATGTTCACGATTTTCTTTATAATATTTTTGGATTGACAACTGATTGATAGATTGACAAATGGTGTATTATTGGTACTTTAGTCGTGGAAATGCGTGGGTCGTTTTCAATTAGTTTTTTTCTTGTCATACCTATTAAAGATTGGAACCTCTATGGTAAAAACAAATTTATAGAAGTATCTGACGCACATTTTACAGTTTTTAATAAAGACATAATTTAAGTAAAACCACACAACATAATAATTATGTATTTATTTATAAAGGGTGTAAACAGACTCTTAACGAAGCCGAAAGGCACTTGTTCTCCCCGTCATTGCGATCATTTTTTTGTTCTAGACCATACCTGGGAACCTTCTAGTTACGGAGATATTGGGGGTCAAAGTTCCAACTTTTTCACAAGTTTTTTTTTTAATACATGTATCAGCACAATGTTTTGAGTGCGTTACATTGAGTCCTACTGTAAAACGTGATTTTTCAGCCCAAAAAAAAATCGTTTCCCAGCACTAATTTTTGCGTAAAGTTACTTAGTTTGATGTAGATAATGCTTGGTTGACGACTTCGTGAAGAGTCTGTTTACACCCTGTATACTTTGCAATCTACAATTGTCACTGACATGACGTCTATATAAAGATAGAATCGTCAAAATTACAATTATTATAACACTTAAACTAAAGGTGGTTGATATTTTTTTAAAGAACGTTATCTTCATGGTATAAATCAGACGTGTAGCCAATATGTTTCAAAATCATCACAAACTTTAGTAGGTAGACTTTTTTATCTAAAAAAATAAGAACCTACCTAATTAAACAAGTACAAGAGAGCTAAAATAAAGTCACCACAACTTCCTCAATTATTAAAACACAGCAATTCATCGCTTCCCCCGGCTCTCCTTTATTCTCCACGAAATTGCTATAGAAATATTAAAGAGTAACACGATATAAAAGGCTGATATAATAAAGAAAGTTTCTTAGTAAAAAAGCAGTGAAAAGTAAGTAATTTATTCAGCAGTGTGGAGTGTGACTGGTGCGGTTTCTTATGCAAATCACTCAGATATTTACGAGGTAAGGGGTTGTGCAGAGAATAACTTTGTAAACTTTACAGATGGGTCGGACGTTTGCGATGGGATTTTTTGGGCACGTTTTGGTTTCAAGGCTGGGGAGATTTTAGGCTTAAAATATAATGATAAAAGGTAGATTTGCTTGTGGTAAATTCATTAAAACTGGTTAAATGATATTGGTATAGGAATACGCAAAGAAGCCAAAGAACCTTTTCTTTTTCAATATGTATACAGATCTATAGGGTTAAAGATCATCAATAATTAAATTATAAATTTAAATTAGGACACATAAATAACTATAATCATAACATTTTCTTTTTTAAAATAAAGGTCCTCGAACAAAACTCATTGTCATTAGACCATTCTGAGGTTGGTGATCATTTATTACATGTTGTTTTGAAGTTGCTTGTGCTTAAGCGTTTTTGATTCCTTTTATTCAATAGCCTTGCCAAATCGTTTTCAACCAGAAAGTGACACTCTATATTCTTTTGAGTGCATTGGGCGCTAGGTATACTCACATCAATGGTGCATCGAGCCGGTCCCAAATCACGCGTCCTTTAATTACCGGTATTGAAGCTTTAAACCGTCTCGTCTTAGTCTATAGTCGTTCTTTTTCGAGTCGTGTTCAAATTTTGTTGGTGTAAAACTTCACTAGTTCCACGACGTTGTCAGGTGCGCAGAAGTCAACTTGACAGATATTTTGGGGGGTAATAGCAGACTATGTCTTTTCTTTTTTCCGGTCCAAAAGTCTCCCCCAATTCCTTTCCATGAACCCTTTTCCCGCGTTACTTTGAACCTGCCTTTGCAGTACACATTACACCATGCTTTTACTTTTTTTTGCGATTAACAACCACTTCCTATTTCCAACGCAGTGTCGTTTCTGCGCCACTTTGCCCGCATCACGCTCAGTGCGCGCGTGACGTCGCGACGCGTTTTGTGAATAATTGTCGCGTAGTTTAACTAGCCACACCTTTAGCGTATGTTTGTTTTAATATAAGAGAAACTAACTGGAGCTGCGGATTCGTTTGTGTTGAATAGGTTTTTATTTTACATTGATAAGCTAAAAATACCGTACCATAAGTAATTTTCGAAAATTGATCTTAAGGTACAGATGCATGCACATCAAGCTACTGTCAGTCTGTCAAATTTCTTTAATAGATTTTCAAATTAATCGCTAAAACATTAGGTTCATGGTTGATTGGGAAAATTTGACAGTCTTGGGTAGCACATGCTGGCGTCTTTGGAAGCGTTTTCAAAGAGACATAGAATCCAGCAGTGTTGCTGTGGCCTGTCAATGAGATTGGGCGTTGCCGGTGCGAAATTATAACTACCATGTTGAATAAATACATTGGCTAGCACCTTTTAAGACATTCCTGATTATCCTCCTGAAGTAGGTAGGTACGTACTTTAATAGGTAACCTTCTTATGTAGACTTAAGTTTACCTTTTCCTTATCGGAAACTTCTAGACACGTGGCAGGAAAAAGTTGTAGGTACCTACTGATTGTTATAATATTAATGAAATGATTCGTTTCTGAGATTTACTTGATATGACTTCTTCTTATTTACAAGAAATAAAAATAGAATAACATTTTGTTTCTTAATTACTTGGTTACCAAGAAAAACAAAAGTATGTAAAAGAAAAACCGGCCAACTGCGAGTCGGACTTGCGCTTGAAGGGTTCCGTACTATCGTGGTAGGGGAGCCCCATTTTCTAATTAATTTTTGGTTACCCTTCGGGTACCGAACCCTAATAAGTAAGTAGTGAAGTCGAAGACAATCTACCGCCCGTACTGGGCCGACGTGGTGGATCACTGCCCACTCCCTCTCCTAGAGAGGAGACCGGTGTCCCAGCAGTGGGACACGGTGTACATTACGGGGTAATTATGCTTATAATCAAAAATATTCAGGAAACATACAAACACGACTACTAATAAGAATCATCTAAACTGAATTCAAAACCTGTCATCATTGTAATGGAATATTGATGCTGTCAGCTCCTGAAAACAGTTCAGACACACTGATCGCGTTCAGTTTTGGTGAAATTCTCCCCAACTCATTCGTTTATAAATGAATGTGGTACATTTACGTTGCAACCTCTGCAGTGTACTTGATATCAATACGCTTGTCCATGGACGAGCATCGCCCTTTGTAACATTCGACTCTAACCAAAGCGGCAAAGCGGTTCCAGGAACATGTCCTTTGATATAATTACGGACGCATTGATTTCCCAGTTTAATTGCAGAAAATTTGATACGGTTGTAGTTCTGTGTGAATAAAAACATAATGAGCATTACTACATAACATAACGTGACTCCTGTAATCCACGAAGGGTAAGGCAGAGGTGTACCTAAAGTACACCCACATTTCGACAGTTATGTTTAAGTCCCATGTAATAGGGCGCGAGCCTATTGCCATCAACCGGGCTCAAATCTAGACTCCATGGTAGCTTGTTGGTAAAACTCAATATCAATTTGCTCGACCCGGGAATCGAACCCAGGACCTCATTCTCAGCAGTCGCGATTACGACCACTAGACCAATGTTCCAATGTGTAACTGTAGGTAAATGAGACTGTTTCGTACCTGATAACGACCTTGGTGATAGTGTCAACGTTACATGTAGCATGCAAGTACTCATAACCGCACAATTGTGAAACAAATGGACACATGGCTAAGTTTGACTAGACTTGAAAACTGACGCATCAAGAATTTGGCCATAGACGTGTTGGTTTCGGTTGGGAAATTGGAACCAACTGCAAGTTTGTGCTTTATATCATAATATTATTTATCACCTCACAAGGTTGTGAGGTAAACAATACATTTATCAATTAGATACTTTGTTACAGGTTTCATCAGGTGTGCATTGTAGAAAGAGTAGAATACTATACCGAAATAATTTTAGTTTCCTTTAAGCTTACAAGAGATGAATTAATTTGTTCAAATATACCTAAATCTATACATCTTCTATACATACATACATACACGTAAATAAAATTGGAGTGTCTGTTTGTAATATTAAAATAACCGCTTTTACTAAGTGCATATGATGCCAAAACAACATTTTTTAAACATTTTGTCTGTCTGTCTGTTTGTTCCGGCTAATCTCTGAAATGGCTGGACTGATTTTGATGGGACTTTCACTGGCAGATAGCTTATGTAACAAGGAGTAACTTAGGCTACTTTTATTTTAGATAAATAATTAGGGATCCGTGCAAAAAAAATAAAACCCTTGAAATTGGTAACAAAATTCGATTCAAATAGGGAAGTGCTTATAATAATAGGGATCATAATTACACGAACGAAGGTCGTGGGCAACAGCTAGTAAGCTATAAAATAATTCCAAATTATTATTGAACAAACCAAATCTAAACAAAACTACGTCATAACTGGAAAATAACAAAACAGAAACTTAATTTATTCACCAGCGCTGGTTTCACGTCAAAACTCAATAATATTTTTTTGAAACCAACTCGACTGGAATGAGCAGTCAACATAGCTCTGTTTTTTGCCCGACTTTGGTCCTGTCATGTCCCAAAACACCAACTTAATTTTACAACCCAGAAATCAAAGTTACTCTTAAAAACGTATGAGAACTTTTCTTTATGAACACCAAAGTTAACTTGGTGAAGTCCTCAAGGATATTTTAGGGTTGTTTTTCATTTTGTTGGTTCTCTAAATATGTGATTGTTGATATTATTACACAATGCAAGCATTAGTGATAGGTTGATTTGTCAAGATAAGGGTTTCTGATTTCTCATGGGGTTGGAATGATAAACAAGTTTGAGCTTTCGATTTTTTTAATGGGAAGATCAAGTCTAAAATCATTCTTTGGCTTTTTTTTTACGAATAGGAAATCATCAAATGACTTCTCCCGCTCCAAGCAGAGCGGAAGGGAGTGTCAGACTTGTACTGACTAATACCCATCCATGTTCCTTCCTTGCCCTTTGTGTTCCAGGGCCGCGGTATCTCTTTCGAACAGTCCCGCTGCCCTGGCAGGCATTCTCTGGCTTCAAATCTTTTCACCACATCGGTTACGGCTTAATTGGCACAAACGAGCATAATAATATTTTTAATAGTTTTACGATTAGAGTGTGATGATTATAGCTCATAAAAACTTATCAGAAACGTAATTAGATGGGCTAATAATATAATTTCTAACAGTAAAATGATCACCAGCCTACACTCCTGACCAATTTAAACTTAACTCACCCTCCATGTTCCAAATCAATAAAAATATAACGAATACCAGACACCATACACATCAGAAACAATAAAGCATTAATGACAAAGCGCTATTTGTCGCAAGAACATACATTCTTACATACATTAACTTTTTGCTGTACAGAAATTCTATCCTCCAGCCGCTGTAGCGCTTTCAAGCGAGTTCCAGGTGTCTAGCACGCCATTGTAGTACAAATACATGCTGGGGCTATTATAAGAGCACCCTCAATTACATTAATTGGCTTTAGAGTTAAGGGGAATGCTCACTGATGGGAGTGAGGTGTTGATGTTGACTTGGAGCAATAATTTCGGTGTAATCGTAGATGTTAGTTTTAGATGACGAAAGTTTTAATTTGTAAGTGGCAGCTCTTTTCTTAGAGAGTGTGCCAGCAATGAGTACCTTATAGGTGTGATGTTATTTATGTTTTATTAGCCTTAAATCATGTCACTGCAAAGAAAAATCCTTTTTAGGTTTCCGTACCCAAAGAGTAAAGACGGGACCCTATTACTAATACTCTAATGTCCGTCTCTCTCTGTCTGTCTGTCCGTCCGTCTGTCACCAGGCTGAATCTCATGAATCGTGATAGCTAGGCAGTGGAAATTTTCACACATGATGTATTTCTGTTGCCGCTATATCAACAAATACTAAAAATAGAATAAAATAAATATTTAAGGGGGGCCCCCATACAACAAACGTGATTTTTTTGTCTAATGTTGTATAGATAATGGTACGGAACCCTTCCGAAAGCCTAACTCGCACTTGACCAGTTTTTGTCTAATGTTTTATACATATTGGTACGGAACCCTTAGTGCGCGATTCCGACTCGCACTTGGCCAGTTTTTTGATATAGATTAAGAATGAGCATCAGGCAAACACAGTCGTGCTGACAATTTTAGACCTTTTTGTCCGCACCAGTAAAATATTTTTTTGGTATAAAGAATGTCAGTTTTATCTTTGAACACTTAGGATGACGTTTAAGTGGTTCATCTTGTGAATCCAGCAATCTGATCCTTGAAATTCATCCACACATGTAAAACACTAATTTAATCTTTAAGATAGAATCTTTAATCGTCATTATTGATCCAAATACTCTTCCATAAACGAATCAGCAATTTGAGTTCTGGAACGTAGTGTGGTGTTCCTTATTCGATCAGTAAGTTTAACGTTGAGTATGCTGCGCTCCATCGCCCGTTGCCAACCTTGAGTTTGGACTTCTGTATGTTCGTCAAAGACCAAGTCTGTGCACCATATCTACACACTTATAAAACACTAAATAAATCTTTAAGATAGACTCTTCAATCGTCATTTTTTGTCCAAAATCTCTCCCATAAACGAAATCTGTCACGTCAATGTCCGCTCATCACTAACTAAATCTTTGTCACATTATCCTATGAACACACTCCTTTACCAACCAAGTTTATAAGACGCAACAAAACTGATGGTTACCATTTAAGACCCATTAATTACCCATACAAACGAGCCCCCATTAACAATGGTATAAAGCTTCGTCGCCAGTTATTTAGACTGATTCCATGCACCATTCATTAGCGATCGGAGTTGGGATTAATTTTAGTTTAAACTTGACGATTAGTTAGATGGTGACTGATTAAAAGGTTGTTGTAAGTTGTGGGAGTGTGCTGCGTGTTTTAATCTAGGCTATAGAGAATCTTGTCAAGTAAGTTAATTTTGTGACCGTTCTTAAGCAGGTTTATGGCATCATATGGGTCTATATAAGTTTTCTGGTTACTTATGTCCATGCACTGCCTCAACTGGACTGGACTGCCTCGTTGGTCTAGTGGTCGCAAGCGCGACTGCTAAGCATGAGGTCCGGGGTTCGATTCTCAGGTCAAAGTGTTATTGAGTTTTTCATCTGGAATTTCTCAGTAGCAACTACGGAGTCTGGATTTGTGCCCGGTTGATGGCAATAGGCTCGCCCTCTATTTAAACATAAGTGGCGAACTGTGGATGTACTATTAGGTACACATTTGCTTAGCTCTTCGGCGATTACATGTGTGATGTTAGTTTATGTTACGTCTATCCATTATATTTTTTACTGTTCCATCATCTTTATCATGGATTGAATGTCACTGTGTCTAGCTAGGCCCTCTGTCTAGTCAGGTCTGGGCTAGTAACGATGCTAATTGGGCAACTCTAGATGTAATCGGAGAGCAGCGGTGGCCTAGTGGTAGCGACCCCGACTTACGAACAGTAAGTAAGTCGTAGGTTCGAACCCAGGCAGGCCTATTTCTTTGTGTAATTTATTTCATCACCACTGCTCTCAAAAATGGTGAAGGAAAACATCGTGAGGAAACCGGCATGTCCTAGAACCAAAAATTCGAAGACATGTGACATCTACCAACCCGCACTGGGCCCGCGTGGTGGATTATAGCCCATTCCCTCTCATAGAGAGGAGGCCTGTGTCCCAGCAGTGGGAACATTATAGGCTGATGATGATTATGATGATGAGACGTAATCTGTTCTCATAAAGCTTGTGTCGATGTCGGCTCAAAGGAAGAACTAACAAGTTTTTGTAAATGATGTTTTAAGTACTGCCTCTTCTATAACAGTTCCTCAAGGGAATAAAGTACACCAGTCCAGCTTAAAAGCAATGTATATGAGTAATTTAAAATAAAAAAATATACACACTCAAATCCGTTTGGTAACATATTAAAAAGGAATAGCAGGTTTATGACAACTGAAAAAACTGGCCAAGTGCGAGTCGGACTTGCGCGCGAAGGGTTCCGTACCATTATCTATACAACATAAGACAAAAACGGCAAAAAAATCACGTTTGTTGTATGGGGGGGCCCCTTAAATATTTATTTTATTTTAATTTAACTATTTATTTTTAAAGTGAATATACAACTAAATATTCTGTGAATAGTTCAAGTGTCTACCTGCTGCCGTTATTAATATCGAGCAAAAAAACGGCAGAAAATCACGTTTGTTGTATGGAAGCTCCCCTTAAATATTTATTTTAAAAATTTTAATTTTTTTAATTAAAAATTTAAATTGTCTAGCTATCACGGTTCATGCGATACAGCCTGGTGACAGACGGACAGAGAGACAGACAGACAGACAGACGGACGGACGGACATCGGAATCTTAATAATAGGGTCCTGTTTTACCTTTGTGTACGGAACCCTAAAAATGGACGGACGACTGAACTTGTATCAATCTTCAAACAACATAATATTGTAACTATGTATAATTATGGTCACCAATATCAGTTAAGTTTTGTGTTTATGCTAATGTTCTCAAAAGACTGTTTGCACAGTCAAAATTAACCTTCAAATATCACAACCATAAAACTATTCGAAGTTAATGTAAATTAACCAGTAATGAATGATATCAAAGTAATTTACATTTAAAATTAAATGAAGCATTAAAATTACAAAGTGCTTACATTTTACAAACCTTTTCATGTTAAAGTTACGGGTGGCAACGTATCACTATATATATTTTTAATGAAAACGAAACCACTGGAAACATTGCTTCGTTTAATATATTTCTGATCGCACTTTTTTAATTAAGTATCTTATAATATATTGAGGCCTTACACATCAATTCTTCAAGCTACTTAGGATCATGTTGCTTTTACATAAAGTTTGAAATTGCCTGTGTAGTTGTATCAGCTGTTGCAATAATATCGGCTAGAGTACGCTCAAGAATTTCACTTTCAATCTATCTATATCAATGGTGTGAAGAGGATTGGTTTGTCTGTCGGTTAAATAAATAAATCTGTATGTATTTAAAAAAAAGTGTGTGTGTACTTATTACGCACGTAAGAAGTTATACTTCTTTGGCGTATAAAACTAAAATGTTGACTAGCTAACTTTAGGGTGTATGTTGACTAGCTCACTTCAGGGTGTCGCTGTTACGTAACGGTGTGCGCGCGCATCGTAAAAATTTACTCCCATAATTTTTACCTAACGTGCCAAAAGAATTATAACATCAAAATAATTTCTAAATAAATGCAGGTCATTCGACTGGAAGAAATCTTGAACGTAAAGAAACTTTCAAGAAGTATGTATGTCATTTAAGCGTATAGTATATTCAGCTAGATGTTTCATGATCAGTTTTTTTTATAAATTAAACTTTTTATTTAATTACATCAAAATAATCTGTTAAAAGCAACTGCAACCAGCAAAAACAATTAACCAAAAAATATTTCTACACCAACAAAAACCGCAGGCGAAACATAGTTACCAATAAATTCTGTATTCGCGTGACACCGACAGATGTTCCTTGGCTTATCTCATCAAAAAAGAAAGCAAACGCAGGAATAGTCCTACATTTCTATATAGGTCATCTACCTTATGTATATCCCTTCAATATAATATATATTTTTTAAGTGCACGCTTCCAATTTACATCAGGATATTTACAAAATGAGATTAAGATGGTATTTTAAGATTGCGAACCTTAATTATGAAGTTTTTAGTCTTTACACTTACATAATAATAGGTAGGTACTTAAGGAATTCTTAATGTGGGTGGTATTTTATGAAAACTATGGGTCATTGGTAAATAGGCCACTTGATGGGATGTCGATAACTTTCAAGTTGTGAACACCTGTAATAGCAAGTGGATTGCTGATGCCTATATGCATAGTTGTGGCGACTGCGAACCGGAAGACATTGCGTGCGGCCTCAGTCCAGCTGGCAGTGGACGTCTTTCGGCTGAAATGAAGATGCCTGGTTTCGTAAGCTTCAGATTAATTTCATCAGCATCCAAAGTCTTCATACCAGAACAGAAAACAATGCCAGTGTGTCCTCAAACCGGTTACAGTATCTTCCTGGAAAGAATTTTACTACTCCATAATGTCTTGATTCTAACTGTTAAAAAAAGGTCAAGTGCGAGTCGGATTCGCGCGCGAAGGGTTCCGTACTATTATCTATACAACATTAGACAAAAACAGCAAAAAAATCACGTTTGTTGTATGGGGGCTCCCCTTAAATATTTATTTTATTTTAATTGAATTATTTATTTTTAAAGAAAATATACAATTAAATATTCTATTCTATTCTATGTGTCAAATATCATCCAAATCCTTCCAGCAGACAGGCAGACAACGACTTTTGCATATGAAAAATAGTCTGAAAGTATCATCATCATCATCTGCCTTTTCCCAACTATGTTGGGGTCGGCTTCCAGTCTAACCGGATGCAGCTAAATACTAGTATTTTATATGGAGCGACTGCCTATCTAACCTCCACAACCCAGTCTGAAAGTATCAATTGCTTAATTAAATAATTATTGCGCGGGGAGAAAGGTGTCCTCACATTCGTGGGTTAATTATGATGATTGATCCAGTAGGCTATCGTCACAGCTGAAACAAAACCAAATATTATTATTTTGACATTATTAATAACGATATCATATCTACAAGCTGCTGTTAATGATTAACATCATTCAGCGAATTATCTTGAGAGCAATCGGTAGCCTTCGACACGTTACAAAACTTGAATGTTTGTAGTAATGTATTAAATATTATCTTATCTCATAAGTGCTTACTTAGTGCATTTTGTTAGTCATTTTGATCTTCTCGTTATTTTGGAATTTTATTGATCGACTTGGGTGCCGAATCGCCAATGAAAAATCAGTAAATCGCTTTCGAGATGATAATGAATCTCAGCCTTTTGAATAACTAGTACTCTCGTGTTAGTAAACATGGTTTGGTTCCACTTTAAACAAATAAAGTAACGAGGGCGAGGATCGAAACCACGACCTTTCAAATTGAGCTAGATCCGCTGACTTGCAAGAAGGCTTACAAAACAATATGCTTTTGGCTGTGCACTGGCAATGTGAAATGCACAGAGCATTGTCGAATTGTGGCAATAAATGGTCGTTGTCTAGATGATTCGACTAAATTCAACCTTTAAAGTTGTTATAATAATCAAAGACATCACTATATTTTTTTTTCGGCCAAGGAATCTGCATTGCCAACCAACGTGGCAATGCTGCCAGCCTTCTGGGCACTTTTCCTATTGACATCGATGTGGACGAATTTTTTGACTCCCTGTAACCCTTTTGATACTTGTACATATTTTTATTACTATTATAGATTTGTAGCTTGTAAATAATGAACATATCAATAACATTTTCATCACTAGTTTAAGTCGAAGGAAAACTATATGGGTAATGTTGAGAACGTGGTCACAAAGCACCATTCACAAAAAATAAAGACATTATTATCATCTGGCTTATATTCTCTGAAGGGTCAAACAGAGGTACACCTCTGTAGAACACCCATATTTCACCAGTTAAGTCTTGGCGCCATATAAAAGAGGGCGAGCTTATTGCCGTCATCACAAATCCAGACTGCTAAAAATTCTCCCCCCTTAACCCCTCTTGCCTAGCAGCGCTTGCGACTAGAGACACGACCCTACCTTCGTTTTTACTTCAAAAGCTTCAATACAACCATGTACTACCAATAAAGCTACACAAACGTAACACAACCCAAATCACCAATCACCATTCACTACAAAATTAATCCTTAATTCAGCGGAGAGTCGACGTTATGCGAAGTCATATCACCAATTACTGACATAAATTGACCTGCACCACGGCAATCCAGACGCAAAGCGAGGTCTAGTGAAATAAACCTCTGGCACTTTGTCTATGTACTAGTATTAAACCCCGTTAAAGCTTGTAAGTGGTGCAAGTGGGGAGATTATGGGGGTTTTAGGGGGGGTGGTGGAAAGTTCACTTTATTGGAGTACCTAGATGATTTTGTTTGTTGATGTTTAGTTGTGAAAGAAGTTTTGGTTGTGTTACTGTAATTGAGTCTTCTGTTATAAGCAGACGTCATCATCATCATCATTTCAGCCGAAAGACGTCCACTGCTGGACATAGGCCTCCGTCAAGAGTCGCCACGTAGTATCCCCGCAACCTTATCCCGATAATAATAGTAATCAAGAAATAATCAATCTAATCTTCAATCAAGTAATAGGCCCAAAACGAACCTATCCTTGCTTTGCCAAGCTGTTACTCTTAATTTTTCCTTTGAAAACATCTCCTAACATAACCTGATACGTAACCCAAGACTGAATCCGGTTGCAACCATATGAACCTAGGAGTTTCTGAGAAAACCGCCGTAATGGTTACAACGACGGTCGGACTTTTATCTGACAACGATAAACTCCAATAGCCAACGGCTAGTCCTATCATTTTATGACAACAGCTAAATAAAGACCACCACTGTCTTCAGGAATCATCCTTGAGTCCATAGCTACCAGAACATTGTACCCCAAATCGCTCTCGCTCATCCCTAGCACCGCTTACAAAGAGCAACAGAGCGGGCACGCACGTCCGATATGCCGCGAGGCAATTCGACCAGGGCTGGCTCGCACCTGGCATTAAAATATACTATTGTACACACACAGGATTTGCCCAGCATTGGTGGCTAAGCTGATGATGATTGAATCATGAAACAACAGGAGTAGGTTTGGAAGGTAGTTAAAAGGTTATAAATGTGTAAGTGATTGAGCTATACAATTCTGTGGGGATGAGCTAGCGATGAAAGCCTTGCGTCACACGCACGAGGTAGTTTGATCAAATCGGGGTAAGTACCATTTTTATAATTTATATCCTACTTTCTTAGTTTACCCTCGGTATGACGAACCTCGATGCAAGAAAAATATCGTGACTATTTAATATTAATCTTAAATTCCCAATACGCCTTGATACATATAATCTCTTCTCACTAGGTATCAATAAATAGGTACATATAAAATAAGTCAGCAAAGTTAATAGTGAAACTGACTACCCAGAGTGCGCTGGACGTGTTAACAATTTAATGCATTTCATCATATACCTATAGATTGCTGACGACAGTGTTCGATCTCATGCAATAATTTGAAATCTGTTGCCTTGGGCATCAGAATCTCTTAATACCATACCAAATTCCGTAAATGTAGGTAACTGACTTCTTTGTAATATTGCTCATCCCTGAATTTTCGGCAAAAATTCAATGCAAATCATCTGAGGCTAGAAAACATATCCGTTGGTTATTCAATTACACTTGAATGCAAGAATTGAGTCCACGATCTTTATCACAGAAATTGGATGCTTACAACCGCTATAAAAGTTGCATTACCTGCATACTATCATCATGATAAAAATCATACTTTTACCACGTAGAATTATAGTTTGGTAAATATCAAATACACAGTGGTAATTACTGAATTCGGGATAGCGATATCTTGGCAGTAAATTGGTGTTTTATGTGAATGTGCGAAAGATAGAGGAAATGGAGTAAATGTTAATATATGTGCATTTATAGGGGCTTATCAGGCCGAAGGCGCGAATATGAGCTTTTTCCAGAACACGGTAGGTACAATTAAATACGGACGGCCGATGGGGCCGAAAAGTTCTGGAGTGGTGACCGCGAACCGGAAGACGTTGCGTTGGAAGGCCTCCCACTAGGTGGACCGATGCCCTGTGGAAATTTGCGGGGATCCGCTGGATGCGAGTCGCACGGGACCGATCAATGTGGGGACAGTTGGGGGAGGCCTGGGTCCAGCAGTGGACGTCTTTCGGCTGAAATGATGATGATGAAGGAATATCGCATTATTATCGTAATCGCCCTTTCAAGCAGGTGAATGAGAGGAAGTAATAAGATGTTAAGGTGTACTTTCATAATTATTATTTGCCTTTTATGATTACTATTGAATAAGAAAGTTCGAACGTTCAAACTTCCTTATCTTAACAAAAAGTTAGCGCGGCCATTAATTCATCAGATAAGTTTACATTATGTGAGGTACAGATCCTCTCTCCTTCATTTTCGTTCATTAGCATTGCCACTGCAACCTCAAGTCACAGAATCTCAATCCTGAGAGAGATGGAAGTAGTAATAGTCGTGCAAAATACACCGAAACCAAGATCCAAATTTTAAACAGCATTTGGGTAAGTTTACACCTGATTGTCTCCAAACTAGTGGTGTTTATTATACAACTTCAGTAATAATAGTCAAAAGTACCACAATAGTAGCTGCTCTAGAAACCGACTTCCACAAGCTAAACAGCATTCGGATAAGAAAACGAAACAAACCAAAACTTCTCTAGAATGTCCTTAGACTATTGTAATATTTATCAACACAAATGATCAGCTTTGAAACACACCTGACTAAAGCATAGGAGTTTCACACAGTCCTTGAATTGCCAAACTTACAACAGCTGACAAAACTTCTTGTGCTTCCCTATTCATAGGTAACAAAACATCTACGAGTACCCTGATAGGTACATACACAGCATCTTACTCCTAATCTCCAACACGGAATGGTATAGCAACAGTGGCACACTTTACACTGAAAACGCTTTTGAATAATTTACCTGATTCTCATTCAAATGAAACTTAGTGAGGACCAATGCTAATTTTGTCATTCGAGAAAAAGATGCACTTTCATTTTAATTCCGTGTAATAAGGCGCAAGTCTATCGCTAGCAATCGTGCAGAAATTGCTAATTTTAAAACCTAATGAAACTTTACCCGATCCAGGAATCAAACACAGGACCTCTGCTCAGCAGTCGCGCATGCAACCACGAGACCAACGAGTATCGTAAAAAAAATTGCAAATAGTGTCACAATATCAAAAATATATATATATATTGTGAAGCCACCGAAATATGCATTCAGATTCATTTTAAATTTCAGATCTGCCCAAATCCCTTCAAAACATAATTAATCATGCGTCACCGGATCAGCACATAACGCGCCACAGCCTAAAGATTACGACACACCCTACGTACACCTAGCTACAGTACGCAAACACAAACGGAGCGGAATCAGATACACTGCACTCCACGCATTGGGATCGTGGCCCGGCAAGCCACGACCAAATCCGCTTTGGAGTCAGGAAGGAATCTTCAGGTGCTATTTCGGAAACATGAGCAATAAATCGACCATTAGCGGAAAGAAAAGAAGGAACTAACGGTGCCCAAGTTAAGGCACACAATAAACACCGAGTTTTGTAATTGCTATATTTAGAGAGAAATTATAACCTATTCTATTTTATATTACACGGGTGCTCAAATTCATTATTAAAAGTCAATTTTTCGAATCAGGCTGAAAATCAGGACTTACTGATATACAAAAAGCGTCTATTGCAGGATGTCGTACATTTAAACAACAACAATAGCGCAAAAAATCTCGGGGAGCTCGTGGTTAAATAATATCAGCGGCTCGGGTCGATCTTTAGGTTAAGCCGTGCTTCCCTAGGTTGGTCTGTGGATGAGTGACCACCCATTACATACCGAGTTTCCTCCGTGCCTCGGAAAGTACGTTAGCCGTTGGTCCCGGCTGTCATTTGAAGATCTTTGACAGTCGTTAGGTAGTCAGTGGCCCAAAAAAGTCTGACAACCAGTCTTAAGTACTAACTGGGTTGTGGAGGTCAGATAGGCAGTCGTTCCATGTAAAATTCTGGTATTCAGCTGCATCCGGTTAGACTGGAAGCCGACCCCAAGATAGTTGGGAAAAGGCTAGGCAGATGATGATGAATTGCGCAAAAAATCTCCGTCTTCATTCTGGACAGTATTTTATCTGTCTAGAATGAAGTTGGATTTTTTTGCGCTGTGCCGTAGTTAAATCACTAGTACTAACTGGGTTGTGGAGGTCAGATAGGCAGTCGTTCCATGTAAAATACTGGTATTCGGCTGCATCCGGTTAGACTGGAAGCTGACCCCAACATAGTTGGGAAAAGGCTAGGCAGATGATAATGAATTGCGCAAAAAATCTCCGTCTTCATTCTGGACAGTATTTTCTTTTTTGTCTAGACTGAAGATGGTTTTTTTTTGCGCTGTGCCGCAGTTAAACCTCTGAAATTGTTGTTGTTTACATTAAAGTCATCCATGCTTAAAGCATCATACCTCGATCATCAATCAGGCTGCGAAGCGTGCTTCATTACGGCATTATCCCCAGCTCGCTCATCCGCAGCTAATAGTGTCCCGATTATCAGGGTCACAGGATCGCACTGATTTCTGCAGCTCATTAAGATGAGGGTAGGTAGAGGTATGGTTATTGAGGTGTACTTGAGTACCGTACACAAAGATCTATGAACTTAAGTAAACTTTACCCAACTAGGTTCTGTTTATAGCTAACTGCGAGGATTCGAGCGTCAAAATTATGAAAGCGCTTTTTTACATGACTACCTTGAAATATTGTGGTATTTTCTGCTAGAAATCGCCATTGCCGTGGACAGTATAGGTTCCTTCAATCATAGTCAAAATACCTTTACTATTCTCTCTATCAAATACAATCCATACATATATGTGAAAGTAACTCTGTCTATCTGCCCGTCTATTTGGCACAGAATATAGTCCAAAACTTAGGTTAGGATACTTTTATCCTACTAGTAAGACCCCTTGGGGTAATTTCTAACGTCCGACAATACAAAACGAAGAGATCTTACTACTTCCACTGGCCATAATTACATGTACAAACGTGCAACTCTGCTTCCCCCCACACCAAGCTCACCTACGTAACGACCACTTGGAACCAACAAGTCATGCTCCTGAACTTAAGAGCAGTTTCTATTTTTCACACGTCCCCCGTAAATTCACATCCACTGCGGATCAAATTAAAGTGTACACCACTTTCATGTGGAATTACAGTGCATGCCACTAGTACACCATCAACGGCCTTAAAAGGCGCTATATCATTGCCGAGTTATTTTGTACGCTAGTGTAATTTGGTGTGGTGTACTTTATGCGAATTCTCCCGTATATGACGGTCTTACGAAAGTGTATAGACGCCTTTATGGTTTGAAGTCTACATGTATGAGATGAAAATTGAGGTAGAATCTACTGACAATAGGTTTCGCAATTTGTGATTTTGTTGTACTTTTTAACGTTTCAGCAAATTCCTTGAGCCTGACTTGACATATTCGTGCGTACTCCTATTATATTTATAGTAGTTTTTCAGAAACACTGTATTTTTCCCCCCTTTTACAATGTCAGTGACTGACAACCAGTTTTACCAAGGGGTATCGTATCATCCAGTACTAACTGGGTTATGAAGGTCAGATAGGCAGTCGCTCCATATAATATACTGGTATTCAGCTGCATCCGGTTAAACTGGAAGCCGACCCCAACATAGTTGGGAAAAGGCTATATAGCCAGAAGATGATAATGTAAGTGACTGCATCAGAGAAATCAATACTGAAAAGATTCATAATCACAATCGGAGAATGACAACATGCACAGTCACTATAATGTTGTTATTTCCTATCTTTATTACAGCACAAACGCATATAACAGTAAATAACGTAAATATCCCAGAAACTCCTCCGCATATTCTTATTCTCCTAATCCCATTAATATTCATATCTGGTCCTGAACCTAGAAATGCACGAACGTAAACTTTAAAGAATGTACAAAACTCGTAAATAGTTTAAATATACGTTCTTAAAGTCACAGTCGATACATTGGTCCCAGGATTGTTAGCCGCAGGATAAGAAGTAAAGAAAACATATCTTTACTTCTTGCGAGAAAATTTGTAACGTTTGTATAGCTATAAACTATCGTCATAAGTTATATTGTACAGATCAGAAAATGTTATACACTTACGAATGCAATTGAACACTTACGAAATGTTAAATGTTTAGTTCCGTCATCTTGAAATTAGTGCAGAGTGTGCATCCAATATGCAATTCTGTCAATGAGTTAGTAAAATATTGACAGTGATTTAAATTAATGCCGTACTAGAAAAAACACATCGCTTTCAGCTTCCATCTGCGTTAAAAATATCTTTTTTCCAATATAAAATACAGGGTAACATTGCTTGTGATATCAACACGAACACACAACCTCCTTATCCAGCATTCAAATTCCGGACACAAAATGGAAGCAATCAGGGTCCATACCGGCGACCTCATAACTCGATAGAACATAAATTTTTACAAGACGCTAAAAGCATAGAGTACGGCGGAGTGTGACACGTAAATTGTCATCAGACTTTTATGTAGCCATGAAACGTGCTCAGTCATTACTTTGGGAAACGTTTCATGAGTCTTGGCTTCACTGGGAATGGCGGAGAGGTTTTTTAAAGATGTGATGTTTGGTGTCTGTTTGTGGCAGAAAGTTTAAATATTACAATCTAAAAATTAGTGGGAAACTACTTCATGTACAAAAAAAAACAAGTCAGTTTTAATAAAACAAAAAAACAGTTTTTATTAAAAATGCAATTTTTCACACCTAATCGTCATTTGATTTCCGTACGGCGTTATGGGCTGAAATTAATAGTATCTTGAAATTAATCGTTTTGTATGTCTGAAGGAATACCTTTGTCTAGGCCTGTGCTCGTCTAAGACACCAGATATGTCTGTAAACCTTTTTCAGAAGATTAAATATGAATTTTCAATTAAAATATTAAAACCTAATAATCTAATAATTATTATAAAAACTAATAATATCTTCAAAATCCCATCCTACTTACAATAGTGAACACCAACACACATTGTTACACACACATCACACACACACACACACACCACAACTCACCACACATTGTTTGTCACATTGTTTATTGTTTGTTTATTTATTTTGTGTAATTTTTAAGATGTTATTAATGCCAAATAAAAACAATTTTCTTTCTTTCTTTCTTCTTTCAACAATTAGTTGCAGCAACCCGATATTTTGCTTCAATTACTGTCGCTCTGTCACCTAGAAATAATCTCGAACAGGTGGGGAGCTGTTTATCAACTTTCTACACCCACTGATTAGGGGGTGATAGTGATAAGTGCACTGATTACAGTTGTAGCCGATTAAGTGGGATGTGTGGTTGCGAAGTGTTTTCTCTTTAGCTGGCTTGTAGTTGTTGGTTAAACGGATTAAATACGTAGGTACCTATTAATGTAAACGAACACTTGTCCGCGCCGACAAAATCGACCGCGCCGAATGAAATGTTCTATCATACGTATAGCGTTGTCTATTCGTCCCATTCGGAGGTAAGGTTCTAAGGTATTCGAATGGTGCGAGGATTCATAGAATTTCATACAAGTAATTCTAGAATTCGAACCTTACGCTCTTTCGCGTCCTTCGGCTGTAATAAGTGTGCGTGTACCTTTATACGGATGATCTCGTTGGTCAAGTGGTCGCAAGCGGTACTGCTGAGCGTGAGGTTCTGTGTTCAGTTCCCCAGGCTTTTTTCAGTAGCTCGAAGTCTGAATTCGTATCCTGTTGATAACAAGAGGGTCAACTCCTATAACAAACAAATGAATATAGTTTTAAGGTTCTATTTACTAAAACAATTTGTATTTCATCATATTTATGTTAGTCTGTAAGGTAATTATGGGCCAAAGTTGCCTAAGAATAAATGAATGTTATGTTATAACATGTATGGGAACAAAAAAGAAACGTAATCCTACCAAATACCCTTCGAATATTGTAATATTGGCGAGTTGATATTTTTTGTTAATTATTGATTTCCTGTGAAACATGATTTCGTGGAAAGTTTTGGTTAGGTTAGGTTAGATTATTTTCCTAACTACCTATAAGTACCGGAAGTGGTAAAGAGTGGTTTTATTTTGAAGATAACAGATGACTTTCAGAAACTATTTCTTTCAGTGACAATCCTATGAGGCTGGTTTGTTATTCACATAAAAATATCTTACTTAATATTTTAGAGTCATTTGACTACCTTCTGAAACTTTATCCTGAAAAAATATGTAAAACCAACTACATATCATAATCCTACTTACCTAAAGCCTTTAACTCAATAACAACACCCTCAGCCAAAAAACCAGACAAGTAACATTACAACGAAAAAAAAACCGAACACCCCAATAAATACTGCATCAACATTTGATTTATTATCCGATAAAAGCAATGCTAGGGATGCGAAAATTGAAAAACTACAATAAAAATAATAATCGTTATGCAAAACACTGTAATGGAATCACTCAATCGGAGTAATGTAACGAACGATTGATTTATAACTTGTCGAGTAAGAAAAATGACTATAAAATACTGTGTGAGCTTTAGAGCCGACGGGACGGAGACGATACGAGATTCTTTCAGAGGGTTTTTTAGGCAGTTAACATACCTATCGACGCAGAATCGTAATGAATCGGTCAGAAAAAAACTTAATGTCCATACACTAATGTAAAGGATTAGTCTGACATAGTGTAACGTGAATGGATAAAATAAGGAAAAAGTACACATGCGCAAGTCTGAAACTGGCGGCGCCACGCCGGTGATTGAAAAGTTGTGTGGTAATCGGTTATAGTGGTATGGACATTTGATGCGGAGGAATGAGGAAAATGTTGAGTATGAATGTAGAGAAAGAATAAGAATAGAGTAGAGAAAGACCAAAGAAAGGATGGATGGACTGTGTGAAGGATGATATGGCTAAAAGTGGTAACTGCTGAGATGACGTATAAGTGAGAAGTATGGAAGAAGAAGACATGCTGCGCCGACCCCAATAACTTGGTATAAGGGCAAGAAAACGATGATGAGTCTGACGTGGTGTCGAGTATGACGTCGGTGAGTTTGTCTGTTTGTGTGGTCGCTTTCTTTTTGTGACAATAAAATTTGGTAAGGTTCGACATATGATTAGTATCGCATATGCGCAAGTCTGAAACTGGCGGCGCCACGCCGGTGATTGAAAAGTTGTGTGGTAATCGGTTATAGTGGTATGGACATTTGATGCGGAGGAATGAGGAAAATGTTGAGTATGAATGTAGAGAAAGAATAAGAATAGAGTAGAGAAAGACCAAAGAAAGGATGGATGGACTGTGTGAAGGATGATATGGCTAAAAGTGGTAACTGCTGAGATGACGTATAAGTGAGAAGTATGGAAGAAGAAGACATGCTGCGCCGACCCCAATAACTTGGTATAAGGGCAAGAAAACGATGATGAGTCTGACGTGGTGTCGAGTATGACGTCGGTGAGTTTGTCTGTTTGTGTGGTCGCTTTCTTTTTGTGACAATAAAATTTGGTAAGTTTCGACATATGATTAGTATCGTTGATTACGCTATCAAGTTATTCAACATTGCCTATAGCAGGAATATAAGTTAAGAAAACATCATGAAGAAACCGTGTTTCAAAACCAAAAATTTGGCAGACGTGATTATGGCGGCTGCCTGCTCTGAGACCGTGTCTGTGGTGGATTACGGCCCACACCTTCACAGGACGCAGGTCTTTGTACCAGCTGTGGAACTGGCCAGTTCCTGCCATCTGAATGCACCACATATTGGAACTACTACGACTGACGCACTAGATTTATGTAATGTTGTGATTTTAACTATCCAAAAGTCATGGCATACATAACATTACATCACGCATTTCATCACACATCATACATCATTAGTCAGAGGTGTACCTAATAGTACACCCACATTTCGCCAGCTACGTTAAAGCTAGCCCATGTAATAGGGGGCGAGCCTATTGCCATCAACCAGGAATAAATCCAGACTCCGTGGCTGATACTGAGAAATTCCTAATGGAAAAAATTCAATAACATTTTGCCCGACCTGGGAATAACACTTTGCCCGACCTGGGAATCGAACCCAGGTTGTCATGCTAAGCAGCTGCGTTTGTGACCAACCAGGCAGTCATGGCATAATTTTTTAAATAACATTTTTTTTGTTTTCGAAGAATTTCGGCTTTCACTCCGAAAATCGTGAGGTCTAAAGCGATTATTTTCATTAAAATGTTAGCTCTTTAGCAGATTATAAGCTACCGACTTTTGGAAACGATTCCTTGCTCATCATATTGAATCGGTAATGTATTTTTATGGCGAAGTGAATGGAGGTCGATGTTGATTGATGGAACTTCATGTATTAAGCAATTTAGCGAACTTATGGGGCTATTATTTCCCTATTATGTATATGTGCATAATAACCCGTAAATGTAACTTAAATTAAGCGGAAAATGAACGATCTTAGGGTATAATGTCTTATAACGTTCGACTCATTTTATTTGTAGATCTGGTTGGTATCATATTATTATATTATGTTATAGGTATCCAATGCCTTAAAAGTGGTTTGAGCACCGATTTTAAAGGTTTAAAAGTTTATTTATTAGATGTCTGCTTTTTATACTTTCTTATATTTAACCATCTCTCTTAAAAAAAGTTAATTTGCAGTAAAGAAAAAAATACTTACATTCTAGTTTTTTGGCACTCTTGCGAGTTGCGAGCTTCAATTTTAGTTAAACATTTTATGGTTTCAATTCTTGCAAAAGAGTTTGAACTTACGTAGAGGACATACATACATACCAGCGCCACTCAAAGGCACTTTCAATATCTTTGAAATGTCGCCCCAGTAGTTTCCAAGCTATGTTTAAAAATGACAGTGAATAAGTACCTAATGGCAGGACGGTGACTCATCGGTAACAAATGCTATAATCACGGCTTCTTCGGTATACTTTGACAACTAGTGCGGAAAGCCGCACAGGATGGCCTAATGTAAAAATACTATACTTTTCTTGGGGACAAAGTAAGTGCATAAAATGTTTATCAATGGGAATCAAGGCATGATGGTATGGTGTTGTTTGATCGTTGGTAGGTAAACTAATAACTCAATTCAGTCAGACAGTCTGAGTCGTTTTGTTTTGATTAACTTGACTGCGGACGAGGTATTCAGATCTAAGTCTAGTGTTCGTAAACGTGGCTGCTTCACTGCGTTCGATTCCCGGGATCTGACTAGCGTTGAAAAAAGCAGGAAAAAATTCCCTTTTTTCCAATTGCGTTGTTTTTTTTCAATGTTTCTTTCGAAAGTTTCAAGAACTTTTGCCAGGATATTTTTCACGTTTTTTTCCAATATAACCGAAAAATATGAAAGAAACGGGATGTTTATTTTTCAAATACGTACAAGTACTAGAATAATTAGGGTTCCGTACCCAAAGGGTAAAAACGGGACCCTATTACTAAGACTCCACTGTCCATCTGTCTGTCTGTCTGCCTGTCTGTCTGTCTGTTTATCGGTCTGTCTGTCGGTATATCCGTCTGTCTGTATATCTGTCTGTCTGTCTGTCTGCCTGTCGGTCTGTCTGTTTATCGGTCTGTCTGTCGGTATATCGGTCTGTCTGTATATCTGTCTGTCTGTCTGTCTATCTGTCTTTCTGTATCGCTGTCAGTCGGTTTGGCTGTCTGTCTAGCTGTCTGTGTGTCTGTTTATCTGTATGGCTGGCTGGCTGCCTGTCTGTCTCTCGGTCTGTCTGTCTATTACCCAATTAATTGACACCCAGGACGGAAAAACCAAAAATTTTCCTCGGCGTCATCTTGGACTTTTATTTTGACAAACACTGAAAAAACACCCATTCAAATTTGAATCAGCGATCCTAGCTATTTTCTTCAACTCAGCCTACCCTTCAAGTAATAACAGGCGTGATGTTATGTATGTTGTATTCACCTCCCGTATGTTTTCTTTTTTTTGTTTTGTATTTTACCTATTAAAATACATTCCAATTTCAATAAAACATTGAAAAAAACAACTTGTTTTTTTCAATTTTTCAAAACATCATTGTTGTTTTCGGCATTTTCAACGCTAGATCTGACTGAGCATACTATTAATATGGTACCAACTACCATTAGGAAATTCTCAGTCTATTACTAGTAGTATCGGTAGTTCGTGGAACGTGGATTTTCAATTCCAATTGCGCTCAATACTTAGAACTGGCAAAATATGGCTATAGGCACTAAATTAATGCAAAAGCCTTTCAGCGAATACAGCAAATACTTAGTTAACAACGCACGGATTCAAAATCATGGACTAATTCCATGAATTTAGACAGATATTAGTAAACTTCATGTAAGTAAGTAACTAAAAATACTGGTATTCAGCTGCATCCGGTTAGACTGGAAGCCAACCCCAACATAGTTGGGAAAAGGCTAGGCAGATGATGATGTAAGTAAGTAACAAAACCTAGTTTACCATAAATACCTGTACAATTTACAACCAGCTCAGTTCTGTAGGTACCCAAGTACCCAACGTGGCAGATTTCCAAGCAGCTTGATCGACTTGCGGTTCAAAGTGTACCTTGTGACCTCTTGCAACAGCCGACTCGCTCGAACAAACGAAGCGTATTGTTACTCTGAATGCGAGCTATAATAAATACGTTACCAGAGTTTAATCTACTCAGATTGTGCGAGATTCTGTGATAGATTATCTGGCGGGAGACTACGGTGGGTGCGGAGTTAAGTATAGTTTTGAATGCCAATTTTAACTAATGAAATTGCAACACGTGGGAGATGGACCAGTGTGCGGTAGTCAGAATACAATGGTGACAATGTGTTCACAGAACTACCTGAAAACCTTATTGGCCTATCATGCCCCCACGGCGCCACTACGCCTAGGTATCTGGATCAATCTAATAATTTGGAATTTGATTTAATATACTCCTCAGAAATACAAAAATCTATTTCATTTTTATGTCATCTTCTAGGTTACCGACCAAAGCTTCTGCTTCTGTTGCTGCGCTGTACAAATGCCAAATGTAGGAAATTCAGCCTTTTTTTTCGGTTAGGAAATCATCAAATGACTCCTCCGGCTCTGGGCGAAGTAGAAGAGAGTGTCAGTCTTGTACTGACTAAAACCCATCCATGTTCCTTCCTTGCCCTTTGTGTTCCAGGGCCGCGGTATCTCTTTCGAACAGTCCCGCAGCCCTGGCAGTGTCCCGCAGCCCTGGCAGGTTCCTTTCAGCCTCATTTACCAAAACATGCACCCAGGTTTTGGTCCCAAGTCCCTCCGTACAGTGGTCCGAAAAGTCCCAGTATTTCACCTAACCCTATCTATCTCGCGGCTCATTCATCATGGCGGGCTGTTTGTACCCCTGTTTGCCGTGCACTTAACTAGTAACACTCCTCAAACTAAGATGAATAAGTTTTTGTCGTGGTGTTCTCCATTTCTCGGTGGTACTGGAAATTAAGGAAATATTTGTTACTTTAGAAGTGTCAATATGAGGAGTGTTTTCTTTAGCTAGTGACTTATCCGTGGTTTGACATGACGGGGATGAATTGTGGTGCATCTGAGTTTGCGGAAGTAAAATCTGTGAGCAATCTATTATATTGTGATGGTGTTTTGTTTCATTTTTAGGGTTCCGTACCCAAAGGGTAAAACGGGACCCTATTACTAAGACTCCGCTGTCCGTCCGTCTGTCTGTCTATATGTCCGTCTGTCACCAGGCTGTATCTCATGAACTGTGATAGCTAGCCAGTTGAAATTTTTAGAGATGATATATTTCTATTGCCGTTATAACAAAAAAATACTAAAAACAGAATAAAATAAATATTTAAGGGGGGCTCCCATACAACAAACGTGATTTTTTGACGTTTTTATGTTCTATATTAATGACGGCGACAGGTAGACGCTTGAAATATTCACAGAATATTTAGTTGTATATTCACTTTTTTATGCCGTTTTTATAGAGAATTGTACGGAACCCTTCGTGCGCGAGTCCGACTCGTTTTTGTATGTGTGTTTTTTTGTATGTTCATGGTTATCTTAGGTTACAAGCATCTGGTAGGAATTTCTCACTAGCAGCCATCGAGTCTAGATTTTTGCTTGGTTGGTGGCAATAGGCTCGCCTGGGACATGGGACTTAAAACATAACTGGCGCAATGTGGGTGTACTACTAGGTACACCTCTTCCCTCACGCTACTCTGCCTAACCCTTCGGGGATTACAGGCGTGATGTTGTGTTATGTGTTATGTTATGCATTTGGTAGCGCCACTCGGTCCATGAAGATCAAAGAAATTGGCCTATCATCGTGTCGAATCTGGGAAAGAAAAACATTGTTGTTATTTTGTTTCTTGATAACATTGTCAAAAAAAAATCTTGTTTTGTATAAAACAAGAAAATTTTAATCGTCATTCACAATTGAAAAAATAATCAGAAATATTTGGCTTCAGCAAAAAGAATCCCTCTTTCACGTTTCGTTCAGTTTAAAGCCAATATAAACAAAGTAAATGTGAACCGCCCATTGTTGTAAATCTCACCTACCATTAACCCTTCGACAATCACAGGGTTACAATATTATTTATACAGTCTGTAAACTATAAATCCGATAAATGTCTCCGAACAATTCTGATGTTCTTGGCGATATCATTTATAATTCTGTTGACCCCAAGCCGTATAAAGAGCGCGAAGATATCTTAAGGTCCCATAGATCATGGGCATAGTTCTCGAAATAACAAATATTCAATAAACTAACAATAAACGTATTTATTACGCTATTTAGATTTTTACTTTAGATTGAGAGCAAATTAAATTGTATAATGAATACAAATATATACTGAACACATCTTAACATAAAAACCAAATAAAAATAGTCCTTACACCAACAAAATAAGACCCCAAAAAAATTTTTTGAACTGCATAATTTATTTAGTCAACATAACATAACAAACATTTTTTTTAAGGCAAAGGCGTACTATTCGGCCTACATGCGTGTGCACAATTGTATTGTGTTAAAACAATAGCAATGTTAAGGTTACGAATTGTTTTTGCTTACTCGACTTAATCGGAGGGAAGTAAACTTTTGGTGCATATGACGTAAGTTGTCCTTAAGAACTGTTTGATAGTATCAAAGGCCTTGAAGATGGGATGTAATTTTTTTTTAATTTAGCAATAAAATTCACGTTTTATACTACTAAAAGTATCAATATTGAAGGCCTAATTTTTTTCGACTCGGCAGAAAAAATATCCAAAAATCCAGATAACTAAGATGACAGCTGTCAAACGGTCATCACTCCTTATAAAACTAATCATCCAGAGACAGATGCGACATAGCTCCATCAGAAAACCAGACTTCTGAAAAACCACAGGCTCTCAGGACCAAAAATAAAACAAACACGTATAATGAGGCAGTAACAGCTGATCGCCTTCTATACACCCTCAGAGCAATGGCCTATTGTGTGGAACAGGTAGGCATTGAGCTTATAAACCTGTTCCATGTCAAAGGCACACACACACAACATGTTACGGCATCAAATGACTTCGGCAAGAACCCTCAGGCTGCCTGCGTTATGTTAAGCAACTTTTTGTATTTATCAGCTGATAGGAACTGCTACAATGATATTACATATAACAAGACGAATTGCTATTAGAAAATAATGATGGGTTGGGTCTAATGGTAATTGCAGTTGATTGGTCTTGAAATGCAGCTCGACGATAAAGGGTGTAAACAGACTCTTAACGAATTCGAAAGGCACTTGTTCTCCCCGTCATTGCGATCATTTTTTTGTTCTAGACTATACCTGGGAACCTTCTAGTTACGGAGATATTGGGGGTCAAAGTTCTAACTTTTTCACAAGTCTTTTTTTAAATACATGTTTTTAAGGTATTTTTTTTACTTAAGACACCTTCACGACCCCCGTACTATTCAATCCATGTATCAGCACAATGTTTTGAATGCGTTACATTGAGTCCTACCGTAAAACGTGATTTTTCACCCAAAAAAAAAAAAGTCGTTTCCCAGCGATAATTTTTGCGTAAAGTTACTTAGTTTGATGTACATAATGCTTGGTTAACGGCTTCGTGAAGAGTCTGTTTACACCCCGTATATTACAATGTCTTTGGAAGAACCGAGAAATCTTGAAACACGCATAAGTTTATCATTAATAAGAATATCATCTTCAAAATGAGAGAGGATGGACTACATTACAAGGTCAATAAGGTAATCCGATGAAACAAAAACTTGAAAATACTATAATCAACATGCATTAATTTTTACTCCATGCATAACCCAGATTTAATGCCATAAAGCATGCTCCCATTATCATTAATCCATTCCCTTTTAAAGATAACAGCATTTAAGCCTTCATAATCCCAGTGAAGTTATAACATGGCCACATAAAAATCAACATTGTCGGTTGTTATAATATAAAATTGAAAAATGTGTTGGGTGTACGAGCGAAACGGCAAGAAATAATAATATCCTTGTGTAAGCAAACCAATCGTGACTCGAAGCTTTCGCCGGCTAGTGACGTGCCGTGCATGCTAATCGATAAGTGCACGAGTATTGTGCTGGTACTTTTTAAATGGAAGGAAGTATCATTTGTCTAGAATAGTTGGAACCGAAGATTAAATGTAACATAACGGAAAGAGTATACCTATGCAGCACCCACATTATGCCAGGTTTGTTACAGTCCAGTGCTTATAACTACTAGATCAATGAGACTGCAAGAATAATTAATGTTTTCTAAATAACTTAAAATAGGCTGATAATAGAAGTTAAGAAGTTTGGAATATTAATCAAACGAATGGCTTATATTGACTGTAATAGGGATGCTTATTGAGTAAAAAAAAAATTGGTTGTCTGTAAAGTTGGTTTACGGACGATAGTTTAACGTGACAACGTCATAAAATCGAGTGGAAGAGAGATAAATGCGCATGCGTACAGTGAGCGTAACGGGACACTTTTTCGTGCATGCACAAGTATCGTTCATCGATTTGTTAGACGTTGACATGTCAAAAATGTTTCTATTTAGTCCGTCAGTTACATTATCGAAAATTATAATTAGATACGTATTTTTTGTTTTATCAAATCAATAAAAACTGTCGAAGATAAAACATCCAAGATCATGAGTGGGGGTTGTGACGTCACTCCGCCAGTAAAAGTGTCCTGACAATAACGTCACACGAGTTTTCGACGCACTGTATCGTCTTAATTTTTTGTTTACGTGAAAAAAGAAAAAATACGCGTCCAAGATTTTTTGGATATGTATCTTACGGACTAATTTGATTTTTTTTGGTAAACTACCCTATTATAATATTATAGCTGTCAAAATTACCGGAACAGTTCTCAAGTTCTTGCGTCTACGCTCGGCCTTAAAGGATGGAACATGTTACTTTCGTAATCATATAGTTTAATTACATTTAACAAAACATGGATGTCCGTGTTAAGAAAGACTTAGTACATAGCGATATTGATCCAATGACGACCCAGAGAAGATATCTTTGGAGAAGAATGATTACATATACACATTACAAATAAAGATGGGATAAGGCCAGAAGAAGAATCATACAAACTGAACAACCTCACATGAATATTCTAATAATCATTGCTCCAAATAATATGAATAGGAAACACAAATACCCCAAAAGATATCCAACGGACAAGATAATTCTTTAATAGAATAAGTTTTTCAAGAATCCTTTTGTTAGCCGAGGGTCAGTACAATGTGATACAGTATCTTTGGGAGCCTGTTTGAATCCTTTCTGATTTATTCGTGTATAAAAAATAAGCGGGCTTACGTACTTACCCTAAATTTCTAGTTTTTCGGGTCGCGTTTCTTTGGTTGAACGGTAATGAGTTTTTGGAGTTACCCTTCTATTATTCGGGGTAAGTGAATTATTTACTGCAAGGGCTCATGCATGGATGGGTTTGAATTTAATTAGGAAGTCTACAATTGACTTGAAAAAGGCAGTTTGACCCATACTTTCAGAACACAGTAATGTTCTGGCATAACTGAAGCAAATCCCTCGCAATGCAGGTGCGGTCTATAGTTTTAATGATCACCAGTTTTAACACCATTATATTTAAAGTTGACCCCAATAATTGGGGAGGAGTTCATAAGGAGAATAGAAATGGACCATCATACGATCAGATTCTGCAACCAATTATGGTACTTAGCACGCGAAGAATAACACTGCTGCAGTTATTGTTTGTGTTAGATATTAAGGACAAGGCATTTGATTTTATAGTTTTTATGTCGGGTTGATGAAACTGAAGAGTTTATTTGTATTTATGTCTCTTGCAAATCTGATATTATAAGCCATCTATCGACAACTCGATCACCATCCACAGCCCTAAACGCTCGGAGCGATCAAATCGTATCCATACATTAAGAGCATTCATAGCTCGTAGAGGCCCTGTCGCTTAATGCAATTCATTGTACAAGGATCCCTGTAGGACCCAGAATTGCATCACCTACCACCCCTCCCGCAAATCCTTTGCATCTGTTCTACAGAAACGGGAAAAGGTTCAACACGAGAGCTCAAGTTATATTAGCCATCGGATCGCTTGCATACATTTTGGCTCTTATAGCCTGGTCCTCCCTACCCCTCTTGTCCCAAGTTAAATCAGGTTCTAAGGAGTGAAGTTTGGTACTAGCAGGGGTCAAGGCATTCTGGTTGCCGTCAGTCAGATGAAGCCTGCACAGTGCTTCGATTTACAAACTTAAAAGGATTGGCGTCGAGATTTTTAAAATTTTAAGATTAAAAGTGGTTTATAGAATGTTTACAGACTGGAGAAATGAGAAGCTTTGCTTTTTTAGTTTTTTATTTATTTGTTGATGGATTATAGACGACTTTTCTTTTCTGAACGAAATGTTTTTTAAATCATTCCTCGGAGATGGAATTTATTTTTATTTTGAATGGTATCAGCATCCTTGGAACAGAAACTGTGAGAGGATTAACTTCTATAGGAATAAAATCTTCCAATTTCAGTATTTCAGCAATAAAAATAAAATAACCGATCTCTAATACATTTTATTTCTTACACCATTATCAGACTTATTTGTTTACATGAAAAAAGTACAAAAAAGGAAATAATAAAAACCATGTCATCGTTATTCTACGATTTCAAGGTACGCACTAAATTAGACAATAAACATAAAAATAACACAACGCCACAGGTAATGGGCCGTAAATAAAATAAAAATAACTACACAGCACACATTGGAAATCAATAAAAAAACGACTCAATAGCTCAATAAAAAAAAACTTATTTTGTCATATAAATCTTTTTGACGGACTCGAATAGTACGAACAAATGTTTTTAACCCCTGGCGAGACTTGCTAAAGCATTTTCAGCTATAACGTTTTAGTTATAAAGTTGAATATTGATTTTGAAAGTGTTTTTGTAACATTGTAGTAAATAGTTTTATGAAAACAGGCTGTTTTATGACCGCCAGCCAAATGTCTAGGTGGTAAGATAGTAGCTTCAATACTCAAGCAACTCTCAACCTTAAACCTATAGCGTTACAGTCCTGTTTAGTATTATAAATGTATTATTAAGGGGTCGTTTGGTAGCCTGTATTGTCAATCAATAGATCTATTGCAAGAATGTAAGGATTCATTCAGTGACTTTGATGTCTGAGGGTAGGAACGTGAACTCTTAGTTTTATGTGAAGGGATGTGAATATGAATAGTTGGCGGATACTATAGGTATGATCAAAAGGGATGGTGGAATGTATTTTATTTTTTTCTTTCTTTATAACTACATATTATAAAACAAAGTCCTCCGCCGCGTCTGTCTGTCTGTTTGCGATTAACTCAAAAACTGTTGCAACGATTTTCATTATGTTTTCACCAATGGATAGAGTGGTTCTCGAGGAAGGTTTTAGTATATAATTTGTCAAGTTTTTGTATCATCATCATCATCAGCCTATAATGTTCCCACTGCTGGGACACAGGCCTCCTCTCTATGAGAAGGATTGGGCTGTAATCCACCACGCGGGCCCAGTGCGGATTGGTAGATGTCACATGTCTTCGAATTTTTGGTTCTAGGACATGCCGGTTTCCTCACGATGTTTTTCTTCACCGTTTTTGAGAGCAGTGGTGATGAAATAAATTACACAAAGTAATGCGCCTGCCTGGGTTCGAACCCACGACTTACTGTTCGTAAGTCGGGATCGCTACCACTGGGCCACCGCTGCTCTCGGTTTTTGTATACATTGGCTAAAATATAATGATATTTCCCATGGGTTGCGGGAACGGGATCAAAATTTCATGATTACTTTTGGTCGCGATAACCGACACCCACGCGGGCGAAGCCGCGGGCATCAGCTAGTAATAATAATATTGGAGTTTTTGTCATATTAGTGTCACCAATAATGATGGAGCTGATTCTAGATTTCAACAGAAAGCTGAAAAACTGTAGCTTTCTGTCTTAGTCTCACTACTACGTTTACATTGACATATTTGGTACTTTTCTCTCTTACACGCAATTAGTTCGACTACTTGTTACATAGGTAACCTAAGCCGAGCACTAAGGCAAGATATCTTTGATATATTGCACTGATTTGTGTTGGACTGTGATACTTATTTTGGTATTTGGTTGTAAGGAGTCACGTCAAGGATCATCATCTGCCTAGTTTTCTCCCAACTATGTCGGGGTCGGCTTCCAGTCTTACCGGATGCAGCTCAATACCAGTATTTTACATGGAGCGACTGCCTGTCTGACCACCACAACCCAGTTCGTCTGGGTCTGGGTAAAACGATACCCCTTGGTAAGACTGGTTGTCAGACTTTTTGGGCCACTGACTACGTAACGAATGTCAAAGATCTATAAATGACAGCCGGGACCAACGGCTTAGCGTGCTTTCCGAGGCACGGAGGAAACTCGGTATGGTATGAGTGGTCACCCATCCACAGACCAACCTAGGCAAGCATGGCTTAACCTAAAGATCGACCCGAGCGACTGTTATTATTTAGCCACGAGCTCCTCTAGTCACGTCCAGGATGAACCGTTATTTTTTGCAATACTGCCTAAATTGCTCTACTTATAACATTTGACACTAAGGAGCCTCTAAAGCATCACAATGCATGCTTATTCTTTAAATACAGGAAGTGAACTCCATTTCCCTTCGGATATGCCAAAAACTCGTATTTTGAACTACCCAGGAAGATCCTATGGGTAACTACCCAGTCAATGGGGACCCATTTGAGTAATAGTCAGTGTAGCCACGCGGGGGGCGTCGGCAAAAAACGCACAAAATAAGAACATACCTCACGGTAAGATAAGTGCGGTCAACATTGGGTAAAATGTAGGGGCAGCAGAATCAGCGAACAAATAAGTTAATGTTTTAAAAACTCCTGCGAAAAATTAGGGAAACAGAATATGTTTTGCAGTTTCAGTTTCGTGATCAGAAAGTTGCGTGTTCAGATCACGTCGGGGTCTCCACTTTTGTACTCTTGATTTTCCTTGAATGTGATTTAAATAAAAGGTGGTGTAAGAGGTAAAACTTTGTGTCTTTATTCTTCAGACCAGTATACTAAGTTACAATAGCAAAGGACGACTTCCTGAGACCAGGTTTTAATGTGCACTGCCGCTCCCCGAGCGGCGTGGACATGCGTACATAATATCAAAACTGCTACTTCAACGGGATTGCAACATTGTGTCACTACACAGTTAAATCAATTTGTTTTTTTAGAGGTATTGTCATCAATCAATCAATTAACATTATAATGATTATCATAGACTTCCTGCTCTAAGCAGAATATCGGGTAAAATCATGACTCGTTTCGTGGTTTCCAAAGATAAAAAAACCTGTAAAATTACAAGCTTGATTAGCAAAAGTACGAGTATTGTTAAATAAACGTGAATGCAATGAGTTAATAGAAATGTCTTTAAGTACATAACATAATTTACCGTTTTAAGTTAAAGAAAATAAAATAAATAATTGAAATTCAATGATAAAGAAGGCACCGTGCCGTTTACTGCTGAAATAGGCCTTACATTTACTAGCCAATGAAAATAATTTCTATAAGCTCTTGGTAGCAATTTTGTTTGTACTGCTGCTTTTGACGTCTAATTTACTTTTCTTTTCTTTTATAATGGAGACATTAGGTTCGTGGCTAATTAATAATAGCCGTACGGGTTGACCTTCAACGTTAAGCAACGCATGCTGAGGTCAGTGGATAGATGGGTGACCATTTCATACCGAGAACTCCGTGCTTCAAAATTTCTTTTTTACTTCGGACCTTAAGCAGTCTTTGGTCCCTGCTGTTATTTGGAGATCTTTAACAGTCGTTAAGTGCAATCAGACTCCCAAAAGGCAACTAGTCTTACCAAGGCGTTGGTAAGACAGTAACTGGCTTATGAAGGTCAGATTACAAGCTCTCTAAGTTTTATCTGAATATTTCACACTTACTTAAAAAAACAGAACCCCAAAAACAATCATCTAAAGTTGTTCTAAAAATAAATAAAAGCAATCTTTTCTGCGCTCAGTACCACGGTCCCTGCTGACCAGGCGAAGGGCGCGATCTAAAATAAGATATGTACCGGCGACTTACGGTCCGTATAAATACACTCAATATCAACCTTTGGCTGTATGTATATTGTGTACAAGCGTGCCTCTTCTATGTATAGGCTTTGTATCTGGCTGTGTGGGCTGGGACCTTCAAAGCTGAGAGTAATAGCACTGGCTTGCATTTGTCTTTCTGCAGGAAGAAAACCTCTTCTTTTACTAGTGAACGAAAACATCGTGAGCAAATCGGTATATCCAAGAACCAAAAATTCGAAGACATGTGTCACCTACCAACCCGCACTGGGCCCGCGTGGTAGATTATAGCCCACTTCCTCTCAGACTGAAACCTAGATAGTAATCACATTATGAACTGATTATGCTATTATGCTTACGCTTTGCTGTTTTTTACTCTGTGGCACCAATATACGTACTAACTACGAATTAAAAAATCTACAATGACTTCAACAGGATAGACATAAGCCTTTTGGCAGCAGAAGCAGCAGCAGTTATATACTTTTGCTGATAGAATATCACTCTGTGTCATTATCTGTGCGCCTCTGGTGTCCTCACATTGACGAAAATTACTTAGTATTTGCTAGGTCAAAAAGTTGTGCGTCGAAATTAAAACAGGACACTATGTCAAGCAAAACTAGAATGGTCTACCATGCAAGAGATGACCGCAGCAAGATAGGTTTAACCTCAACATATCCCGCGGTTGTTATTTTTGGCAGAAGTCTTAAAATACAAAATAGTATGGGTAGTATAACACTGGTTATCTCCTTAACTTAATCACACATAACCTCGATATAAACCATTGCACAAGTACATACTTCCCCTAGATTACAACACCATCTAAATTTTCATTAAAAAGGCCTCATTCTTTACGAAAGAAATATGATAATCTATTGAACCGCGGGTCGAGTCGTGATCTCGATATAATCGCGATACATCTCGATAGATCGTATCGTTATAAAGAATCGATTCGAAATCGTTCGACCTTGATATTGATGAGTCGTAAAGATCCCGCTTCTAGATTAATGGTTAACAATACTGTTCTTAGGCGCATTAAAATTCTTTTGTAGTTCTTAAATTATGGTTTTGGGACAGTACCTACTTGATGATGATCAGCATATCGCTGTTCGTAGTTTCCATGTTGCTAACCTAGTGCCTATAAATTCAAAATTAACATAACGTCAGGGCTGTATTCCCCGAAGGGTTAGGCAGAGGTAACGTACCTAATACTATACCCACATTTCACCAGTTATTTTAATGTCCGATGATATAGGGGGGGATCAATAGGCTCGCCTATTGCCATCAACCGGACAAATATACAGACTCAAAAAAACTCTAGTGTTTTTGGGGAGAAGTGTCGGAATAAACTCCACAGTAACACACCTCTACAGCATACATTAATTGTTAAATTACATATCAATCGTTCTGTAATGCGTGGTAGATATCGCAATTATTCTCAAGGATACGCGACTTCTTCATTGGACATGATTCGACGACAGCAACAGAGGACAGCAAGTTATCGAGCCATTTAAATGGAGATCCAATGTCTAGCTAGCTGACATGGTTTTGATGATTTTTAGTTCCTTCGTGCTTCCAACCACCTGGTCTACCTCTAACGTTCCCACTGCCGGAACCCGGGTATCCTTGCAGTGAGAGGGCTCCCAGCTGCTTTGCTGAGTTTCACAAACAGTAAGACATTCTTAAATAAATGCTAAAATATCACCTAGTGTACGTGGAAACAAGGCAAACTTTTCACCAAATTCCAAGAAAGCTAGAAACGTTAATATTTCTGTGGTCCCCAATCAACAAAACATGATTACTAACGAGGAAACGTTTAAACTCATCAAAGTTGAAAAGTAAAAAGTTTCTCCTCAAGCGAGCGGTACGGGTACGGTGCAATTAGCGGGTGTATGTAATTATCTAAAAAAAGGAGGCATAAAGATGACCATTACAATGGCTGGTCGTGACACGCGTTCGGCCACGGACACGACGGCGACACGCTGCCTCGGGACTGGCACACATACAGGTACGGATTGGACGCATAAATACAAAAAGAAACAAGCGTTGTATTAAATTATTATAGTTTACTTTTAATGAAAATTATTACCTACCGCTATTGTCAAAATTGATCATTTGAGGAGTAATCATAATTCAATAGCAGTAACAATCAATACAAAAAATCAGTGTCAAGCTCAAATCTATGTCAAACAAACATCGATTATGACGAGAAATACCAGACTGCACACGATAAATAAAGAACAAACTAAGATAAGTGATGAAAATAAGAAGCACCATCGTTATGAAACAAACTGGTTGTCTGTAAAGTTGGTTTACGGACGATAGTTTAACGTGACAACGTCATAAAATCGAGTGGAAGAGAGAAATTACCTATACAACCTAACCTCCTAGCTCCAGCAGTAGATTAAAAATAATAACCTAGGCTTGTCAATGGTGGCCACCCATTACATACCGAGTTTCCTCCGTGCCTCGGAAAGCACGTTAAGCCGTTGGTCCCGGTTGTCATTTGTACATATTTGACAGTCGTTACAGGTAGTCAGTGGCCCAAAAAGTCAGACAACCAGTCTTAGCAAGAGGTATCGTATTACCCAGTATTAACTGGGTTGTGGAGGTCAGATAGGCAGTCGCTTCATGTAAAATACTGGTATTTCAGCTGCATCCGGTTAGACTGGAAGCCGACCCCAACATAGTTGGGAAAAGGCTAGGCAGATGATGAACCTAGGCTTGTGAATATCTGACACTACGGAAATGGCGCATGCGTGCAATGAGCGTAACGGGACACTTTTTCGTGCATGCAGCCGGCGTTCATCGATTTATTAGACATTGTCACTTCAAAAGATCCACTCAATCCAGCAACAGAACAAGAATCATAATTAATACGAAGTAACAATAAAAGGAAAAGCGATTACGAATCAAAGGTACTAGATAACGATAAGAAGATCAACCACTCTCGCGAGAGAGCAAAACCGAGGGAGCACTCAACAGCATTATCCATTGCAGCTGAATTTTGATACCAAAACCCGGGACAAAAAAAAAGAGCAAAAATCCAAATCCATTCCTTTAACTCATCTCCTAATTTGCAAGCACAGGTACAGTCACCAACAAAAAAACAAAACATACAGAAATGACGACAAAAACTCGTGAGTCCGGCCCACAGTCCATTTAGGTAGATAACATCGACCAGAGAATTATTAAGTCATTATAAGTACGCAAAGGTCACAAGTTTGTATTATCTAAGACTTGGATCGTAAATGAAGCATTGTACTCTGTTATTATGTGTGTCGCTATGCGGTACATTGCTGGGTTAGTGATACTTTCGCGTCTATTTGTACCTTAATTGATAAGTTGTGTGTGGGTAATTATGGTTTTGTCAAAACATTTTAATGTCAACGTTCTTCATTACAATAGAGATCTCAGTCTGTTTTTGTTTTGACATATTATTTAGTTTCGTTTACGACTCTTACGTACCTTGTTGCCATCATAAACCACTTTCTAGTGGTTTTTGAAGACGACGGACTAAGATAGCTGCAGCATCCTCTTATATTCTGATTTCATCAGTATTCATCATCATCTGCCTAGACTTTTCCCAACTATGTTGGGGTCGGCTTCCAGTCTAACCGGATGCAGCTGAATACCAGTATTTTACATGGAGCGGCTGCCTATCTGACCTCCACAACCCAGTTAGTACTGGGTAATAGCCCCTTGGTTAGATTGGTTGTCAGACTTTTCTGGGCCACTGACAACCTAACGACTGTCAAAGATCTTCAAATGACAGCCGGGACCAACGGCTTAACGTGCTTTCCGAGGCACGGAAGAAACTCGGTATGTAATGGGTGGTCACCCATCCAGAGACCAACCTAGGCAAGCACGGCTTAACCTAAAGATCGACCCGAGCGGCTGTTATTATTTAGCCACGAGCTCCTCCTCCACGATTTCATCAGTATTATAAGAATAACCAATTTCTTTACCAAGTATGAAGATAACGTCAACATCCAAAATGCGGTTACTGAAAAAACACCCATTTAATAGTGACATTAATTAAAAACCGATGACAACGTTGATGAATACTAAATCGATTTGCAAAATATTATTTTCTGAAGCGTCCATCAAAAATTTAACATCCCCGAACTGCCAAATCAGATCTTTTGAGTTTTATGCCTCATAAAAATCTCGAGGGACCTAATACATTTTAATGAAGAGGATTTAAGTAGGCATACAAATAGTACATTTTTAATTAATAGCCGTCTGAGAGCCTAATAAATTATTCAATTAGATAATGCGATTAATGGTCTTCCAGTCTAATGTATGGATGTGATTACATTTTGTTATGTTGTATGAGACTAATTTTGGAAAGGTTAAATTTTTTATAGGTATCGTTTTATATTTAGGTCTTGATTCCAAATAATACGTTCCTTTGCTTTGCTAACCATAGAACAGAACAACTATATTCAGCCTACCACAGTCCACTGTTGTATTTAGGCGTCTCCTAAACGGCGCCACAACATTCTGCCTTCTGCCTTTAGCAACCTACCCTTCCGTAAATATGAACTACATAAATCAATAAAACATAAGGCAACTTGATACAGTTAGCACTATCGTCATATATTGCAATTTAAATGATGAGAATATTAAAATTAATTGCAAAATTAATTACAATTACCAGTAATACGGGCTTAATGAATCGTGTAAAGCTGTTTATGAATAAATTATTACAAGCTTTGAATTTTTATTGGTATCAAGTTACATGCCCTTATATTACTGGTAATGAAATCAGAGATGGTATCAGCAGGCTATTACCCCATATAAGTAATAAAAGTCAAAGGAATAATACATTATTATACTTTTATTAGCGATTGAATGGATTCTAGACATCACTTTTGCATTACAATAAATTGTGCCTAGGTTCATTGGTGTACTAAATGTTAATTTTTTGTCATAAAAAGTATACTAGATTCTCTTCTATGTTGCTCTAAGCAGGTGATTCTTTGCAAACATCATAATGAGTTCAGAATTGTAGTCTTGAAAATGGTTCATACACAGTTTTAAGTCTTGAGTTCCTTTAAGAAGACCAAAAGTTCTAATTTTATTAACAATATAGTAAATAATTTTCTGACTTGCATTTATCTAAAGCTCGAATGTTATTACGGCCGTTTGGTTTAAAACATTTACTTTAAATACAAATATGTACCGACAGCATCGTAAAAAGCACTCTTATTTATCCGTAAGTAATAAATATTTAAAACACAATGCATTCTTGACATTTTACAAAGCCCTAAAGACTCATCGCCAAAGGACAGTCTCTGAAAAATTAACGAAAAAAAAAGAAATGATTGGCGGGAAAATCCTGCTGGATTCCACTCACAATGCCTCAATTTAAGATTCTCTTTCATAAATATAAACCGTTACATTTTTTGTGGAATTTTAAACGAAACCGAAACAGTGTTTCGGACGAATTTTTTTTCTGGCCAAAAAAAAACAGTTAAATTTGCATGAATTACGTAATTTATATCTTTTCCGCGTTCATTGTCATTCGGGTGTTGTACGATTTTAACAATCACGGCCTTTTGGTGTGAAGAATTTCTTTGCTTCACATTTTTTTGGCTAAAACCGAGTACATAACATTTTTGGCAATTTTTTAATTCATTTTTCGCTCGAATTTTATTCAATTACATTTAAGCCATATGAAGGGCCATGTTTTTTCACATTTAAATGCCAACCTTGCTAGCCAAATTAGAATTCATTTTGAACGCAAAATAGAGAAAATTCCCAACTTTCACTTATTATAATCACAATTTAAGATTGCTTGTCGTTAGAAAATAATAATAGTTCATTAGTACCGAAAAACGTTTAAACGAACTTGTTAATATCTTTAATGAAATATTTCTATAATATTCGTGACTTGATTTCGAGAATTTTCATCTAATTTAGTATTAAAGTCAGAAGAGAATTATCATAATGTTTATGTTACAATAGTTTTAATTTCGCTTTTATTAAAACATTTTGAATAAGATTAGTTTTAGTAACAACTTCATAAAACTAGACCTATTAAATTGGAATATTTACTAGCTGGTTATAATTTTTAGAACAGTGATGGCTCAGTATCAGTGGCGAATGTTCCATAGAACTCGATTCCTACCGGCTTCCCTTTGAAAAATGGCATAGTCAGTATTCTATAGACAAATAATGTAATCATTATTAATTCTTTAACGTGATTATATTACTTCGATATAGGTATATTATTTTGTAATTATTTACTCCGGCTTACTTCTTACAAAAATTGACCCTTCGCTACTGCTCAGTATTAATAGCTGCGACAAACGGAAGTGGATACGAACACAATCAAAGGCACTTTCACCACCCCTGCTCTCTAGACAGTGAAAGAAAATACCGTAAGGAAATCTGACAACGGCCCACCCTGCTTCTTGCGCTGTATGTCCTAATACCTGCGAACTTGACAATCTCATAACTGCATCAGGGAGCCGAGTTTGCATAGCTGAATTTTGGGACAAAAATATATATAACGACCGGCCGTCACGCGGTTTCACCCACGTAGTTCCCGTTCCCGTGGGAGTACGAGGATAAAACATAGCCTATGTTACTCGCTGATAATGTAGCTATCCATTGCTGAAAGAATTTTTCAAATCAGTCCAGTAGTTTTTAAGTTTATTCGTTACAAACAAAAATATAAATCTTTCCTCTTTATAATATTATAGTATAGAAGTAAAGATATAGATGAAAATTTGACGACCATCGACGACCATCGACCATAGAAGAAGACCAGCTAGTGCTTAAACCAAAAATTCGAAGACAGCGATGTGATAGCTACCGACCCGTACTGGGCCATAATTTCAACCCACTCGTTCTTATAGAGAGGACTCGTTCTTATGTCTCAGCTGTGGAAATATAGGCTGATTATGTTGACATTCTCTCAATGTTTGGCAAACATTCCGTCATATATTTTATCACCTTATAAAGCCTATAATTAGGCTTAAAGCCCCAACTAATAGGAGCAACTTTATTATTTTAAATAAATACCGAACTTTGACCACAAAACGGTTTAACTGCTGGACCACAAACGAACAACGAGTTTAACAAACTGTTCGAGAGTACCACGCCGACTAATGAGTGTGGGGACACTTTGGAAACTAAACAGGATTATTATAGGAACGACTAGGTGGCCAAATATTTTGTTAGAGTTTTATTTGTGAAAAATAAGAATTGCCCGCATTTAATGTAGCGATTGGAAGATAATAAGGATTGGATTTGGCTGGAGAGGAGATCTCATATCATAGCGTATAGGATGCCCCCAGCTACAAGGGCCGAGGATCTGGCCTGAAAAGGTAGTTGGGACAGACATGATGCAGAAGACTGATGCAATGGTGCGGCTTGGGAGACGCCTATGTACCAGCAGTGGACGACAGGCTGAGTAGATTAATTGAATGATAGATCGCTAATAAAATGCTGAAACGACTATCTAGATTAAATATAAAAGTCTAACACTTGTACATATAGTCAAGTTAAAGTAATGACTTGAATGTAAGTAATTACTTGTGCAAGCATTTTTAAGCAATAGACAAGAATTTGAACGAAGCAATAACCGCCAAAGAAAGAAAAGCTAAGAATTCAAACTTTTGATAGTTCTAAGCTCAAGCAATTACTGAAATACAGAATACCAAATCTAAGTTAAGTAGTTAATTTTACTCAAAAAGGGAGTTAAAAATTTATGAAAGTACGTACGACTATAGACCATCTGCCAACAGAGGAAAAGGTAATATAATAATATCACCTAAACACATACATATTGATGTCCCTTCTAACTAGTCAGCTTTTGCGACATGTATCCATGGACGCACTAAACTAGAGGAAATTATATTAAAACATGATATAACGATTTTAAACAAACCTAACTGCGCGGGTTCCGTCTGTATGGGACCACCGTGTCTGTTCCCATCGATGTCAAGAGATGATTGAGCCACTGTCAAATGATATAGATAGCAACGTTATATTCCGTGTGGTCCAAATCTAGCTAGTTTTGGAACTCTGTGTGACGAAGGGGTTAGGTAGAAGTGTAGGTACCTATAGTACATGCACTCACATTTTAGCAGCTATGTTTAAGTCCCATGTAAGAGGGGCGAGTCTATTGCCATCAATATGGTACGACTCCGTGTTGCAACTAAGAAATTCCTATTGATAAACCCAATAACACTTTGCCCGACCTGGCAATCGTACCTAGGACCAACCTAGCGACTGCGACCACTAGAACAAGTAAATTATAGTAGTTGCACATACATTACTATGGCTTATGCCCGCGTTGTGGTCGATAATTGTCCACGAGTTTGTACTACCGGAATAAAAAATATCCTATCTGTTTATACAGGTTATTATCTATCTGTATGCCATTTTTTATCCATATCCGGTCAGTAGTTTTTGCGTGAAAGCGTAACAAACACCCGAACAAACTTTCGCGTTTATAAAAGTAAAATATATATGTACATATATAGTAAGATTTATTATTGTGAGTACAGAAGAAAATATTATGCTTTGCCGGAGGAAAATAACCGTTATTTTTTTAAGGAAATGTATTAGCTACCAAGTCAATGTCGGTATAATAATAAACTGTGAGCTCAAGGAAACAATGTTTCTTCAGTAAAGACATACACGTGTCGTTGTTGAGCCAATTACGACGGCAAGTGGAATATGGGGATCAAATTAATTATTCAATTATTCCAAGTTAAGAATTTAGTAGAGTTTTATTGACTCTGGGGACTGCGACATCCATAATCTAGTACTATCCTATTATACAGGGTGTAAACAGACTCTTCACGAAACTAAGTAACTTTACGCAAAAATTAGTGCCGGGAAACGACTTTTTTTTGGGATGAAAAATCACATTTTACAGTAGGACTCAATGTAACGCAGGCATGGTCTAGAACAAAAAAATGATCGCAATGATGGGGAGAACAACGTGCCTTTCGGCTTCGTTAAGAGTCTGTTTACACCATAATAAACCAGCTGTGCCCCGCGGTTCCAGTCGCCGCTTCTGACTTGTTAATTTTTGCTCGGCTCCTCTTGGTCTTAGCGTGATGTTATTTACCCTAAAGCTTCCTCGATAAGAGTAAATTTTCAATTCGAACCAGTGGTTCCTGAGTTAAGCGTGGTCATCCAATCAAACAAACTCTTCAGGTTTATAATATTAGTATAGATGAGGGTAATTCTGTTTGTCTGTTACACAGATATTTGGCACACGGGTAAACCATGACCTGCACCAAGACAAAATGGGACAAGATAGGATACTTTGGATCCCGGTACTAAGATTCAGTTCTGACATACACTCGAGCGAAGCCGCGCACAAATTATTGTAACTCTGCCGTTGAAAGGCACAACGAGAGACCGTGACCTGGGTTAGGATCATCATCATCATAATTTTAGCCGAAAGTCGTCCACTGCTGGACATAGGCCTTCCCCAAATGTCGCCACATTGACCGGTCCCGTTCGTCTCGCATCCAGTGGATTCCCGCAACCTTCACCAGGTCATCTCTCCACCTAGTAGGAGGCCTTCCTTGGGTTAGGATAGTGGATACTTTTATCCCAGTAGTATCACCACGTAGAACAGTTCCGTCCATCACGCCGCGGGTGTAGCTGCCAGCAGCTTCTGATACCCATTAAAATAGAGACTTAGAGAAACAGAACTCCTCCCTAATCCCAATTTATTTGGGGTCGGGCGCAGCATGTCTTCTTCTTCTCTGTTAATCGTCATCTCAGCAGTTTCCTTTTTTCTAGCCTAAAAACAAAAACATGTGTGCAATTCACACGTGGTAGATGTGAAACCTTCAAATATTTTGGCTTCAAGATAAACACTGTATAATGCTTCCTATCTCATTTTCTCCTACATTAAATCTTATGAATTTATGTGTCTGTCTCTTTTTACTGTCGCTTTTTCGTATCATCGACTTTCAAATCACAACGATGCTAAAGAAGTTTTCACTTCAAAAAATCTATAAATAAATATAAATAAAAACAATATACCTACCTGGTATAGAAAACGTCTTAGGTATACAAGATTACAATAGCACCAGTAATCACAGGCTACGGCCACTCGCTCTACTTACCCGCAATATGTATTTATATCGAGTGACTCGCGTGGGAAAATATTGTGTACGGCCGTGTTGTCACGATGCTAGAATATGAGTGATTTACTGTAACGGAAAATGTCTTGAGGATAGCTGGACTTGATGGTGAGGAAGAGCAGATAACCGGTGGGCTACACAAGTGGCCATCGCATTCAAAGCGTTTCATATTTGTGCAGGAGTGGGACATGATTTTGGGAAAATAATTCCGATTCAATACATTTTGGTTTTTTTTTTTTATAAATGTCACTTTATTAGGACCCCTTGTTTAAGACGTTCATTTTCTGTCATCATGCTCTTGCCTCTTCTTAGGTCGATCTTTAGGTTAAGCCGTGCTTGCCTAGGTTACTCTGTGGATGGGTGACCACCCATTACATACCGAGTTTCTTCCGTGCCTCGGAAAGCACGTTAAGCCGTTGGTCCCGGTTGTCATTTGAAGATCTTTGACAGTCGTTAGGTAGTCAGTGGCCCAAAAAAGTCTGACAACCAGTCTAACCAAGGGGTATCGTATTACCCAGTACTGACTGGGTTGTGAAGGTCAGATAGGCAGTCGCTTCATGTAAAATAGGTACTGGTATTCAGCTGCATCCGGTAAGACTGGAAGCCAACCGATGATGATGCTCTTGCTCTTATCTCAATTTATTTGAGGTCTTCGCATTCACCTCTTCCATACTTCTCTATTTCTCGTCATATCAACAGGCACTTCTTTTCTAGCCATATCATCCTTCACGTTCTTTTTCTGTATGGAAAGATAATTATCTTCTATGTAGTTGATTGATTTTATTTTTGCGAAGAAGTAGAAAAAAAACCATATTTGTTTTGCTTGATAAAAAAACAACGAGGCAATTATAAAATAAACAGGTATATTACTTATAAAAGTTCTCTATCCTGTCATTATAATAAATAGCCAGTAAACTTGAACAATATACAAACTCTTCCACAGACTACTAAAATGTTATAGAGAGGATAGTATTCAAATGTCGAAAACGTTTCGTGTTTTCTAATTTCGGTAAATGCGAAATTTATTGCACGTTGTTGACACATCCAACAAGGACCTGCAAGAATCGATCGTAAACACGAAAATGAAAGTTTAAATCCTCTTTCCAAAATTAGCAGTAACGATTTACAGGCGTAAAAGCATCGCATTCGGACGCCTCAATCACTTGAGATCTCCACCATGCAAGGACAATAAAAATAATTTTAAACGCATCATAAAACCGAAATCGAATTTCAAAGAACTTTTCAAATACACACGGTACAGAACAAAGATTCTGAAAATATTATTTTTATGAGTACAAAAGTATAATACAAGTTTATACTGCGTATTCTGCTGTCGCTCATAAGGCGGTATTAGCGCGATAATTTACGATAATTTTTGGCATTTATCGTTCTATGTCAACTGTGGGTCGATGAGTTTTTATGCGCGAGCGCAACTGTGAATCATTCGTGGGACACAGAGTAAGCTTGTAGAAGCGAACTGTTTTATTTTTATAGTGGAGGTGAAGCATCTTCCGTATATTGAAATTTTTGAAAACATACGAACATAACAATAGACTGGGGTCGTCTTCTAGTCTTACTAACTTTGTATTGTAGGTAGGTACTTATATTAAAATTCTCGATTATAATATTTTAATTTTTTTCTAAGTTCAGACTCGTTATGATATTGGATTCATTATAGAATTCTAAGAACTAAATAATAAATCAAGTCGTAATTTCGTCTTGTAGACAGGCGAAGATATTTAAATTCCAAGATATAATTAATTAATAAAAGAAACGATAGATAAAGGTCTGCCAGATTTAGAGGGTAAGTAATTAATACAATTTGTATTATGATACCTAAATTGAATTCAAAGAAACATTTATAATTATTAGTTAGACAAGTTTAGTAAAAGATACGTGACACATCTACGAAAAAAAAACAATATTTACTCTCTGCCATAAGCTTTCAAAACACGAGATTAATCCATGTCAGTGTAACCTCTACATTGTGCGCCTGAGGAAACTTTACGACATGACAGTGTTTGGAAAAAGTCGAATTTATTCCAAAAAAGTTGAATTTTTTCGAAAAAAATTGAATTTATTCGATTTTTATGCCCAACAGTGTTCTGTAAGAGAGTGTACTCAAATTGCTAAGGAATATTTTCTGTTCGAGACGTTTAGTATACTTGTAAAATGTTACAGCTGTCCAAGCTATCGAAAGAAAGGTCTTAAAGAATTTAGTCATAAGATTGATCTTTGTACCGCCGTTTTGGAAACATTCTTAAAGAGTTCTCCTAGCATATCTTTTCTTTCGTCCAGATTTTTAGCTATATACTCCTTTTGCGGGTGCTCTATGGTGCTGCGACAGTGTGATACAGTTGTGTTAGGCTAGGTAAAATCAGGGGCGCCATAATAAAAACGAAATTTTGGTAATACCATGTTAAACTTACGATAAAACCTCACCAGGTCTTAATAAACCGTTACTATATATAAATCTTCTTTAGCATCGTTGTGATTTGAAAGCCGATGAAACGAAAAAGCGACAGTAAAAAGAGTCAGACACATAAATTCATAAGATTTAACGTAAGAGTTTTTTTTTTTTTTTTTTTGATAATGGCATCTTGCAGTTCAGCCTAGGAGGCTGGCTACTGCTTAACCGGTCTATTATCGTGGGAGAAAAGGAGATAGGAAGCTTTATACAGTGTCTATCTTGAAGCCAAAATTTTTGAATTTTTCACTTCTACCACGTGTGAATTGCACACATGTTTGTTTTTTTAAACTTAGGCATTATTCTGTGCTTAGGCACTTGACTCACGACCGGGCAATCTACAGCATGTTTCATTAAACCCATCAGGCGAAAACCCCATAATCACAAGCACCTACGTATTACCTCAGAGCTCACACTCATAAACTTTCCTTCATTCCCTATTATCACTTCACGGTCGTAACTTCACGACTCATCCATTGTAGCATTATCTAATTGTATGATCTGTTATGTTTACACTTTTATTGTTACACGCTGTATACAATTTATGATGGTTGCTGGCTTATCATTATTGTTTGTCGGTTGTTCAATGGTAGCGGTTGATGGTCGTCGTAAATTAGGAGCTTTGTGATTTTAAGGGTAGGCTTGGAAAGGGATGGGTGGGAACTGGGAATATACATTTTGACGATAGTGGAATAAAAGTTTCTTTATATTCAAATTGGTATAGTGGACTTAGTTAGCATTGCGTTATAGAATGGAATAGAATAGAATCATCATCATCATCAGCCTTATAATGTTCCCACTGCTGGGACTCAGGCCTCCTCTCTTATGAGAGGGAATGGGCTATAATCCACCACGCGGGCCCAGTGCGGATTGGTAGATGTCACATGTCTTCGAATTTTTGGTTCTAGGACATGCCGGTTTCCTCACGATGTTTTCCTTCACCGTTTTTGAGAGCTTTGGTGATGAAATAAATTATACAAAGTAATGCGCCTGTCTGGGTTCGAACCCTCGACTTACTGTTCGTAGGTCGGGGTCGCTACCACTGGGTCACCGCTGCTCTCTTAGAATAGAATATAATTTATTTATGATGTACACCGCTTACCACAAAGAAGACAATTTTCATGATGAAACACTTGCCAAATTTTGTGGACTGTGGAGTTGTTGAAGACTGACACTACTTATTGATGGACTGAGTTCGGTATGAGTCTGAGAGAAATGACCTGTTTAGGGTCTTGAGGTTGAACAGACTTGAAGTAGGCATATTTCATAAAATCCTGGCTCAATCAAATAGCGATGATGCGAAGAGTCTGTTCAGGTTCATGGCCCAGATATGAGCAATGTGTATTTAGGGTACGATGGGACTGACATACGCATGGCGATTATAAATGTCCCTAAATAAATAAAGAAAAAAAAAAAGAAGACAATTTACATGGTGACCTAAGATGTCATGTTCCATTTCATAGTATTTTTTTTAATCCTGTGTCTAATGACCTATCTTTCTCCATTTTTATCCTCTCCATCTTGAACTAATGTGGAAGAATCCTGTGTGTGGGCGTCAAACTCATCCCGCCATCTTTGTATGTGACTGCTGCGATATCACAGGACACTGGACACCTCATATGGAAAAGAGCCAAGCTATACTTTTGCTGCCCAAGGCCTCGGGTCTCAGGTAGAAAGTTTCAAACTAGTGAAATAACAATACTTACTAAGAGTACCCAAACTCACGTAATAATTACTAGTTAAGCCGGAAAACACCCCCAACCCCCTCCACATCGCCAGGGGTAAGAACAGGTGGAGAAATATCATATATGTAGTTAAAGTGATGCAGAAGAAAGGTCACGATCCTCAGCACTGAGGGAAACGACGCAAGGAGGAGGAAGCCGAAAAATACAGGTGAAATCAACAGTATGTACAAAAAATTGTAGAATTATATTCTGAGCTCATTTAAATAACATCAGAGAAACCTTAGTAGTAAATAAGCAGACTTAGAGTAACAGTATTTAATTGAAATGAAATATCCATTGACCTAGTTTCCTATTCCGTCGTTTTCCTTCGTCAAAGATCCTTTATTGTTCCCAAGCATTGGTCCAAATGGAAATGTACGAGAAATCGTCTCAAGTAAGCTCAGGCTTCCTCAGAAACCGTTACTCTATTTGTATAAGCGCTCAATTTCATCATTAAACATAATAGACCCTAAATGTTAATGCATGGTTCTTCGGCGCCCTTCAGTTCATGGTTACCAACTATAAGAACAAACTTATTTACAACTACATCATTGCAATGTCGACCTTATTCGGTTGGCTCAAATGTTACAGCAACCGCAATAAAATTCTGATAAAGTACGTGAATACAAAGTTTTCACTTATCTGTAATTTATTCAAATTTGAGCTTTGTTGGGTTGTGTTAAGGGTGTAAGCGATAGTGTACGTAAGTTGGTAAATCAAGCAAGGACATCAGTATTGGCAATAGAGGTAGAGCTAAATAATTGTTAGATTGTTTGTACTATGTACATAATGTGAATCTGTGGATTATTTCTATATTACTAGTCATAAACGCAATTTGGTTTATATATTATCTTCTATTGCTAATCATTTACATGCTGATTGGGTATTTAGAAACGAAATAGGATTAGAATGTGAGCTATCAAGTTCACATAGTAGATCTTATGGTTAAACTTAGAGCCGTAATTTATACTTACTGAGAAATGGATTTAAAATATGTTTTAATACCCTCCCTGTATTGAAGTCGGTAAAAAGGAATGTAATTTTGAACATGTAGGTAGTTTGAAAGTCACGTGCTATAGTTCCAGGGATAACACCTACTGAGTAGTTTCACGCTAATTAACATTTATAGATCTCGGGTCTATAGTTCATTGAATCTGTATTACCCAAACTTAAAACTTTTCAAGCTATCACGCTTCGGCATGTTTCCAATATACTAGCCTACACTATCACCAGTCCCAGCACATGGAAAAAAGTCAGTAAAATAACTACCATTTCAGTACGAAGTGAAGTTTAAAAAACATATCACACTGAAAACTTCAATTTGAATCAGAATTGTAATAACAAACCGAACAGATATAAAAATGTGAACAACAAATATTTGTTTGAACCGTTATTTGTTGGTCTACACACATTAGTTTACTAACTTTAGTAGTAAAAACCGACAATATAATTTATGGAAATCAAATATGGATGGCAAAATGTTTCCGTTTTGCTAAATAAATATAGAGTACTATTCGATATATAATATTTTGTTTGCTTACAGGCAGTATTATTTTCATTAACTTATTTAAGGAAATTTCGAAACGCCTAGTTGACGCTTCCCGTGACCCAAGGGCTGGCTTTTACTTTGGCCAGAGGCTAAGTGTTGCCATACAACGTGGCAACGCCGCCAGTCTCTTGGGCACATTACCATCTGACAGCGTTGAGGAGGAGTTTTTCGATGCCCTTTTATAGTTTGTTGTTAGTTTATCTATTTTAGTTTAATAGTTTTTAATTATCAATGTATATAGTTAACTTATTGGAAAAGAAATCCTCGTAAATAGGTTTTATGCTAAAAAGGTCCTTACTATATTTCTGCGGTTCAGTGGTGGTCCAATTTAAAAAGTCATGCTTATGCAAATATTGGTGAGCTAATTGAAGACACATCTAGCCAGTGACAATGAAGTAAGAAATAGTATATAACATAACATCACACCTGTTAGTATGGGTTTCTGAATAACTGCTTAGAAAAACCCAATCGAAAGCCGTTCAATAGGTAACCCAAATTGTACCTGATAGCTTGAAATGTGCTGTTGTGAGCTGTCAAGAAAATTTGAAGATACACTTACAACCAAGTTCAAATAAACATGAAATGATAAAATTAAAGGGAAATTATAAACGACGACGATTCCAACGGTCTGTGGTTGACTGTAATAGTTTTTTATTTAAGCCTTTATTGCCAACACCATATATATATAATTTAGATATCATTGTTAATTATATATATCATGCAATTAGATAAATAAATTTAAATTTTAACATTAGATTGTAAATTTACATTATAAATTCATAATTAGCATATTATAATATATTACAGTTACAATTATTATTCAAATTCATTAATTTTAAATTGGCATGATGAGAGAGGAGATTAATAAATGGACGAAAGCAATAACAGAATGGACCCCTAGATACCAAAGAAAGAGACTACTAGACTACATGAAATGATTCACCACGAAGATGAAGACATGCTGTGCCGACTCCCAATAAGTTGAGATAGAGGCAAAATAATGATGACATGATGTACCTCAATTGAACGTCAGTCTAGTGCAGCCATAGACGTTTCTAATCGCACAATACTTGGAGACACCACCTTCTTGGAATATAAGTAAGACCTTTCTAGCACATTCAATTATTTTGATGAGCTCATACGAAGACAGGGCGATACCCTTAAAGTGGAGTTGGGCAGGACATTTGGTTGGAGAAAGGTCGTGGAGATGGCTGATGGAGTAAGGTTTTGACCGAATAGTGGCCAAGGTTGGGCCTAAGAAACTAGGGCCGTCCAACTGCGCGTTGGGTTGATGATATCTTAAAAATCGTGGGAAACGGAGTAGGGATGCACAGAACAGAGAAGAATGGCAATAAGAAAGGGGAGGCCTATCCCCAACAGTGGGTGACTCCGGGCTGAAATGATGCTAGACAAACAACTTTCAAAACTTACAAAACTTTAATTAATTAAAATTAATCCAATGTTTGTAAAAGCCGATCAACAAGAAACCATATTACTAAGTCATAGGTCAATTAGCAGCTCAGCATTATAAATGCAGACTAATTCAATAATCACACACTTGCACACAATACGAGGGCTGGTTATTATTCATGACACATTAATTATCTTGTTGTGTTGCAACGGATTTGTGGTCTTAAGCTTTGTTGGTACTTAATCTTACCTTTTGTAGTTGACTGGTCTTTGGTATTATATTTGCCAGTCTGTTAAGACTAACACTTCGAATCTTTCCCAAAAAAAACAGAACCAAAATTGTTGATCAGTTAGTCAGACCATTACCACCAAGGTTGGTCGCAGCCAGGAATACCTGCTCAGTTGATTCATTAATGACTCTGCCCTGGAGTGTAAATGTGGTGCTGTTCCAGAAACGAACGATGAGGCACTTAATATAGTGGCCTGTGTTACTGTAATGAACAAATCAATACAGGAACTGATGGACGCTACTGAAAGTGCCAAAATAGTAGCTGAGTTCTGGGCCGCTAAGAAGAAGTAAGACCATCAATCCCAGAAACCACCCAGAAACTGGGTTGTGGGGGTCAAATCGGCAGTCGCTCCATGTAAAATATAGATAGACTGGAAACTGATCTCCACTTAGTTGGGAAAAGGCTAGGCAGATGATGAAACCGTGGCTGTAGTTAAAGAAAGAGACGAAAGATAGTTGATGATGAAGGTCATTCGTAATTGGCAATCTGTTTGGATTGCGCAACGAAGACCGCTTTTAACTTTTTCCGAAAAAAAAGTCACTACCAAGTCAAATAATGATGGTAGCTTTTTGGCGATCAAAATCTTCTTATACAGTAGTGTTTACTTAATTTTGGATACTTAAAAGACTTGAATGGTGAAAGAAACAATTTTAGAGTACCTATAAACCACAGGCCTAAAATAACTAAAGTACAGACGAGGTTATCAATGCTCGTAGCTTTTCTAGAGATTGTGCTATTTAGTTATACATTTTCTAGCTAATATATTTACGCAAGTAATAAACCAATGCAGCTGTAACCTTTCGTTATCCAATTACAATTGCTGACAGGTATCACACCCAGTCGCCCAATCCCAAAGGTAACTTGTTCCAATGAAGTTGTATAGAAATAAGTTAACAATCTGCAGTTCAAGTTATATGTAAATGATACTAACTGTGATGTTGACTCGCAGTTGTGACGTGAAAAGAATATTTTAGAACCGACACTAGAATTTGTTGTAGTTTACAGAAGTTGGTACGGCAAGTAAAAGAATTGAAAGGATACTTTGAAATAGAAAGTGATTTCATTTTATCACCAGAACAATGGAATTATGTACTTGGCAGTATTTAAAAAATAGAGGTACATAATTAGTATTATTATATTTTTTTATTATTTTTTTGTTTTTCCAAATTGTGTTTCTGTGTCTGTAATCTTTGTTTTATATTAATTTAGTTAATTATATTTATTTTGTTTAGCTTTATGTCTAATAGTAGCAGTGATGTGGTGGGTGATAGTGCATGTCAATCTTCAACATCGTTTACGACCCTCGAGAGATGCCCGCTTTGTACCCAAGCACGATTTTTTAAAGGTAAGCGGGGTCTGAATGTGCACATTGGAAAAGTACATAAAGTACAAAACGCACCGACTTCAGACCCTGTTATAACACCCTCACCTATAGCACAGGCAATTTCCTCTATTGACCCACTTTGGAAAACCCTTTCAAAATCCAAAAACTCCGTTCCTGTATTAAAGCGAGTTCCCCGAGGCGCTAGACCGCTTGTAGCACAAAACTTAGCAAGTTGCGTGCGCTGTGCCGTCCGGGAGAACTCGCTAAGTGCTTGGGAACAACTGTTCACCTTCCCTTACCGAATTCTTCACGTGCAAAAGAATTTGGCAACCAAAAAATCTTTAACATCACAAATTAAAGAAAATTGTAATATTTCGGCTCAAGTTTTAGACACAAAATTATCGGCACAGAGATATACGCCCTCAAGAGGTATATCCCACCTGGTGGAAACGAAGTTAGGGGAAGGTGACATTAGCGGAGCAGCCAGGATTCTCTTTAGCAGCGATGTGGTGGCACCGTGCTCTCCAGAGACACTCGCGGCTCTGGAGTCCAAACACCCCGCCCCAGCGGATGGCCTTTCCTTTCCCGACCCTCCTGATTCGGACTTGCATTCCCTCACCATTACAGGTCGAGAGTTGGTCATAGCCGTTTGCTCCTTCCGGAGTGGCTCCGCAGGTGGCCTCGACGGCCTAAGTCCTCAGCATCTAAAGGACTTAATATGTTCAGGCGCCGGGGAGGCTGGTGAGTTGCTCTTGAAGGAGCTTACGGCTCTTATTAACCTTATGCTCTCCGGCAAGGTAAACGAGTCCGTCATCGACGTTCTGTACGGGGCCAATCTATGTGCCCTGCGCAAAAAGGATGGCGGAATTCGTCCCATTGCCGTGGGAACTACCTACCGTCGTATGGCAGCCAAGATTTGCTGTAAATTTTATGGTGAGGCTGTTTCGAAAAAATTTCAGCCCCTGCAGCTTGGATACGGCTCTAAAGGGGGCTGCGAGGCTGCCGTACACGCTTTGTCGACCTACCTAAATTCTGGCAAAGGTGAGGTCATCCTGAAGGTTGACATAAAGAACGCCTTCAATTCAGTGAATAGGGACACCTTGTTAACAGAAACTAAAAAAGAATTACCCCAAATTTATAGTTTTCTTTGGCAATGTTACAGATACCCATCTAAATTACTGTATCGGGACAACCTTTTGGAATCTGCTGTTGGCTGTCAACAAGGTGACCCCCTCGGGCCAGTGATTTTTAGTTTAGCTATTCACCCAATTGTTCGACAGCTAAATTCCAAATTTAACGTTTGGTATCTAGATGATGGAACCTTGGGGGGCGACGTAGATTCTGTTTTAAAAGATCTAAATTTCCTAAAAAATGAACTTCATTCCATTGGCCTCGACCTCAACCTTTCAAAATGTGAAATTTATGTAGCGGACAGTACCGACAGACAACAGACTCTATCAAAATTTAACGCCATAGCCCCCGGCATCAAAATTACAGAAAAAAGCTCTCTTCGTCTCCTTGGGTCTCCCATCTTTGAAAATTCTTTTCCCGATTTTATCGAGGAAAAAATTCAAAATTTCAATGATGTTTCGGAAAGATTGCTCGAAATTAACATACATTCGGCCATCACAATAATTCGTTACTGCTGTTTCAGTCCAAAATTGACGTATTTCCTTCGTGCTTCCCCTTTATGGAAGCACACTCCCCTTTTGGACAAAATGGATGAAATTATCAGACATACTCTAACGTCAATTTTAAATGTGGCTTTGGACGACCGAGCTTGGGCACAAGCTACTCTTCCTATTCGCATGGGAGGACTCGGCGTCCGCAAAATTTCCAGTATTAGTTTACCGGCTTTTATATCCTCGGTCCACGGCACTAAGAAATTAATCAGGAATATCCTGTCTTCCACACTGATTGATTTTGATGTGCCGTGCATGCCCGAGGCTATCGATGCTTGGAAACTCGCTTGCCCGAATACTGAAGAACCCGACCATCCATTTTCCCAGAGACGGTGGGACGAGCCGCTCTGCAGAGTAGTTCAGAGCAATCTGCTGAACACATCTGCTACTACTGCTGAGCGTGCGCGCCTGCGGGCTGTGGGTGAGTGGGAGTCGGGTCTTTGGCTTCTCGCACTACCGTCGTCGAGCATAGGCACATTGTTCGACGACACAACCTTCCGCCTCGCTGTTTCTTTACGCCTTGGTGCCGCTTGCTGTTCTCCTCATCGCTGTCACTGCGGTGAAGCTGTCAACAACCTCGGTCACCACGGCCTGTCATGCAGCCGAAGTGCGGGCCGTTTTGCACGGCACGCAAATATAAACGACATTATCCGACGAGCTCTTGTCACCGTCGGCGTCCCAGCTGTTTTAGAACCCAACGGCTTGGCACGCGACGATGGCAAGAGACCGGACGGCATGTCTTTGTTTCCTTGGAAGATGGGTAGGCCTTTAGTGTGGGACGCAACATGCGTCGATACTCTTGCGCCATCCCATCTTCCAAGCTCATCGTGCTGTGCTGGTGCTGCCGCTGCGGCTGCAGAGAACCTCAAGCGGCGTAAATATAGAAACCTGTGTGGTAACTATATTTTCGAGCCGTTTGGGGTTGAAACTCTAGGGCCGTGGGGTCCGAGTGCTCATAGCCTATTTAAGGAAATTTCGAAACGCCTAGTTGACGCTTCCCGTGACCCAAGGGCTGGCTTTTACTTTGGCCAGAGGCTAAGTGTTGCCATACAACGTGGCAACGCCGCCAGTCTCTTGGGCACATTACCATCTGACAGCGTTGAGGAGGAGTTTTTCGATGCCCTTTTATAGTTTGTTGTTAGTTTATCTATTTTAGTTTAATAGTTTTTAATTATCAATGTATATAGTTTATGAATAACAAATTAGTATTACATATAAGGTTTTAAACACAGTTACTGAAATTTCATACAAATCACTTGTCGCGACGTTATTTAAGGCTGAAATCTTTAAACGTTACTTAGCATGAGCTTCGATGTCTATTTCTCGCAGTTGATGCTTGTCCGCTGTGGGCCGGCGAAAGGAATAACAACGCTTAACCAAAGTATTTGCTAAGTAACGTTAATTAATCTAGCCTTTATTTTTCATTTTATTTAATCTGACTGTAATTGCTGCATTCAATGCCACTATTTCAATAATAAAATTCGAGAAACAGTTTTCATGCCATAAAACCCTTCAAGGAATCATACAATCCACTATAAAAAACCTACACAGCACTAAAAAATCAAACACAAAACGCTTTTATGAAATTGGAAAATACTAGGAGAGCATAACGCGATCGTGTACTGCGGAATAAAAACCCGTTGAAATAAATATTGGAAAATAATTCCAGGAATCCAGTCCGTACGTACGAGTAGCTATTGAAAATATTAAAATTATTGTCTTGTGTATAAAAGTTTTCAGAATTCTGGTTACATAGTAGCGATGCGTGTGTTTTTCGAATGGAATGGGATTTCGGATTTTTTGTGGTGCCACTGAATATTGAATTTTGTGAAGCAGACAACTGTTAAATACGCGTGCTCACGCAGTAAATAAACCTAGTATCAGCATACAATGGCATATAATACAGGGTGTAAACAGACTCTTCACGAAGCCGTTAACCAAGCGTTATGAACATCAAAATAAGTAACTTAACGCAAAAATTATTGCTGGGAAACGACATTTTTTTATGGTGAATAATCACGTTTTACGTCATGACTCCATGTAACGCATTCAAAACATTGTGCTGATGGATGGATTGAATAGTACGGGGGTCGTGAAAGTGTCTTAAGTAAAAAAAAAACATTAAAAACATGTATTTAAAAAAAAAACTTGTTAAAAAAAGATAAAAAAGTTGGAACTTTGTTTGTAACTAGAAGGTTCCCAGGTGTGGTCTACAACAAAAAAATGATCACAATGACGGGCAGAAGAAGTGCCTTTCGGCTTCGTTAAGAGTCTGTTTACACCCTTTATAGAGCCTAGTTTATGCAAGAAATAATATGCAAGAAAGATTCTTGAAATCGTTAGTGAATGCTCTTTCTGCTAGGTGTATGTACCCTTACTCAGCCAGTGTTGTTTCTCGTTGTTGTGTTACCAGATTCTGTACCCCTGATTTCTGAATCTGATAACATACAACATAATGATCTGAAAATATAATATGAAACATCATCATAAAACTCAGGCATTCTGTATCATATATCTGTGGGCTGGTCAAGTATTGGGTTCAAAAAGAAAAGTCCATCATTATTCATCATTCTCTTGCCATTGTCCCAATTCCTTTGTGGTCGGCGCAGCATGTCTTCTTCCATACTTGTCTATTACTCGTCATCTCTTTAGACACCTCCTTTCGGGTCATAATAAAAAGAATAGTCCATGTCTTGCTAAAATCCTTATCAGTGATTAAGGTAGCAGGGAAACCGACTGCAGGGTAACAGTCAATATTATTATAAAATCTGCTGACCCAATTAAACACAAAAACTAATTAAAACAATAACCAATATCATAACATTATTGAATGAACGCAGTATCAAAACGTGACAATTGCCAAGCCAGGTGTGTCCGTATCGTGCGCGTGCGACGATTGGGACATGTTGATATTACACGTGTCTTTCTTGCTGAGCGTACAATCTGCACGTAAGTACGGAAGTGGGGGGGAAGTGGGGCAGTGGGGTGACGGAAGTAGGAGGCTTAAAACGTGGTTATAAGATAAAACATGGTTGTTTATGGTCTTTTTCTGGGTGGCCTGTTCTTGGAGATGTGGTTTACGTGTTGAAGAGATGATTTGATGAGTGATGGTGTGCATTTTGTCCATATTGATGACTTTAGAATTGTATGTCTTCCGTTACTGGTCAAGACAGTCGTCGACTTCTTACTCTTGTCCCATGTTACTTGGGTCGGTGCAACACGTTTTCTATTTTCCATTATCCTCTGATTCTTAAATTCATTTCATTTCTCATGACACCCAAATCTTCGAAATTAAGATTCAACGATGCAAATTAGTTAAAAGTATTTGGCCACTATTAAATGCATCAGATTATAGGTTTGTAAATCATTTATGTTTTTCCTTATTATCAGCCTTCTTTTTGTAATACTAAGTAAACTATAGCATAATGTTGCAGCTTTACTCTATATCCACAATTTTCTAGTCTATGGCTACGGATTGATGCCAAGGTCGGCTGAGCTTACGTATCTTGTAAACTTGTAACTTTCTAACTCCAAGCTGCGGCGCGTGTTGCCAACCTTAAGGTACTCATTGTTTTTTTTTTATATTATATTTATTATTTATTGTTATTCAAATTTTTATTCTTTATGTAATATTGAAGATGTATTTTAAAACTCACTTTCCCATCAGGAAGAGAGGTGCAATCTGCACCTCTCCGATGGGAAAGTGAGTTTCAGTGAGATCATAGATGGTTTGTAGCAACGGGTAATATGTATGTAGAAAACATTTGGAACGGAAAATAAACCTTCCGTGTTCTAGGTGACCAAGACCATGGTTGCAGCAACCAAACTGGTGACCGTTGTCAGCTAGTGGGTGAGAGGCTGAAAGGCTTGAGGGTTGACGTCGAGAGGACCAATAGTTTGTGTTACACGAGGCGCATGTGACTGATGATAATAATGAGTTTATCTTTTTTCTCTCCAGTTTAACGAGCGACAATAACTGTGACCTTAGATCATAAGCTCCTAATCACCCCACGCAGTAGTAGAGAACTGGTTGTCGTTCGCGTAGGTGGCACAGCACCTGCCTGTATCATGCCTAGTTAGAAGCGTGAACTCTGGCCTTCGAATGTTTAGTCGCGTTGCTACGAAGACATAAATAGTCTCGCCTATTTCCTTTTATAAGTCTGGGAGGAGCAAGTAAATAATTATACACGTGTTTCCTGTTTTCCTGGATATTTAGCCTTGCGAAAAATATTTGTATATTTGTCAGCATCATAATTTTATTTTGTGCCCGCGGCTTCGCCCGCTGGCATGTTGGAAAATATCCCACGGGGACCTTGGCCTAGGCCTGTAACTTTGCATCTCTCCACGTGCTGAGTTCCTCGATCCGTTTAGGCGTGAATGGGTCAGACTGACTGCTTTTCTTCTGGATTTGATGGGACATAGAACTTGAAATGAAATATGGGTTTTCGATATATATCTTACACCGCCGGAATAACAAATTACGATGTTTTAGAATTTTAAAGAAGGTAAGTGTTGATGGTGGATAGAGTAACATAAATTGCACTTCACACATTTTTAAAGTCAAATATAGAGCCAGGACTCCGGTTCATGTAGAACAACTCTGTTAAACCAACGAGTGTGAACCGGCAAAACCTTCGGGAGTTAACCAGAAAAACGCAAAACAAAAATGTTCATTAAATTTTACAGCCAATGAAAGTTTCCGACGAAATTCCTGCCGGTACTCGCGTTGAGCTAGTTTAGTGCTGAAATACATATTTTTAGTGAAACGCTGGGGGCCGCAAAGTGGTGAACTATTCAAATATGAGCCGACTACGAATATTTTAAGCGGTCGTTTTTTCATTGAGTAGGTATGACGTCAGGTTTTTGAGAGCGCGTTGCGAGCCCGATGCGACTTGGTGTTAGTTAGTTATGTAGGATCAGCAAAGATTAGGTAAATTTGGGAGGTTTGATGGGAAATACACGGATTCGCACAGATACAGCTATTGCTGTTATTGTTACAGAGAAGGAAAACATCGAAGCTTTCACCAACCCGCACTGGGCGCTCGTGGTGGATCATGGCCTGCTACCTTTCACAAAGAGGAGGCGTATGACTTAGCAGTGGTGGTATTCCCAATGGTACATATGTTACCAACTGTTGGACTAGTAAACGAGCGCAGTCCACTCTTAGGTATAAACTTCCGACTTTAATTAACACGACGTTCGTATTTTAATCAATCTTAAGGCTCTGCTCTTAATACTCAGGAATTCGTTTCTAAACCGTTATTAAAATCTGTATAAATAAATCCTTTGAGAATCCTAATTGCTTACGAATAGTCGTAATCGCAACCTATGCAGTTCTCCACTCAACAATGCACCTCTGAAAGTACTGAAACCTTCAGCAGAACTAATTGAGTCCAGTTTCAATAACTGGCGATGAGAGAGTTGTGCCTTCCATTGAAACTGTTCACTTGTGGATTCTCGTTTTCAATTATGACTTTTAGAATGGCGATGTCATTTTGTTTTATGCAATAGGAACTGGAAAGTGCATAAATTCATTTTAAATTAGATTGCAGTTAAACCAGATAGATAACGTGTATACACGTTGATAATGTTGGTTTCGTTTCGTTTCAACACGCAAAAAAACCCGCATTAGACGTGGAGTTGCGGACACCAGCCCGTTAAACTATATATACTACTAATGTTGATGTTTCCAAAATTGCTCAAACGTCGCACCACCGTGTAACTGGCCAAAGAAGCAAAACTTCTAAGTTTTGGTCTACCCGCTTTGTAACAGTGCACCTAAAATCACGCGGTTCTGTGAAGTTTACCATGATAACAATTTTAACGCCCAGTCTTTCCAAAGGTTGTTTCTTTTATCCAGCAACTAGGTTCCGAAGGTCAGATAGGCAGTCTATACCATGTACCAGTACATGGTATAGACATTCAGCTTTATCATGTTAGACTATAAGTCGACTCTAATAAAATCGAGTAGACTTGGAAATTTTATTTTATAAAAATCTCCCAATTAACGATTTATGATAGTACCGTAGAACAATAAGGGCTACTAATATTTTATGTTTTTGGATATAAATACATGAACAAAGAAATTTCCAAACATCAAAAGAAAAACTTTTAATTAACAACCGCTTTTAGATTGTAAGTTGTTGAGTGGAGTAAAAAGTTTCAGTACATTTTATAAGTTAGCTTACTGTAATGACACGACATGGTTTTTGTTTCGTTAATGTTGAATCGCCCCGTGGCTGGGTCCACGTGGTTAATACTAGGAGTAGGGCTGGTACGTAGAGAAATAATTAATATTTATAAAAATATTTTGCTATTTAAAATAGAGAAAATAAAGGTATGTGCGTGTATTAAAGGAACACCTCTGCCCAACCATGTGGGTATAAAGGGCCTGAAGTTATGTCCTAAATCATTTGTGATGTTCAGGACATATGCTGACTTCTTCAGAGAGGTTATGTCCGAAGTACCTACGAGTAACCGACGCGCAAGTATGACCAGCTGCATGAACGTAGACAAAGCAACAGGAGTTAACGTACTCCTGATCTTATGAAGTAGTATTATGTAGTTTTTTGCTAACCCCATGTGATTAAAACATGAGTTTATGAATGTATGTGTGTATGATTTATGATGTATCACCATCATCACCATACCTAAACTTTCCTTAACCACGTTAGGTTCAGTTTCCTGTCTAACCGGATACAGCCGAATGCTGAATACATGTATTTTACATGCAACGACTCCAGTTACTTTGTAAGTAACTTAAGGTTGTGTGTGTATGTTAAGATTATGGAGAAAAAGTAGCAAGTCTATATCAACAGTAAACTAAACTTCAGTAAACTTTACTAAAAATATAAACACAAAAAGACAACGAGAGAAAAAGGAAACCCTCATAAATAACTGATCCTACATGGATAGACCGTTGTTAGAAACACTAACAGTAAAGTCTGAGTACTAAATAAATACCTATGCATCCTAAAATGCAAAATCGTGAAGCGAACACCTCACCATTTAAGTACATTCACGGAAACAAAACAAACCGTAGGTACTTCTACTCAGTAATGTGCTCACTAATTCTCTTTAAACTCCCCAATTGTAATTCACAAACGTGTGAACAAAATCTTTTTTACTATTTCGTAGTGCCATCCTTAATGCTCTTAGTTCAAGCCTTACAAAGCCCCGGGCACACTGATGGCAGAAAAACGTTGAAAACATCGATAAAAAAGAATTTTTTTTTGAACCAATGCTAAACCAATCCTTTGCTGGGAACACATAGTGTCTCCGTATTGCCAATTTTTTTCGAGGATTTTCCTTTGGTATATAATTCTGTTAACAATTCTGCTATTGTTTTACATATAGATAGTTTGGTGGAGATCACATGTTGAGGTTTATTATAAGCTGGAGTTTATTTTGTTTTTGATTTTTTCGGGTGTTAAATCTGTAAAAGGTTGGGTTAAGTCTGATTATATCTTGCCTTTAAGCAAAACAAACTATTGAAAAAGATAAATATAGGAAATGATATTCTCGGTATATTTTGACAGAAAGCGTTTTTTCTATTACAATATTATTGCGGCATATTTGACATGTCTCTCAATGTTATCGGAATAGATAAATAAGAAATATTACCTTGTTGTTCCAAGGCGTGATTAATTAATTAACTTAACCTTTCACTATCCGCCCACTGCTCTGTCCCAAGTTCCGTCGCTTGTAGTTTCTTCTCCACAATCCTGAAGACCCTCAAAGCTATTCAAGGCCTTGCGTAGTTGATATTTTTGTCCCCTTAAAATAGCAATTTCAATAAGCCCAATTCTTCCTTTATCTTGTGGTTAGTACCTAACACTGTGTCAGAGTTTTTATGCCGCCCATGGGCCTCTGACTTGCTATACACGCCGTCAAGAAATATCTCTCAGGCATGATGTATTCCTCATGATAATTTCCTTCACCGAAGCAAGTAATAATTAACCAATACGCACATGAATTCTAATAATCAGAGGTGCCTGTCTTGGGTTCGAATTCGGCACCTATAACTTGTCAGTCTATCACTGCTATAATAACCCCAATTAAATTGCCAAACCAATTTTAAAAACGTACCCCAAAAAGTATCTTCAAAAACTGCAAATAGAAAGCACCAATTATAAAGTCTGCCGCCCGTATAAAGACGTTTTATCTGTAATAATCGTTCAGACAAACACACTAATTAGCGAGGACCAATGGTCTCCTTTACTGACCATATACGGACGAAGACATACGAAGGCTAACAATATTTAGTGACTCAACCGACTATTTATTGGACAAGACATAAATTGAAAATGAACTTATTTAATTAGTAGTTTTTTACGCAGAAAGCTATAATTCTTGTCGGTTGAACGGCGATTAAGTTAATCGGAGTTACATGTTAAGTAAATAGGTACAGCCGCTACAGTCATGTTCGGGGACGTTTCCTAGTGGCAGACGGTTAAAAAGGGTGTAAACAGACTCTTAACGAAGCCGAAAGGTACATGTTGTCCCCGTCATTGCGATAATTTTGGGAAGTTTCTAGATACGGAGATATTGGGGGTCAAAGTTCCAACTTTTTCAAAAAAAAATTTTTAATACATGTTTTTAATGTAATTTTTTTACTTTATACACCTCCAGGACCCCCTTACTATTCAATCCATCCATCAGCACAATGTTTTGTGTGGGTTACATTGAGTCCTACTGTAAAACGTGATTTTTCAGACCAAAAAAAAAAGTCGTTTCTCAGCACAAATTTTTGCGTATTTTGGCATAGTTTCAATATAACTTGACCTGTCACAATACGGAAAACTTAAAATATGCGAAGTCAGCAAATATTAGAAATACATAGATAGCGTGATGTGTATTAGGTCCTGGGTTCAATTCCCAGGTCGGCAAAGAGTTAGTCGGTTTTCCATCATTTTTCATTGTAATTTCTCATCAGTATCCCGGAGTCTGGATGTGTATTCCAGGTCAGTTAATGGCAATAGGCTCGCCCACCATTACATAGGACTTAAACATAACTGGCGATTTATGGTCACCTCTCCCCATCTCTTCGGGGAAAACTAACGTGATGTTTATTATGTTTAATTTTTAGATCTTTTGTTTAATTTTTTTTTACGGTTGGGAAATCATCAAATGACTTCTCCCGCTCTGGTCAGAGCGGAAGTGTCAGACTTGTACTGACTAAAACCCATCCATGTTCCTTCCTTGCCCTTTGTGTTCCAGGGCCGCGGTATATCTTTCGAACAGCCCGCAGCCCTGGCAGGGGCCTAAGATCCTTATAATAAAGTTTTGATAAAGATAAGCACACACGATCAGGTGTGCTCGAAAGTGCTCATCGCTATAAATAGAGGCCAGCCTGCAAGGCACCTAGATGTTGTAGAACTTTTAGGATTTCTTTGGTATTTTTACAACAGCTGAAAGCAGGCAATATCTTAGTACTGGATGCTATCGTTTATCTATATTGTCGAACTCATTAGGCCTGAAGGAGATAGTCGTGGGCTTTAGTTATTTATTTTACGATCTTATTAGGTGGCAATTAAGTAAGCCCACCTGATGTTATTTGGTTATCACCGCAATATGACTGTGTCTAGTGGTCGCAAGCACGACTGCTGCGCATCAGGTACTGGGTTCGATTCCCGGGTTGGGCAAAGTATTAATAGGGTTTTCCATGAGGAATTACTCAGTAGTAGCCGCGGAGTCTAGATTTATACCCGATTGATAGCAATAGGCTCGCCCCCTATAAAATGGGACTTAAACATAACTGGAGATATGTCGGTGTACTATTAGGTACACCTTAACTAACCCTTCGGGGATTACAGGAGTTATGTTATGATATGTATTAATAACATTTGAAATACTAGAAGCAATAAAAGTGCGTTTCAATCCTAACGACGAATTTGAAACGTCTAATAAGCGCTTAAACCAAGAAGCAATATTTTACAAGCTGGAACCTAGCAACGTTACTTGGCTTAGAACTTAACTGGACGAACTCCGTCACAAATGCATGTTTCACTTTCAACCTTCTACTAAAAGTTTTATACTTGTAATAAAAACGAAGTTATATTTTCAATTTTCCAAAAATGCAATAATATTTAGGCATGTAGTGAGGCGCGTAGCTTAGTATTCGTGAAAAACTAAGCTACGCGCCTCACAATATCATAATATTCATCACATGTTATTGATTTTATTTTATTTTTAGTGACTGTTTGATATTCTTAGTTTATTGTTTGTAGCTGTAATACATTCATTAAAGTACTACTTAATTCAAACACAATGTGAATTGTTATATGAATGATTAAATAAATAAATAAATAAAAAGGGGCATAAGAAACATCTAACAATAAGTATATAAGTTTTATTCCTTTAAGCTGCAATAAGTTACTTCTTTAAAATAAACTTAATGACCCCTTTTACGATTTACGACATGCAAATCTAAGCCATTACAAAACCCAAAAAAAATCCCAATACAATTACCTATTAAAAAGAAATCTTCTTAGTCTCAGCTTACATTGTATATTACATAAAGGTAATTACCATACAATCGCTTATGTAAGTACTGTTGAGAAACTTGTTATAATTAGCGACCACAATGTGTTATCGGAGCATTTTTGACCATCGCGAGTCGGCGTGGTGACCAAGATTATGTTTGCGTTTTGATGTTTGTGGTTACTTTACATGATAAAATGTATTTCTAAAGACCCCATGCTGATCTAGCTAACGTGGATTTTTGGAGTTCAGTCTCCGGATCGAACATAATGGTAGTTAATACGTTTTTAGAGAAAATGGATACAGGAATCTGGGTATAGATCCATTAAAGAATTTACATATTATTCCATCATCTGGGTACAGACCCAGACGATGGCATGAAAATAATAGAATAGATACAATAAGATGGTTACAATAATACTATGGAATCCTTGTACATTCTACCATTTTGGCATGCAAACATTGATGCAGTTCATCATCAAATATATAAAACATGAAAAGATTATTTCACAAATCGCCTTTAAAAAAAAACGAATAGAAATGTCATAACCATTACAGATACTAATCTGCTTCCTTCATCTGTTGTAGTAATTGAAACCAGAACTTCACGCTGGACAGCTGGCACTATCACCATTGAGACATGTAGAAACATGATTTCATCCACACTTAACCCTTTCAGTGCCCAGCACCCGACACGCGGGTCGAACAATAAATTCGTTCCTTCGCACAACCCGTATCCGTAGCTATGGACACGCTAGTCGGGTTCTGGGTATGGATACACGTCATCTATAGCTTATTATAACGACGACTCGGATACGGGTTGTGGGCACGCGAACGAATTTCGCGAAGTTTTCGCGAAGTACTGGGCAGTGAATGGGTTAAGCATATTTTTTTTCTTCCAAACAAACGATGTTCCTCCCATATAAGGAGCATCAAATGTCAAAAATGTTCAAATTCATTAAACTCATTACTACAAAATGTTTCCTACAAATTATTGCCTCTTCCAATATAGACATATATTAAAACAGGAGTATATCTGTATGTCCATATAAGCGATATTGACATAACTCGAACCTTGAATTGATAAGCTGTCAAAAGTGGTTCTGCCCACACAATACGTAGTTAATTTTAATAGCTATTCAAAGTAGAATATTCTATGCCTTATTTGGTTGCCTTTTTTTGTGTGTGTATATTTAGTGGTTAAATGATCAGTTTTGACTACCACAAAGGTATAAAAAACCTTTGAATTGTTTACCATATTACTTTGCTTTTCCGGGGCTTTCTTTTTATACTTCGCACAGAAGAGGCCTGGCTCTGCACGAGTTATCCCTGCCTGCTTTGGCGATTAATATTATTTATTTTTATTTTTAATATTAAACATTAATATTCTTTGTTACATTTGATTTGGAGAATTTTGACAATCCACAAATGGTGTGCCTAATCTAAATAGTCTGGCAATCGAAATCTACGTTACAATAAAAACAAATGAAGCTCAACAAAAACATAATGAAAAAAAATAGCTAATAACACGAATAAAAGTGGTCTAATTAAAAAAATCCGCGTTCGTTCGTGACTACGGTAAACGTAAACATCACTCAACTTTGGCTCAACATTACTCGACATAGCTCAACAAGTTCAGGCTCAACTCGTCTCGAGTGCCTGCTCATGGGAAAAAGTTCCCTTTGTTTTTAATTTTTAAATACTTAACGTTGAGGGGACTTGTCAAGTACTGTGTATCTTTTTAGACGTAGGGAGAAGACCTAATGTGCTGGATAGGGCAAAGATGGGCATAAAAAAATCTGTAGTCAAGTTTTTTTTTTACTCTCGATAAAATATGTAGTTACGAGGAGTGTATATCTGGTTTTTCTAACAAATAGTGGTCACCAATCCGCTAAGCGAATTATAATGTTGCTGTGGCTCATAACTTAAACCATTTCTACTCCTCGTTGGCTTTCTACAAAATGACTCTTTTACTGGGAATATAAAAGATGCCAGTCTTTCAACTTCTTATTTCCGAAGAATTAGAGGTAATACGAATTGAAATGGTCAGATTTTCAATCAGCTATTACTGTTAATGGTAATCTTTTCAATACATATATTTTTAAGTTGAATAAAGCCCCGCTTTCCATAAAAGTACAATATTTTGCATAAAAATAAATGTTTAATTCTTTTTTGATACGCATTAATCCTCGCTCAGAGTATCTTTTTATCTTTATGTAACATGCTTAAGCCTCCCATTTGCATATTTCATTGAAACACGTATTTTTTTCTCCGTTCATTTTTCTCTACTCATTTTTCAGTTATTTTAAAAGCTTTCAACATGTTCTGGGGTTGCTTCGTAATGCAATTTATGGGAAATACTTTTCGAAAATACGGATTAAGTTGCAGATGTTAAATGAAAGCTCGAGATTAATTAAAGGGAAAATTATTTTGTAATTTTAGTATTTGTTCGGATTTTTATTTTCGGTTTATTGGAGTGAGGTATCTTATTTTAACTGTTGTGGAGCCTGCAGCTTCACAACAATTTGATTAACTTTAATTACTGCTGTATTTTCATAGATAAAGGGATAATTATAAGTATTATTTGTAAATGCATAATGTAGGGATCTTTCCACCATCAAGTTAAAAATAAATTTTAACTAATAATTCATCAGTACTGTCGATGTTTGAAGCAAAAAAGCAAGTACCTAGTCTAATCTACACTGAAAATACTTTATCACGGTAAAATGCCCCAATAAAAAGCAATAAGGCTTCGTGGTAAACCAAAAAGCCGCGCCATCACGTTTTTTGCAAAAACGCAGCGTCAACCCATTTTGTAAGGCAACTTTTACATGCGAATAATGCAACCCCATGCTATGCTCTATTTTCACCCTCACAAAAACCAACACAAAGCGAATATTAAATATTGTTCACGATCGATTTAATACACTCTTTCATTTTGCCCATATCCGGTCCCAGATCCGGATAAAAAATGTTATCCGTGTACAAAACAATACGTGTTTTTTTTGTTGTTTTGCGTGCAGCATGTACAAAGTATTGATTAACGCCCAGCTCTCAACGGACCCGGGTATAAAAAATAAAAAATCAACAGGACTGCATCGCCTCCGGTTATGCACTCGCGACCGTGCAAATATAGTACGGACATAATGTACACTGGAAGCGGCTAGCTTAAACTGACCCTCCGTGATCCCTTCTCTTGTATCCAACCCGAGTATAATGGCTCAGAGCTGTCAGAATAGGCGGGTTTTTTACAATTGGTACCTTTACATGCCTAGGAGGCATGGTTAATAGATTTTTTATTTCCATTCAACGAATCATATGCCTTTATTTGCTGGATCAACGGAACAGAGGATCTATATTTGGCAACAATTTGTTGAGTGCATTCATGTACAGTTTTCATTTTTAGTTCATATTGAAATTAAAATTGAACTTGTATGGAATGTTTTCCATTGTATTTTTAACCAATATGAAATTGAGAACTTGATTTCGGTGTAAACTCGTATTGTTAGTACCCGGAAAACATTTACGTTAACGTGGAATAATTATCATTCTCTATATTTGCTATTTTGTATTTTCCAACTGCAGTACTCGATTGGTTCCGAGAATTCATTTATGAAAGTGATAATACATCTGGCAATGTAAGGCATAAATAGATACAATGTTATTGGAAATTTAATTAATTTATAGAAATGCAATATTAAATTTATTTCTACGAAAACTCAACTATTATAAATTTATGAAATTCTTCTTGAAAAAAATGGAAAATAAGGTTAACTCACCAATAAGATCAACTCTTTTTATATCTTAACGGGTTTGGTAGAAGTGTACCGGTGGACATATGTCGCCAGTTATGTATAAGTCCCATGTAATAGGGAGCGTGCCTTTTGCAATCAACCGGGCACCAGCCCAGTCTCCGGGTGACTATCGGGAAATTCCTTATAGAATAGCGCTCAGCAATAGTGCTTGGCAGCAGGTCAAAGCTACAGGTTGTAAAGTAAATCCTACTAATAATATTATAAATATGAAAGTCTAAGAGGATGGATGGACGGATGGAGGTTTGTTACCGTTTCACGCAAAAACTACTGACCGGATTTGGATGAAACTTGGCATAAAGATAGTTTATAAACTGAATTAACACATAGAATACTTTTATCCTGGTAGTACAATCCTGTGGGACATTACCGAACTCAATGCGTTCGTTCATTTCTTTAAGCTTCCAATTCAAATTTCCGTCTAACCCTCAGCCGGCACAATACAAACACAATACCCATAGATACACTCATTAGGGTTGTCGCGTGATTTTAATATATAAACCGTTGGTGGTGGGATTGCAATTAAGCGAAATGGTTTCCTCGACGGTGGCTCAATTTACATATTTTTATTGTAGCCGGAAAGCGGTGTGTCCTCACGAAATGTCTAAAACGACTCGACTAAATATTTTCTACGCATTTTAGTTAAGTATTTGCGGTTATACGGAACAAAATTGTTGTTGATTTTTCCTTGTGTTTTATGTTTCAAGGCCGGTGGTATACGTACTGAAAGTGGTGTGTTATAGCTTATAATAGGTGTCTATATAGTATCAAGGTATATAGTAGTAGTAGTATAGTGGTTTAGTAGGTATAAAGGGTGTAAACAGACTCTCAACGAAGCCGAAAGGCACTTGTTTTCCCCGCCATTGCGATATTTTTTTTGTTCTAGACCATACCTGGGAACCTTCTAGTTACGGAGATATTGGGGGTCAAAGTTTCAACTATTTCACAAGTTTTTTTTTTATACATGGTTTCTAATGTAAGATTTTTACTTTAATCCCCTCCTGGACCCCCTTACTATTCAATCCATCCATCAGCACAATGATTTGAGTGTGTTACATTGAGTCCTACTGTAAAACGTGATTTTTCAGCCCAAAAAAAAAAGTCGTTTCCCAGCACTAATTTTTGCGTAAAGTTACTTAGTTTGATCTGCATAATGCTTGGTTGACGGCTTCGTGAAGAGTCTGTTTGCACCCTGTATAGTATCAAGGTTTTTCGAAGTGCTACTATCTGTAACACGTAGGTGTAAATTTACGACTCGTTATTAAAAGTCGATATAAAGATATGGTATTGGTAGTGTCTCTTAAGAAATATTTTACAAGGAGCACTGCACTAAGTAAAGTATTATGTTCAGTGTTATGCTGTTACAGGAAGATAAGAGTTTGAAACTTAATTGGTTTTGAAAGTACCACCTGCACTGTTTAGCATATAATTAGAAATGCAAAGAAGCTCTTTCTATGTGCAATGTGTTTTTTGTGACTATCTTTTAAATGAGTAGAGAGAAACTGTATTCTATTTCTATGTTTTTATCATATGTTTTATTTTTAACTAAGAATAAATGATTGGTTATTTCTCAAGACGTAAGTTTATCTAACCGAAGGTTGACTGACACTACATTTTCATGTTCCTCCAGACTTAACTCCAGAATTCATATGCTGTAACGAACATTGATTGTTCTCTAGCACATTTATTTATTTATTTATATGGCAGCTGCTTGCTGCGAGTCGCACGGGACCGGTCAATGTGGCGACACTTGGGCGATGCCTATGTCCAGCAGTGGACGTCATTTGGCTGAAATGATGATGATGATGATGCTTGCTGCGCTGACAGTTTACCAAAGCGCGCAGCAAGCCAACAACATAACATTTACTAAAAAACTTAATGCAATAATTAAACATAACTGTACTGCTACTTATAAATATATCAAGAGAATCAGAACGACATTTGTATAAACACTTTCAGCACAGAGTACAGAGGCGGACTTAATACCATAGACCTATGGCTAGCCATTGCCACTTCAGCTTAGCAACTGAAGCCAAAGTCTCATGTAATAAAAACCTAGTCTCCATCAATGGAGGTGTGATTATCCCTTCAAGCCCGACCAGAACGATCCACAATTACCAATGTATCGTCCTTCACGCCCGCACGAACTCATTCGTTCCCAATCACGGCCAATGATCGTGAGTCTGTCAATTGTTGCTCAGTTCTTAACGAGAGGGAGTTGTGTAACAAGGAATATTGGTGTAGGTGGTGTTAAAGATGTTTCAATAAACTGTTACTAGGTCAATTGTTCAGTTTTTTCCTATAAGAGAGATATACGAGTAGGTACCTGTTTTTTTTTTACGGATGGGAAATCATCAAATGACTTCTCCCGCTCTGGGCAGAGTGGAAGGGAGTGTCAGACTTGTACTGACTAAAACCCATCCATGTTCCTTCCTTGCCCTTTGTGTTCCAGATGGGAAATGATAGCTTTCGTCTAATATACCAATTCAAGGCTGGCGATCAGATAATATTATCGAGGCCTGAAAGCAAGACATAAAAAATAACCAAACAAATTCAATTCCACACCAAAAACCACCTTTAAAACTAACCTGTATAAACCACCGCAGTTTCGTAAATATCAATTTAGTTAAAAGCAATAGAAAATTGTAGGGAAACTTTATATTGTTTTGTTTTATGTCCGTAAACGCGTAGTAAACGCACAGTATTTAACGTGAGCCGTCACCCAGTGCGACGCGGAGACAGATATGGGATTATATCACGCTACCACCAGGGGGGAGCTGAAACTAGGGACATAGGACACTTGATTGATGAACACTCAAACCTGGTTTGACGAATCAATTTTGTGTGAGAGTGAAAAATGTGGCGTTCAAAAATTTTCAAAGGTTTTATACCTAACTTTGACTGAGATCGCCTATTGTATAACAGTGGGAACATGACAGGCTGGAGCTTATTGTATTTATATTTTTTTGGTCTGCTGAGTATAAGGTCATGTGTTTGATTCCCAGGTTGGATAAAGTGCTATTAGGAATTTCTCCACGCCAACCCGTCCCTCCATCACATGGGATGAACTAGTTGTACTTACTATCGGTATACCTCTTCCTAAACTTTCGGGGATTACACTCGTAATATTATACAATTCTTAATATAATTACACAATGAAGAGTATCACATTTATTGAACAGTACTTTTCTTATAAAAAAAAGATACATTACATGTGAGTGTTTATATCCAGCTTCTTGGAAGAAATAACCAGCTGAATACATAACAAAATTCAGAGTTGGAAATTCCAGGAAATTGTTATTGTATACTTGAAACGTGATATTCCATGAAAACCTTGAATTTCACAGGAATACAGGGCTTTGTTGTATATTTTCTGTTGCTGTGCAGTTTAGTAAGATTTTTTGTTATTACGTATTTGGTTTTAGAAGAACTCGTTGAAAGAGTTGGAATATAGTGTATTTTAAAAAACAAAATTAACATGAGATAATGATTTTTTGCAATATAATCAATGTTTTCTATGATTAAGATAACATTTCGTAGTCTAATTCAAACCTCTTTTGGTAAGTGATCCCTAAAAGTTGATACTGAAAACCTATAGGTACACTTATTTCGTAAAATTTACAAGGTTAAAGGATATGAATATAATGGCAAATACAAATAAAATGCCTCAAAAGATACAGTTGATTTGATATACTTAGGTAGAATTAGGTGGCTCTACTGCCCATTCTTTTGACGTTTCACCATGATGTTATTTTACGATAAACCCAATTTCAAAACATGAACCTCACGCAACCCAAAATACCCAAGTCCCCACTCTACCGAGTAGCAGTACCTATGCAGCAGATACATTAAAAAGTTTAACTGCTAATTTTGGGGCCACACCGCCATTCGTGACCAGATTGATGTGGAAATGGATTCCTTCACTATTTACACATAAGTTGTTGTTTTTACTGTGTATTGATATTATAAGGCCTATCTTGGTGCCTTTGGGACTTAATTTATCTATATTTTTTCAGTATCTTTATCGAATATATATGAATTGTTTAAAATATTCAAATTGAAATTATCAGGTTAAATTCAGAAGTTTATGTTAAAGATTTCTTAGCCATATTTTTCAGATTTTATGGTAAAAAGATGACTTAATTTAAATCCAAGGTTGCCTGCTTGAAGTATGGCATCGTTGTCATTTATTGCGCATATCTTTTTCCAGCGGCTTCGTCGCCTAATAAGCTACCTAAACCAAGTCTTAAATTAGCGAATACCCGTATTAACACTTCCAAACGACACAGAAATGTGTTGCCCAAAATCGGTCTTGGTCTTGCGAAAATGCAAGAACAAGACCAATACTGCAAGACCAAGACCGATTTTGGGCTTTAAACTCGCTAAATTTTTCCATTACGTGGTTTATGTGCGCTTTTATATTTAAGAAGAAAGTAATTACAGACTGGCGGGAACTGCTAAAGGGAATTATCGGTCTTGGTCTTGCAGTCTTGGTCTTGTACCAAGGCCAAGACCGATTTTGGGCAAAACTACGTGACAGAATATAGTTTATAACTCTGTAAATATAAAATGACCACCGCGGTAACTCGTCACAAACAAGAATGACCTGTTCAGTTGTACAGTAGTTCAATACGTAGATTAGTTTAGTACAGTTTACGAGTGTCTCTATAAACTGCGAACTAATAAACTTATAACCTTCGCGAGAATTCGTTAAGCCGACAACGTAAAGGCTTGTTTAGACAACGCGGGAGATTTTCACAACTTAGTGTTTTATTGAAGTGAAAACTTCTTTAGCGGCGTTGTGCAAAAATTGTTAAACTCGCGTCAGATCGTCAGATTGAATCGGCGGTGCAGGGCGCTTGCACGAGTGTGCGTGTAGTTTAAGCTAGATGGAGTTGCTTCAAGTTTTTTCTACGGCAGCGCCATCTTTCGTTCTTGCAGAAAGCTATTGAAATTTCTGGCGTTGTTTCAAGTCATCACTTCTGCCGGCACTCCCGGAGTGCAACCCGTTGTTTTTATTTATTTAAGATTATCAACGAGTTAGATTATAATTTATATTACACAGAATGAAACGTCCTTTAGAATATGATAGAGATATTGATCGTGTAATGCACACCCAATATTACAGGTAACCACATCGTTTATCGCTAATGTGTAACTGCTGAACTTGAGCTTTTAGGTTCGATTCCCAGGTAGGGGAAAGTGATATTGGGGTTTTCCGTTAGGAGTATCTTGTAGCGGCCACGGAGTCTCGATTTGTGCCCGGTTGATGGCAATAGGCTGGCCTCCTATTACGTGGGACTCAAACAAAACTGGCGAAATGTGGGTGTATTATTAACGAGCGCTGTCTAGCCCTTCGGATTTTACAGGCGCAATGTTTTGATATGAATGTGTCATCATATTTTTAGGAGCTCGGTACAGGTCCTCAAACTGAACCACTTTTTAGACGGGGCCAATATCGTAATCCCGAAATATTATTATTTAAAAAACTTAAACTTAATGAAATCTTGTTGTACGTCTATCAGTAGGTATTTTGTTGGTCTACAAATTATTATTTGCAAAGTAGGTAATAAATCTGTAATCCATCTTTTTACGTAGCTAAGAATAATAACACGAAAGCTAATACGTGTTTTAATTTATTTTCTTCAATAATTCAAATATAACACCTACCTTTTTATTTTATTAAAGACTATTAAAATAATAATTATTTCAGTGACATAACAACATCCGTCTGAAGCTACACCTTTCCCAATAAAACGAACCACGCATATAATTCTAGAATAATTTAATTTGTTAACCCTTTACCCGTTTTATGGTTAACGGTTAAACTCGGGTTAATTGTACAATATATACAGGATGTTTGGCGCATGGACCGACACAATTTTTCCAGGGATTTGGGAGGTCATTAGCTAGGTTAAAAAAGAATCAAAAAACAAAAAAAAAACAAAAAAGTTATTTCGAATTAAAGGAAACATTTTGGGCATTTTTTTTCACTAAAAAAAATCATATGTAACCAACCGTGACATTTGGGGCAAAGGGTGTATGGGTAGAACCTAGCTAATGACCTCCCAAATCCCTGGAAAAATTGTGTCGGTCCATGCGTCAAACACCCTGTATATTAGGATATATTGTAAATATATAGGCCTCTTGTTTATGCCTGGTGGGGTTTCGAGTGGTTTTGAGTAATAATAACTATGCTTGATATGCTTCAGTGATTCATGGAACACGTTATCTACGAGTATTTAATTTCAGTTCAGATAAATTAATTGGGGCGGGAACGTAGATATTTTTTGTGAAATTCTCTTATAAGAATTAATTGACTTAAAATTGTATAAAAGGTCATAGTAATTTTACGTAGCTGTCGCTGAAATGCGTGGCGGGATAGCAATTTTTTAGGAGTTTTATAAAAGCACTAATAAAAACCATGACCAGATTGAAATAAAATTAATGAGAGCATAACAACGATATGTATTGGTTGATAAACTCCTGAAAAAAGCAAGGACGAGAGTTTTCTAACAAAGCAATCATAAGGTCTATCTATTCATACACAAAATTCTTAAGGGGTCATTGTATTCATCATTACAAACAAGTTTCACTATGGGACCAAACATGAAATCGCAAAAATAGTGCGTGGAGTCCCTCCGTGCGGAAGAAGTGAAACTTCGTAATGTGACGCATTCACTCTCGCTCTGTCTCTTTCTTCTCCCCCTTCCCAGGAGCGTTGAACGTTTAACGCAACAGTGCTTTCATACCCCCTCCATGGTAGCGTTAAACGTTCAACGCAACCTTGTTGGAAGTCGCATTAGAAGTTTCACTTCAAAACAAAATCAGCTGTTGCCTAAATTTTGACGAGTTTTACGAACATCATCATCATCATCATCAGCCTATAATGTTCCCACTGCTGGGACATAGGCTCTCTACGAACATAAATGTAAGCAACAGCATATTATTTTTTTTCAATTTCTGACATATGACCTTACTTAAGTAAGTAAGTCTGTTTTAATTTCGCGAAAAAGATCCAGCCCGGGATGCAGGATTTGCATATGCAGAAAAAGCAAGCTAATTATTATCAAACCGACACGAAAGAGGAAGAAAATTCTGATTTCCAATAACATACGTAGTTACAAAGTGCAAAGGTTGTACAGCAGTAGTTGTTGGCACGGCCAAGATAGCCTGTCTGAAATATAGCAGGCATTTGTCATGGAAATATTCGATACAGTGCCAATGAAACTGATTTTACGGAACATTTGGACTTCACTTTTAGATTTGTAAGGATTGTTTGTTGTTTGGTAGTTTAAAGGTTAGCTTTTATTTTTAAACCTATGTTTTCATTGAATAGATGAGATTTTATTATGTTTTTTTGAGTTTCTTTAAGGACAGCAGTTTCTTCAAAACTCATCGTCTGCCTAGCTTTTTTACCAACTATATTGGGTTCGGCTTCCAGTCTAACCGGATGCAGATGAAAACCAGTATTTTATAAAGATCGACTGCCTATCTGACCTCCACAAACCAGTTAGTACCGAGTAATACCTACCCCTTGGTAAGATTATTGTATCATAAAACTTCATCAAAGCTTGTAAAAATTAATTACTTTTTCGCAAACCGGTTTCTAGAAAAATATAATTAGTACTATCCAAGTCTACCAAAATATTTTTAATATCCTAGAAGACCTAACCATTTTGTCTAGGATTTTTCACACAAGTCAAAAAAATGTAAGAATAATTGACCTAAATGACCATCATCCTATAAATCGATCTTCATTAATATAATTTATGAAATAGCAAGACAATTTCCTCTACAACATCACCACTCAACAACTGAACCTCGAAGTCTGCCTACACCAAAACGACCACAGTAAAAGTCCCACCGCACTACGGTCTATACTTGCATTAATTTAGATCTGAGCGCAGATTGTATTAAGTAAAGGGCCCGATTAAACTGTCTGTCTTCGGGTGCTATCTCATCACTTTGAGGACTGAGGTTTGGGTGCTTTAGCGGAGCGGGTAGCCGTTAGCGATAGAAAGATACGAGTGTTTAGGATATGGCATGGCGATTTCTATTTGCGTCCTATTCTGGGAGAGACAGCACGTAAGTCAAATCTTCTACAGATATTATTGCTCTCAAGTTTTTCATCAAATTTTCTAGGAGCTATGGCCTGAAAATTTGGCTGCACGGAGGCTGTGAAACGATACTTGTAGAAGTCTGGTCTCATAATCTTGTTAACTAGACAAATATTTTCCATTTGAAAAGAAGAAGACATAATGCTGAACTGAAGTAAGTCATTATGATTGTTTTGTTGATGCTTTTTCTGACAGTTGTTTAAAATGAAGTAGCATTAAACTTAAACTTTTATTTTTTGTACTTAATGCTATTTTATTTATTTTTTTACACACATAGTTAAGGCGACAAAAATCGAAAAGCTTGAAGCGAAGATATTGAAATCAGTTACACACAATACAACACTTCTACAATGTATTATATTAATCGCACTTCCCGCCACTAAGTGCTCATCCTGTGTTGAATTTGATGTATCTACCTGACCGCTTAGAATTTAACGGAGTGCTGGTTTGGTTTACTTTTGTAATTAAAAATGGCTACCGTGATGCATTCTATCGTAATTGTTGCTTCTAAATGACTTGCTTTTAGCTGCTGGTTGCTATGTACTTCTAAATTTTGCTAAGTTTAGATCAATTTTATAATTATTATGATCAGATCAAGTTTAATACTGAGTGTAACAAGACCCCTAACGAATCCGTCAACCAAGCATTCTGTACATCAAACTAAGTAACTTTACGCAAAAATTATTGCTGGAAAACGACTTTTTTTGGGGTGAAAAATTACGTTTTACGGTAGCATTAAATGTGACGCAAAACATTGTGCTGATCTATCGATTGAATAATACGGGGGTCGTGGAGGTCTTGAAATTAAAAATGTTACATTAAAAAAATGTTTTTAATTAAAAAAAAACTTGGAACTTAGACCCCCATATCTGCGTAGCTAGAAGGTTCCCAGGTATGGTTACAGGTTATAAACTATCTGCGTGCCAAATTTCATCCAAATCCTCTCAGTGGTTTTTGCGTGTAAGACTAACAAACATCAAGACAGGACAATTTGGAATCTGCTGTTGGCTGTCAACAAGGTGACCCCCTCGGGCCAGTGATTTTTAGTTTAGCTAACCTTGGGAGGCGATGTAGATTCTGTTTTAAAAGGTCTAAATTTCCTAAAAAATTAACTTCATTCCATTGGCCTCGACCTCAACCTTTCAAAATGTGAAATTTATGTAGCGGACAGTACCGACAGACAACAGACTCTATCAAAATTTAACGCCATAGCCCCCGGCATCAAAATTACAGAAAAAAGCTCTCTTCGTCTCCTTGGGTCTCCCATCTTTGAAAATTCTTTTCCCGATTTTATCGAGGAAAAAATTCAAAATTTCAATGATGTTTCGGAAAGATTGCTCGAAATTAACATACATTCGGCCATCACAATAATTCGTTACTGCTGTTTCAGTCCAAAATTAACGTATTTCCTTCGTGCTTCCCCTTTATGGAAGCACACTCCCCTTTTGGACAAAATGGATGAAATTATCAGACATACTCTAACGTCAATTTTAAATGTGGCTTTGGACGACCGAGCTTGGGCACAAGCTACTCTTCCTATTCGCATGGGAGGACTCGGCGTCCGCAAAATTTCCAGTATTAGTTTACCGGCTTTTATATCCTCGGTCCACGGCACTAAGAAATTAATCAGGAATATCCTGTCTTCCACACTGATTGATTTTGATGTGCCGTGCATGCCCGAGGCTATCGATGCTTGGAAACTCGCTTTCCCGAATACTGAAGAACCCGACTATCCATTTTCCCAGAGACGGTGGGACGAGCTGCTCTGCAGAGTAGTTCAAAGCAATCTGCTGAACACATCTGCTACTACTGCTGAGCGTGCGCGCCTGCGGGCTGTGGGTGAGTGGGAGTCGGGTCTTTGGCTTCACGCACTACCGTCGTCGAGCATAGGCACATTGTTCGACGACACAACCTTCCGCCTCGCTGTTTCTTTACGCCTTGGTGCCGCTTGCTGTTCTCCTCATCGCTGTCACTGCGGTGAAGCTGTCAACAACCTCGGTCACCACGGCCTGTCATGCAGCCGAAGTGCGGGCCGTTTTGCACGGCACGCAAATATAAACGACATTATCCGACGAGTTCTTGTCACCGTCGGCGTCCCAGCTGTTTTAGAACCCAATGGCTTGGCACGCGACGATGGCAAGAGACCGGACGGCATGTCTTTGTTTCCTTGGAAGCTGGGTAGGTCTTTAGTGTGGGACGCAACATGCGTCGATACTCTTGCGCCATCCCATCTTCATCTTCCAAGCTCATCGTGCTGTGCTGGTGCTGCCGCTGCGGCTGCAGAGAACCTCAAGCGGCGTAAATATAGAAACCTGTGTGGTAACTATATTTTCGAGCCGTTTGGGGTTGAAACTCTAGGGCCGTGGGGTCCGAGTGCTCATAGCCTATTTAAGGAAATTTCGAAACGCCTAGTTGACGCTTCCCGTGACCCAAGGGCTGGCTTTTACTTTGGACAGAGGCTAAGTGTTGCCATACAACGTGGCAACGCTGCCAGTCTCTTGGGCACATTACCATCTGACAGCGTTGAGGAGGAGTTTTTCGATGCCCTTTTATAGTTGGTTGTTAGTTTATCTATTTTAGTTTAATAGTTTTTAATTATCAATGTATATAGTTAGTTTAACCTAATAAAGTATGGAAAAAAAAGACAGGACAAATTCAGTTGGATAAGAGGTAGGGCATGTGGAACCCGGTTACACTAACACATTAAATGTCAAATAAAGATTTTGGATATATTAAAAAGGAACACTCGTTTAATTCCTTTAACTCACAAAGTAACAAACTATCTTTATCATAGTTCTAGTAGTTAGTGCATGGTATCTATGAATAAGGAATCTCCGGCAAACGTCGGTAACGGGTGTAATTACCGACGAACTAACTGCTGGTTACCGGCCTATTACCTGATCAAATATTTATGCACCACCTTCAGCCTGGCGCTGGGGAAGTTCGCAGTAATAGTAGGAGAATTATACAGCGTAGTGGAGTAACAATGTAAGGATAGGCTGTCCGTAACTATCACATTGTTGTCATAATGAGTGCTTTGACAAATCACAATAGCTTTCGAACTTCGAAGCGTTTCATTTTTCTAGAACGACTTTCTACTGAATTGACATAAACTTTCCAGTAGCTTATGTCAAGTATATATTTTTTTATAAACTTTTATTTTTTTTTAAATATTTTTTTTATAAACTTTAATTAATATTAAAAATATTTTTTTTTTTATAAACTTTTATTTTTATTTTAGTTAGAGTACGTATGTGTCTAAGGAATCTCAAGAGGAGGGAAAAGGAGCTCGTGGCAAAATAATAACAGCCGCTCGGGTCAATCTTTAGGTTAAGCTGTGCTTGCCTAGGTTGGTCTGTGGATGGGTGACCACCCATTACATACCGAGTTTCCTCCGTGCCTCGGAAAGCACGCTAAGCCGTTGGTCCCGGCTGTCTTTTGCACATCTTTGACAGTCGTTACAGGTAGTCAGTGGCCCAAAAATTCGAACAACCAGTCGATATCGTATTATCCAGTATTAACTGGGTTGTGGAGTTCAGATAGACAGTCGCTCCATGTAAAATACTGGTATTCAGCGGCATCCGGTTAGACTGGAAGCCGATCCCAACATAGTTGGGAAAAGGCTAGGCAGATGATGATGTATTGATCTAACCTTGCAACTGAGTTTCAAACCAGTTCCTTCCAACCGATTGAGCTGAACTTTTGCTCACACTTTTGGTTTTAGTGCCAATACATTTTTAGGACAGACATTACTTAACCCTGCAGCCAGAATTGTCTCCTTACGAAAGAACTCCTCAGCGGTTAGTAGGGTAGTGGGTAGGTATTGATATATAAATCTTTGCAGAGTGGCTAGAAGTTGGACGAAAATTAGAGCCAAGGTGCGGTTGGGGAGACATAACGTCCAGCAGTGGACTTCTATAGGCTGATGATGATGATGGAGTTACTTCTTCTTCTACGTTCCATTCTGTACTACATTTGCGAATGGCTAACTAAAATAACATTTATTTCCATGTCAAATTTGACGTATAAACATGACTTTTAATGACCTTATTGAAATAAATGGCTTGATTTTGACTATGAATCTGACTTAGAATAATATTGACGATTTGAGGATTTTGTCAAAAGGCAGTTCTGTTCTTCTCAGAGCTATTCTAGCCATAAATATAAGGCTACAACGATAATAACACTTTGACGGTTTCCAAAATGGCCGCACTTTAAAAGCAGACGTTTACGGACTAATAATATGACGATTATATAATAAGCGCAACACAAGTAGCAGCAGTAATTAGCTCCGAGCTAACTGCCGACTATCCCTCTATTACTCACTTAATTATTTATAGCAGTCTTCTACTGCCCTGAGCGAAGCCACTTGAGCATAAGACTTCAGTTTTGTAGCAGAAAATATGCCTTTTTTATGTTTTAAGGGTGCTGCAAGAGTTCAATGAGACTCTCTTCTTTTTGCGAACTGGTGGATCTTGTGCATGGAAAGGATCTTGGATTCACGCAAATTTTACGTCATCGTCTTCGGCAAAGTATTTCAAAAATCATTAAGTGAGCCTCGAAAGGTGTACCGTGAAAAAGGGACATTAAGTATTGTGTGTCAAGCTCATTCGATTTTTATCAAAAACCTAAGTATAGCTTCCGGAGAATAGTAAACAGAAGCGTCTCACGGCGCCCCTCTTTACTTTCTACGGCTCATAAGGGCGCCGCGGCGCACAGTTTGGGAACCCCTGTCTTATAACATTCATCAGATTTTGGAACAGTGGGATGCGTCTTTACAGTTTACTTTCGCAAGCCTCGTTGGTCTAGTGCTCGCAATCGCTACTGTTGAGCATGTCAAGGGTTCGATAACTAGGTCAGGTACAGTGTTATTGAGTTTTTCAAAGTGACGCGTCTGCCTGATTTCGAACCCAAACCAAAATCAAAAGTTATTTATTCACATTAGGTTCAGTATCAGCACTTTTTGATCTTCAATTGCACAAGAAAGTTCGCCAAAATACCCGTCGTTTAATACATCTTTTTTTTGGGCGAAAATACACAAGCGGTAAAATATAACAGTGTTGATATCCAAAATACGTAACACAGATTTATACATGTAACATGACAGTGCCATGTTAAAGACTGTTACCCAACATTATTGACACAATAAAACAGCTAAGCTGCGTGGGCCCTGAGTGACTGAGTCCTTCAACTCGGAGTTCTTTACGTCAAAGGGCACACATTTCTGATGCAATACAACACAGTGTTAATATATAATATTCTCTCAGTTTGACTAGACAACATAAAATATTGTTCAAAGCTAAGCAGAGCTTTGTATTATTAAAGCACTAGCTTTTGAGCGCGACTTCTTTTGTCTTTTCATCCTTTTACAGGTAAAATTATTAAGTGTTATATTCGCGCTTGTTTTCCTCAAGGGTCAGGCAGAGGTGTAGCTTATATAATTAGACCCACCAAAGTCCAGGCCATCATGAGGGTACGAATCCAGAATTAAGGATGCTACTATGAAATTCCCGATAGAAGACCCCAAGCACACTCTGCTCGACCTGGTAACTGCAGCCAGGACCTCATGTTCAGCAGAACCTTCGCGATCACTAGACAACGAAGCAGCCATTGAAAAGTTATTGGTAATTTTGAACATGCTTATACATTAGCTGTAAAAAAAACAATGTAATCAAATCTTGGAAGTCAATTTAACGTACTATTAATTGTCGAATCGAAATGAAACTAATGTAATTTGGTATCTTGGAGCTGATCTGATGATGGAGCCAGGAGGTGAATAGTGGAACTCTTCAGTGGTTTCTAGTCAAGTGTTCAAGTTGGGGGTCATATGAATTATTTCTTAATCCAATATATGTATTTCACTTGGTGTCGAGGGTCTGATGATGGAGCTAGGAGGTGGATAGTAGAACTCAAAATATATCTTATAGTATATGAACAATATTTTGCAATCTAGAAAACGGTTCTAAAGATTTCAATGAAAGTTGCAATATAAAGGTTTACGAGGGCGAAAAATCAACCTAGCTAGGTCTTATATCTAGGAAAATTCGTTCTCTATTTTTACCCAAGCAGAGCTCGATCACCCAGGTACTCAATTTTAATGCGTTATGAGATTTTTTTTTAATAAAAACATTGAATTTACAGTTTATCATTCTACTCTCCTAAACAAAGTCCATAAGTTACACGTTCCTAGGCATGCGTAAATCATGTAAAACACGTCAATCCCTGTATCTAGTCCGACAGTCATCTGCGACGGTATCGTTACAAACAACAGTGCATTGACGCGGGACAGGCGGCTACAGAAGTGATTCATGCCGTGATAAACCACGTAGCACTTGCGTAACAACTGTACAGGCGAGCACAAAGTACGTAGACAGCTGATTGTGTTGTTGTTGAATTATGGTGGTTGTAATTGTTTTAGTGCTGGTCTATTGATAATTATTTTGTTTAAGTCTTATTTCCTAAAATGAGGGTTATTTTCTGATCTGGGATTTAGCAAGGAGGTTTTCTTTAATAAAGGCTGTTATACCTTTTTTTGAATAACTCATTATTAATATCTGTATGGTCTAGGCAAATGATCATAAACTGGCGGTGTAATACACTAAACATACACCACAAGCCAAAATTAAATCTTGTAATCCGCCTAACAAACTCTTGTTAATTTCATTCAAAACAATTTCAAAACTCATACCAAAGCTAAAAAATTTGTTCCGCCAGAAAAACAGCATTTTTCCCCAATATTTTCATACATGTTACATCTTTATTTCCCCCACGTCGCCACAGCGAGAAAATCTACATTTAGCGGCTACCTAATAATTTTTTCACACCACCGAAGGTGTTTTCCCCTAAAAACAAAAAAGTTGGCGAAACGCACCCCTTGTGACGTGTGAAAACCGGATCGGACCGGATTAAACCGGTTCTAACCACAATGTTTATTTTTTAATAACATAAATGGGACGGGACGAGGTGAGAGAATAGATATTTTTGGTAATTTTTTGTTTATTTTTGTTGTTTTATGAAATGGGTAATGAAATGTACACTCTTCATTATTGTACAAAAAGAAATTAACTCGTGTTTTCACCAAATTAGAGTGGAGCTCGCTTTTGTCTGTCCAAATGAGTAATAACGGAGAAGGTTTTATGTTTTGCCATCATAATGTTTAATATCTGCTTTTGTTCATTTTAGTTAATTAAGTATATAAAACAAAGGTAAAAGTCGCCGTTATAAGATATGCGTTGATAGTCAACTTTTCCCTACTCTCATTTATTTTCGTCGAATGTATGGCCCTACAAGGTAAACCGGTGATGGTGAAGACCGCATGAACCCGCTGGTTGCGAGAAGCATAGAATCCAGCAGCGGATGCCATTCGGCTGATGAAGAACTAATTTTCTAATCATCGCTACTTCGATTCTGTCTTTGTCATGCGTTAGGTAGGACACCTAACAATGCACGATGATGGCAGATGACCAGCGTGAGGCACTACTTAGTTGTCTGGCGTGTTGCTGAACACAATATTATTGTTCTTGTTCAGATATTAGTTTTATTCTGTTTTACTATATGATATTGGAGAGCAGCGGTGGCCCAGTGGTAGCGACCCCAACTTACGTACAGTAAGTCGTGGGTTCGAACCCAAGCAGGCGCTCCACTGCGCTCAAAAACGGTGAAGGAAAACATCGTGAAGAAACCGGCATGTCCTAGAACCAAAACATTCGAAGACATGTGACATCTACTAATCCGCACGCGTGGTGGATTATAGTCCATTCCCTCTCATAGACAGGAGGCCTGTGTCCCAGCAGTGGGAACATTATAGGCTGATGATGATGATGATGATGTATGATATAGTGTGCACTTTTGGCATGTGCCAAATAAATCTATTTTTCTTTCTAAAATGGAGTTAAGCTGTAACCGAATGGTGTCCAAGGACTGGGAAACGAAGTGTTGGTCATCAGGGAGCGCGATGGGCAGAGGGAGAAAATAGGAACATGGAGAGAGGCACGAAAAAGAGGCATATACCAAACAGTGGATGAAGCCAGGCTGTGAATGATGATGATGATAAACAATAAGAAAATGCGAATCGATATAACGTAGTTTGAATTTCACGTCAAAAATCATTGACTTTTTCACCAGCATATCACAAAAATCAACTTCTTCATTGATCCCCTCCAATTATCCTCTCCTACAAAGTTCAGCACTGAAACAGATTAGATCACAAAATGACCCAGGCAACCGGCCGACAACCGGCCGGTACGAAATAGGAACATAATTGTTATCAACATGAGTCACCGCAGCTATCGAGAAATCACATAAATGAGGCTTATTGCAACAGCTTTAAGTTTCAATTTGTTGGGTTGCTAATCAGGAGTGTGGGGTTCGAGGGATGAGAGAATAGCGAGGAGTAGTATTAGGAGTGTTGTTGTTGCGGTGTCAAAACATTTTGGATCATCTAAGACATGGTGGTCTTCAAAATAGTGACACAGATATATTTATTTAGGATCTCCAACAAAGGATGTACACAAACATAAGAAATAAATAATCAGCGACAAAAGTATCACGCAGGTGTACTCCTTCAGTTACAGGAGACCACAGCATGCATAATTAAATGGATAACTAAGCTAACAAAGTTGCAGTAGCTTATAAAAAAAAAAATATCGAAACACATTTGGTAATAAAATTGGAAAAAAATATCAAAGTCATAGTAGAAATTAAACAAATTAAAATCAAAACTCATTTGGAAATGAAATTGTAAAATAAAATAATTTACAACAGTAAAACAATTAACAAATACACACCTTTTTAGAAGCATTTTTTATAATTTGCAGATACACGATGACTCCCAAAATTCGCTGTCGTATTTTCAAAAAATTTGGGGTGAAAATTTTATATGGAACGATTTCATATCGGACATAAATATAAATTAAGGTTGCTCTACTAGTAAAGGCAACAAAATTTAGAACGACTGTAATATTCTCCCCTTGTCTTACATGTAAAGACGCCAGCACATCAAGGTACTACTATCTGTCAAATTTATTTTATAAATTTTAACTTTATCACTGAAGCATTAGGTATAAGGTTGATTGGGAAAATTTGATTGTTTCGGGTAGCTTGATGTGCTGGCATCTGTACAATTGCCTAGCGCGAGAGTCACGTGCTAGAGCGACCATCATGCCGCTAAGCCCAAAACTTGCACCACCAACTAACGGTCTCAGAGTTAGTCATATTGGCTTATCGGCACGTACGGAGTAACCTTATCAAATGTGGGCCGAGATCTGTGCCCAGGTCTAGGGCTATCGCTGGTCTTAACTGGTGTCAGGACTGTTTGGTTTAGGTGTGGTGGGAGAAAGTTTGGGGGAGGTAGATAAAATACATGAGGTAGTAATATTACATAACATCACGCCTGCAATCCCCAAGCGGTTAGGGAGGTGAATAGTACACCTACATTTCGCCAGTTGTATTTTAAGTCCCATGTAAAAGGGGGCGAGCCTATTGCCATCAACCGGGTACAAATCTAAACTCCGAGGCTGTTACTGAAAAAATCATGATAGAAAAATCCAATAACACTTTGATCGACCCGGGAATCGAACCTCATGCTCAGCTGTCGCGCTTACGACTACTCGACGAAATGTATTTATTGGGTAATTGATAAAATCATACCCATAGTTATTCGAACTATAGATTATTTATTTATTTCTGTTTTGTATAGAATTCGACAAAATAGGTGGATAAGGTTCGCTGAGAGAGAATAGACAGCTTACACAGCATGCTCATAATATATGGTTATACGTATCTCTAACTACTTGTAGAGCTTCCCTGAAATAATTCCATCTGTGTTGTTCTATGAAACATTCAAATGCTAATTATAGTTCCATGAATTTTAAAAGGCACCTGAGTGTCATTTCTAATTTCAGATCTAAAATTCCCGAAAGTGGTGAATCAAAACCTGTATCTGACAGGAGGCGTTAAAACCACTATAACCATGAAGCGTCTTCATCGAAATTCCAATTTTCAACTCCCTAAAATATTAACTGTCTAACATTTAGAAAAGGGTTGTGTTGGAGTATACAGGGTTGTCACGTATACACCTCATGTCAAGGTTTAAACTTAGCTACAGATTTTTAGATATTTCTATATTTTTGGTACTTAGAAAATAGTCGTTTGGTAGTTTAAAATAAGATTTTGACATACCAAAAGACATTTCTGCATTCCAAAGACTTCTAAAATAAAATCCTAATACCACGTGAATGTAAAATATTAATCAGGACCCTCGTTTTGGGCTCCGTCGCAATCGGTTAAGTAGGAGACAAATCGATGTGCTTTGTAAAGCGGTTCCTACGCCTACAATTATGAAAATTGCACAATGTTTTCGACCGGTTAAGGCTAAAAAAATCAAATCAAATCAATCTTTATTTGTGAACACATGTATTACAATAAAGGTCTTATGGATACATTTTAGTGGAGCTTATTATCCTACCAATGAAATTGGTGTACAAATATTAGTTTTTTTGGGAATAAGTGAGTTACAATACAAAGAAGTAAAAACGAGTAAAAATGTGAATGAAACGTTTCATTCATAAATAATTAATCAATACTGAACTTAAACTTACTAAACTACACTTACTTACTACTTACTTAACTTTTTTGTTAGTACTGAAGAATGCCCAATTATCTAAAAAAAAATTGAGTGTTGTAGGATCATTAAAGCGCCATATTTCAATAAACTATTGGCAACTCTTGCACATGCAAAAACGTTGAAACGTATAGACCGTAAATATAATTTCGTGAAAATAAAATCACCATCAAATCGCAAGGGAAGACTTAGTCACATAGCGCAACAAAAGTATTGATCAAACTAAGAAGCGTAAGTTTCGTAAGATTACTCTCCATACAAAAACTCAACACACAATAACATCACACAATTGTAAAACTAATCTCATTCACTTGTCCGAAACTCCTACTGTCATGGAAATATCAGCATTAGAAATAATATCGAGTTTCATCCCCTCGGCTACCCTATGAGCCCTTGTTACGCAACCCCGGGCGAATTTGATATATTATGCATTACACTGGTATTTCACAGACAAGTTTTCACGCCACTTCTGACACTAATTATTATATGTTTCTACCAAAATGTTTTGGAGTTGAGATGTTCAACAAATTTTGGAAGAAAATCCTTGTTGTTTTGGATGTTAGATCAATATTATATGTATAATTTATTTCATAAAAAGGAGTTTAGTAGTTCATGAGGCATACAAAAGGTTAAACATATAAGTTTAAACTATAAAAAACTTACCTAGAATAAAATCAATGGCTTGAAAGATAAATGTGAATGCTAGGAGTGACATGGACAACTATTTTCGCTAACACTTAGCGGCACCTAATTGAATGCCTCATTGAAAAAAGCGCTGTTGGATTTTTCAACGCTCGAACTTAGCGCTGAAAGTTAAATAACCAAAAAGATGCTTTTATTCAGACCTTCAAAGTTTTGTCTTTCAGTTTCAGCTTATAACTTTGTTTTACATAGTATAATTATTATTAGAGGAGCTCGTGGCTAAATAATAACTGCCGCTCGGGTCGATCTTTAGGTTAAGCCGTGCTTGCCTAGGTCGGTCTGTGGATGGGTGACCACCCATTACATACCGAGTTTCCTCCGTGCCTCGGAAAGCACGTTAAGCCGTTGGTCCCGGCTGTCATTTGTAGATCTTTGACAGTCGTAAAGTAGTCAGTGGCCCAAAAAAAGTCTGACAACCAGTCTTACCAAGGGGTATCGTATTTCCCAGTACCAACTGGGTTGTGGAGGTCAGATAGGCAGTCGCTCCATGCAAAATACTGGTATTCAGCTGCATCCGGTTAGGCTGGAAGCCGACCCCAACATAGTTGGGGAAAGGCTAGGCAGATGATGAATTATTAGACGTTCGGCTTATTTCCAGTCAGTGGTCTTACAAGACCATTTATATTCCAACGTTTTACCTAAATCTTTGATTCCAACGATGAATTTATCTATGGAGGAAAGCCTTAGTATTTTGATTCCTCATATGAATCACAATAACATAAGTTAACATTAAAACATGGAGGCCATGCACGAAATAAATCATATTAAGGGTTATTTTGGTCCACATTAGGAAGCGCGTCCTTCGTCCTATTAGTATGCAGGCCGGCTTACCGAGGACTTGTTAGGTAATTATATAATGGCCATATAAGTTTACCGCACACACGTGGCCGTAGATCATTATGTGGGGACAAACATCACACCTTGTTACCTCTTAAGGCTGAGCAGAAAATATTATTAATGTTATGGTCCCAAGCAAGTGTTACAGGTTTTTTCTTAAGGCTTGAAATCTGCAAGCGTACAAATTACAAGATGCTTGTACACGGCTAATAAGTTGACCTATTGATGAGACTGATTACTGATAACATTCATAGCGCTAGGATCTGGGTCTATTTAAATTATAACGACAAGGATAGCAAAATCCATCACCATAATCACCAATTTCTGTATAGCCCTTTCTCAAGTATGACGCGGTTGGCTTTCAGTCTAACTGGATACAGCTACATACCATTTACGTGGAGCGACTGCACATCTACCCTCAACAACTAAATCACGGGATAACATGATCCAAAGACAACTTCAAACATGATGAAAAAATGCAATGATCATATTTCAACTTATGACCATAAAGTACAACTGTATAAGCATCTGAACCCATCAACAACTAACAATGCATACGATAACTTTTCCAAGTTCTATCGACAATAAGCGGTGTCAGCTTCCCCTCACTGACTGTAGTCAAGTAGAGGATACGAGTACTAAAGTTTGTATCTCGCATGTAACTGGAATGGCGAATCTATTTCTAAGTGTTGGTCTTGTCAGGAAGAGCCCATTTGTCTCGTTTATATGGATGCCATAAAACACTGGTAAGGGATTATGACATTAGGAGGACCAGCAACAATATCCTGGGCATTAATTGGTAGGTAATAATATAGTGCTGTTACGGCAAAGTATTAGTTGGTAAACTGAAACTTTATACGTAACTACAGGGTGTAAACAGACTCTTCACGAAGCCGTCAACCATGCATTATGTACATCAAACTAAGTAACTTTACGCAAAAATTAGTGCTGGGAAACGACTTTTTTTTTGAGCTGAAAAATCACGCTTTACACTAGGATTCAATGTAACGCACTAAAAACAATGTGTTGATGGATGGATTGAATAGAAAGGGGGTCCTGGAGGTGTTTAAAGTAAAAATCTTACATTCAAAACATGTATTTAAAAAAAAAACTTGTGAAAAAGTTGGAACTTTGACCCCCAATATTTCCGTAACTAGAAGGTTCCCAGGTATGGTCTAGAACAAAAAAATGATCGCAATGACAGAGAGGATTAAGAGTCTGTTTACACCCTTTATGTAGTTGCTCGCGGGTTCACTTCCGTTATATATGCAAAAATAATCCATAAAAATGTTTTAAATGTAGAAGAGAATGTAGCTTCCCGTTAGTGAAAGAATTATCGGAATCGGATCAATAGTTCCGAAGATTACCCGTACATGCAAACTTACAAACAAAATTTTCTTAATAGTAGTCCTTCATTTCAAGACCGACGTTAACGTTATCCAGATTATACTGCTTCAGAATACCTCACACTAAAGGCTTTTTCCAATTAAACTGAACCCCATCAGCACATTCAAACTGCTTTCAGTAAGGCAAATCAGTGTCATCATTGCTCTTGAACGCGGTTTGAATGCGCTTATCGTGTTCAGATAACACTCAAAGAATCAAAAACCTAGAAAACCCTCTGCCCAAAAACCCACCAGCAGTACTGCCCACAGAACCCCACAAAATCTAAAATTCCAAACCACTAGCAGTACACGAGTCACACCTATTTAAACGACGTCGGGTGACACGTAATAGTACTGAATGTTTTACGAGTACCGTCCAATCGATCTGTCCGTAAACGCTGGGGCGGAATAATTGAGGGTTAGGCGGGGAACCTCCGCATCAGGTGCACTTATTGCATTTAATTTTGATAACGTAAATGTGGGGGCTTTATTGAAGGATTGGGGTCAGTTCGGGACGCCGTACTTGTAAAGTGGAGTACTACTTAGTGTCACTGTACTTCTACCGCCTTTTTTTTTTACGGATGGGAAATCATCAAATGACTTGTCCCGCTCTGGGCAGAGCGGAAGGGAGTGTCAGACTTGTACTGACTAAAACCCATCCATGTTCCTTCCTTGCCCTTTGTGTTCCAGGTCCGCGGTATCTCTTTCGAACAGCCCGCAGCCCCTGGCAGGCATCGGCCCTTGCGGGCCCCTCCCTATTTGCTGACATATCTTTGAGGCGCGCGTGGAACACGAACGCGCCTTCAACACGGCCTGTCGTCAAAAGACTCACCGTCTCATCGTCCACAGGTCCGCGTCTACGGCCGGAAGCCACCACGTGACCCCCGACGCCCGAGGCGTCTCCCGCGGCGGCTGGGACGAGAGGTTCTCTCCCTCTCACGCTTCGCCACCTCCTTCGCTAGCATGACTGCTTCGCAGAAGGAGGTGACGGCGTCCCATTCCCTCTCGCTCCGGACCATGGACTGGACCAGGGCCGGACGCGATAGGTCGCCGCCGCCGATCGCCGCTACGAGGACACGGCGGTGCTCCGCCCAAGCGGGGCAGACCTCTACCGTGTGCTCCACCGTGTCCTCTGGGCGACCCTCACAGTGGTTACTTCTACCGCCTAACAACAGGTCTGTGATCCTGACGTCATCATCTTCCTAGTCTTTTTCTGAATAAGTTCGGGTCGGCTTCCAGTCGAAACCGCGGCAGCTGTATACCAGTACTTTACATGCAACGACTGGTTATCTAACTTCCACAACCAAGTTTCTGGGTAGCACAATAATTCAGATAATTTAAATCAATAGGTACAATACACAAAACATACAATTAAATTAACATCACATTACATAAGACATATAGTGTTAGTAACAATATACTTACAAACTATGTTAGTAATACACCGACAAAGACAAAAACAAGAACAGAACCAGATTGTGGCATCACTGCTGCAAGGTAACAGGCCCAGCCGAGACCTTGCAGCAGTGATTCACAAACCCACAATCAAGCCTGCTCGCTATCATAGACACAATACCCTCTTGAAAGAGTGGTTGCCAGGCTGGGCTTTCTGGACGGTGAGTAATGGGCTAGCTCGCCGTCCGTCCGTCCACGATTTTGACGACAGGCCGTGTTGACGGCCCGTTCGTGTTCTACGCGCGCCTCAAAGAGATGTCAGCAAATAAGGAGAGGCTCGCAAGGGCCGATGCCTGCCAGGGCTGCGGGCTGTTCGAAAGAGATACCGCGGCCCTGGAACACAAAGGGCAAGGAAGGAACATGGATGGGTTTTAGTCAGTACAAGTCTGACACTCCCTTCCGCTCTGCCCAGAACGGGAGAAGTCATTTGATGATTTCCCATCCAAAAAAAAAAAAAAATGGCTGGGCTTTCTGATTAGCCGTGACACCTGTCAAAGATCTGCTCGGATTCAGTGATGTACGATTGCGGTTTCTGGTGAAGGTTATATATAGTTTCCAAGGTCGTTGTCGCAAATACGTTCCCTGGGTTATCAAGAACTGCCGCTGCCTACATCTTCAGACAAAAATAAATTTCCATAAAACACTATGTTACTATTTCTTCTGCTATTACAACAACTAATTCAAAAACATAGAATCTGATTCAATAAAAAGGTAAATCGTAACTTTCATAATACCGTTTCTTTACCAGAACTAATTATTGTTATGATTGATTAACGCAGTAAGGAAAACTTCACACAAAAATACGACTTATTACACCTTTGCGTATAAAGATTACAAAGAAATAATTTACAAACATTCTGGTAATACAATAGTTATTTACAAACTTTAGATAATTACGTCGAAAAAAGACGTTTTGCGGCAAAACAATACGAATCAAAGTGCGTATAAATATAAACTCCGTACCGTAGTTCGACGCAAAAACATTAACTAAACATATGGAGACAATGGATTATTGTATGGTGGGATATCAACAAGAAGAAAGCTTTTGTAGTACTAGAAGAAGTCGACGTTAAAAAATGATCAAGTAGTGAGAATACTAAACTTACTATGTTGCCTGTAAGAAGCCGTAGTACCTAATCAGCTTTCAAGCAGCAAAACCACATCAAAATCGGTTCATTCGTTAGGAAGCTACGATGCGACACGTCATCTAATGACACCCCTCTTTTTTTCGGGAGTGAAAAATGTGTGAATCTGCTTGAAGTTAGTGAAAATGCAATAACCCCCAACATTTTCACCAGTCCTTATTACTATCATCTTTTCCATTTTTTTTTAGAATTTCTTGAGAAATCATTTAATTAGTTACCTACTTTCTAAGTAACTTTCTGTTAGTACTTTCATAGATATAAATATGTAGAAGTTGAGATAACTTTGGGGCATTGTACATTAGGTAAATGAGATCGGTGTGACCACAGCCAATTTCAAAGGTTGATTGTAAGTTAACCATTTCACCAACTAGGCCTAACTTCTACATAGTGGGTTCTATTCCCAAAACTCAAACAAACATTTGGACCTGAAACAACTATCTGTAGGCCAGACAAATATTAGTTCGGCTCGGGAATCGACTCGCACTGCAGAAGGGAACCACTCAACCACTTCAGCAATTGAGCCGGTACGAATGGAAGTTTCTGTAGATAATTATTAGATAACAGCAAGCAAACAGCTGTAGATAACAGCAAAGAATATTCTATGTATTTAATTTCTTATAGTCATCCACATTCATACTGAACACTTTCTCTATCACACCTCATTCCTCAATGATAAATGATAAATGATGTTTATTTTGCAAATAGATTTTTACAAACACTTTTACACGTCATGTTTTTTAAAGCTGGAGCCGGTGTTTCGTACCTGACTACTCTGAGAAGAAACAGCCGAAACAAACTCAGAGGTCATAGTCTCTTTTAAAGTCCAGACATAATCTTGGTTTACTCACATGAGGACTATGCAGATTAGTGTCTGAGATGGCCTTTGGAAGAAAGAACCACACAGACTTGAGTGGACCTGTCCAGTCAGTGCAAGCATTTGTCAGCTATCGTGAGCTCGACTTATAACTCAAGGAGCTCAACGACACGACGAACAATACCAAAGAAAGGACATTTGGGTAGGTCGCTTGTAGTGCTCAAACTGCCAGACAATCGTGGGAAAATTAAAAATTAAATAAAAATTATAATACCCACATGGTCCTCACATTCACAAAAATTAAATAAAATAAATTAATAATACTTTACAAAATAAATGTCAATAAAAAAACATAAAAAATCATTAAATGTCACAATAACAAAAAAAAAGTAGTAGTAGTAAAATACTTAACGAAGTATTCTAATAATCTAATATCACATAATCATCGATACAACTTTAATCTTATTGACAATAAACTCGGCCAATTTTGAGTCGGGCTCGCACACGAAGGATTCCGTACCACTAAAGAGTTATATATTTTGATAGTAGTTATACGTTTGTGTGGCATTATAAAGATCAAGCCAAAAAACGTCAGCAACCAGCAAGACCGGTTATTTCGATCACACAAATCCATAGTAAGGGCTAACCGTATCACAACAAACGTCACATGTGCGCAGTTGACGGCGGAGTCGGGTTGCTATCGTAATATTATTGTATAAACACAGCTATTTATGTTCTAATCACTTTTTTGCTCAGTTATAAATTATAATATTACTAAACAGCTGTGTAGTGTCGGGTTTATAAAACAGTAGTACGCTTTGTTAAGCTTTTTAATTGTTGCCAACATTTATGTTGAAGTTTTAATAACACTCAGAATAAACTGTTGTAGCTTGTTTGGCTTTTATGTTTATTGTTTTGAATTACATTTGCAATTTGTTTTACAATCACAAACTTTATAAAAATACAGATTCATTATTAACTAGCTGTGCCCGCGACATCATCCGCGTGGAATAGTGACTTTGGGCAGCATTTTTACCCTTTAAACCCTATAAACTCTTAAATATACGGCCTTAAATAGACGGTTTGGACCGGGATCTCGCGACGGGCTTCGACGGCGTCGTTGTTTGCGCTTCTTGAGCGTGCTAGTTTCCCTATTACTCTCCTGGGGAGGGTGATAGTGTCATCGGGATCGACTAAAGTATCTGACAAATACGCGAGGGCTCGTATGGGCGGCTGATGCGATCAGGGGATTACGAAGCTTAATGGCAAAATTGAAGAAGCGCTTGGAGAGGCGCTTCATGACCTGCTGGATAGTGGGCATTTTGAGGTCTTTATGCAGACGGTCATTGCGGACATAGAAGGGCCCCCTGGCTTTGCGTAAGAATCAGTTCTGGAGAACTTGCATCCTATAGAGGTATTTAGGCTTGGTATGTAAGAACACGACGCAAGCGTACGTCATGATGGTACGGATCACCGCGGTATAGAGGCCCAACTTGCACCTGAGGGACAGTTTGCTCTTTACCGTAAGCAAGAAATGGAGTCTGCCCATAGCGAAGAAAGCTCGGTCGCGAGCTGCAGTGATTTGGGGGCTGAAGGTCAGATGTTGGTCGACTATGACTCCTAGATATTTGGCTTGCTTCTCCCAAGGGATAGGCTTATCGTACATAGTGATCGGGCTGGAGGCAGCGGCGCGGCTCTCGGCGCGCTTTATATACCCGCGCAGGCGTGTACAACCTACAAACGTCCAGCCTAAGGTGAACCCTTCTTCATATGATTGATGATATAGATCTGAGGTCAACTTACATTGGTTACTAAAATTTCCGAAACTGATTATTTTTAAATATGAGCATAATTTTATATAGACCGTTATTATGAAGTTTAGTAAAGTTTCAGTCAATGCTACTGAACAAAAAAAGAATATACATAGTTAAACAAATGTTCGACGTGATTCTTCAAATTGGCATAACTTTTTTTATTTATGAACAGATGGACATGAAACAAACACTAAATGTTAAGTGAAGCTTACCACAATATATTAGTGAACCACGTCTAAATCGAATAAGCCGTTTCTGAGATTAGCGTGCACAAACGCACAGACAAACAGATAAACAGACAAAAATTCTAACAATCATTGGTTTGGGTGCTGTTTGCGTTGATAAAGGTCCCCATAATATTTTTTCGCATATATCTTCCATGTACAGACAGCAATCCGTTACATTTTTATTTTATGTATAGATATAGATGACCTATTACTATTTTGAAACTTCGTGTTACGTACCTTACCACTGACGTGCGAGATGCGACCTAACTTAATAGACATCATACATGACCAATGCCATGCCCTGCATGCATGGCCCATGGGCGGCATAAGAACCCTGACACCAGGTTAGGCACTAACCACACGATAAAGATAGAAGAATATACAAATATAGAAAAGCATTAACCTCTTAGTTAATCATCATAAAGACATCTAATAAACAAGACACGGCAAGTCCACAATCTTTTTTTTTTGCGAGCGAGCGCTCGCAAAAAAAAAAAGATTAAACTTGCTTAGAGAGTTCTAAGCAAGTTCTCAACAGCACCGATACCCAAACATGAATTTCACAATCAAACTATAAAGATAATGCAATAAACATTTTACATCCGACAAAGATTACCATCAAAAGAATCGCACACAATATAAAATAGAATAAAAAAATAAGGGAATTTATGATCTCACTAACATTGCACAAATGTTGACTGCCCAAACGCGGTTTGTGGTTCTACACTAACGGAACCCTCCAGTATAACATGGTCTTCTACCCCTCTTTAAGCAGCAGCAAAAGTTCAAAGGACCGGGGAGTTTCAAAGCGTACTAAAGGACCAAGTTATCCTGGACGCTAGTCAGACTTTGACGATTTAGTACCACTTTGATTTACTTTTAATGGGACTGAAGTAAATTTACACGTGATATAAATCAATACGGTACGGTTACGTTTAGAAAACGTTTGAAAACCGCTCTTTGAGTTTAATTGAGAACATTTTTATTTCAGGTTTCCGGTTCCGAGTTATTTATTCATGTTATTAGTTGCTAAAAGATTACAGAGCGGCGCAGTGCGGGCCGGGTGGGCCACGTTATGAAAACACTAATTTGGTGCTTATGATCACCTAAACTACACATAAACTACCACCGTTGCGTGGACGACCATTTCAAAAGTATAGTGGCACATTGCAATCAGATTGCCAATCTTACTGATAAATCATATTATTTCTGTAAATTAGCTTAAAAACACTTTTACACGTCAAAGTTCGGCGTCAAAAATATTGGTTCATAATCCTAAATACTAAACTACTTTTTGGCATTAAACTTAGCTTACTAATAATTTCCAAGAGCATATTCCGTTCCACGCCATAGGTACCTGTTGTAAATCCAGCATTTAACAATATAACCAATCAACACTGCGATAACAGCGCTTTAATTGAAAATTGACCTGTCCAGAGCAGAGCGTGTGTCTTGTTCCACCCTGTCTGCCGTCTGCCGTTAAATGAAGACATGTTTGTTTCCTTCGAGTAGTCTGGATGCCGACCGGTTGGATTTTGTTGGTTCAATATAGTTAAAGTATTTCTCTCTATCCTGGAGGAACGTAATTAGGAATGTTGTCTGGGAGTTTTAGAGTTTGTCTGATCTGTAACATACTTGTGGCTTCATAGAAACAGAATAATAGCTGTAGATGTATTTATAGTAGAAAAAGTCGGAAATTATGCTATAAAAATTTGCCGAAATAAAAAAAAAACCCATCTGCGAAGTTAGATCCAACTCCGATCAGCAGTTTAGACATGAAAACTTCAAGTACAGACGGACAGATAGACTGATAGTTAGAGTTACTTTCTTATTTCTGATATGAGTATGGATGAACTGATAAACGCCACGTAAATCCGCCAGATGCGAGAAGCACAGGATCAGTCGATGTAACGACGTTTGGAGGAGGCCTATGTCCAGCAGTGGATGTCTTTCGGCTAATAAGAGGATAACAGTCTTCTTCTTAGCGTGTCGATGGCAATCTATATTGCGTCGGCCCAGAACTGAGCTACTAGTTTGGCGCCACAGATCATAGAAACAACTGTTGTTTCTATGATCTGTGTTTGACGCTTTCGGTAGCACCATCAGTTCCTGTAGTGAACAAGTAACAGAACACGCAGGACCCGATCCTCATCGTTTGTGAAACAGCCACATTACACTTTCGGGCAGAATCTCCTGAGCAGGTTTACCTTGCTGTGTCCAACCTGGGTCCGGATGGCAATAATGAGTACAGAATAAAACACAGAAGAAGTCGTTAGTTATTATGGAGTCGCCTATTTACTGAAAACGTACTTTTTTTGCTTACACATGCCATTGGAAAAACACTAAACAGTAATTAAATGAAAACTTTATTCGTCACCAAAAACAATCAAGGTCTTCGAATTCTGTCAAACGGGCAGTTAATTCTGATTCTGACAGTAAAATAAGATCGTAGTTAAATACTTCTGGCGTTAACAAACAGTAAAGTTTAAGTGCGCCAGTTTCAACGATGCGCTGTAAATTGAACACTTTACACGGTCTAAACTAGGACACAGCTCCAGGCGTGTACCGCCGGCACGTGTGCGGAGAAAAAATGCTTTAACTTACTAAATGTTAGTAGATTTATCTTTGGTGATTATCCTAAATTCCTATCCCACCCAGTTCAAATGTGTAGCAAGATAATCATGCGAAAATACTTAAGTTTTCTTCTTTCATTAGTCTGCGCAAAATACCTTGCTTTGTGTCTTTGACATCAATGTGAGCATTTTTGCAATAAGTTCAAAAATAATACCTACTCATTGATAATTTTACCTCTTTACAATAGAATTTTAGAATTGGTGTGGTTATTTATGTTCCATTCGATAACTTGGATAAAAAGAGAGAGTGGAATACGACAATTAATTTTATAATTTTCATGTCTGAAGATTTTCTTTTTTGTCTTTACACCGCCTGCTACATTTGCCTGCTGCATTTTAAAATATTATAGTAAGAATAATAATTATATCTCTTTAAAAACTTGCAATCCAGTATTACTACTCACTGGATGCTTGTTTTGTACAATCTTTATGTTACCGTGCCCTAACCGGGTTTCATGTTGGAACTTACTTACATATATGTAACAACTAAATGTACACATGAATGCAATAAAGAGTTTGAGTTTGAGTTTACAACTAAAATTAAACTTCAAACCCTCTTACTTGCCCCTTTTCTTTCGTTATGATGTTATTGTACATTTAACTCGAATTACAATTGAAACTGGCATTAATTAGTTCACATTGTGCAGTTCGCGAGAGTTAATTGAAAATAGCTGTCAAGTGGTCTACCTGCCGGAAGTGAGCGAGCGCCGGATCGCTACTTAGTGCCTGTACGAGCCATTTGCATTGTTCGGAGGTAAGCAGTGGCAGAGGTAAATTGTTAAGGCAGTTTATGAAACTTGAGAGAGATTCAATGCACTGTTTTTATTAAATTGCGTTTATGCCCGCGCCTTGTCCGCGTAGAGATCGGTAAATGTCCTAAGGGATTGAACTACTAGGAGAAAAGTATCCTATGTATTAATCCAGGTTATAAACTACCTGTGTGCCAAATATCATCCATATCCGTTCAGTAGTTTTTGCGCAATCACCCCAAACATTCGCATTTGTAATAGGAGTAAAATAGTAACTAAGATAAGACTAATGTATGAGAGGTAGCCCAGTGATAATGGCCCTGGCTTAAGAATGGTCGATCATGGGTTTGTATCCAGACAGCGCAGTACTTTGTGTAACTTATTTCATCACCTCTCTCAAAACGCGAAGGAAGAAATCGTAATAGTAATTGTAACCGGCGCATGGCGTGTTCATAGAGAGGCGTGTCCCAAGCCACCACAAGTACCACCCTTTAAATTAAGGTTTAAAAGCATAGGAACTGATAACAATTAGGTCTCACTCACCTCTTTAAAAGGAGTTAAACAAGGTTTTTTCTTAAACAAAACCAAATTATGACAGATATTATCTTAAAAAGACTCAGATTCATCTAAAAAACAATATGAAATGTCACTATCCAATAAAAGCCCATCACTTATAACGTCACGACTCTAAAGACCAAAACCCCAAGACCATCAAAAACAATTCTTCAGCAAAAAAAATCCTTTTTAAACCCGCTTGAAAAGATTCCAGCACTGAAAGATTTCCAGTTGAAAACGGCAACTTTATTAAAATTCAGGCGGCGTCAGAAACTTACGTCGCTGCAAATGTCGTGTTTCACCGTGTTTTAAAACATGATAAGAACTTGTAATTTCCGGAATTATGTTAGACTAGCTTTTACCCGCAGTTTCGCTTGCGTTATGATCCGAAATTATCCCATGGGAGCATATTAAATCATACTCAAAGCATTTATTTCAAATAAAACCGTGATAGGCACTTTTCCATAGTCATTAATAAGTTACCTACTGTCCAGCTACAGGCATAATAACTGTGAATGGACTGTCGTTGCTCATTCCCAAATCGTAGATCTCATGGAGAAGAATGGGGAAGAAACTTCATGGACACTCTTTTCAAATCAAGTTAGGTTAGGTTAGGTTACATATTCCCCCTCTCACGAGTGGTGGCGAGGTCTCAGGTGAGCCCGGAAATCGTCAAAGGAGTTTGACCTGCGCTGGATTGGTCGGAACACCGCCATGAATCGTCTCCTCGAACGGTGCGGTATGCGTCGGGCATTTTTCACCACTTAATAAAAAATTAAAAAATGGTTACATATTCCCCTGTCGCCGCCGGCCGTCGCTCGGTTGGGAGCGCAGAGTCGTGGGATGCGGTGATCTCCTTCTCTCTTTCTCACCGTCATTTCACAGAAGGAGGCTGCGGAAAGGTTGAGGGTTGAAACCACTTTCCCAACCCGCAGCAGACGTACCGGGCGTCAGCGGAGGGCGGACAGCGCCCTCTTCCAGCCCCCCTTAACTGGTCCAGAGGGACGGCGGACTTGGAGACGTTCGCCGCCCCCCATATAACTGGACACGAGGCGGTGGCACGTAGTGTTCCACGCGCGCCCCTATTAGACGTCGCGGGGGGAGTACACCGCACTCCTCTCGCGGACAAGAGGAGGCCCGCAGACGCGGGCCCTAGCTGGGAATCGTGGAAGGCGCACTAGTTCCCATGATCCCCGGTGCAAGTGTGGGAAGGGAACACCGGGGTGGTTTTTAGTCAGTCGAGTCTGACATACCCCTCCGCCCGCCCAGGGCAGAGGACATCCATGAGGATTTTACAACCGGAAAAAAAAAAATGATTAGGTTAGGTTACATATTCCTGTTGGGTACAATATTGTTGCTTCTATATTATTATGAGAACACAATGTAGAAATAGAAAAGAAAAAAAAGACAATTCAAATCTTTAAGATAAGGATAAGTAATTAAAGCATATGACACTCGGGGATAATGAAGCTTTCTATCGGTGAATTAATTTTCGGAATCAGGTCACTAGTTCCGAAGAGTAACCCCTACATCCAAACTTACAGACATACAAACTTAACCTCTTTATAATATTAGTTTAGATGGTATCTGGTTGAAGCACTTGCCGCAACTTTAACATCTCGCTGTGCTTTTGGGAGCATGTGATGTCGTAACTTATGCTGTCTAGACGGGGAGGAAAAAATAGTTGGGATTTGGGAATGCTGAATGTTGCGTTTTTAGGGGATGTTATTTAAATTGTTCTGGTAAAACGGTGGAGAGTAAGCAAGAATACGACATCACGACAGTATTCCCCGGAGGGTAGACAGGGGGTCCCTCATACACAGTGTTTATGCAAACTGATTCTACGGCTATTTAAAACATTTTTGTCATTCTTTCTTTTATAAATTACTACAAAAAATACTTCTATATTCAACTAACCATGAGTTTCATCAATGCAACCACTTCCGTGAGTTTTAATCAAATTATTACACATACATTTGTAAATTTGGTTTATTTCGAAGCACATTATTGACTTTTGGCTCACAACTTTTTATTTTCCAGATTCTTTTCTCTTTCTTTTTGATTTTAAACATGTTTTTCTAATGTAATAAACCTAATCACTATTATACGTTAAGGTAAGTCATCATCCCTCTTCGTATATACCTCTTGGTGCCAATATTAATTCCTCTGCGATCTTCATATCAAAATGTTCGACGCATCAGTCACCCCTTTGATCGAACGCAAACTTCATAACCTGGATGTTGCAAACACTTGCTGGGCATAGGGCTGACACTGCTAAGTTATTGGCTTTTGGTCTTGAGTCTTTACGAGTCAGAAACTGATGGTTGGTACCGAAAATACTAATAGTGGAATGGGTAGCTCATGAAGCTTTTTGGTCCCGGTAAGTGAACATCGGTTATCCTAACTTTATTTTTTATTAATATGTATTATAAAAGCGAAAGTAAGTTGGTTTGTTTGTTTCTTACCTTTTTACGCCTAAAACACTGAACCGCTCAACCTGATTTTTTGCATATAATTTGTAAGGTGTACAGAAACGGACATATGATACCTTTTATCCCGAAAAAAAGTACTGTTTCCGAGGAAAACCACAATAACGTTCGTTTGAAAATAGATGGCGCTACGTGGCTTTCTAGTACAACTCGAATAGATTGTCACATCCTATATTAACGCGAGCGAAGCCGCGAGCAAAAATAGTAATAATTAACGTTAGTTTTTGATTGCCTCGTTGGTCTAGTGGTCGCAAGCGCGACTGCCGAGCAAGCGGTCCTGAGTTCGGTTCTCAGGTCAGCCAAGTGTTATTGGGTTATTCCTTCAGGATTTTTTCAGTAACGGCCACGGAGTCTGTATTTGTAACCGGTTGATGGCAATAAGCTCGCCCCCTATTACATGGTACTTAAATATAACTGGCAAAATGTGGGTGTAAGTACTGGGTACACCTTTACCTAACCTGCAGAGTTTAATATAGTTGCATACGTCTTACTTTTTTGTTTAATTTCATTTTGTCCTGTGAGTCTAATAAATACTTTTTCTTTTCTTTTTTTGAGTTTTCACTGGGATTGTCTTTGAGAGAAAAAAAAACAATATCATAAATTATTTTCTACGGCGCGTTATAAGAATTGGCACAGAATTATTTAATAAAATATACTCATTCCCCGTGGTGTTTAGTTCCATAATGATCAAAAACGGTTTCTGGAATTTGGAATAGACCGTAAAATAAAATCTCTCAACCAACTTTAATGAGGTAACCCTACCTTGAACCAAGTTTGCGGAAACGATATCAGTACACGCAGTTATCAAAGAGATATATACATACAAACAGACAAACACATACTTGTACATAGCCTTTGATCTCACGCTACAAACGTAAGCTATTTATTTAATTCATTACCGTATGTTTTTAATAGTAAATGTTTATTTTAAGCTTGCTTTGGGGATGAAAAAGCGACGACTGTGTACTTTCCCGGGCTAAAATGATACGCATTCGCTCTTTTATAAACAGACCTAAATGTTTTTATAAATAAAAACTAGTTTTTAATATTTTTTTATGTTAAAACTAGCTTTTGCCCGCAGCTTTGCTCGAGTTCATTTAGAATTTGACAGTCAATTCGGGTTGTACTCTGCTTGTAATTCAATCCTGATTCGAAAGACACGTGGCGCCATCTATGAGCATTATAACATTATTGTGGTTTTCCTCGGGAACAGTACTTTTTTTCGGGATGAAAGGTATCTTATGTCCGTTTCTGTACATCTGACAATGTATTTACAAAATTTCAGGATGATCGGAAACCACTGATGGTTTAGGTATGAAATGGTAATAAACAAGCAAACTTACTGTCACATTTATAATATGAATAATATTATAAATTATATATTAATAAAATAAATATATACATTGATAATTAAAAACTATTAAACTAAAATAGATAAACTAACAACAAACTATAAAAGGGCATCGAAAAACTCCTCCTCAACGCTGTCAGATGGTAATGTGCCCAAAAGACTGGCGGCGTTGCCACGTTGTATGGCAACACTTAGCCTCTGGCCAAAGTAAAAGCCAGCCCTTGGGTCACGGGAAGCGACAACTAGGCGTTTCGAAATTTCCTTAAATAGGCTATGAGCACTCGGACCCCACGGCCCTAGAGTTTCAACCCCAAACATAAAATAAATAAATAAATACTTGTAAGGATTTGATTTCATTAAAGAGTTTCATAACATTTTAATTTTTTAATGGATACAGCAGAAAATTCTTGATAGATTATTGTCCTCAGTAATAACTTCCCAATGTCACAGTTCTAACCTAACCTAACCCCAATGCCCGTTTTCACCAACACTTAGGGATACCTAATAAAGGCGTAATTCCCGTTTTCACCAATACTAAGTGACACCTAACTCAATGCCTAGTGCCCGTTTTCACCAAAACTGAGGGATACCTAACTGAATGGCCGTTTTCGCAAACGATAAGGGATACTTAACTGCATGCCTAATGCCTGTTTTCACGAACACTAAGGGATTCCCTAACTCAATGCCTAATGCCCGTTTCACCAACACTAAGGGATTCCTAACTGAATGCCAAATGCTCGTTTTCACCAACACTAAGGGATTCCTAACTGAATGCCAAATGCCCGATTTCACTGGCTCGCTAAGTCGCTAGTATTTCTAATTTGAGAACTACATTAAAACAAGGTACGTTTGCATACCGCTTGTGGACCGATGACCTAGTGAAGGTTGCGGGGATCCGCTGGATGCGAGTCGCACGGGACCGGTCAATGTGGCGACACTTGAGGGAGGACTATGTCCAGCAGTGGACGTCTTTTGGCTGAAATGAGGATGATGATGATGACTCTTGCATATATGGTCTCGCCTAATATAAAGCACACATACACGAGGCATGTCAAACGACTTCCTGCACCCAACTAGGAAGCATCATAATAAAAAGCAAATCAGCCGAAGACCTAACCAAAAGGCTATATTCACACACATAGCCTGACATCAAAAGCTAAAATCTCCGCTCTCCAAACAGGCTATACACCCGAGAAATTTCTCCAAAGCCCGTATTATTTCAAGCATTGGAAGCCGAACTTGCAGCCGTCAGAGAAGAAGCCAGTGTGGCTCGAAGCTGGAATGGCACAGAGAACCCGATAGGCATTTGTTTATTAGACAGGATTGGGTCAAAAGCAATTTCTCTATACTAATTGTGCAGACAGAGGCATCCTATTGTAAACGGTATTGTTTTACACGAGCGGTATCTAACCCTGTGTTTGGGGGTGTGGGGCAAGTTATAAAATGGTAGCGGGTTGGATTATATGTTATCATAATCCATACTTTGTGGTCAAATTATCTATTTAGGTAATACTCGAGGAGTTTAACTGTTTATTCATTATATTTAAATTTGTCAGATCATAATTTACAAATCAAAAACATAGAAATCAATCAGAAATCTTTTATTCAATTGTTGATCAAAACACACCGCACACTTCAAAAACTGTTTTTGCTTATTTTATTTTTTAAACAGTCCTTTATTCAGGACCAACTAGGTGTCTAGATTTTAATCGTTGGTCTAGTGGTTGCAAGCGCCACTTCTGTGCGTGAGGTCCTGGGTTCGATTACCAGCTCGGGCAAAATGACATTGGGTTTTTCTATCAGAAATTGTTGACTAGCAGCCACGGAGTCTGGATTTGTGCCCAGTTAATGGCAATAGGGTCGCTCCTATTACATGGGACTTAAACATAAATGGCGAAATATAGGTGCACCTAACAGTGCCCCCAACCCTTCCCTGCCTAATCCTTCAGGGACAACAAGCGTAATGTTATGAACATAATTACAGATCTTTCACTATTTAAAGCAGAAAATAACGGAAAAGTGTAACAATTAAGAGGAAATGTGGGTGGTCTTTTTTCCATACAAACGCTCTCGCCTTTTTTCTTTCAGGTTTATGACTTTAAAGCTATGATTTTCTACAATTACATAAAAAACCCCCTTCTATGTACTTATGTTTTCTTTTTGAAGATACATAATCTTTATAAGCACTAGAACCTTTACAAAATGCTCAAAATTGTCTATCTAGATCGTCTGTCAACAAAGGCTTAGTGTACAATTTTGACAACTATTAATGAAAAACGAAAGACATATATTATCTTTTAAATTGGTAAAATATTGGAGGTGGAAATAGTCGAGAGCCAAACCTCGAATTATGACATTTTACTATAGTTGTCTTTATCGCACCAATGTCGAAATCACGCTCGCAGAGAGACAGCGATAGTTTTGTCAAATACCTACCGTGTTTCCTCTTAATCAATGTCTTTGCACAGAAACTTAACATAACCCGCAGCCACTCATCCCTTGTCCCCAATAACAATATGGGTTCATTATCATTTCATGGCATGTGTCGGCATGAATATTTCTGTGTGATTAATTTGCATGGCTACGACGCTCAGCGTTTATTAGCCGTCATAGGTGAGCGTATATCGGGCGTACACGCTGCGTATATTGAGCGTACCTGTGCCGTTAATATTTGAACTAATTAAGCTATACATGTGCTGATTTGTTGTTGAATTAGAGTATTGATTTGTAAACAGGTGTGGTGTATATTTTTATATGTATTGTGATGATTTATGTATCAAACCCACTCTGGGTAAACAGTAAACATGTCTCATGAGTGCTGTACGACGTTATCAGTAGAGCTCTGGTTCCCTGTATTATACTTTTATATAAACCTACTTAGAGCAGAGAGCAGCGGTGACCCAGTGGTAGCGACCCTGACTTACAAACAGTAAGTTGTGGGTTCGAACCCAGGCAGGCAAATTACTTTGTGAAATTTATTTCATCACCACTGCTCTTAAAAACGGTGAAGGAAAACATCGTGAGGAAACCGGCATGTCCTAGAACCAAAAATTCGAAGACATGTGTCTTTATTAAAATTAGCTTTTCATATTATTACTTACTAGCTTTTGCCAGCGGCTTCGCTCGCGTTATTTTAGAATTTGACAGTCAATTCGGGTTGTACTCAGCTTGTAATAATATAATTCAATCATGATTCGAAAATAATATAATTCAATCATGATTCGAAAGACACGTGGCGCCATCTATTATCATAAGAACGTTATTGTTGTTTTCCTCGGAAACAGTGCTTTATTTCAGGACATTCAGTGATTTAGAAGTGAAAAGGTACCTACTTTCGCATTTAAAACAAACTTACCTACTTTCGCATTTATAATATTACTAGCTGATGCCCGCGGCGTCGCCCGCGTGTATGTCGGTTATCGCGAACAAAGGAATCATGAAATTTGATCCCGTTGCCGCAACAAAAACTTGACAAATTATATACTAAAACCTTCCTCAAGAACCATAATAATCGGTGCAATCGTTTTTGAGTTTATCGCGAACAGACAGACAGACGCGGCAGAGGACTTTGCTTTATAATATGTAGTGATAGTATAGAGTATAGATATTAGTATAGAATGTATAGATACTACTATACGACAAATCTACTCCATGTGCCCTATTTTCCAGTCATGTTGTCACCTAAACCCTTCAATAAACATTAAACACCATAAAACGGAGCACACTTTAGCCGCCCCCCCCCCCTACACCCCTCCTCTCCCCTCCCTCGCCCCTCACATCTTAACGGAAACAATCTCACCATGACTCGCCTCCATCCACCATCGGATCATAATTCATCATCATTATCCGCACATTTGGCATCTCTGCCCTCTCCCAAATTCATTTAGCTACAATATGTTTTTATATTGTGAGGAGAACAGATGGAGGTTCTTTAATTTACGGAGTGTTTGTTGCCTTTTGTTGTAGTTATGGTTATTTGGAGATGGGGAAACATTCCTCATTGATCTACGACAGCACACAGCCTAGATACCACAAGCTTTTTTAAAATGTTACCTTAATTTATTTTCTTGTTAACCCAAAGCCTCTTAAGAGATCATTGTAAAACTTTTACTTTACGACGAATCTTAAAATAGCGAAAAGATAATTAAAAGAAGATAAACACTAAAGAATGATAAAAAAAAACTTTATTATTAGTAGTACCGACTGCCTCGTTGGTCTAGTGCTACTGCTGAGCATGAAGTCCTGGGTTCGATTTCCGGGTCGGGCAAAGTGCTATTGGGTTTTTCCATAAGGAATTTCTCAGTAGCAGCTACGGAGTCTGGATTTGTGCCCGGTTGATGGCAATAGGCTCGCCCCCTATTACATGGGACTTAAAAACATAACTGGTGAAATGTGGGTAGGTACACTTCTGCCTCACCCTTCGGGGATTACAGGCGTGATGTTATGTTACGATGTTATTAGTACTCTGTCTAGTTAGATATGTGATAAAAGTTTTTATGGGTGTTAATCATTTTTGCTGATGGAAATCCTCACGGGCACACTGGTTGTCTTTTAATAAGTCCAAAATAAACATCCTGTTAATATTGAGCTATATCAATAACTTTCCAAGTAAATAAACAACAGTGAGCCCTTTTGATGCTCATTCACATTATAAGGCGGGAAATTGGATTCTTGAATAAGGAAGTTGTAGATGAAACCGCTGAAGTTTGATATGATTGCTCCGAATACATACTCGTATCAAAGAACATTACTATAGTAATGCTCATTGCTGTGTATGACGTGTGATTGGTATGTATGACATCATTTTGGAGGTCTATTATAGGCCTCGTTAAAGTTATCACGCAGAAAACTCAAGTGAAGTCCATCTCTTCTACTATATCTGCTGCCCAGTATTCATCATCATCACTAGTCTAACCAATGCTCAGTATGGACCACTCCCCATTCGTGCCACGCTTCCCAGGTCTGAGCGACTCTCAACCGACGTGGTACCGGTTCTCAGCAATTGTTTTAGGTCGTTCACACATTTGGACCACATACCTTGCTGTGTTTGAAGTAGCTATAAAACAGAAGACAGTCACAAAAACAATTCTAACCCCCCAAATCCCAGCTAGAAGTAGGTAACCCTCCAAGAGAGATCGAAGCCACACTGCACAGTACCATCTAATCCATTTTACTTTAGCATCGAGTGTGCCATTAGTTAAGATCTCCTTAACTGGTCTAAACTGCATCTTAAACCGTACATTAATTGTAAATTAGTGGTAGACTGAAATACGGCTATTTGTTACAAGTTGTTGTTTAGATTTGTTGCCGCGTTGGCAATTTGTCGCTGTCGCTTATCTAATTGTGGAGTTTTAACTGCTCTTGGTATTTATGTACCGTTTTTATGTGCTCTGGTACTGTCTGAGATATAAATTAGACCTTATCGTAAGAGTCAATTGGGGAATGGTCTGGTTCCTGGCCGAAGTTGTGGCATAATTTTATTTTAATAGAGATAGTTTTTAGTTGATTGTTAGCTTGTGTTTAGGTTTGCTTGTTTAGGTTATAAATAACATGAAAGCCCCGGGTACGGTCATACACATTATGCAAATCGTATTAAGTTGTGATAGTTGCAGATAAACTTAATTTACGCAAAAGCCCATTAAAACGAAAGGTCGATTACAACCTGAATGTGACCAAGATTTGAATATTGTCATGTCTCATGACTGTTCATTTGAGTGATTCATTAGAAACCTAGTATTCAGCAGCCGAATCGAATGATAATTTGATTAGGATGAAGTGATTATGCAGATATCATTACCAATTGTATCCAACAATACCTACAAGGATTTGAATTCACAAACACCACTCCATTCCGCCCAAATAATTTAAACAGTTCCAAAACAATGTGACACGAACAGGTAATTAACAACCAATACACTTAAACATTCAAAGACAACTCGATGCATTAATAAGCCACAATGCACAATTGCACAGTTCTGTGCAAATTGCGCAATTAAGCCAGAGTGCACAAGCGGCGCAGTGCGTCGTTAAGTTGACAATAATTTAAATTGGTTCTTACAGTCGATATGTACTTGTAAATGAGCTAGAATACAAGTACACCAAGTTGTAAAGCAGTTTTACTCCAGACATCACTTATGTGAGCTACGAATGGAATGGAGTAGGTTTTGGAAAGTATTTTATTAGTTTAGATCTTATGCTGGCTTCAGAGTAGGCCTAGCGTCTCATAGATTCTCCGAATAGAGTATTCATAGTAGTCATCAAGAGCCAAAAAAAAAGTACAAAAAAAACACAACACAAAAGAGTACCAGAAGAAAAGTAAAAAAAGAAGAAAACAAAAAGAAAAAGAAAAAGAAATAAAAAAGAATAAAAAAAAATAGAAAAGAAGAGAAGTGCACAAAAGTACTTTGAAAGGATCGTAGCAGATGGCGTTCTGAAGTTTCTTCCTACCCGTTATTATGTATGTGGGAAAATCCGGCATAAAATCGCCTCTAGATGAGCCTACATACCTGTGCGTTGGCAGGTCAACGCCTTTGAAAAGATAAGAAGGTCACACTTACATTTGAAGTGTGATGAATTTAAAGCTAGACCACCTACAGCTATTACAATATCGTAATGGTGTTCCGACATCCCGCTTTGTGCTCGGAGTTTTTCGGCCAATGTTGGAAAAACAAACTTCCTTAAACTTGTACCTACATTGATGGCAAATAAATAAATCTGAATCTGGATTCGCATTGTATAAATTTAATCTCTTAGTATTATATAATTGCATAGCACGTGTGTGAGTACTATGTACTGTAAAGCTACCATTTACATTTAGTTATCTTTCATTGACTTGAATTTGCCCTGGTGGCTGAGAGAATGTCATGCTCACTCAAATGTCTCGCTGATGGTGGCGGGTGTGTCGGGTCATTTAGCTCCCTTCAATATGGTTGAGCTGAATGGGGCTGATCCATGCGTCATGTTCGTGAACGGGCGCTGTCAGTTGGGACTGGTCATCTCTAGGCTGCCATGGTTTATTTTAACTACTTACTTGTTTTTAAATTGTTGATATAATGTTTTACTCTGGACGCTCTTAACGTGCACGTATTTCTACATCGTTCTCACATATGTATAATCTCAACATGAATGATGTAACCAAGATTTTGTACAATATTTTGTTTGAAAAGAGTGTCCATGGAGTTTCTTGCCCATTCTTCTCCATAGAGATCTACGCTTTGGAATGGGCAACTACAGTACTTTCACAAGTTATTATGCCTTGTGTCTGTGACTGTAGCTTAGCCTTATTTGTTTTTCTGACATTCAAAAGTGCCTGTAATGGTCTAATTGAAATAAATGCTTTTGAGTTTGAGTTTGAGTTTGGATCTGGATATGCTAACGACTTGAGAGCACATGAAAGAACTGCACACCGAACCTCTAGATAGCCAACTAGAAAGCCATCAAAAGTAGTCACTCGGGCCGAAATCGGATAGATGGAATAATCATCATCATCGTCTTGTAGTTCCAGAAGGAGACTCTGAATTGACCTGGACTACATCGAAAACATTTTTTTCATGTGTAAAGTTATTTGCCTTGAAGTAAGCGTTATTTATTATAAGCAAAGTTAAACCAAATAAGCTCTCTTTGTAATACGAACAACACAAAATTCTCTCGTCCCTACTTCACGTAAAGGTTTCTTTTAAAGGATGGAATAACACCTTGACCATGAAAGTTTGCGAAAAGAACCTAGGATGACACTGATACTCTGTTCCCACTTCTGAGACACAGGCCTCTCTATGAGAGGGAATGGGCTATAATTCACCACGCGGGCCCAGTGCGGATTGGTAGATGTCACATGCCTTCGAAATTTGGTTCTAGGACATGCCGGCTTCCTCACGATGTTTTCCTTCACCGTTTTTACTCATCACTTGGCTATAATGCCTTATTCTACTACCACTATGATGACAGCTAAATTAATGCCTGCTGTGGGATTTTTGACGCTGGGCTTAACGTCGAAAGTTAAAAAACCAGCATCGCTTAGTTTCGGCTTCTAAAACGGGCATGATACTCAACTACTTCGCACTTATCGTCACCACGAAGGACGTTGGTACGTTAACCCAACACTTGACTTACGTGTTGTGTTTTACTACTCGCATATAAAAGCTTAGTAGTAAAAGGCTTGACATGAAGCGTACACTTACACCAAGGTATCTTCTAAACCTAGTATGTAACCTAGGCAACTTCTAGAATTCTAAATTGACTCACAGATTTATATGGATTAAGCTCTGTCAAATTTAGTAATGCAACGTCCTTAAGTACTCAATTACAAATATGTAGTATAAAGGGTGTAAACAGACTCTTAACGAAGCCGAAAGGCAATTGTTCTCCCCGTTATTGCGATCATTTTTCTAGACCTTACCTGGGAACCTTTTAGTTACGGAGATATTGGGGGTCAAAGTTCCAACTTTTTCACAAGTTTTTTTTTTTTTAAATACATGTTTTTAATGTAAGATTTTTACTTTAAACACCTTCAGGATTCAATCCATCCATCAGCACAATATTTTGAGTGCATAACATTGAGTCCTACTGTAAACCTGATTTTTCAGCCCAAAAAAAAAAGTCGTAGCCCAGCACTAATTTTGAAAAGTTCCTTAGTTTGATGTACATAATGCTTGATTGACGGCTTCGTGAAGAGTCTGTTTACATCCTGTATAAGGTAGGTACAGTATCCGGTCTTTAGTAAGGGCGCCCACACAAAACCGCGATGCGATGCGATACGACGCCGCATCACAGGAACTTGCAGGCAGAATTTCGCAGATACTTGCGATGCATTGCGAATTCGTGCGAATTCGCAGTTTTGTGTGGGCGCCCTAAGTGTCAAGTAACTGACAACTAAAATTCAAAAACTATTGCTCGTCCACCATTCGTAGCTCTCGTCCCGCGACACTACGCTCGGCCCGGAAAGTCCCTTCAATTAATTGGCGTGCCGTTTCCCCGATTTAACTTGTAAACGAATGCAGCGTATAGCGCAGGCAGCAATGTGCTGCTCTGCACTGTGCCAATTAGAGGGCAGATTAATTGTTAATGCGACTGATTTGTTCGCGTAGGCAGGTACATGTGGGACTGGGAAGGTGCATAACTACAGTAACGACTTTTGTAGCTTCGTCTGTTATGAAATTCTTTTTTTTTTATCAAATCAGGACATATTTTGAAGTTGCAAATCACTTGATACTAAAGAAGAAATTCAATGACTTAAGGTAAAAAGGTCAAAATGGCAAACACCTTGGCTTTAACCAACGTTGATGTGGCATCAATTTAAAACGATGGCTGGAATTACTTAACTAAACATTCAAAAAAATGTAAGAATCTTTTAGTGCAAAATTTTAATTCAATCTGACATACGAAGATAGCGAAATGTTATTTTGGGGTATTGCCATGGACGTCTTGGCATTATAAATTGTAAATCGGTAAAGCAGATTCGCAATAAGCAGAAAACAAAGTATTTTGAATGTGACTGTACTTGTAATTATGCAAAATGTTGACTCTGTTACGAAGTTGAAACATGGATAGAAAGCGCTGAATTACGTTAGTTTTCTCGTTGAAATGTTAGTTTTTTTTTTGAGATTGCTAGTTTTTTGCCATTGAGCTTGCAAACAAAAACTGATGGCGCCATCTATCACAAATGCGAAAGTATTAAATGCAACAGATTTTAGAGGGAACTTCTTTTGTAAGTTTCTCTTCTGCTGTTTAGGTTTTTATCCAAGGGTTACGTTCATGGGTAACAAAACCATTAAATCCTTTACACTCAACTGACTTTCTATTCTTGTCACAAAAGTCGTTCACATTCTCATATAGTTTCATTTCATTCCCAGATCATTAAAATAATTCCAACATTTTAATAAAAGGGATTAAACGTCCAAAATTATTCATTCCTATTCAAACATATACCCCTTTATTTTTATGAACAAGCTTCTAGCTGGAGTACAAAACCAACGCAAGCCCGACTAAACTAAAACCTCACCAAACAAAGGAAATGCAACTGTAACACTTGGTAATAAGGGTATAGAAAGCTGTTAAAGTAAGTTTGTCCGGCTGTCCATACAACAGATGTTACAAACACTTTATAGAAGACTAGTTGAAGAAGTTGGCTCAACTTTCTCAGTTCGTGAGATGAAATTTTATTTGGCAAACCTTTTTTGAATATTCGCAGAAGTTCGGAGCTCTCAGTGGCTCTACGAAGCGTCTGATTTGGTCCAAGTTTGCAACTCGACTAAATTTTTGGCAGTCAATGACTTTTATTGGTTTCCGAGGTCTGTTTGTCTTATTTGTTGTGTTTAATACTGCAAGTTTTAATGGAACACTGTTCTGTATGCTGTGATGTAGTACAATTAAGATTCTGCATACCCTTAGGTTAAATAGGCCCGAATTGATGTAAGTATTATATAAAATGAATGCCTTTCTCGAAATAGGGTAGCAGTCTCAGGGTACCACCTCGCGGTGCCGAAACCGAGTTTTAAAAAATCATAAGTGCGCTTTTTCTTAAGAATTCATTTCTATGTCGCCATTAGGCATTGATTATAGACTCTTTCTGTTTGCACGCCTTAGCTAAGGTAGTTAGGATAAGGTTTATTTTAATCTACATCTATATTGTAGTTACTTTCCGTGCAAATAAAGAATTATTCTATTCTATTTAGCAAAAAAACAGCTACCATGAATAAATACGTGGTCGTAATAAGAATATAAATGAGTCGTGAATCCATATGGCAATTGCGTGTCGTAAAACCACAACCACCAACTTCGAGTGTAATGAAACTAGTCTTCCACTTTCCGAAGATCACACTGAAGTAGAAACAGATGTGTCAGCTGTTTACATCATCGGCGAGGTGACGGAAGTCAAACCACTTCTAAGGAACTACAGTGTTCATATTGTTTGGATCTTTCACGTTATTTGCACGTGTATTGTAACTTCCTTTCTTTTCACGTAGTTTTTGCTCAGCAGTTTTGGAGTATTCTTCAAGCCACCTTTAAGCATTGAACCAGCGTCCTTTAAAGGCTATTTATTATCTTTACCAAATTCGTTCAGGTTGATATCCTCACCCAATAATTAACATTAAAGTAGGAATCAATCTTCCTTCAAAAAATAAATAAAATATAAATATATTTATTGTTCTTCTTACATGTTACTCGATTGGCTAGAGGAATCAAAGAAGCATCAATTCCGATCTACTAGAAGCTGCTGATAAAATTGGTAGATTTCGTGGAACCAAAAAACCTTTGCTATGTTCGCAGATTCATCGTTGAATATTTAGTTTATCCTTGGTTTTCCTGTTTCCCTGACCGCTTAAGACAATACTTTTTATTTCAAATATTAATTTTATACTTTTTGCTGTGCCTTACATGGTGCGTAATTGTATTTAAGATATTCACACCATTATATGATATTTATACTCATATCATATATGAAGACTTTTTCAGAAAGCAAACCCAAAACATTGTTCTTAATTCACACAAACTTTATCGTTTTAAACTTCCAAAACATAAATAAGTTACGTAATCCATTTTTCATTCCACTCTAGTTTACGAGAGATGATTTTAAATATTATTTTTTCCAACAAAATCCCCTGCAGCATTAAACAGCATCAATCTTCCATAAAAAAAAGTTTTAAGTGTCTATGGCTATTCGATTCCTTATTGATTTATGGAACCCTCAAGCTCTGTGATCTTTACTTTTGTTTCATTTCTTTCCTTAATTTTTTCTTCCACCCCCATTTTATCTTCAACCAGAGAACTTATAACCATGCCAAAATGGACTTTGTTTCTTTCAAATAAGATTGTGCGAGATTTTTTAAGATTGCAAAAACATCGTGGTTGAGGCAAACTAGTAACATAAAAACACTTTAGAGTATTAGCAGGTAGTTCCAAGAAATTCTCGGCTGTTTCTCGGAAGTTTTTTAAGAGAGGATTTCCTTGTACCTGTTTTTATTTAGTTTTTGTAATATATTATTACTATACAGGTGTTACTTTTGAAGATAGGTATGTTAAAAAGATCGTAGTGAAGGTGTTTATGATAGCTACGTAAGGGGTACCTTACCTATCCTTACATGAGGTTTGGGTACTAATGTAATGCTTATACAAGCTAAGCTTAACCAGTCTATAATGTTCCCACTGCCTGGACACAGGCTTCCTCTCACTGAGAAAGAGTGGGCAGTGATCCACCACGCGGGCCCAATGCGGGTTGGTGGATATCAGAGTGACTTAAGTTATTTAAATTAGTTCCTTCAATTTTTTAATGTTTTTACACCAGAACCGCTTCCCATGAAAAGTAAGATTGTCACTAAACGGAAGTTTTTACTTGACCAGAACTATGTGCAACTGAACTTGATCAAAGGAAACTTCAATATCATGAGTTTACGACAGAAGTTCTGATATAGAATAGAAAAAGAATAGAAAATTTCTTTATTCGAGTATCCAAGACTCAAAAACTGTTATATAATAACTGTAACTGTAACTGTTTGTAACTGTTTGTTGTGTTGTTATATATTATTTGCAATTGAATTTTACGACGCTTAACACAATCGCTTTCATCTTGAGTTTTCATGTTTAACACAGAAAACATAAATTCGAAGATGTATTTCTACATTGATCTAGAGTTTCAACGTAGCCCCAAATTCAGGAAAACAAAAACATAAACACACGCTAGGAATATAAACAAAGTTTCCTCCTCATTTCTAAATTATGATCGTGACTCACAAAAGAACTTGACTTTATCAAACTGTGGTCAGAATGAACTTGATAACAATCTCGTCTGTCATTCAAAAGTATTAACTAGGTTGTAAAATTCTTAATTCCTTTTTTAAGGTTCCGTAGTATAAGAAGAAAACTCCGTAGTTCGACAAGTTATAAAATGACGACATTGTTGTCACCAACAATTTAAAGTTTGCACCATCATCGTTGAAACTATCATCAATAAGTTAAAAGAAATCTACCACCTTTTTTTTTTCGGATGGGAAATCATCGAATGACTTCTCCTGCTCTGGGCAGAGCGGAAGGGAGTGTCAGACTTGTATTGACTAAAACCCATCCATGTTCCTTCCTTGCCCTTTGTGTTCCAGGGCCGCGGTATCTCTTTCGAACAGTCTCGCAGCCCTGGTAGGGGAAATCTACCACCTACCTTAATAGAAACAATATCAAAGTTACCAAAACTAATTGAAGACAGAATATTATACTTGTCAAAATAATATGGCTCGTGTTATTTAGGTCTTAAAGAGATGTCTATCAGTTGACTGTCTATGAGCTGCCTACATCTGTTTGGTATGGTAACTACGGAACCTTCCAAGTTCCTCACCACTTGTCACATAACTGAAGTAGGAAACAAAAAAGAAAGAACCATTCTCAGGTTTTCATTCCTCTGCTGTAACTTCTTTGCGCGTTACATAATCAAAATCAGAAATGATTGTTTGTAGGTGTTGTTACTAGAGTATTATTTGTCCGAGTTTGTTCACTTTGTCCGAGTTTGTTCACTTTGTGCGAGTTTGTTCACTTTGTCCACCAGTTCGGTTGTTTTATGGCCACGGCTCGTATTAAACACGTGATAGTTGCACGTGGTATAAAGGCCGGAATGATCTACGCGAGCATTTTGTAATGTTCGCTGTAAAATATTTCTTCAAGATGGTGTGAGATGATGGTGAGTAACTACTTCTAAAGGTTTGATTATGTGAAAATTATTATAAATGGAGAAGTGCATAAATATTCTGTTTCACGTGGCATTCTTTGTTTGCCTATGATATTTGAAAATTATTGTGATTTTCTAATAATTCTTGAACCATTCTCTAAACATTGTGGGGCGAACTATCAGAGGCGATTACAGAATTCATAATAGCTTAATCAAAAGAAAACAGTAAAGAGCAAAAGTAAAATTATTCAACCAATGCCTTCTAAGTTAATGAAATTAGCACGACATTAAGATAAAGACAGGCTCAAGCTCTATAGCATGTTTCGACAGTAACTCACCGAACAATTTCTACTCATTCGCCGCAAACACCAAGATCCTTACAAAACACGTGGCTGCCTCCCTTCCAAAATAACAGAGTAAAGCTAAACAATAGCCCTTTAATACTTGCTCCACACCAATACACCATACGCTATTATTTGTGACAGTATCCAGCACCACGCTGCGATGATTGTACCGGTTGGCAACTTATGCAAATCGACTGGCCACTCTTTGATCCACGCTCCTTGGTCAACACAATAGTATAAAGCTCACTATAATAATCCCTATACGAGAAATACAATGGCTGAAGTTCTAAAGGAATTAATGGTGTGGACTTGTAGAGTAGGTCAGTTTGGACATAAATTAGAATTTTTATTTCCTTAGGGTGGTACCCTTGGTGTTGATACTGTGATTGGCATTAGTATTGTATTCGAAGTAAAAGCTGTGAAATCCCTCGCCCTATTTCCAAACTAGTTTGGTGAAGTAATTTGAGTTTATATCATAGAGATTGCTAGAGAAAAAGATTCAGGTGCTATGAAACTGTATCCAAAGACAAAATGTGAAAATGTATGTATGTAGAAAAAAGTGTATGTACCTGCTTGCTGTGTGTTATATTTCAGAGAAGTCTTACTGAGTGACGTATTACTCATACCTGCACAATTTCAGTTTACAATTCCGAGCAGAGGATTTTGAGTCTTAAACAAGCTCTGACTCAAAGACAAGTGGTCAAAAGAGAATTCTAAACTGGTTACACTTTCTTTCTTTTTCAATCCTGCCTCAGATCTACCCTAATCGTCTACCTACACACATACCTGGTCAATTATAAGAGACGGGGGATTACAATACAAGATTCAAAACCAGACCCACAATAGATTCATAATAAAACCCAAGACGGATTGTCCAAAAAAGTACAAAACGTACAAATCAAAACAATACGTCTAACTTATGCAAGTAATGCGTTGTAGTATTTGTATGCCCACCCTTTCAGAGGACTGGTAAGGCCAGAAAATAGAAAAAAGCGAAGGGCGAACGCACACATAGACACAGCTCACACGTGAGACAGCAAAAAATAAACGTTGGTGGGTTATTCGAGAGCGCGTAAGAAAAAGCCAGTCCTAACCTTTCATGAATAGAGTTGAAGTTTCAGTGAGGTAGTAAATATTGTTTATGATAAAACATCAGCTGTTTAGAGTAGCTGCAAAGGGAATATGGTGCAGATAAATTAGTGTGCGCATTTGGTAACTGTCACGTCTATTACGGAGATAATATTGCTGGAAACGGGCGATGAAGGACTGCTTATGTTTTAGCTAAATTGTATTATATTCATACTGTTTTTACATTAAGGGGAGTAGTATTCCCTGTAGTAATTACGGGAGGGGCGGTAGTGGCAGCTACTCACTGCGTCGATTGAAGTTCGCAAATTGTCTGCACACTTTATTATTTTTGCTCTCGCATATTTATTTCATAAAAAGAAATTCTCGTCTGCATTTATGTATATGTAGTTGTATATCTATACTATCTGCTTGTATGTGTTTGGATCTCTCTCGAAAGTCAGAAATCCATACAGGATTTAGATACTACTTTGAAGCTCGGAGACGCTAGTGAAATATGATTTTGCTTTCCAATAATTATTTTAATATTCTGAAACACGCTTATCTTTCTACGTATTGCAGACGTGTTTCTGAGCAATTTCGCTGTTTCCTATTCCTTTAAGTATTTTTTCTTTACTTTGCATGTAAATGTAAGAACTGCATAATATTGAGGTTCAATTATCTCTACTAATTACAAAGAGTGATAAAAGTCTCTACCTCTTTTATAACACATCGCCCTTATTTCTTGTTCTTAAAGTTCACAATCGATTACCAACTTTTCAATCGCTTCTCTATAAAAAATCCTACCTGTCTCTTCTGCTTTATGTTGGAAGTTTGTTCATAAACGTCTTGAGCTTTTTTTCGCAATACATCTTAAAGTTTCTTTTACATGTTCTGCTACGTTATTCATGGTATAAGCGTTGTATGGGGTTCTACGAACATTGCATTCAGAAATTGAGGTCTGTCAGCTGATCAGATAATACCTTCTATTTGAATCTACTGTAAGAAAGATTTTGTTTTTATTTCTAAGGATCATTGTATTGAGTTTTGTACTTGTTTTGAACCAATTTAACTCTCAAGATGTTGCTACAAAGGGTGTAAACAGACTCTTAACGAAGCCGAAAGACAATTGATCTCCCCGTCATTGCAATCATTTTTTTGTTTTAGACCATACCAGGGAACCTTCTAGTTACGGAGATATTGGGGGTCAAAGTTCCAACTTTTTCACAAGTTTTTTTTTAAATACATATATTTAATGTAAGATTTTTACTTGAAACACCTCCAGGACCCTCTTACTATTCAATCCATCCATCAGCACAATGTTTTGAGTGCGTTACATTGAGTCCTACTGTAAAACGTGATTTTTCAGCCCATAAAATAAAGTCGTTTCCCAGCACTAATTTTTGCGTAAAGTTACTTAGTTTGATGTACATAATGCCTGGGTGACGGCTTCGTGAAGAGTCTGTTTACACCCTGTATACTGCTTCGTTGGTCTAGTGATCGCAAACGTTACACGCCAAACACGAAGTTTTGGTTTGAATACTAGGTCGGATAAAGTGTTATTGGGTTATTTCATCAGGACTCTCTCAGTAGCAGCCCAGATTGTGGATTTGTGCTCGTTTGTAGGCTTGCTCCCTATTATACGGGACTTAAAAATAACAGGAAAAGAGGAATGTCGACCAATGTTATAGATGAGATGAGATGCTTTTTTTTAAACATGCAAATATACCAGTATAACTAGTTGTGTTGCGGAAGTCAGAAAGCAATCGTCTTGAGACGCATGTGGTGATACTGGAAGCCGAGCCACTTGGGAATACGATGCAATAACGTTGATACTGATCATTTATTGATGAAGTGGCATAATGTTGCTGTTAGATTGTGAAACTTTGTTGATAAGAGTATCTGAAACTTGAATCAAAATTGGAAGGATTAAATATATTCTTTACAACACCTCAATTATAGCGATAAGTGTCCTCATCCTGGAGAGAGTTAACTGTTTTTTCGGAACAATATCTCAAGTAAAGTTATTATAGTACGATATCGTTTTAGTATGAGTCTTGCTCGTATTTAACCAACACTAACTGCACACCTAACTGACTGCCTGGATAAAAGCGCGCTGTTGCAATTATATTAGCGCATTTACTTAGATGAAGTGCATAATATGCTAGATTAAATGCCAAAGCACGGTCTATTTTAATTCCCACCCCAATTGAAACAAACAAATGACGTGTAAAATGAAACAGTTAATGTAACTTCAACCCCTTTTAACTTGACTTTAACAAATGAACCAGCAGCTGACATTATTTTTTTTTACATCCCAATTGTAACAAACACAGAAATAAATTCCCTAGTATGAAGTATACTATATAAGATTTTTGACAAAATATTTAAGTTTGAAGAGAAAACGTCGCGTCATGCTGCAGTTGGCTTATTGTAGGTACATTTTGACTGATTACTGCTTCTCCCAGTCCGTGGGTCCCTGTTGGGTGATTAATCTAAAGCAATTACTTTGGAGATCCTCGTTATTGGCTCCAATAGAAACTTTATGGTATTGACACTTTTTGTGATGAGAAAAAATTATGTATCAATTATGTTGAAGTTACTGTTTGTGAGAATTGTGTTTATGGTTGTGACAAGACACAAATCATTGGGACTGTTTTGGGGATATTTTGGAAATTCATCAATTTGGGTTTTGTGTTAAAGTCTCTTATTTATTATTAGATTTCCAAGATTATTTCTGAATATATCAATAAACGTGTATGGGCTGCCTAAGGTTACGTCCAGCCTGTGGATTCGGCAGAAGATTGCTTAACTTTGAGTAGCTTTTATGGAGAACTGTTTAGTGTATTTAATAATGAATGAATAGCAACATAATAGTGAGTGATTCCAATAGCACTTCAATAACAAAATCAGGTTTCTTATGTATCGTAGTAGAACTTAAACGAACACATTTCCAAGTCCTTGTGTACGAACTAGCCACAAGTGTGCTAAGCTCCTAGATCACATCCGAATACTATTAAACTATTCTTCACAAGTTATCTGTTAAAGCTCCTCACACACACAGACCCACTCTACCCTAACACACTAAAAGAAACGACCAAAAATATCACTTTAGACAATTTTTTTATGAAAATTAAACACATAAGTCCTACTGTCCTAGTCCTACTGTATATTGTCTCGGCATCACCTAAAGGTAGACTGTTAGAAAATGCCCAAGGCATTAAGTCCGCCTCTGTACAGTTTTTGAAGTGAAACTTCTTTAGCATCGTTGTGATTTGAAAGTCGATGAAACGAAAAAGCGACACTAAAAAGAGGCAGACACATAAATTCATACGATTTAACGTGGGAGAAAATGAGATAGGATGCATTATACAGTGTTTATCTTGAAGCCAAAATTTATTGAAGGTTTCACTTCTACCACGTGTGAATTGCACACATGTTTTTTTTTATACTTGTGCATAAAGTTTTAATAAATAAATAATAAATGAGCAGATACTTAAACATGAGTACAAACACACAACCTCGGACCAAATAAATCCCAGAAATAAAATTGCACACTAGAAAGTGAGTTCACAGGAGCCTCCGGGTGGAATAAAAAAGCTTTGACAGTTTTCGATACTAAAGAACACTAAGCGGTCCCTGAAAAATACCTTTATAATCCTGACTTACTATCTTACAGGTCTAACAATAAATATAAAAATAAGAAACGAACCTTCTGTAACTCCCTACCTCGCATTATCTAAACTATTCTTCGAAAATGATCTGGTCTCTGTTTCACACATACACCCTGCACACCCCATACCTGTGTGGGTGAGGTGTGTTGGTGTGCGTGACGTCAGTGTCAGGTAACATCAGCTGTTGCGCCGGCGACGCAGCCCATATGACTTCAAGGACATCTTGTGGGACTTTTTTTATTTTAGAATTCCCTAGAAATATAGATAGGTGAGTTATTTGATGGTAATTGTAGACTGGGTAATATTAGTTATAATTATGTTAGTTGGGATTCTGATTTTTTTGAGATTCTTTTGAATTACTGGTAATAAATGATCTTTTACTGTAACTTAACTTGGTTCTCCGCCTTCTGTGTATGAGAAGAGCCCTTTTGTAGTGGGTTGGTTTTATTATTATACAGCAGACCGTCTTATAGAAGCGTACAGGTTCTTCTTCGTGTCACGACAACTTTGTGGGCCGAAACTTCGTCATTACAGTGTCGTCGTCGGTGGCAGCGTAGAGGTCACTTTCTCTGCATGTTTTAGGGCCCACCGGGCATGATGAAAGGTGGAATATAGTTTGGAACAGCTCCACATCCAGTGGAGTATTCCCATTAGAGCACCGATTTCAAGAGCACCAATGCTTAGAGCCAAAGATTTCCCTTTGCTCAAAAGGGAAAATCTTTGGTGCTCTTGAAATCGGTGCTCAAATGGGAATACTCCCACCCAGTTGCCGTGTACAGGTAAAATTCACGAAAAAATTATCCGTTAAAGATATAAAAGATGCATCTCAAAACTACACATTGCAATTATTACGTAGCTATAAATTGCCCATCACATAATTAAGTGATACACTAGTAACCGTTTATCACAATGCTCAAGTTGAGCAAAGAGCATTTACACACTTACTTATGATGATTGATTAAGAGTAATTGGCTCAGTACTAAAAACTAACTAACATTTTAAATGCTAAGTTATTTATTTGAACATTCATTATTTTCTTTGAAAATAATAATCCAATGGGCCCATTGGCCCAGTCAATAATTATGTCACGCGAAGTTATTATAAATAAACGTGTAAACGAAACGTCAATTAAACAAGACATTTGAGACATCAAAGGCATCCAATTAACAATTAAGTGTATTGTATTCGGTTTCCATTTTAACTAGCAAGTAAACATGCTTTCATTTTAATAAAATTACATATTTCAAAGTTCAGTCTATTTCAATCTAGTTATTTCATAGATATTTTGAGTTCTATCAGAGTACCTACTGTAATTACGACTCGTATTTTCACAGACGAATTTGGTGAAGGGGACTAGCTAAGCTAACTAACAGGATTATTATTAGGATAACCGCAAACAAATGCCTTTAATTACCCAAACTTCAAAAGCTCAAAGATCTTATGAAAAAATCATCTAAAATTACATCCTGTATACTTCGACACCTAAACAAAACGCACACACGCACACACACAACACACGTGTTGCTTCAAGGATTTACTCAGCTGACTACCCACACATACACACCAACACAACACAAATAAACAAACACCTTGTGTTAACACAAACTCAACTGAGCTGGTGTGTGTTGCTCGTATAGTAATGAGAAGGGTTTCGAAAAAAGTACAAGAGATATGGGGTAGAGTGACAGAGACAGACCCAACATGTTATATTGAAAGTTCGAATGTGTCAGAAAGAGATGGAGAAGTCTTATTTGTGCGCCGTCAAAACGTTCCTTTTTTGTAAAGCTCGCCGGGAGGCAAGGTGCACGAATGCATTCGATTTTTAAATTGTGACCTGAGTGATGTGTGACGTTCAGTCATTTCAGACTATGTTCAATAGGAGTACTAGGACTTTGGAATAACAGTTGCCAGTACTTGGCTGTGGTCGTATCTTCGTCCAGTGAGGAAATTAATAAAAGATAATTGCAGAGCGATTAAGTTCATAATTATAGTTTGTACAGTTCTTGAAATATGATTTCCTGTTGATCTAAAGATGAAAGCGACTTCTTCATATTGGTTGGTTTAATAAAACAAATTGTGAGTACCTATGGTACAAGTAACTGAACAAACTTACGCGACTGTTTTCACTTTTAAAATACTTATAAACCCAAAAGCTAATTCCTAAAATCATCAAACTAGTAGCTCAGTTCTGGGCCGACACAATATAGATTGCCATCGACACGGTAAGAAGAAGAAGAATTAAGAAGTGACACTAACTTTCAGTGTTGGATATAGGGTTTTCCTAAGTAGAGTGAGTCACATGGTGACATAGTGACATAACCTGCTGTTCGCTGTAATTTTCTCGAAATATTTGGCCTTTATGCTTAATTAAAGAACAAAATCACCACTGGTATTTATTTAGTACCCAAAATTCTATATACCTGAATATAAATACGTGCAGGTAAGCTCTAGTTAGATGGAGTTAGTTGAACTAACTTATAGTTTAGTGTACTTAACCGTCTGACCGCCACTGAATACTAAGCTTTAGCTATCAAAGCTTCCCGAGGTTTAGTGAGGAAAGCTTGGTAAAATAATGTTTGTAATATTAACCAGCATACGTTAGTTAAACTGATGTTTATCTTCGTAGATTAATCATTTCTGAAAGTCTCCTAAAAACATATAACATAAAATCACGGCTGTAATCCGAGATGGGTAACAGAGTGTACTTTACCCATAGCACATATTACGGTAGTTATATTAAAGTTTTATGTAATAAGACGAGCCTTTTGCCATCGACAGAGCACAATTCTGGACTGCTACTGAGAAATTCCTGGTGGAAAACCCCTATAACAGTTTCACGACCCGGGAACCAAAGACGTCACCTAAATTACCAATAGCGCTTGCGACCACTGGACCAACGAGGCACTGTCATAAAATGTCTATATTATTTAGTAATGTCTGGACAAATCTCATGTAAGCTGGGATTGGTTTACGAAAGCTCTTTAACCAATCATTCATGATGATCAAGGACCTTTTGAACTCAAACTTCAGTATTTTTAAGCTATTGCATAGCTTCTATCGCGGGCCTTGAGCGTGGAGACCGAATCCAGAAATTCCGTAACGAAAAATTCCGTAACGAAAATAACCTAACACCTAGTGCCTAACACGTAGTGTCAGATATTGACAAGCCTAGGTTATTATTTTTAATCTACTGCTGGAGCTAGGAGGTTATGTTGTATAGGTTGTACCTATCTGACACTACGAAAGTGAATAAATAATTATAATTACATAAGTTGATAAAAAATGCTATGCAATAGCTTTACCGCGGCAGTCTCCGAGTGCCACACGTCTTTTTTTTCACTAAACTGATTTATATATAATATTATCCAAATATTAAAGCAATACCAAGAATAGTAACTATAAAAGCTTAACTAGCAGTAAACTCAAACTCAAACTCAAAAGCATTTATTTCAATTAGAAAAAAGAAGAAGGCTAAGCTACAGTCACAGACACTAGGCATAATAACTTGTAAAAATACTATAGTAAGCATTATTTAGCCGGAAATAAACTTGAGTATTTTTGACATTCAGCACATTATAAGTAATTAAGATGACACTACTAGCTACTGACCACCCATAAGAAAACTTCATTAACACCTGTAAGTACTGCAAAAGTAAATTCTTTTATTATCCTTTTATAATCATAACTTAAAGTAAAAAGATAACCCTTTAACCATTTACGTTTTACACATTTTTACTTTATCAAACTTACGACAGTGTTTTTTTTTTTGAAGAAATAAAATTAAGCGTGTATTAATTCAAGCTATTCAGTTACATGCAATATTTTATATGAATACTTTTCACCTTTCGCTGTGCGGGCATTTGTTGAAACCATCACCTGCTCCATAACTTGTATAAGTCATTGGAATTGATCACTTTTGTATTTTGAACAATAATATAGCAAATATCTTACTATTCATTGTATGCTAAGCTAATCTGTAAATTCGAAAGTACATTAGTTTACTTTTAAAAATAAAATATAATATATGCAAAGTAGCGCCATCTATCGCAAAGATAAGGAAAATACTTTTGTGTGATAAAAATGGAAATAGGTATTTAAATAGCCTTAATTAACAAAGGGATTAAAGTTGCAAGAACAACGTTTAAAAAGTTTATTATGTACTTAAACTTAACTGAAACTACTTTACCATAACATTCAATATTAGTCCTAACAAGTAGTCAAAGTTTGATAACCACAGATGTAATACTTGGTTCATCCTCGTCATTAACACAAACTAGCTAGAATGTTAAAGTCTACATCCAGTTAAACCGTTTCATGTGATTACTTAGTTACTTAACTGCCAGCTTTACAAGAATGACCAGTCAAGCCTACTCACTACTTATGCCAAAAATGTCATTGTTAAATTAATCTCACTATGACGCAACTCCACTACTGCAAATACATGGTCGAGTTCCAAATGCAGCAAACACCTGGCACTTTATGCCCGCCTGGTACCTCAAACCTGATTCCAGGAACGGAGTCCTAAACTGTTCATTTGTTAGTCGTAAAAGAGTTATTACGACTTGATGGTGGCTATACTGTTAGCCTTTATAATAAGGGTAATTAGGGTATAGGCTTAAGCAATTATTGTGCCTAACTGCCAAATATAATATAACTGTGTGAAAATAAAAATTTGAGTTGAATACTTAATTAACACGAAGTGGGAGCTTGGAGAACTAGCCAGTGGACAGTGGTATTAGAAGTCTAGTTTTCTTGTAGAATATCAACCAATGCAATGCAATGCATGCCCCATTGTGAGGCGCCTTATAAAAACCACCCTGTCTGTAGTAGATTATGAGTAGTAACATAGTTGATAAGTTAAATTGTTTACTAACATTCTAAAATTGTAAGTATGAGAGAAATAGGAAAAAAGGCTAGGAAGATCAACTTAAACACCAAATGGCTTAGTGCTCAAGATTACCCTATGAACTAGCCAAGCTTATGTCCTAGTAAGAAAACTAGCCTGTCTACCAATTAGCAAGGTTGGTTACTCTGATTATGAACACTGTCATAAAAGCTTCTTCGGAAACATAATAAAATCCAAGGTTTCTTTTACAACAGATGCCTTTTGCATGACTGGCGACTTTTTACCTTAATTATTATTATTATAGCTAGCCCATATTGTCCCACTGCTGGGGAAAGGCCTCAATCCATTCCTTCCAACAGTCGCGATTCTGTGCTACGTGCTACCTAAAAGTTCTTTAAGATCCAAAAAACTAAAAATTCCATACTCCCACTCACTAAAACGACCACAACATCAATTATACATCCAAATTCCATCAATCCTTCCGTTCCCTTGGGCATACCTCAGCATTTCCCCGCATACCGACATTACGCATTGAAACCGATTGATCACACTACAGCTGTTGCCATCAGCTGATCACGCACACACGCACACCCGCTCGTGTTCACGCACACACGCAAGTGCAAGTGTGCGGGGGTCCGAGGCCGTAGGGGCAAAAAAAGTGGGAACCAGTTTGACGGGCCCACTTTTGTGCATCCGCTGGTAAGGGCATAGAGTAGGAGGCAGATGGGACGTTTTTGTGTTTGTATGGGACGACTATTCCTTTACAAGACGCTTGTGGTATCAATTTAGGTAAATGTATGTTGCATAAGCTGAATTTACATGATAAAAAAAAATCAAAGATAAAATTAACACTCCAAATCTTTGGTGTTTATGGTGGAGACTTTTTCATTAATATTTTACATTTGAATTCAGAATTTCAAGAGACTTAACCCGCACCGTATTCGATCTTAGTATCGGCAAAAAGCCCCTAGATTGTGGAGCTTGTCACACTCCATCACCAAGAGTGAGAGGGCTGTGAATGATGGTGATCATGAACTTCCGTGGTGGACATAGTCGTTCAAAAACTTAGTGGTTTTTACAACCTCACAGTCAGTCAAGTCAGTTTGTCAGTAACAAAATCTACGTGTACTCAGGTTATCCTGAATTTAGGCTTAATGCGTATCTGACATAAACCAGAGTAATGATAAAAGCTCGTAGCACAATAATAGTAACAGACACCAACTTAATCTTTGACGATGAACCATTTTTTTTTCGTTTTCATGCCCTCTGTGAATGTTTTACAACGTATGTCCGAGGCATAGTGATTTCGGGTACCTGCCCGGCTGCCCCGCACCCGAACGATGAAGCGTGAAGTTCAGCCAAGTGCGACTGTGCGAAATAACTGACCTAACTGTGGTAGGGTTGTTTGGGAACAAAGCAAGTTCTAGTTCTATACCAAAATAAGAATGACCTATGAACAGTGAAAAAAGACTAGGTTTTAATAGGAAACACGGTAAGTATTTGAAGAAACTCTGCGAGCGTGATTTCGACATTGGTGCGATAAGGACAACTATAGTAAAAAGTCATAATTCGAGGTTTAGCTCTCCACTATTTCCTCCTCCAATATTCGACCAATTTAAAAGATATTTCATAAACTGAATAAGAATGATATACACTGTATCCCTATGTTTTTCGTTTTTCATTAATAGTTGTCAAAGTACACTAGGCTTCTGTTGACATGCGATCTAAATAGGCAATTTTGAACATTTTGTAAAGGTTCTAGTGACTTTACAGCTTAAGTATCATCAAAAAAGAAAACATAGGGTCATAGAAGAGGTTGATATTTATTTAACTGTAAAAAATCATAGCTTTAAAGTCCTAAATCAGAAAGAAAACAGGCGAGAGCGTTTGTATGGAAAATAGACCACCCGCATTTCCTCTTAATCTACAGAAGACCTAAACGAAGTGATTTTCTATCAGCAACAATTATGAAGGAAAACTTTATATCAATACTTTTATAAGTCGTTGAGGAAACACAAAACGTTTTGAAAATGATCGTCTCGGGCTCGGATAGGTAGTGTACCAGTTGTTTCCCACCTTCTCCGATCTCGATCCAGATTCGTAAAATATAGTGCATCTATACTCCTAAAGAATAACTTCCAATTTTGTGTTTTTATCACGAAGAGGTAGTTTAAGGCTGTGAGATTTTGATACAAACATAAAGCGCTAGTAAGTCTTGTAGTAGAATGTTACCTGCCAAGCTTATCTGAGAGCAACAGAAAAAAACGACAAGAATCAGCTGTTTACTATCTCGGGCACGTCGTAAAATTCTTGAGAAAAGATATTCTGTTACGCTAAGAAATTGTGTCTATGGGAAGGGAGTCTATTACTATGCTCGCTACTTAGATTTATAATTAAAGTCGGCCATAGGCAATACGTTTTGCCTGTACAGTTGTCTTAATTACTATTTATATTTGCCATTATGAGTTTACTTCATTGAGACATTTTGAGTTGATAATTATTATGAAAATTGCAGAAACGAGTAGATTGCGCAAAGTTCACTTGATTACCTTTAAAATATATATGAAGTCCTCATAATTATTACCTTCGCAACGAAATAATATCATTAAAATTGAAATAATTTTAACGAATATCATTTCATTCGTCTCTTCTTACATTAAAATCTCATTTCATTTCAATAGCTCTGATATAATTGGATTGGAAATATCCGAAATTAATACTCAATTATTACGTGTGTAATTTTGACTTTCGAAAATTCACTGTAGTGTATTTAAAATTAGTCCTTTTGAAGCCTATTTACATTCGTATTCATATCGACGCGATTATAGTTAATGAAGTTGTATGGGTCAGAATGCTGGGCTGTGAAGAAGAAGGATGAAAAACGATTGCATGTAGCGGAGATGAGAATGTTGAGATGGATGTGTGGAGTGACAAGAATGGATAAAGTAAGAAATGAGTATATTAGAGGAAGTTTGAAAGTGGCGCCTGTTACAGAAAAACTGAAAGGAAGTCGTTTGTCTTGGTATGGACATGTAATGAGGAGGGATGAAACGCATGTGACTAAAAGAGTGATGAACATGAATGTTGATGGATGGAGAGGGAGAGGCAGGCCAAAGAAAAGATGGATGGATTGTGTGAAGACTGATATGAAAGAGAAAGGAGTCAACGATGCCGTGACGTCTGACAGGGGAGAATGGAAGAAAAAACATGTTGCGCCGACCCCAAATAGAATGGGATAAGGGCAGGAAGATGATGAAGCCGTTTGTTGCGATTTTCGTAGATGTGGTACACTGGCTAAAATTTTATTTAAGGTGTGTAAAAAATACGGGCAATTTCAGCTAGAAATTTTATACCCAATAAAGACATAAGTCACTTACTTGAGAACAATACAAAAAAAAACATACATAAAAAAGTTCGTCATCAGTGCCACAAGTTAATATTTACACATCCAATGCATTAATTTCTCCAAAAGTGATCGAACCGCAATTATGTGCGGGCTAAGTTGAGTTTTGAATGCATTGAATGAGTGTACATTTCTTATAAAAGACGGTAATTTATTATAGAGTTGTGCTCTTTCAAAAGTAATCATTTTTTTGCAATATGTGTATATGTTTCTTATTTAGGTAAAACTAGCAAGCTTGGCAGAATTAAATGGAGTTATTATAATTAGCAAGGTATGTTTGGCTCACTGTAGATTGTATTTAATCGCCTCACTCCCGGTTCAGCTAGGAGGGTAGTATTGTTAATAGCTATAGAAAGGAGCCAAACACCTTTTACCTAACCTGGGCATTATGCTCAGTAGTAGGTAAAATTTCAGGACTTATACGTGCTTATTTATATTCACAAAGTTACCTACTCCACCACCTGCCAATATTTCATAGCCAAGTCACCGTTAATGATTCACTAACCTTAATCGACGTCTATAAGTGCGGCTGTTAATATAACTACGTCATAACTGAATCATCCAACTCCCGTCTCATACATTTCTCTTTAGCTCTATTACGTGTCACATCAGGGAAATTCGATAGACATTCTTGATGTCAAACGAGTTTAAATTGAACTAAAGCCCAATTACTAGATGGAGGCAAATTGTTATCGTATTACTTAATAACGTTGTGAATAGAGCTGTAATGGCTTCTTGCTGACATTTTAATCCTGGCTAATCCATGGAGACTGATGTTAGGACGATGTAGTGCTGTCGAGGGGAAAGTTCAATGGACTAATGACAGTTAATGGAAGGTTTGTTTGGAATTTTTACAATGGTCATGAAGCTTTTACTGGAAACATCTCCTTAAGATGTTTCCAATTCCTTTGATGAAATTGTTACCACTGGCTTGGTACATAAGCATCATTTCATTATTTCATGTGATCGAGTTTTTACATACATTACTATTACATATTAGTACATTTTTAGAATTAAACCATCACCAGCTGAAAGTTTGATGCATGGTGACTAATATCTCTAATCAAGAATGTTCGAAGAAGTGACCAAACTGTCCACATAGAAGACCTTGACAAAATGCGTGCTGTTTTCACAATGCAGTCAGTTTCTAGCAACTTATAATCTACTGATTTTTAGATCTTTTCACTTATCATAATCATCTTCACCAATTCCGGGAAAAGGCATCTTTTAATGTGCCAACAAGCACTCCATTATGTTGAACTTTTATTTGAAATCCAAAGACTGTATGTTGTTTTCCAAAACAGATTTATTGGTATACACTGTGATAATCAAGAACAACTCGCTTCGTAGCTCAAAGATGACTGCCATAGAATAACTTATGGGTCATAAGCAAGATTCCCCACCAGTACCTACTCAACTGACTAACAACGACATTTTTTGCCGCCATTACCATCTATGAAGTCAAAATTGAGCTACAAATTTAAAATAACAGTAAGAATAATATGACAAATAAAATACAAGATTTTTCTAAAAATATAAGTAAAATCAACAAATTTTTTAGAACAAAGAACTATACTTAATATTTTACTTTACACAAAGTTCCGTAAATCAACAAGTTTTGGTAGAATTCACAACTTATTTTTAATGAATTAAATGGCCAATGTATTTTAAAAAAAATGCACAATATTTATTAGAAATGAATACATGAATTTTAATCAAGCTTACAATTATTACTATTTTTGTGTTACCGATTCTTATTATTGTGTGAGAAACAGAAGTTTCGGTTGAACAAAAGATTAGAAGATCGGGCAAAGTGTTATTGGGTTTTTCTATCCAGATTTTTTCAGTAGCAGCCACGGAGTCGGGATCTGTTCCCGATTGACAGCAATGAGTTCACATCCTATCACATGAAACCTTCAGATAACTGGCGAAATGTGACAGTATTATTTGGTAGACCTCTGCATAATCCTTCGGGGATTACAGGCGTGATGTTCGATTATGTTTGTCTGTAGCGGCACTACAAATAATACTACAGTAGTAGTTACCAAAAGAACTACAGCGACATCTATAAAACAAAGAAAGAACCAACTTCAAAAATACTGGTGCCGATTCCCTTGTTTACAAACTAAACCAAATTTAAGTTCACAACATCTTTTTCCTTATATTTCATTAAGAAAAGGACAGAAGATAAATTTTAGTTTAGTCCCGTCAAATTAACCAGCGCCTGACACAAGTTTAGACGTGATTAAAAAGTTGACTACTAAAATTACATCAAATTACGTCAGGTGCTGACTAACTTGACAGGACTGAACTGATATTTTTCTTCTGTCCTTTTCATAATGAAATGACAGAAAAAGATGCACTCAACTTAAATTTAGTTTAGTTTGTGAACAAGGGAATCGGCACCACTGAATCGCGGTATTAAAGTTATCCGTAATAGAAATACCCGACATCAACTTTCGGGCAGTAGACCTCCAGACAACACCCGTCTGGTCAAAGAATCCTCCCTTTTCAATGGGGGATAAAAAACTTTTCACCCTGTTCTTCATACCCTATCATCATCATCATCATCATTTCAGCCGAAAGACGTCCACTACTGGACATAGGTCTCTCCCAAGTGTCGCCAGCGCCACATTGACCGGTCCCGTGCGACTCGCATCCCTATACGCTCATAATAGTATTAATTTCTACATCGTTTTCACATAATATGTATAATCTCAACATGAATGACGTAACCAAGATTTTGTAACAAATATAATTAATTAAAAAAAGTGTCCATGGAGTTTCTTGCCCATTCTTCTCCATAGAGATCTACGCTTTGGAATGGGCAACTACAGTACTTTCACAAGTTATTATGCCTTGTGTCTGTGACTGTAACTTAGCCTTCTTTGTTTTTCTGACATTCAAAAGTGCCTGTAACGGTCTAATTGAAATAAATGCTTGTGAGTTTTGAGTTTATTATTCAAATAGGTTTAATTTTGTTTCAGTTGTCTACCACATCCATCCTTACCCACATCCCCGCCCACCGCGACACACTCAGTACTTACATATTTCATAGCGCACGCGATCGTATCATCGCTAAGTATAAAAGTGTACACTCATTGTGAATTCTCATCGATTTTGTGTTTCTATGCACTAGTGTCGCAAACTGCTTGGCTGTTGTCGTTGCATGTGAAGTATGAATCTAGTGCTTTGGAAGTTGTTGTTTTAAAGTTTATTAGATTTGTAATACTTATAGGATTTAAGTATTTCTCGTAAATATACCGTCTAGCTGCATTATTCAACGACAGGCTATAACATTACATAACATAACATGCATTTATTTTCAGACCACTTTGGCCCATATACCTTACAGACTAACACATGTACGTAATTATGATGAAATACAATTAGCGTTGGTAAATAGAACCCTAAAACTATGTTATATCACTTCACTTGTGCACCATGTCACAGAGGGCATGCGGAACCGGGTTTCGGTCCTATAGCAAAACCCATTTTTCCCAGGTTTTACTATGGGACCGAAACACAATTCCGCATGCCCTAATGTCACTGTGCGTTCACTGCCCGTGGAAGCTACGAAACATCATTCCCGGCGGCCAAAAGAAAAAACTAATCAACAATAAACCGGGCGACTCCTCAGTCCTCCTTAGACTCCTCCGCAATTTTATTCAAAAATACGTAGTTTATACCTGTAATGGACTAATTGCATTACTTGTTTTAACTGTGATTTTTCACACAAAATACAGTAATTATGTGCAACTAAACAATTAGCCAAAAGTCTAACTTAGTATTAATCTTGCAAAAATGTTAAGTAACTTCTTAATTGAATATTTTTAACGTTAATTTTATCTCGGTTATCTCCATAATTTGTTGAATTCTTTCCAAAAATAAGTTGCAGCACCAGTTCCCATACAAACCCGCTCCACCATGATGTATAAACCTCATCATCAATAAATTAAAACCACGAACATCATAATTAATAAAAACACAATTTCTTCACGCCTCCCGATGGTATCTACCACCATAAAGCATGGTGCACAAAGCCATACCATACGCCCGGGCCTAGTTTCCTGCTTAGCCCATTCAGAAAAATTATAACAATTAAAAATTATGATAAGTTTCAACAATACATTTAGTACAGTTATTATGATAATAATATTAGTATGTTGGTAATTAGATTATATTTTTAATGAGGCGGTGTGTGGTTCTAATTTAACAAAATGGCTTAGCAAACACTTTAAAATGTTCATGAAATAAAAAGTTATGTAACAGCTTACTGCCTATTTTTCGTTGGAAACTTTTTGTGTAATTATATGTAGTTAAATTTCGTTTTGTATCGTGTTGCTAAGGTTTGGGAGTTAAAAATAAATTTGTTAGTGATTAGTTTTATAACTAGAAGAGTAAATTAGTACTATTTTTAGTTTTACGATGCAATTAGTAGTAATAATTGGCAGTTTTAAATGGTATTTAGTTACCTTTTTTTGGCAAAGGGCACAGAGTTGTAATTTAAATAACCTGTAAGCTTTAAAAATACCATTTAGTTGGTTTCTTAATAGGATTCTCCGACTTAGTAAATAAGTAACCAAGCAATCAGTACATACTATACTATAATCAGTACCAGGTTCCAGTTTAACCGTATGTAGCTGAAGACTAGTATTGTCTTGTAGACGGTGAGTAATGGGCTAACTCGCCGTCGGTCCGTCTTTTGACGACAGGCCGTGTTGACGGCGCGTTCGTATTCCACGCGCGCCTCAAAGAGATGTCAGCAAACAGGGAGGGGCCCGCAAGAGCCGATGCCTGCCAGGGCGGTGGGACTGTTCGAAAGAGATACCGCGCCCCTGGAACACAAAGGACAAGGAAAGAACATGGATGCGTTTTAGTCAGTACAAGTCTGACACTCCGCTGTTCCGCTCTGCCCAGAGCGGGAGAAGTCATTTTAAGATTTCCCATACGAAAAAAATAAAAAAGAGCATTATTGTACATGCAGTGTCTCCCTGTCTGACCTCTGCAACCCAGTTACTGAGTGGCACGATGCCCCCTGGTAAGACTTTAACCTAGGACATAGTTGCTAACTGTCCAACATTTTTCCAACTGTGTTGAGGTCGGTATTCAGTGTAACCGTATGCAGCTGTATTAATATGATACTAGTATTTTGCATCGAGTGACTGCCTAACCCCACAACCAAGTTTCTGGGTAACACGATACTCCTTGGTAAGACCTTGCTCAGTGTCACTGAAAAATGCCTGGTAGTATCGGCGGAAAAATAACTTAAAAAAAAAAAAAAACAAATACAACCAGTTTCCCGGCCTAATTATGTCACTGTAATTATTTACAACTGTCAAGTACGTTTTGATTATGTTATTTAGGTTCGTTTCGCGTGTTTCACTTATATAGGTACATTTATTATTATTTATATTTACACAATCTAGCTGAATATGAATGTGTCAACATTAATAAATTATGCTTTCGTAATATTTTATTGTAACAACAGTTTTGTCAGTTTGTTTTTAGTCATAAAGTAGATTTATCGCAGATCTCACAGTAGCTCTATCTGTTTTGCAAATTGCGGATCTGCATGAAATGTAACATTAATAGGTTAATTGCGATACACGATAACCTATTATGACTTTTCATAGAAAATTGTGACTTATTATAGCTTCAGTAAATGATCTATTTCAGGTTGTTGCTAGATTTTGTCAGCTATATTGAAACCCAGCCTTTACTAAAATGTAACTCCTGTAGCGGTTAACAAATTTTTCATCCACGGTTTCACCCGTGAAGCTGCTGCTTATATTAATAACTATCTGCCGTAATTATAAAACAAAGGATATAAAACAATATTCCATCAAGTTCACTCCACATTGAATATTTAATTTTGACTACTCTAATAAATTAAATAGCTTATCGGAAACTACAGTTGCACACTAATACGCCTTCCTACTAACAGGTAGGTATAATACCAGTATATTGCACAGAACACACCAGCAATCTAAAGCAAAACACAGGTGGAGCCGCGTGCAGCAGCTAGTGTAATTAAAAGTAAGGTAAACGTCCCAGTCGTCACGCAATGTGCATAAAAACGTAAATTATTAATGAACGCTTGAAGGCGATGTCATTAATCCTGTGGCTTTAGCGGTGTGGCCAAGAAGATAGCGATTTGTGGGTTTATTATGTTTATTCTTGTAGATCAGTGATTAATATAATTCATATTCTGGTTTGAATGTAGATATGTGTAACAGGGGTAAAATATTACAAAAACTGCGTATTCGCTGATTGACGTAATTTGCTATATTTTATTGTCAGGCGTTTCTCGCATGCGTAAAATTTGCGTAAGCGGTTTCAATTTAACAATTAGTTGATTGTAAATCTGATGATCAGCGTATGTATTAAACGAAGTATGTTAGACCTTTACAGCCAGTATTCATTTTAAAGATGTGAATTTCACAAACTTTCATGAAAATAGCTGTTGCTTTTGTTTTAAAATAGATATAAGAATTAAAGTTTTGGGGTACGTACTATATATATTTCTATCGGCAATGATATTGCTTTTCAATTTGCATAATGCAACCTTTGACCATATACTTAGATGCACTTATCAATTCAAGGAAAGCGCGAATTCGTGGAATTAGGTTATATTGCCCGACTGCCTCTACCTATATTTATAATTATTTAGACCTTTCTATTTTCGAATATTTAACAATATCATAAATACCTTAATCGTGAAGAAATCAACTTGTGCCAGAACCAAAAATTGGAAGACTTTCGGTTATTCGATAGGGATTTGGATTTTAGTGTTTGAATCCATGGACTCCTCAACGGTGGGTATAGGGCTTACCTCTTATACTTAACCTGTGTCCCATCAGCATGATCGGCTGATCATGTCATGAAAGCTTGTTCCCAACCCGTTATTTCTGTGGCCTGAAGTCGACAAAGCTAAAAATCAGTTAAGATGAGGTATGCGATAGCGCGCGATGACTGGGACGAGCGAGACCCGCGGAATTATAGCACATTTATCAACTTATTAATGACCCTACTTACGTAGAAGCCGGGAGCGATAGAAGAAACGGTTTTCTGTTTCCTTACTTATACGTATTTTAGAATTACTTAAAGCACACTGTGTATGGTACTGAAGATACAAAATAACCAAAATCATGTACTCAATCTATGGTAAAAGTATTCTTTACCATAGATACCACACCACAGTGAAAAGTGTTTTTAGTTCCTGTGAGTAAAATCTTCGATTTTTCTCCAGCCCTAATAATGCCCGTTGATAATTTTTCGAGCATAAAGGTAAGATTTTATAAGGCCTTTTATTTTATTTAAAACTGGCATAAAGTCCAGCTAGAAATCGGGCTCATAACAATTTCTCAGATATTAAAAGAAACTGTCAAGCTTAGGAAGTTGTTAAACGGAAACCTATAGTTTTGCTGACCGTACAACTCAACACTTTCCGTAATATTGAGTCATTTACTTTATAAATCTTGAACGCTCAGTCGTTACCTGCCTCAGATTTGTATACCTCTCAGGTAGATAGGTCAGCTCCTAGCACTAGTATTGTATGAGAGCTCTATAACCGAAACGTAAACGTATTAACGTAAATTGCTGCTTGACAATTTATTATTATTTTTTATTTTTTGAAGTGAAACTTCTAATGCGGCTTCCAACAAGGTTGCGTTAAACGTTTAACGCTACCATGGAGGGGGTATGAAAGCACTGTTGCGTCAAACGTTCAACGCTCTTGAGGAGGGTAATAGAAAGAGACAGAGCGAGAGTGAATGCGTCACATTACGAAGTTTCACTTCTTCCGCGCGGAGGGACTCCACGCACTATTTTTTTTGAAAGATTTGTGCCTGGTTAGTGACAATAGGCTCGCCCCCTATTACATGGGACTTAAACATAACTGGCGAAATGTGGGTGTACTATTAAGTACACCTCTGCCTAACCCTACGGGGATTACAGGCGTGATGTTATGGTGCTGCTATGACTTGACATGTTCCCATATGTATCTTGCAGTCGTAATTTGACATAGTGCGACTATGATCGCTCAACCAAAGAAAATGCAAAGTAACATTTATAGATTTCGGTCTAAAACACATCAAATTACAACTTGATAACGCCCTATTAAACGAATTATAAGGCTTAGTTATGAGCAGAGAAATCCTTCTGCCTATATATACACACCTGGAACACCAAGAACGTTGTCATTGCATTTTCCATCAAACTCATCTCATCTGCCTAGCCTTTTCCCAACTATGTTGGGGTCGGTTTCCAGTCTAACCGGATGCAGCTGAATACCAGTATTTTACACGGAGCGACTGCATATCTGACCTCCACAACCCAGTTAATACTGGGTAATATGATACCTCTTGGTAAGACTGGTTGTCAGACTTTTTGGGCCACTGACTACCTGTAACGACTGTCAAAGATGTTCAAATGACAGCAGGGACCAACGGCTTAACGTGCTTTCCGAAGCATGGAGGAAACTCGGTATGTAATGGGTGATCACCCATCCACAGACTAACCTAGGCAAGCACAGTTTGACTTTGCCACGAGCTTCAAACTATAAACGTCCTTCAAACTACAAGGTGGCAATACTACTGGGCGGCAGAAATTGGTGTGGTTGTAGTATTTCCCCGGCTTTTGTGGTGTCATGTTATTTTTTTTTTTCTTGTACAACTTTTAAAAAGTATTTTTTACTTTATGATTATTTTGCCAGTGGACAAGAGACTTAATTATAAAGATGTCTACAACAAACCTGTCATTAAGTTGTTAAAGAAAATTATGTTTTGAATCTTTCATACAACGTCGATTTTTTAAGAAAATGTAACGATCTAAAACTTTATATTTTCAGGCGACGAGCTTCCTTCTCAGGGATCCATTCTTGAGGGAAATTCATTTTATGGCGGTAGGAACTTTAACCAGGAAAATGTCAACCATATAAAAGAACCAGAACAAAATCTTAAAGTCATAATTACTATTCCTTGCAAAGTTAAAAGATCAGTATCGATTCTAAAACTAGTTTTTAAGTCTTCATTAACAAAACTTGAAGAACTTAAAAATTAACCGTCTAATATATCGAAGAAAATTTCGTGTAAAAAGACATAAAAGCTCACAGGGTGGGAGTACCAACTACCGTCCCTAGCATATTTACTTTCGCGCTAACACGAACCTTCCCCATAAACACGATACTCTGTTTACGTGTTTACATATAGACAAACAAATTAACTACTAACAATATGTTAGTAGTAGTTACGTGTCGCTATTACTAACAATCTCATTTTTTTCTTTTATACTCTTTCGGTAATCTGAGACATGTGGCTTACCGAAAATAGGTCGAATATGTTCGGAGGGTGACGACACCTATTATGAGATACTAGTTTTTTATGGTAATTCCAGATAAGTGAAGGTATGAGTACGCTTGTTATTCAAATACAGAGTAAAGTATGTCGCTTTTATTTTGTATTTTACCGAAGGAGTAAAGGTGAATTGTGTGCTTTTAAGGTTTATCGTCAAACAATGACACTGCTAGGAAAAATATATAATAACAAAAAATATATATACATTTGAAATACTGTTAGGTACTTGCAAAATCATCTCATAATTACAAATTGCTTGCTAGCTATATGACGTCTCATAACCCTTCATTATCTAACCCTATCTCGCATACTCGTACACAAATCTAATCTGTGAACGCAATCATAAATCACTCACCATATTTAATCACAAATGAAACCCAAACTAACTTCAAAGCGAAACTTAATTAAAAACAAATCACGGCTGACAACTGTCCCGCTTACCCCACATCTCTTCGCTTAGGGTCAAAGCCCTTAGCTGTTTTGTCAGAGTTAACCAGATTAGGTTATTTTTTTTACTGTTTACTGTAACGAGGTTACGCGATAGTTAGTTTAACTATAGTTTAACGGTGACGGTAGTAGTTTGTTAGCTACGTTTGATGAGAGCGATAATAGGGCTTCATCATTTCTATGTTAATTTTGGAATTAAGTGAGAATGTCAATCACAGAAATTTACTTAAGTTTACGACATTTTGATTGTTATTGTACGCCAGATTGTAGAATAGTGACTCTAAATATCATTGATAACAGTTGTTATCCGGTTCAGAAAGATGGATAGAGTTGAATTAAAAGTTAAATAACTGTTACATGATAACGGTGACAGGTGATCAGCCTAATTGAAAGTGTTGGGGATAGAAAACTATTAATACAAAGTTTTTCTTTACATTTCTATAATAAGGTTAATAACTTAACGTTGTGTGCAGAAGCTATACTATTGCTGGCAGTTGGTATGTTTATTTTTAATTTCTGTGCAATTAAGAATAAGAATAGGTTCATACAGTAGTCCAGTGCAGTCAGAGTCAGAGTGCGAACATATAGGTACTAACATATTTAATCTTCAAAATCAGTGTGAGAAAATTTCTAAAACAATCGTTCAGCCATCAAAACAAAACTATGGTTCACAAAAAAAACCGTGCGGTAATTAATTTTTCAAAAGCTTTTTTCAATATCTTTTTCTATGTTTTTTTTTTTTTTTAATAAACAATATCCTATAGGCGTTCTTAGTCAAACCGAAAGTAAATCAGTATTATTTGAATACTTGACTTGTCACCAAAAACCACAAACACAAATACGTCATACCTGAAAAATAAAGACAGGGAAGGCTTCTTGGGATACGTTGGCATGGCAATGGGCCGGTCACATCCACACAGTGGCCCACTAATGTCCCCTGTTCGAAGGCATTGTGTCGTATGGATTTGGGGGCAATGGCCCCTGAAGGGGAACTTGGGGGAAGCCGAGGTGTGAAGTGATAAGTCAGTTGTTGTGAGATAAGAATATAGATACTGTTTCTTTAAGAATCTGTTGATGGTGAGAGGGGATTTTCAGATAAAATAAAAAATAACAGAAAATCCCTTAAATAAAAAAAAAAAATGTATAATTAGAACATTGTAAACGAGTTTCTCTGTGGCCTGCTTACATACATAGGGTATATAGGTGTCCTTATTAGTACACCCATATTGTAATTAAAAAAATGTTTTAATTTTCTTTTTAAATGCAATTTGCACTTATTGAAGTGAAACTTCTTTATCGACGTATGGCAGAATTTTTTTTGACGTATCGTCACGTTTTTCGGTTACGCGCCATTTTGCTTTTTTTTATCAAAGTTTAGTATAGTGACGTAAAGAATATAATGTATCATTATTGATGAAATACAACAATAGCAATGATATTATAATAAGAACAATGATAAAATAAATTACTCATTAATTGTATGCATGTCTATAATAATAAAATAGCTTTTATTTAATACGGAAAATTTTTTTTTTCTTAAGGCTTAAGCCTTATCTACCCCATTTTCGTGAAGTTGCAAATAGTAGAAAAATGATATGTCGTAAAGAAGTTTCACTTCTTACCTGTGTACTCTGGTACACACACATATTTTTATTTTTATATGTTAACACGTGATAAAGATAAAACTATTGCAATTCTAGTTTAATTAATGCAGGTCTCTAATTCCGTATATGTAGTAAAATAAACCTACATGTAAAACATATTATGTCTAAAAAGCTTATCTATAGAAACAAACTATCTGTTACATTTGAATATTAAACGCACATATTTTATTCAAATTGAAATGTAAGAGCCATAATGAAATTGTATACTCGACATCATGTTTACTAGTTTAAAGAGAAACTATGTATTTAATAACACACCTATGTTATATGTTTATATAGGCTCTTGCCCGAACTCATCAGAATCATCCATGATTTGTGGCAAGATAATTAGTGTTCAGAATAAACAATGTTCGTTCGATTGAAATCTGTTATAATAATCATTCAGTTACAAAAATTATGTTACAGATATCTTCAATTAAGCTAAGAAGATACTGCTAACGTAATTCAACATTAAAATATAGCGTTGATACAAAATTGAGGAAGATTTAATTAGATTTAGAAAAACAGATGTCGGCGATCCGTGACAACCGCTCTGTCAATATGGCTGCCCGCAGCATGATGACGTTCCACCAGAGAGAATACCAGCCAGCATCTCTCTCGTCTGTGTTGGGGTAAGGTTGCAATGTTGCATAGACGACGTCATGCGAAGGCGCCGTCATATTTTATCAAGCAAATGTGTACCTTATTGCGTAAGTATAGAATTGATGCTGCAGCCTGTAAAGTTGTTTCAATGGTGATAAAGGTTCCTTCATATCGAAAAAAAAAAATTGAAAAATATGGTGGTGTGTACCATGTTGGTGTAGTGGTTACAAGACTTAATACAAGCGCGACTGCGGAGCATGATGTCCTGGGTTCTATTCTCAGTCAGTAGTAGTCGCGGAGTCTGGATTTGTACCCACCTAATGGCAACTGGTTCGCTGACAACAACACAACTGGCTTTGTACTATTCAAATACACCTCTGACTTACCCTTCGGGGATTACAGGCGTGATGTTATGTTTATGTTAAATGTTTGTTTTTACTTATGATGTAATGGTATCCAATCTCAGTATAATCTGGCCTTGTCATTGGGTGTTCTGTTTCAAATGACATATGGCACGGCTCGTCCTTGATCTAACGAGTACTTTGAAGATGGAAATGATGTAATAACTATGTGGAATAATAATACTTATCTAATCTGTTTATATTTATATCCAAAAGTGGAGAGATTTGGAAGAGACCTACACTCAACATTGGGTGGCAAAAGGTTGGAGAAAAGAGAGATTGAAGAGAATCTTTTTATTGCTTAAAACTCTACATATTAGGAGGTCCTAGTAACATAGCTAGAGTTTAGATCTGTACCCGGTTGATGGCCATAGGGTCTCCCCTCATTAAATATTATATGGGTCCTAAACATATCAAGTAAAATGTTAGTGCATCATAGGTACACCTCTCGTGAACCCTCTTAAAATGACAGGCGTGAACAACAAAAAGATTTAAATCTCCTACTTACCCTTAAAAATAAACAACTGCCTTAATAAATTCCAACGCACATTTTATTTTAATAACTCCTCTAGTTAACAATCTGCGATGTGTTAATAATATAATATTTAATTGATAAACAACTTATCGCGAAAAATATTACTTAAAAAGTATTTTTTTATGTGCAATTTCTTTCAGTTTATTTTAAACATAATGAATATTCGACGCCATATGTAATTGCGCCTTAGCAAGGCGTAACTTCAGTCTAGGGCAGGTGGTGGCTATCTAGTCGATCTAGCTCGCTTATAATAAATAACTCAATAGCTACACGTCTGTCTGTACCACTGTGTCGATAGCGAGACCCTTTCGATACTATTTATGTTTAAGGTTGGGTGGAGTAGTGAGTCAATGGAGTATTTAGGGGCAGTGCTTCTAAAAAGCGTTTAAGAAAACATCACGTATTTTTACACACCGTCTTCTATTATTGGCATACCTGTAATTTTTACATACATACATACATTAACTCACGCCTTTTTTCCATGGGTCCCCATAGAAAAAAACGTGAGTTTATGGCAAAGGCAGAAACCAGAGAACGCCACCTGTTACGATCATTACATACCTACTTCTTTTGCCTCGTCCACGTTCATCTTTCAACGAAGTCATCGTTAGCAGTGGCTTCGGCCAGATCCCTGAAGGTGCAGGTGCAGTTGCATATAGAACAGAACAGCAGGTACTATAATAATAATATTTTATAATTATAATAATATTTGGCTCGCGAGGTTGTCGACATGTGGGATGTAGACTCAGCAATCATTGTACCGATAGTCGTATCAGCCCATGGCTTAATTGCCAAGAGCCTCGACCGACACCTAAGGAGGCTCTCGTTAGGTAGCTGGATCAAGGGCTTGATGCAGAAAGCGGTACTCCTGGACACGGCTCGCATTGTTAGGAGGTTCCTCTCTCTGGAGCCCTGACTGCCTGTAGCTTGAACCCTGTTCCCGATACCGGTGGGCTACTATTTTTTATATTTATAAATGTTTTTTTATACTTTTGTTTTTTTTAAATATAATAAGTAAGTTAGGAAAATGAATAAAGGACATAATAAATTTAATTTAATAATAATAATTAATGACATAATAATTCATTCAAAAATAATAAGGTATAACGTTTACAGGGCATGGCTTAGTTCATCTTCTGTACCTTGTCACTCCATTTATTTGCTACTCTGTGTCAAACTGGAAATTTAGAAACGAGTCTGTATCAGCTACTGCAGTTGATCTTTGAACTTAATAACTCAAGTGATAACTGTTGCTTAAGGCTCTAGCGTTAAATACATATTATTGCTTAGTTATCGTCGAATAATAAATACATAGTAACCTGTTCGACATTGTGTTAAAATATGGTGATTTGCCACCGCTACAGTTTTGATAGAACCGGACTATAAGAACTAGGGTAGGTGGGTAACTAGGTAACGTCGTGTAGGAATCGACATTAGTCTCCAAAAGAAAACATCATCTTCCTGTTCTTGTCTTGTCTAGGGTCAGCACAACACGTTTTCTTCTTCCATTCTCCCATGTCAGACGTCACGGCATCATTTAAGGTAGCCATACACGCTAGGGTGTACCTGACAGGTTTGCCTGTTCAGTTGAACTGTACAGGTAAACCGGAGCGTGTATGTTGCATAACTGTGCATCAGGCTCCGGGTACTTACGCGCTCCGGTTTACCTGTACAGTTCAACTGTACAGGCAAACCTGTCAGGTACACCCTAGCATGTGTGGCTACCTGTACTCCTTTCTCTTACATTTATCATGCCTCAGAAAAAAGTCTTCCAAAGAACTAATAGCACTACTCATAGAACTAATAGACGACTAATAGCAGACTGAAAGTTTCTTAATTTCTATAACTTTTCATCACCGTTATACTAATTTATTTAAAGTCGGCACGGCACAGCATGTCTTCTTCCTCCATACTTCTCTTTTAGACGCCATCTCATAAGTCGCCACCTCTATAGCCATATCATCTTCCACACAGTCCATCCATCGTTCATCATAATTATGTTCATGAGTAGCAGTAAAGCTATGCTTGATTATTGCATCAAATTATTTAGTTAACTGTAAGAGCAGCAAATATCTGTATAACTAAATAAATAATGAACTGCCAATCGCATTGAATTAATAAAGCATTCAAATCGTATATGAAGCGCTAAACTGCAATATATTTTCATATCAGCGCCATTTCAAATACGAGCACAAATAATGCCGGCAGCAAAGCTCCATCCTAATTACTGAGCAATATCTATAAATAAAATAGTTGGGTAGAACACCCAGTTGTAGGCCCAATGCCTACAGAGGCGCGGCGGATAAAAGCTGTACTAAGCGGATATTGCCACGGGTCGGCAATCACTGATTTCCGCTTTTCCGCTACCAATAATACCGGGCCGTATCGATTAATCCGCTATCCGTATATCTCTGTTTGTTTTGATGTCGAACTGTGTATAAAACCGTTTAAACACGTTAAATTAATAATTAATTTTCGTGCTACACCGCAAAATGATCAGCATTAGAGAGATTAGATAATATCCTGTTGGCTTAATTGATTTTTCGCGTAATTAGGTTTTGATTTTAGATTTGGCAGCAGTTTATCATTTGCGGTTCCTCGTATTGGAATATTATTCCGCATGGCGTTTGATATAAAATATCTTTTTTGTAAATTGCCAGTTTTGAAAACAATTTATCAAATAAGTTCGGTCAATAGAAAACCAATTTAGTATGTCTTCTTAACAGTCTTTTTATTTAAATCTGCAGGGTCTCAAATAAACCCTAATCGTAAGCGCGGCTGAGGTGCCTGTGACCCCAATAGGTTATACGTTAGGTCTTTAGGACCTTTCCTTTTACTTTCCCAGTAGCTAGGTGCTTACACGAATAAGCACGTTATTTGTAAAGGTCCAAGGCTCTCAGAGCGCGCCTATTTGATCGTGATAGATCTGCCCTGATTCCCTTCGACCTTCGATCCTTACATTTTCGTCTTTCAAGATTTGACCTAAAATATCTTACGCAATAATAGGTCGTTTCAGGTATTTCGGGGTTTTGCCAAAATAAAGTAGGGTAAAATGTACTTACTGTATTTTTGTCAAGTTAGAAGCTCCGATAAGGAGCATGGGCACCGCTCTATAGAACTCTAACACCCCTAACCTGTTACCTATGTGGCTATGACTAAACGGCCCGCTATCATTAATTCAGTGATTGTTAAAAGGTATAAAAGTAAAGTGCCTAACTCTATTAAACAAATATTTTTCTGACAAAATCTTTACTTGGACTACCTCGTTGGTCGCAAGCACGTTTGCTGAGCATGAGGTCTCGATTCCCGGGTCGGGTAAAGTGCCATTTTCCTTCAGAAATTTCTCAGTAGCGGCCACGAAGTCTGGATTTGCGCCCGGTTGGCAATAGGCTCGCCTCGTATTACATGGGATTTAAATGTGAGTGTACTATTAGCTACACCTCTGCCTAACCCTTAGGGGGATTATAGGCGTGATGTTATGTTAAAGGAACCTAACTTTATATAACTTATATTTTTCGGACAAAATCATTACTTTAAGCCAACAATTCTGCTGAAAATTCTAATTTCAATAACCCCATCAACACAAAACGAGTTCAAAACAAAAGTCCACGTAAACCGAATCCAATACATTCATAAATTCCGTTGTAGAATCATCTACCTAAATCTTCTAATTGTTTCTGAGACAGTATTGTGTGCAGCCCTGGGGCTTCAGGCCTACGGTCATTTGCCGTCAGACCCACTATTGTACCCCGTGAAATATGGGGCAATTAAATCTGAGTTATGATTTAACTACCCCTAAATTTTTAAGATACACCCCGAAAAATTAATCATGCTTTGAATTAGGTTGTTCGCTGTTGTAAAGAGTTGAAAATTGTAGGTGTTTTGGAATTTTGTGCTCGAAAGGGTTAAAAATACATTTTTAAATCACCTTTGATGAAAGGTGTAGCGATCATAATCAATGTTTTGATGCAAGTTATTATCATTGACAATTTTATACCACTGCAGTTTATCCTTTAGAACTGGGATGGCAAACCAATGATTCGCGTGCCATTGATAGCACGCAATACAATATTTTGGGCACGCCACCGATCAAAATCGTTTGCATTTTAGTTCAAAATAACTAGATTCACCATATATTCTACTAAAAGTAACCTCTTATAAGAAGTTTGAACCCCAATAATTAAGTTATTTGTCATGTAATCTGCAACAACAAAAGTCACACTTATGTTACCTATTTTAATTTAATTTACCTACAAGTAAACATTTATCAACATTCAGTGCAAAATGTATATTTGGTAGAGTTTTTAGATGATACTACCTATTTAGTTTAATTATTTGCCCACATATTTGATGATTAAATACATACCGAGTTTCCTCCGTGCCTCGGAAAGCACGTTAAGCCGTTGGTCCCGGCTGTCATTTGAAGATCTTTGACAGTCGTTAAAGTAGTCAGTGGCCTAAAAAGTCTGACAACCAGTCTTACCAAGAGGTATCGTATTTCCCAGTAGTAACTGGGTTGTGGAGGTCAGATAGGCAGTCGCTCCATGTAAAATACTGGTATTCAGCTGCATCCGGTTAGACTGGAAGCCGACCCCAATATAGTTGGGAAAAGGCTAGGCAGATGATGATATTTGATGATTAAATGATTATGGCCTCATTAAACATTTCTTTAAAAAATATGGCACGTTAATTCATAAAGGTTCGCCACCCCTGCTTTAGAAGTTTCTGCCTAATTTAATTGGTAAGAACTTTTTGTCTGAAAAAACATATAGTTCAAAATATTTGCATATTATGCGCATTGGTAGTATTATGATATCGGCAGTAAGCAAACATGCTTGTTTGGCTAAGGAAAGGCATATTTCTAAACTTATAGCAATATCCAAATATTGTCATTCAAGATTATTATGACATAACGTACCCAAATACCGTTTATGGAGATGGTATAATTTGCCATAACATTGATGGGCATATACATATACAGGGTGTTTATATTACGCCTGTGCCGCCATTATCACTGTTTGTAAAGCGTATATCATACAATACGTTGTTGTTATTAAACAATAACACTGTTTCTGTCAACTGAGGACATTAGATAATACTCAATGATAATTTTAGGTGACGCGGTAATCTATAAGTGCGCTATATGAGTAAATAGTTCTAAATGGTAGCTTCGTTGGTCTATCAGTTTGTATGGTTGCGTTTTTCTTCTAAAATACTTAACGGATTTTGATGCGGTTTCTATCATCAATTAGGAGTTTTGTGCCGTCAGACTTATGTGTATAATCTATACATATTTAACGTTGACAGAGCACATAAATTATTTGATTTGAGCACATAAATGATTTGATGCTATTTGACATTGTAATATGTATGATTATTGTTTGCTTTTAAGCATTTTGGTAAAAAAAAACTATAAGCTTAGAATGTATTTCTGAATAAATAAATGACACCACAATAGACCATTGCACATTGGCAGTCACGCAAAGCAAGGGCAGCTCGCAAGTAGAATATAAGAATAACAAATGACTATCTAATCGAAGTATTCCCATTTGAGCACCGATTTCAAGAGCACCAAAGCATTCAAGATCAGAATTGGATTAGAGCAGCAAGCTCTAAGGATTGGTGCTCTTGAAATCGTTGCTCAAATGGGAATACTTCACCATCTTAAGTTCTTAACACAACCAAGAACATAATCACAAAGTCCGTACGTACTCTAAACAATATTTATGATCACAAAAGCTTCAAAAAAATCGATATTCTTTCAATTTCATATGTAATAGACCTTCTTCAAAAAGCGATTTAAAATAAAATAGGCCTTAATCTTGGTTCGAAGGGATCGAGCATTACATGTTAAGTATTGTGCGATACGCCGGCGGGGGTACGAAGGACCAGCTTATTAATATCGCCTCCCTTGAATAGAAATGTCGGGATCATTATTGAGGGTTGTGTACTGGGCAGGGTGTTTGGTGGTTCACAATGGGGGGTTTCGTTTTATATTTTTGTAACTTGGATCGTGCTACTTAGCAAGTGCTACTGCTGGTTATGCTTCTTGGGTCGATATCCAGGTCGGGCAGTGTTGTCCGAGTCTAGATTTGTGTACGATAGAAGTCAATAGGGTCGTCCCCTATTAAATGGAACTTAAATATAACAAGCGAAATGAGGGTGTAGGTCTACTTGTAGGAATCTCTAGGTACATCTCTGCTTAGCCTTTGGTGAAACACAGGCACGATGTATTGTGATCATGTCATTTTTGGTCTAGATCAATTGAACAGGAACACTACACCAGTTGACATTATTTATTCATTGTAATTAGAATAGGATTCAATCGTGTGAATATTTTCGTTCGACCACCCTAGACTCGCAATGATTTACGTTTAAAGATTTACGGTGAGTTAGAGTACAATTTTGTGGACTCTTCCAGCAACTTCTGTATTAAACTATAAGGTATAAATCTTCATAATGCTATCAGTTTTCTATTACAATAACAACTCGCACATGTTGGGATCGAGCCACTGTTTCTCTTTGATGCTCGTATTACAATTACACAAACATATTGTACATCTTGCAGTAAATGAAGCATGTTTCACGCCATCTGATCAGCAGCTGGCCGGTCTTTAATTATTATAATTAAATCAGCGTGGCATTAAAATGTTTGAGATGAATCACAAAAACTTTGTGGTATGGATCGTAAAAAAATACTGATGCTGAAATCTTTTAGAGTAATGTACTATCAGGTCTGTAATCTCCGAAACATTAAGCAGAAGTATGCTAGTACTAGCATACAGCCAGTCGTGTCTTGTAGTTCAAAGACAAATTCATACTATGGGCTTTTATTGAGAAACTCTTGGTCGAAAAATCCAGTAACTTTTTGCCAGACCCGGGAACTGAACTTTGAATCTCATCCTCAGGTTTAACGCTTACGACCGCTAGATCAACGATAAACTATTTTTTTATTTATTTATTATAGGTACAGTTTTGGTTATAAAATATGAATGGAATGGCACTGGATCGTGGAGATTAGCAGAAGCGAAGAGTGACCTGTACAGTAGATGAAGTCACGCTGTGAATGATGATTATGACAACGTAGAACAAGTAAATACTCATTATATTAAACTCCAACATGAATAGGTACCCAAGTCCCACAATCGGAACACATCAAACTAAAGTCACGTTACAAATCCGAGTGTGAAAGCGAACGGAGGCGCGAGCCCTTCAATTTGTGATCGATGAGTCCATCGCTCTTGCGTCTCTCAGGACCGCCCCGCTCGCGTGTTGCTGGGGTCAGCAGAGTTGGGCCTATCTGTGGCTATAGGTAGGTAGGTGTGAGGCTCGTTGAAGGCAGTTACAGATAGATTTGGGAAGCATTTTGAAAATTTGCTATCGAGGTCTGTGGCAGGACAATGTCCGCCCAACGGTCCACTAGTTGGGTAAAAAGATTTATAAACTACTAGCGAACCGCCCCGGCTTCGCACGGGTACAAAGTGGATAATATACCGTGGGTAATTTGCACTCTATCTATTGCTGAAAATTGCATTAAAATCCGTTGCGTAGTTTAAAAGATCTAAGCGTACAAACAGCGGGAGCGACTTTGTTTTATACTTGTAAAGATACGTCTACATAATTTTAAGAAAATCAAACTAAAAGCCGTGAATTTTATTTCGGAATTGTATTGTTTTCATGTCATATTTTCTTCTAGGTTCTAGTTCATATTTCTTCAAACATTGTACAGTTTTTAAGTAGATCACCTGAAGACAACTTTTAAACTGAAATCTTTACTTGTTTAGTTTCCATCATATATTGTATCATAAAAACTAAAGGATAAAACCTGACTTCTCACACCTTGCAAACTTTATTAAAAATATCTAAAAATATACAGTCTACCAACCTAACTAATACTTACACTAAATAAGGATAAAATCATAAATGTAAACACACCCCTAGCCTTTTCAAGAACTTTTTAGTCCTAAAAAGATCCTTAACTATACCTGGCGGTATCTAATACCTGCTTATTACCGTGGAACGATGGCTTGTAGTCTAGGTAGATAATAGATGCACTAGAAATATTGACCACCTGTCCGTTTAAGAAACAGTCGTGTAGGCAAATCGATTGTTGTCTAATATACATACTAGTTAAGAATACCGAATAGACAAATATTGGTTACTATTAATGGTGTTTTCAAGATAGAAATCTATCTTATAACAACGTTGTTAAAGAAAGATGAATTCGATGAACACTAGGAGGTGTCGAAGGGCGTACGTTTTGGGGAACTGTCGCTTGTAGACATTGACGTTCAGAAAGTGTTGAATTTGAATAAATGACTTTGGATTAATAACATTGTATCAAGTTTTTAAGTAGGCATAAAATGCGTACTATTTTAAATCCAGGTGTGAATAAAATATGAATTTTCTGCATCTGGTCGACAATCAGTATCTCAGTAACTATCTAGAAATTCACTTTGATGAAACTCTCTTAGTTAAGGGCTTTGGCAGATAGTGGATGCAGATATTTATAGATCTTAATCGTTATTTATTTGCAGCTGTAGTTTAACTGAATTTTATACACTTTAGATCCTTAATTTAGAATAGGAATATTTTCAAGCCATTAGAAAACCTGCTTAATCTAACAACTAAGTTGCAGACACTCAAACATATGCTACGTAGTATCTGACGCTCACTGGCATACATATGATACCTAAAGCCCTTAAAACTTCAATCGAACACCGTAAACGTATAGATTAAGATCGGCCAATATAGTTCGCTTACACACTAGGATGTGTGCCTACCCCGTAAGGAATAATAACGTGTGCGATATTAAAATAACTAATGTTTAAGTTATCTCAACGAGGGGCAGGTGGGCGTTAGAAATGGACATAACATGTAAAAGTCAAACGGAGTCTGCAGAAAGACGGTAGAATTAGGTACTATACACCTTAAAGTATTAAGTATTTACAAGGAATCGAGTAGGAAAGTAACGCAATTCCTACACTTTTTGAACCTTTTGAAGTAAATGGTTGTCAATGGCTTAGTTTTCAATTGATACCATTGTGTATGAATGAACCCGCGAAGATTTCGGGAACAAAGTCACGGGCAACTTCTAGCCTACTCAACAAAATGCACCATGATGCTATTTTGACACTTATTTTGTATAGGTATACTTGCTTTCTCATTGTCAACTCAACTGATATATCCAATCATTTGTACTGTAAAGTTTGTACAATTGGATGTAGGGAGCGTCTAGGGAACTACTGTTGGATCCCAAAAATTCTTACCCTCATGAAAATACACTATCCCCGAGTGTCACAGGCTATATTTTAAATGTTCCCATGGGTTAATATCTGACCCTAACGCGACCGAAGCCGCGGGTTCTATCTTCTACTTATATACGTTTCTGCATCTTCACTAGATTCTTCTAGTTCTGATTATATACGTTTCTACATCAAACGATATGTAATGACAGTTGATAACTTCGCACTTGTTTTTATTAATTTTATAATAAGGGTTTTAATACATAGCTTTCATAGCGGCATAAAAATAATGATTTAGAGTTAGATAATGAGCTAGTTAGATAGAGGCTACATAAAAATATACGGAAATAAGCTGTTCTAGTTTTTATTAACACTTTAGTTAGCAAAGAAAAAACTTTGTACATTTTACACTTGGCTACTTTTTATAGCATTTTAATGGCACGCATAAAATGTGATATTATCTAGTAAAACATCTGACAGAGAAGTACTTATCTGCTTACCCAATCATCGTTAAGGTGGCTAGATAATTGTAGGCTGTGTAGATAGGTTCAAACACAGGCAAGTTTGGCAGGGTAAAAAACTAGGAAAATAAATAAAAGCTATGTAGGGCTAAAATTATACCAACGAGGCAGTATAGAGAGTAACGAGTTTTAATATCTTAGTGTGAATAAACATGTCGTTTGTTTCATGAGGTTTCCCAATAGGTAGCGATCATGTAGTCACTTATTTTAAGGCCCTGGTATCAATAAGTGCCAAATACCATAAAGATTTTTACAGATGAACTGTGTCACTACCTATTGAGTCTCGGAGGTTACGTGATAGTCTCCTTGGTTCAGTGATCGCTAGCGCAACCTCCGAGGGTGGGGTCTTAAGTACAATACTCGTGTCCAGTAGTAAATCAATTATATCGGTAGGGACAGCACATATTGGAATACATGCATTTTCAACTGTGTTTTAAGAAGACTTAGCTTCATGTGAAATCTACCAACCCGATTTGGGCCCTACAGCCCACTCCTTCGTAGTTTAAGTCCAATAATAATCCCAGCGCTGGAAATATTATATACTGATTTTGCAGCGGTGGCCCAGTGGTAGCGACCCCGACTTACGAACAGTAAGTTGTGGCTTCGAACCCAGGCAGGCGCATTACTTTGTGTAATTTATTTCTTCCCCACTGCTCTCAAAAACGGTGTAGGAAAACATCGTGATCAAACCGGCATGTCCTAGAACCCAAAATTCGAAGACATGTGACATCTACCAATCCGCACTGGGCCCGCGTGGTGGATTATAGCCCATTCCCTCTCATAGAGAGGAGGCCTGTGTCCCAGCAGTGGGAACATTATAGGCTGATGATGATGATGATGATTTTGCTATTATGATAATGCAGCTTTAAATACATCACTTAAATGGACACAAGTCTTACAAAGCCCAAGTAAAATTTCATGTTTCAACGACTTCTATTATACGTACTTATAATATTAACGAAACAATTATTATGAACATATTACATATTACAAACATAGTACAACCCGGGTCCACATGTTGGCAGGAGTTGAGGAGCAGATCCGTCACTATTACACAACTGAAGCGGACGGCTTGCAAGCGAGATCTGAGAACTGTGACCAGGCACACGAATTGAGGACTACAAGATTTTTTTAATGATTCAAATCAAGAAATATAAAATAAAAACATTATTTTGTATAGGATTGTTTCTAGTTTATTATATGTAGTAATCAAAAGTTTAACTGTAACTATTTAAAGAAATTATGCTTTTAATATGTAGCATATGTTACTAATATAAAGTTACTTATTTTACTAAGTTTAAGTTTACTTGCACCATGTGTAGCTTACAACTAACATAATTACTTATTATTGTTTTTTTTTGTTCATGTAGTGTTTACGTTTAAGTAATTGTTGCACTGTGTAAAGTTTAAACGTACGTCTTAATTTTATTTGTAGATTAGTGTAAACAATTGTTGGTAGACCTAATAAATAAAAAAATAAATAAAAAACAAAAAAAAATTATTTCCTTTAGTCATTTTCATGGTGTACATAATAATGTACATTCTATCTATCTAGCTATGTTAGTAGGCACCTATTTAAGTCAGCATAACCCCATGTGATCTACATTTATCCATTTCCTAGAGCTGAAATTAATATTGTCGTTGGTTTATTAGGTACTTACTGAATATAATTATTTAAAAAAATATAAGACAGAATTTGTGTGGCCATTATTTCCAAATTGATCATAGTTGACCAAACCACACTACATGTATGAGTATTCTCAACCGATGACACCCATTCCCAAGCATGAGTCACGCATCAAATCTCATCTTCATATCCAAAAATATCACCTAACTAATTAGCCGTATTCGTAGTGATACGCCAGCGTACCGTAAGGCGTAGTAGAGTGTACAATACGCGCATACGCCCGGTTTACCTAAACAGGTCGTGACTCACAGATGCGTCAGCGCAGCGAAATAAACGCCATGTATCGTGTAGGGTTGCCTCTTCATTATTATGCATCATAGGTGTCACTTATTGCAATATTATTTCTTGTATTTCAATATTGTGTAGGTACTATTTTTATTTTCATTACCTTGTTGGTCAAGTGGTCGTAAACGCTATTGCTCAGGATCAAGTTCTGGGTTCGATACCCAAATCGGTCAAAGTGTTATAGAGTTTTCAGCAGGAATTATTGAGCATCAGTCAAGAGTCTAGATTTGTCCCCGATTGATGGTATTAGGCTCACTTCTGTACTATCAGTATAACATAACATACGTATAACAACAACAAACATACAATATAAATCAGTGACTTACCTATATAATAGATCCAACCTTATCCTTATTTTAAAACGTGCCTAAGAAAACTTTGTCAACAAAAACCAACCCAAGTTTTATTTCCTTATCAAAGTTTCAAAACTTCATGTCATGTTAACTCATTAGCAAAAATCACGAAAAACAACTTCTGCCAACTGACAACCCTGAAATCTGTCACGCACTATCACTCGACATCTATGTTCTGAAGCCGAATATTTTCCTACCTCGTCACCTCTACATTTGGACAAACTTCATAAACAAACACAACGCAAATCCACCTTTAACCCCTACCACATAAAGTCCGTATCAACTCCATAGAACATCTTTGCAATACTCAACGTTCGAAAAACAACTTCAAAATGCGGTTGCCATAAACAATTTTACTTTTAAAACGTTAAGATTTTGGACTTTTCGGCCAGTAACATAAAGTTTGCCACTCATAAGTTATTAGGCCACATATTTTATAGTGATGCATTGATCTTGGGCCGTCAGCTTTGAATAGGACATTTTAAATTGAAAGAGTAATACATTTCTTTTTATAATCCACGCGTGGTATATTGTAGTGTGACGCAATGCTTTTAGTCTTTTGTATGACGGTCACACATTTTTGTACGGATTTATTGGGGAAGCAGTATTTTGTCAATTTTACCCTTTTAAAGACAGTGGTGACATTAATTGTCAAACGATACAATATGCAACTGTAATGATAGAAAAATATAGAATGAGCGATAATTTTACAAGCAAATCGCGAAATAAAATTGTTTATCGTAGTATTATTAAAATAATAGTCTGTAAAGACGAGTAGCTACATCAAATAAAAGTCTAGTTTTGATGCACCTGACGCTAATAGGGCAGATAATGGCTTTGAAGCCTTTAGTAACACGACAGCTCTTTGAAGATTGAAAAATAATAGTTTAAGCTGAAAAATGTTTTGCTCATTTTATAAAGAGAATGCGAAATAATATTAAAACAGAATTTTAAGGTGGTATATTATGTATTATAATACGTAGGCAGCCGTTCGCACCTCCTCGGCCTCGTCTCAAAATTATGACAGTTAAGGTTAAGCCCATCCCTAATAGTAGGGCTGTCACATCTTATAAACACATGTGTAACCAAATTATTCAGAAATAAACCTAGCGTACGAAAAGAATGTTTGAACAAATTGTCGGTCAATATCACTTTTAGGCCATTACGGTTGAGGAACCACTTAAAAACCAACAAAACTCGAATGAAACGCTCGAAAAAACATTATTAACATCAAATCTGATCTCGTTATCGACCAAAACGTGGTTGCTGACACGGAACCACGAACCGCGTAGCAACCAAACGATACACGAACAAAACAGTGTAATCTGCATTTCAACTATTTCCTAACATTACGTATACACAATTAAATGTTTCCAGCATTTTGAATAAAAACAATCGGATGTGGGCATCTCATTTTGAAAAAATGCCCACCCTACTTCTCACTTCGTTCACACTGTCAATGTCAATACCACACTTATCAGTTGCGTCACAAAGTTCAATTTCCTGTGTCCATTGTTTCAGGGATGGTAAATAAAGTTGGTTCATATATTTATGTAGATCATTTGACACGCGTCGACAAGCGTGCGTGCGCGCAGGGTCGGTGACCTCCGAATCTATGACCTCAGTATTGTAATGTAAGTATTTATTAGTTAATGGCTTAATGATTTAATGGCGGAATTATGTTAATTTGTTGGTTAACTTCGGTTTTGTATTTGTCATCATGAGAGATTGCAATCTGGTTAATTGTTTTGTTTTTTTGCTGAATTAAGAGATTTTCTATGCAAATTTGGATTTAAATGAAGTTGTTACTTAACAGATAGTTAAATGATGAGCAACTAGGTAGATATATGGCTTCATATAAAGATATTGCTTTCTAATAAAAACTTGTTTTATGGTAATTAGAACATACTTATTCCAAGATTATTCCTATAGCTTATATCTTTTTCATCAACCTAACTTAATAAAAATATGTTCGCACTACATTGATAGTTCCACTGCTGAATATGAGGCTTCCAAAAAACCGCTAAAACTAACAGTAACCAGAAAATATTGCCATCATTACCAAGAAAATATGCGGAACAAAAGTTTCTGCCATAAACAGACATGTCCAAAAGAAAAATCACCTGTCTAAGAAAAAGCTGTTGCACAATAAATTCTTCCTATCTCCTATCTCTGCCTACCCCAATACCTCCAGCGTAAAGTTATGTTCATTATTATCTCATAATTAGTACATTATACACCTCAAAATCTTAATTAACAAGATGTAAGCAAGCATAATAACTTGATAATACACCAGTGTACTAATTTACGTTAAAACTTATAATAACTCAGTTAAAGTCATCAACGGTTAGTGATAACACTGATTACGTGACGATTGTTCAACAAAACTGGTAATTAGGTGAATGTTAGGTTGGGCACACGTGAGCGACTTCATTTCTGTGGACGCCGACTTAATTGTATAATGTGTACTGATTAGATTCGATGGGCAATTTGAAAATGCAGCTTATAATTTTTTTAAGTATAAGTTTAGCTTAATGGTTAATTTTCTGCGTATAGCTTGAATAATAACTAAGTATACACACACATAAGTAGCAAAATGTAGATGTATTATAGGTACACCTCTGCCTAACCTGTAGTCGCTTTTTAACCTGAGTATTCTGCTATACCAGATTTATACTTTAGATGCTTTTCGATCTATCTTATGTGAATTGTGTTGTTGTTAAGCAAACCAATTTTTTTTTAAATACTAAATAGGCTTGCGTTTATTCTGTATGGTGTCGGACGTAAAGAATACCACCGTCCCATATCTTCCCGTGTCGTAAGAGACGACTAAGGGACTTACCAGAGAATGGGCAGCAGCGTTCTTTGTGCCTTTGAAACAACCGTACTGTGATCGTCAACCCGCCTGCCAAGCGTGGCAAAGCCCCCCTTTGGGGGAGGCCTACGTCCAGCAGTGGACATCTTTCGGCTGAAATGATGATGATGATGATAAGGCTTGTGTTTGGCCGCAACTCGCCTGATGTAAAGTCGACTAGAAGAAATCGATTCACTCGAACTTTGAATAGATCCATGGTATGAATTTCTACCTAATAGACAGTATAACTAATAAAGATCTGTTTGCATTTTTATTCAGCCATTTGTTATCCATCTTACTTTACTAGGCTGCTAAATCATAAAAAAACGTTCATCAATAGAGACAGATGGTCTACAAACCACGAAAAGTCGCACCGATTGTACCCACCCTAAGTCCTAACAAAACTTAAACATCAAGAAAAATCATCAAGAAACATCTCACCTAGACTTATGTAATTAAGTTGACAGCAGCGCTAAGTTAGTAACAACAAGTGCTATTATCATTGTTGCTCGGTCACCGGGCTACATGTGTCTGCCAACTGACCCTGTGGTCAAGTGGTGAGGCTATTTTTAGGACGGGAGGCAAAGAAATCTAGCCATTAAATGTTTGTTAATCTAGTGGTCCTAAGCGCAACTGTTGAGAATGATGTCCTGGATTCGATCCCTAGATAAGTAGATATGAGTATATTCATTTAGTTAATTCATATCATACCTTGACCTGCACAGCCATTGTGGTCCAGTGGTCGCAAGTTTTACGGCTGAGCAAGAGGTCCTGGGTTCGATTCTCTGGGCGGGTAAAGTGTCGTTGGGAATTTCCATCAGGAATTTCTCAGTCACGGAACTTGGGTCTATACCCGGTTGGTGCCAATAGGCTCACCCCATATTACATGGGACTTAAACACAAATGGTGAAATATGGATGTACTTAATAGGTCTCCTCTGCCCAACCCTTCGGAAATTACCCGTTTAGAACTGGCGAAATGAGGGTGCACTATAGTACAATTGAGAGCAGCGGTGGCCCAGTGATAGCGACACTGACTTACGAACAGTAATTCATGGGTTCGAACCCAGGCAGGCGCATTACTTTGTGTAATTTATTTCATCACCACTGCTCTCAAAACCGGTGAAGGAAAACATTGTGATCAAACCGGCATGTCCTAGAACCCAAAATTCGAAGACATGTGACATCTACCAATCCGCACTGGGCCCGCTTGGTGGATTATAGCCCATTCCCTCTCTTAGAGAGGAGGCCAGTGACCCAGCAGTGGGAACATTATAGGCTGATGATGATGATAGTAAAACTTTGTCTAACCCCTCGGTGATGTACAGGCATGAGGCTATGTTATGTTGACTATCTAGCGATCAGTAGTACCTACAGTTAACCGTCAGTCATCATGTGCTACATAAAAACAAGCTGTACAATCAGCTAGAACATAAGGCAAGTTCCCTCGGCGGCTAGACAGAGGTATAGCACACCCACGTTTCGTCACAATTAGCTATCTATAACTTAATAACAATCTCTTCCCACATACAGATGCAGCTCACAGGAAATAGTTTGTAGAAACGTGATCAGAAATTGCTCATCAACATCGGATGTGCAATAATAGGGATACGTGTGGGGGTGACCAGAATGTTGATCATAAATACTTAGGATGGCTAGTTAAGCGGCTTTTTAATTTCACGTTGAAAAAGTCTGCCCCTACAGCAAAAACCGCCAATAAAAATATATAAGTGAACAGGACATCGTTTCTGTTATTATTTATTAGTCACTGTGTCAGTTTATTCGATTTTCGTATAACCGGAGTCACGCTTATTTTTAGTGGCTGTTTTTGTCGTAGGTAGTTGTTTTTGTTTATTGTGGTGTCCTAATATTATACTATACGTATTACCTAATGAACTCAGAAAATTATCCTCTTTCATTTGACATCAAATTCGGTATTTAGCAAAAATAAAATATCAGCGGCCCACTTTTTTTGATGTAGCATCCTCGATTTTGATTATGTTCAAATAATACATAGCTTATGTCACGCGAACCGTAATAAAGAATCGATTGACATCTCATTCATCAATATCAGTTCAGTATTTTTAGGCGCTAAGCTAAAACATAAAAATGTTACAAACATAGACTGCTAAAATCATAACCCTTGCTGGCTTTGCCGCAGTCAGGTAAAAAATAAATGTGTTATTTTTCAGGGGTGAGGGCTTTAGCTACTGCTCAACATGCTTAGGGGTTGCCACCGATCATTTCTTAGGGCGCCTAGGGCTAGACATTACATACTTACATTGGGAATCAAAGGAACTTATCTTTCAATTGTCATGTTTTATTGATTAACAAACCGTGTACCCCAGTCAGTGGGATTTTTCGTCGGCAAAAATGACGATCTTTCATATAAAATGTCTACCCATATCATTTAACCCATTTAGAGGTCGAATTGTCAAAAATCTTTCCTTAGTACTCGCCCTCGTGGTGAAAGGAACTCTTGTGTAATAAAACAGACTTCTAAAATCACCGGCTTATATGTCAGTGAATGAATGCATCGAAATAACATTTTCATGTAAAGATAGAAGAATAAGATACTGTAGAAGACGGCAGTTAACGTTTTATTTGGTATGCCAATCAAATAGTTCATGAGATACAGATCTGAAGCACGCAGTGTCTGTCCTCATGATTTAGTTTTTAATAAATGTAATAACCTTAGGAAGCTCTCAATACGCGGCTGGGTCCTGGACACGGCACGCATAGTGAGGAAGTTCTTCTCTCTGGAGCCCTGACCACCGGCAGCCTGGAGCTTGTCCTGATGCCGATGGGCCATCTTTTTTTTATATTTTTAACTATTATGGTATAGTTTTGTTTTTTAAAAATGTATAAAATAAGAAAAATGATAAATAAATGACAAAATAAATTAAATAACGACTATTGTTTTCTTCGATAAAAGTAATATTAACGTCTACAAGAATGCACCCATTGTCCTATAGACACCATCAAATATCCGCAATTTGGTATTTCAAAATATTTGGTATTTTGTCCGTAACTGCCGCATAATTCAAGGCCGCCCTTTAGGAGTTTATTAAAAGGGAATTACGATTCGATGCAAGTAGATAAGTGCTTCGGTGAAAGTGCGAAATGTAACCGTTGACTTCCGAACACTTTTTGCTATAGTTAATTGGCAATTTTTCAACGCGATACAGAACTTTCATAGTACACACGGCGGCACATCAAGCTATACATTTCCAATATAACATGGCCTCGCTTTGTATATATTTTCTGTACAATGAGAGATCCGTATAAACTGGTTTAGTATAGGTTGATCAGCCGGAGTGCGTACTTAGTTACTTAGTTACAGCTCATTTGGGAAAGTATGTAGTACTTCTATTGCAGATACCGTTGTCAGGTACGTCTACGGCTTTGCAAGCAAGCAAGCGGATTTGGCGTACGGCATAGAAATGGAATGGCATAATCATCCTAGATAATGTTTGTTGGGCCGCTATAAATGCTTAAACGCCAGGACATTTGTATATCGTTACATAAAACAAAGTCGCTCCCGCTGTCTGTACGCTTACATCTTTTAAACTACGCAACGGATTTTAATGCAATTTTCAGCAATAGATTAAAGTGACTGAAGTGGAAGGTTTATATGAATACCATTGCACCCGTGCGAAGCCGACGCGGATCGTTAGTAAGTAGAATAAACCATGGATGATATACCATTCTATTATATTGATATATATAGGTACACTTCTGGACATAAGCCTCCTCTCTATGAGAGGCTCGCCTATTGCATGTTATTATGGGTTGGTGTATGGCAAGAAATATTAGATACAAAACCTTTCATTGTAGATATTCATATGGGTGGAGACACAGGCTCAAAAAGCAAACGAAATAGCGACGCACGAAGAACGAGCAAACTTGCCAATCGCAAATCTTTCGTGGTTTGGACATCACACAATACTTTTAATGATTTTAATACGAATAATCTTGGCATTTGCCAATAGTCTGTGAACCTGTATTTATCGATCTTTGTATGCCACTGTAGCTTATACCCGTTGCTTATAAAACATTCTAATACGAACTTTTACATAAAACATATGCTAAAGCCTGCGGTTACGCCTAGAGGTACTATTAAAACTTTATTACAGTCATTAACATAATCGGTTACCTTAAAGTTGTAATACCAACTTAGAATACTTAGTAGGGTTTATCATGTATGCCCCCTGAGGGAGTTTAATGTGTATTTCATGATATCATCATAAAATACATACATAGATGATGAAACCAAGTTTCAAAGTGATAATTATCGTTTTAAAAATCGTCGTGTTATTTTCCAGAGAAATGTTGCTACTTTAACTTGAATACTTAAGTTTCATGACCAATGGTACTAAAATTCTAATCTAGCCTTTTTGTAGTCCGCATTAGCAAAGAAAAACTGAAAATAAGACTAATTTCGTAAATAAAAATCATTAGACAAAACAGGCCTTAAATTTTATAAAAGGGAAAAAGTTTTAATCTCTAGTAGCTATGGATTGGAAATCAAATAATACCCAAGTGAGTCTAAGAACATAAAAGTACTTAATTAATCATGTTTACACCATGAATCAGTCTAAGTAACCCTGGCTAGTAAGCAGCTGGTACTACAAGTCTTAATAACTAGGAAGTAGACACTAAACGAACACATGTCAAAGGTGTGCAATAAACTACTCGAAACATCAAAACTATCTCACAACTGCTACTACTTAACATTTTTTTTTAAACCAGTCATACAACTCCATTCATTTTCCAGAGACTAAACTAAACCGTTAGTAAATTCGCAACCTTTACCTTTCTATACGAAGTATTCGAAATTTCAAATAACCATTCATTTATTATTAAACAGGGATCATTCAACTGTCAAATTCACAATGTCATACATACGTCAAAATCAGCTGTTTGCAGCCAGATGCAAGAACCGTTACATTACTACATCTTGCTCATTCAGAAAATTCGAATTTCAAAATTTGGTGAATGCGCTGCCGTTGGTGGCGGCTACGTGCGCGTGCGCGGGCGACGCATCGTAGGTAAGGGTAGAGTTGGGTAGAATGGGCATGTTCAACTGGAAATTGTTGTATCATGTGAAAAGAATTAAAATGTATACATAGATATAAGTTATAGTACTTATAGACATTATTATTTATTTATTTATTTAAACTTCATGTACAAGAGTGGTACATAGGCGGACTTACCAGTCAACCTTTGGGTCAAACAGGACAGCGTTGTGGTAGAGTACAAAAACAATAAATAAGGAAATTACCATTTTGCAAACTTGTAGTGATACACAAAAACGGGTACATACTAATACATATATGTATATATAAAAAGATATGACAAACTAATATATATTATAATACATACAAATAGTCTGAAATACGAGGAACCTTATAATAATTACTATGACTCTGATAACTAGATAGTAAGCAATTTAGTCTGACTTTAAATAGAACTTCCGAACTGCCCTTTTGAAAGCCATTTTGCTTTTAGCTTTTTTAATGCCAAGGATTAACCAGATTTATTATTAACAAAATTATTTAATAACTGTGAAAAGAAGATACGTGGCTTGATATTTCATAACATTATGATGACGCCCTAAAGTATGTCTCATTTTCTCCAAATTACGTATTTTTCTAAAATTCCACGTATTCAGAGCTTGTATTAAGAATTTCAAAACGTAGAGTTTAAACACAAAGTTAACCTTAAGTGAATGCATTTATAACGCTGAGGTATAGTTTTGTTTTCTTTTCGAGTGATTTATGAGAAAATAATCGTGTTAGTCATGGGGGCTTAAAATAACAAGACAGTGAATCAGCTTTTATGAGAGGTCTCTCGTAACAAATTACTTCAGGTATTCATTGTTAGAAATGGTCGCACCGAAATAGTCATAAAGTGTTTAGAAAAAATCACTCATAAAATCATTTTAAATACACCTAAATTGTCAAATTTTCAGGCCATCTAGTAATCATCTAGTAAATAACATGCGAATCATGAAGAACTAAACAAACGATTACCTACTTACAAATATAATATAAGAATACAATAGCTGATCAAAATAAAATCAACTTATAAGAGAAAACTCTGATTACCAAACAAGGTTGTATCTAAGACAGCACAAATATTATAAACTTTAAAAAGAAATGGCGAACGTTGCCTCCTACGCCGCACCTCCTCGTCTCTACTCACACACATATAAATTGCACTTGTCAATCGACGCGCGCACCTGGGGCAGGTGGTGAGCAGATCAGCTGTGAGACCGGCTTGCGCCAAACTGCTACACCGCATATTTGTGGGGTAAGTCGGTTAAATGACCTAGTTTTTGATTGGTGGATTAATGATATCTATACTTACTCAATATTATAAAGTTGACGGCGATGTGGACGAATTTTTTGACGCCCTGTAACCTTTTTTTTACTTGTACATTTTTTTTATTATTAATATACATTAATTGTAGTTTTTTAAAATGTAAAGATTTAATTAAATTTTACAATAATTGTAAAAAAAAAATATTAAGAGATATATGTAATATTAAAACTGCTCCTTTAGTATCGCGGTCGCAAGCGCGACTGCTGGACGTGGGGGTCCTCAGTTCGATTCCCAGGTCGGGCAAAAAACGATATTGAGAATTTCTCAGTAGCAATCCAGAGTTTAGAAGTGAGGATGAGGGAAAAGAGAGAACCTGTGCCAGCGCACACACTTGTGTACTACGATAACTCGCATGGCCTTATAGGCCAATAGGCCATTCAATTTGCAGCTAATGTGGAATATTATTTTGACTTCTATATGTTGTTGTTATGTATTGTAATTAAATGTTCTTGTGAACGATAAATTTAAAAAATGAAATAAACACTTAAAGTAAGAGCTCTCCACACCTTTCACACGTACCTACAGGGCAATTAATTCAGTAATCGTGGTGGTAGTGACACTATTGCCATCATTGCCATTATTGCTAGCCGTCACGCGACGTGCCACGCGCGTGTCAATCATTCACTCACTACTATTAACGTGTCATTTAGCCACTGTTTACCACCGTGTTGCCACATGGTGGGAGTTTGTAAACCTTTTATTACCACGCTATAATACTGGAAGTAGAAAGGAAAAAATAAAAATATATTACCAAAATCACCTAGAAATACTTCAGCAAACATGCCTTTTCTAAATTAATATTTTGGTGCATTACTGAGCAATCTTGCGCAAATTAATTTAGTAGTATTACTGATAAAATATTGATGATTATGAGTAGTTCGTGGCTAAACAATAACAGCCATTCGGATTAATCTGCAGGTTAAGCCGCGCTTGCCTAGGTTGGCCTGTGGATGGGTAACCACCCATCCACAGGCCAACCTAGGCAAGCGCGATACTGAGTTTCTTCCGTGCTTCGGAAAGCATATTAAGCCGTTGGTCCCGGCTGTTATGTGTAGATCTTTGACAGTCGTTACAGGTCGTCAGTAGCCTAAAAGTCTAACAACCAGTCTTACCAAGGGGTATCGTATTACCCAGTACTAACTGGGTTGTGAAGGTCAGATAGGCAATCGCTCCGTGTAAAATACTGGTATTCAGTTGCATCTGGTTAGACCAACATAGTTGGGGAAAGGATCGGCAGATGATGATAACATAGTCAAGACAGCGATATATTTGACAGATCTAAGTCTATGACGTTGTTCTCTGCTTGTAGAATGAACCCTAAACAAATGCGTTACATTATTAATTGAGTACGCTCTTTTAAAGCATTTCTTAGTTCTAAACTCATTCTCCGAAGTCCTGTAATCCCCGAAGGGGTTAAGCAGAGTCGTACTTAATAGTGCACCCACATTTCGCCAGTAATGTTTAAGTACCAAGTAAAATAAGGCGAGCCTATTGCCATCGACCGGACACAAATCCAGGCTCCGTGTCTACTACTGAGAAAATCCTGATGGAAAAACCCAATATCAACTTGCTAAAACCGGGAATCGAACCCAAGACCTCATGCCCAGCAGTCGCACTTGGGACGACTGGAGCAACGAGGCAGTCTTAATATCAAAGTTGTTATAAATTATATACTATCATTATTAATTAAGTAGATACCTGTGCTCTACTCAACTCTTATCGCTACTATTTATATTTATAAGTTAAAACGCAAATTCCAAACTCGCATATAAAATGCTGTTTCAGAACGAAAAGTTGTGTTTCACATTTTAAAATTATTATCAAAGGCAGAGAAAGTGTTGGCAATAAATTAAAACAATTATCCTTTCCGAGCAGCTGGCTCGTTGCTAGGCCTAAGTAATTTGCCGCCGGGAATCGAACCTAGGACCAGCAGATGTCGCGTTTAATATGTTACTTTAGATTAGATTTTTTTATGGCATGTTTCTAGTTAGTTATTAGATGCTTTTGCCAGCCATACTAACATTTTTAATACTTTGTTAGTGTTTGTATAGCACCTCGTCTTTATTTTTAATTCTTAAAGCAAGATGTTCGTCGCATGGTCAGCAATATAAATTGTCTTGACACAAATAAATTTATTAATGCCCAGAACGCCATGAGTTAAAATAAGCCGGCTATGGGATATAAAATTAACTTGTCAACAAATCCATTACATTGATTAGTTTGATCAGTAAATGCATTAAAAAAAATAGAAGAAAATTATGACTTTTGTTGGCGACTACGCTAGGTTTAACTTTTACGTTATAATTATCAAAGTACCTTTCTAGATCTTTTTTGCATCTGCCTGTTATCTTTAAAAAAACAATAACCTAGAGAATCATATATACATAGTAGATAAAGAATTGAATAAAATACAATAGATATTATATTGCCGTTTTAGTTTACATCAAGCAGCATCTAAACATTTTGATACTTTTAACATTTTTACGTAAACATTAAATAAGTCGTAATCTAGTGCAGTTACTTACTGAAAATGGGTATTAATTTAACCATATAAGTAAACATATCATCACGCCTGTAATCCCCAAAGGGTTAGGCAGAGGTGTATCTTATAGTACACCCATAATTCGCCAGCTATGTTAAAGTCCCATGTAATAAGGGGCGAGCCGATTGCCGTCAGCCGGGCACAAGAACCATGTAAATAATATCTTTTACAAGTTATAAATTAATATACCTCTTATCTCAGCCCTAAATCGATGTCAAAATGATAAATGACTCTCATGGAGGCGCAATAGTTCAAACCGTTCAACTTACGAACTTGATCGAAAGGTTACAAGTTCGATCCCGACCCTTTTGAACCCTTTAGCACATTTAACTTGAGGGTTAAGCGATATTGGTAATGCATCACGAGTTAACAGTGATCTTTATCTTGCTCTTTAATTAGTTAAGTTAATATTCTTAGCAGACAGTTAGTCAAGAAGGTTTTAAACTAATGAGGTTTATTTGAATATGGATAGGCTGCGGAACATTTTAATGGTTCTTAACGAAAAGTCTTCAAACTTAGCGTAAAGACAATTAAGTAGGTATGCATATTATTAAGCTTATAGTTAGATATTTCATAAAGTCCTGGGGGTTCGATTACTGGACAGGGTAAACTGTTATTATGTTTTTCCATCAGGAATTTCTCAGTACAAGTCTGGATTTGTGTCTGGTTGTTGGCAATAGGTTCGCCCCCTATTACATGGGACTTAAACATAACTGGGGAAATAAAGGTGTACTATTAGGTTGCCCAACACTTCGGGGATAAGAGGTGATGTTTTGTTATTACATACAGTAGGTACACAATTTTATAATAAAATTCACAATGTCTTTTTAAGTCTGTCCATAACACTGCCGTTGGAGTTCCTTGCTCGATCTTCTCCATAGAAATCTACATTTTGGAATAGGCTTCTTGACAATTTCAAAAGTGCTTCTATAATTTAAAAGAAATAAATGCCACGACTTTGAAATCAAAAGCCTACTAATGGTCAAATTGAAAAAACGATTAGAGTGTGAGTGCGTAGGTTTATTTAACAAATAATTCCAAACACGTTGATATGCTCATTATAATATAGGTTTTAATAAAAATCAGAACACACTTTTGAGCTTACGTTTAATAAAGAAATCAATACAAACAAAATATTGGAGGCAATTAGTGCAAACAGGCCTAGGGAGAAAAACAATAGGGCCATGAAGTCTACGACGTGGATTTTACATAACCAAACCGTTGTTGGAATTGGTTCAGCAGCAGCATCTACCAGTAGCGAAGGGTCAATTTTTGTAAAAGGTAAGCCGGAGTACATGTGTTTTATGTGATTTATATTATTTGTCTATAGAATACTGACTGTGCCATTTTCCAAAGGGAAGCCGGTAGGAATCGAGTTGTTTGGAACCTTCGCCACTGGCATCTACCCAATTGATTAGGAAAGTGATTAGGAATTTATCATATTTTCGACTTGTTTTATATAAAGCACAGTTAATAGTCCCAAGGGTAAGGTAGAGGTGTATCCTATTAGTAGTATTAGTTTAAACTAATACTACCCATGTAAAAGGGGTTGAGTTTATGGTCAGCAACCATGCATAAATCCAACCATCGGGCTGCTACTGACAAATTCCAGATGCAATGACAATTTGCCAGACCCAGGAGTCGAACCTAGGATCTCATGCTAGTAATCCAATAATGTTTCAGACGAGGTACAAATCACCCCAGTACTATTGCCGCTTGTATATCAGTTCGCAACACCGCCGGTTTCGTGGCCATACAAAAGATTCTTCCCGGAAATTATTTCATCAAGATTACCACTTACTCTCAAGTACCATCGGAGAGCCTCTTCTCATTCTGTTTGCTTCATTTTTCTCTTCGTCGTATTAATTTCTTAGATTTTTTATAAACACTCACTCGAGTGTTTTCTGTTGTGTTTCCTACTCGATAAAAATGAATATTGGATGTTGAAAGCCTATTTGAATCATTACGATAAGTTGAAATAAGCTTTTATGTTGATTGGTGTTTTTTAGTCAACCATAAACCAACCAACCATAATCTGCCTAGCCTTTTCCCAACCATGTTGGGCTTGGCTTCCAGTCTAACCGGATACAGCTGAATACTAGTATTTTACATGGAGCGACTGCCTATCTGACCTCCACAACCCAGCTAGTACTGGGTGTAAGTAATACGATACCTCTTGGTAAGACTGGTTGTCAGACTTTCGGGCCACTGAAACTGACTATAAATCCAGTTAATTACTGAAGCACATTACATCAGCATTATATGAATATTTTCAGGAGATTCGCTGTTCAAAAATACGGTAGGAATTTTTATTTAGTAGGTAAGTAGGTAGGTACTTTTTATTCTTCAACCAATAGGCACTTAGCAACATCACTGGAATAAAAATTTGGGGACTATGCCATATTACCATCAAGTTTCAATTCAATTAGGTTGGTATAACATTTCAATAAAATTCTAAGTAGTCGACTTTGAACTTTCACCTACATTCATTCTACGACTGCTGCTGCCATCTATTACTTACTTCGGGAACTAAAAAAGTAAACAAAGAATATTTTGATCGATTTAAACCAGTAAATATGGCTAAATCGTATGAAGATGAAATACTTTACGTTATATAAATTAATTTAAGAGATTTTAAATGTGTTTTGTGAAATAAAATTAAGTTTCACATTTCAACGGAATGCCATCGATCGACAGGCAGCGCCATCTGTTGAATTATAATACAACTATATCGCCATACAACATAAGTAGGTAATAAGTTTAATCTAAATTATTAATAATAGAGTACCTAGATGATTTATTTATTTTGTGTTTATTTTTTAGTGTAGCGATTTGTACTAAATCTTGTCTACCAATTGGTAATTCACCAAGTGAACAGTTGTGACTGGTCATCTCTTGGTTGCCACGACATATTTGAATTAATTCTTTTTTTGTTTATTTTTTTTTTTGTTTTTACTATTGACACTTTTAGCTATTATCTTGCTACATCGTTCCCACATAATGTACTGAATGTAATCTCAACATGAATGATGTAACCAAGATTTTGTAAGAATATACTGATTTAAAGAGTGTCCATGGAGTTTCTTGCCCGCTCTTCTCCATAGAGATCTACGCTAGGGGAATGGGCAACTACAATAATTTCACAGTTTTTATGCCTTGTGGCTGGGACTGTAGCTTCGCATTACATTGTTATCTTCTCGACAAAGGCAGATGACGAGACGAGCTTGATTTAGTTTTTGATATTTGTTGCTTTGATTTCAGTCGATGGGACAGGCTACAGCCATAGACAAAATTGTGTGGAGATGGCGGCCCTGCAGCGAGTAAATTAGTTAATTCTATGGCCATAAATATGTTCAACTGTGTACTTTTACGCACTTTTCTAATTTTTAACCACCCATTTCAAGAGGAAACAGTTTTTTTTTTATATTTTTAGTTTTCTTCTAAAGGATCACAAAACTTGAAGTACGAGTAACATCTGTCTAAGTAATAATTATTTATCATTGATGGTCGTACAGGAAGTCATAATATTGTCTAGCATATTACTTCGTTTTACAAGCGTCATTACAAACCATTTCCTTTAGTTTATTTTAATGGGTTGTTTTTTTGAGTTAGTAGTTGAAAACGCAGCTGTATAGCTGAGGTCCTAGGTTTGATTCTAAGGTTAGAAAAAATATTACCAGAGCACTTTAACTGTGTAATTATACGAGTGGTCTTAATTACTATGGAAAATACACTAATTCTAAGGCTATGGTGTTATTGTAGTTACTTCTAACACACAGACAGTCATGTTTAAGTCTTATTCTAACACTTCTCTTGCACTCTGCTACTCAGAAGTTCGTAATAGAACGACAATTTTTGGTGCGCGGGCTTTTAATCAAATGCTGACCCTCGCGTTGATTGGTTCGGCCAACAACGCGGTCAACTTGCCTATTAAATAAGTTAGGTAAGGTTCATTGGAAGACCAGCGTCAGACAGCATCATCTGTCTGGCATGAATGCTGAAATGGACCTTTTTGGCGCAGCCGTGAGGCACACAGCATATACCTACATTGTATTTTCTCTTGTTTTAACTCGTTGTTCTTTTTTTGATTTTATATCTTTTTTTTGTGTGTTTAATGTACAGACGCCAAATATATCTTACTCTTTCTTTTCTTGCTTTCTAATAGTGAAATAGTAAAATAGGAATTTCAATTTCTCGTAACATCAGAAGGACATTACCATTGCAATTCAAATCAAAGGGTTCAATTCAACAAAATCAAGATAAAGTACAACGAACAGTCTATTTCTCTCACAACAATCTATTTATTAAAGTGCATAGTACAAGTTATGATAATTCGCCTATTCATCGGCCATCTCTATAGAAACATGGCGGCTTCGTTTCAATCAACTCGCTCATTCGACACGCTTATCATTATGTCACGTTTAGGGGCCACACACTTATTGTTGGTAGGGTTGCCACGGAAACTTTTGGAGTTATGACATTTTCTTGGTTTTAATATTTTGAGTTTAAAATATCTCAGCAAATGATACTAAGCTCGGAGACGGAAAAATTTAAAAGATACATCTATCTACCCATATTCTGCGAATAAATTACTTGATTTGATTTATTTTTTAAGACTTAGGGATGCGGTGAAGTGGCCTATTGAAAGTGTTACCACTGTGTGAACTCCTCCACTATCACATCTTAACACTTGGATGTAAAAAACCATGTTTCGGTTTCATCAGATAACAGTTATTTCTTAGAATAATAACGCATAGAAACCTAGTATGAATGGAAAAAGTGAGGCAACTAAAACCATGCCATACATGGCATACTTCTCTCGGCGAGCCATCAGTACTCAAGGTCACGTTCCGGCGAACACAGCTCGCGAGTAAATTATTTAAAATAGTTGAAAATGACAGTTTGTAGCGTGTAAGGATGTCATAGCACTTCAGGAAAACACAAAAATGTGATCAAATTACATTTCACATCTAAGAACTTACATTTTATACATTATTTTTACGTAAATCGATCATTAAACAAAAATTATAATAACCTAACTTATCACAATACAGTGTTGCTATTTGTGAGGAAAAAATACCCACATTGCTTTCAATTATGTTCTTACTTTTGTTTATCAAAAAAAAAATGTTTTTGATTTACCTACTACCTACGTTATTGAATATGACATAACATTTGGCCAGTTTCGAGAAGCTAACTTGGCATTAGGTATTTTATTATAGTCTTTGTAAATAGGATACCGGTGGCGACACACAACACTTACTATTAATTGATATCATGATACAGACCTTAATAATAATAAAACACATCACACATCAAACATTCTAAACGTATTGAACGATATCACATTCAATTAATGGTTCTTTTATTTTTAAATAAATTGAATTTTACCTTCCGTAAAAATATGTCATCTATATCTATCTATACATATAATAAGACAGTAAAAAAACTGTGTCTGTACATTGAATATATTAAAAAAGAAAAATTGGGGGGTGTTTAGAAACAGTAATAGAGCACAAATCCAAAAAAAAAATTAAAAATTCTGTCTGTTGGTCTGTACACGCTAATCTTCGGAACTACTCGACGGATTTGAATGATTTTTTTTTTTGTTGTATAGGTATTAAGTCTGGGCAACATATAGGCTAATTTATCTTAAAAACTTGAACACCTGATGCAGAACCGCAACAGACCAGCTAAACTATCATCATCATCATCATCATCAGCCTATAATGTTCCCACTGCTGGGACACAGGCCTCCTCTCTATGAGAGGGAATGGGCTATAATCCACCACGAGGGCCCAGTGCGGATTGGTAGATGTCACATGTCTTCGAATTTTTGGTTCTAGGACATGCCGGTTTCCTCACGATGTTTTCCTTCACCGTTTTTGAGAGCTAAACTATAAGAGATACAAAAATGGTACCATAGCAAAAATTGTTCCACGTAATGAGCATTTTCTGCTAAGAGAATAAATTTGAAGATCTGAAACAGGTGATGTGGAACTCCAAGAGCCCAGCCACACTATAATATATATAGGAATGACGTCTTAGCAAGAGTTTTTCGGACTGATAAGCACTCTCTGCTGACGTATAAAAATTGAAGATCTGGAACACTAGATGTGGAAATTAAAGCTATCACTAATTTCACTGTATTTCTACCAAAGGGTATCGTATTACCCATAACTAACTGGGTTGTGGAGGGCAGATAGACAGTCGTTCCATGTAAAATACTGGTATTCAGATGCATCCAGATGTACTGGAAGCCGAACCCAATAGCACTACATATTATAACACAATGTTCTCCGCCGCGTCTATCTGTCTGTTCGCGATAAACTCAATAATTACTGCACTGATTTTCCTGTTGTTTTCTTAAATAGATAGAGTGGTTCTCGAATTTTTTAGTATATAATTCGTCAAGTTTTTGTACAGATTGGCTAAAATATAATGATATTTGTTGGAGGTGTTGGAAAAAAATAAGCCGTCTGGGGCTTTCAACGAAAACGCTGCCCTGCTGCCTGCTGTTTAAGATATAACAAAATGATGAATGGTAGAATTGTATATCTTATATAGGTCTACAGAAAAATCCGCTATGGCTTATGTCTATCTCTTAAGGATAATATACTATATCCATTATCCACTTTGAGAATGGGCAAACTAGGTTCCCATGAGTTGAGGGAATGGGATCATCATAATTACTTTTGGTCGCGATAACCGATATCCACGCAGCCGAAGCCGCGGGCATCAGCTAGTATTACATAATAATCATCTTCATCTTATCCAGTTCCTGATAACATAAAATACTTGTCTTGATTTGATCCAGCAACATTGTAGTGCGTTTTCCCATATTTATCGGGAAACGGGCTGGTAATGGTATCATTTAAAGCTATATTTGTGTGCGTTTAAGGAACGTAGACGCATTCGGCTCACGCACACAAAGTAAATGAAGTGGACACACGATATCATTCATGTCATTATTCTAAGAGTTATTTGTTGTAATAACAACAGACATTAAAAAAGCCATTATATCCGTCATTCACTTAGTTTTAGAATATTGCTTGAAAAGAAACTCCCTGAAAATTGCATTACTCAATTCTAAACGTCATTGTTGCTATCTCAGCAACTTGTGAAGGCTAACCTTCACAAGTTGCTGAGATAGCAACAACAACAAGACATACTTAAACAGTTCCCAGCAGTGTCCAGAACATTAGCCAACCCTACTCATTAGGCACGCTACTCGACGCAAAACGTTCTACAAGCGTGACACCCAACCGGTTCGTTGTGGGGTGAGCAGAACCTGAGGGTGCCAACAACGCGGTGTGAAATGTGGTGGTAGCACTTGAAGATATAATAATGTATTGTGTTGTATGGACACAATTCTTTGGGATTTTATTCAGATTTGTATTGTGAATGGGTCCCCCCCACTGACCGGTTTTGGGTTCAGTGGGGGAGACACTGGAGAAATGATCTCATTTTAATTAGAGAACTCTTTAGTCTTTTTTTTTATTTGAAAGCTTGAGGGAACACCTTTATCGAGACAATCTTTAGTGACGTATTGTTAGATATTTAACTCTCAAAGGATTGGCCTACAATCGCATTAGATCGCGAAAGGTGGAAGTAGGGAAGGGAGGCCTATGCCCTGCAGTGAGACAATAATATAGGCTTGTAATAATAATTCTCAAAACAGTCTATTATTTATAGGCGTAACCAGAATTGGTTCCAAAACCTAAACGAAAATCGGCTTATGTCACAAACTAATCAGCTTTTTCTACCAGCTTATGTACCTACAGGAACACCAGCTTATGCCCACCCAGAATCTTACCCAGAATTTTCCACTGAGCGTCACGTAAACGTCATCACCTGCCTAGCCTTCTCCGAACTGTCTTTGGGTCAGCTTAATGCAGCTGAATACTATGTTCTACATGGTCTGACCATCTATCTGACAGCTCAACTAGTGCACAACCTGTTATCGTTGTTCTATTTATTAATGACAAAAATCAACTGAAGTCGGTCACAATCCTTTACACAAATACTAGAACATAGAACATCCAGTACAGTCATGAGCATCAATATGTATCCACTTAGTAACTTTTAAAAGGGATTTTCTTCTATAATACTGATTGTAATTTCATGTTGTAACGGACATAGTATCTTGTTCATAACAGCCACTCGGGTTGATCTTTAGGTTAAGCCGTGCTTGCCTAGGTTGGTCTGTGGATGGGTGACCACCCATTACATACCGAGCTTCCTCCGTGCCTCGGAAAGCACGTTAAGCCGTAGGTTCCGGGTGTCAGTTGAAGAGTAGAGAGAGAGTTAGGTAGTCAGTGGCCCAAAAAAGTCTGACAACCAGTCTTACGAGTACCAAGGGGTATCGTATTATTCGTATTACCCAGTACTAACTGGGTTGTGGAGGTCACATAGGCAGTCGCTCCATGTAAAATACTGGTATTCAGCTGCATCCGGTTGGACTGGAAGCCGACCCCAACATAGCTGGGAAAAGGCTAGGCAGATGATGATGACTGGCATAGTATCTTGGAAACCCATATTTTTATGAAATTGGTGCTATCTCAACATTTCAGATGTTATAACACGAGAGAATCGCATATGAATTTAGGTAAGTGTGTACACGTTGATGCTACTAACTGTTCATAGTCCCAATAGTCGTACAATAAACATTGTTATTCCGCACATGTCTGCCTAAAAGCTGCCTCTCGGTTTACCGCGGTAAAATGCCGTAAAATGTTATCTTGACACATTTGTATGTACTAGACTTGTAGGTATATGTTATGTGCATAAGGGTATTTTGTTTGAGAATCAGAGATTGAATCAAATATTATAAAGCAATTTTATTTCAATGTTTACAGCAAAGTACTAGTCAGTTCATAAATATCTAAACTTGTATCTACATAGTAGGGTTATAGAGTTTGACTAGCGAGCTTTGAGTAGCTATTAACAATCTGTATAGTGTGTACACTGTGTGATGACATGATCACTATTGTATTAGTATTATTACTATGGGCCTTAGTGGCCTCAAAATAAAGTGATTGATTGATATAAGAACCTATATCAATCAAGTGTATTTGATACAAATCCAAGTGTTAATTGCTCTCTGCGTCGTCGATTCAAGAACTAGATTTGTTATCACTTACAAAAGAGAGACTTAATACAAGTAAGCATATCCGTATGCATGCCTACTTGCTCATTATAAAAAAGTGTGTGTGTACTTATTACGCACGTAAGAAGTTATACTTCTTTGGCGTATAAAACTAAAATGTTGACTAGCTAACTTCAGGGTGTATGTTGAGTGGCTAACTTCACTGTGTCGGTTTTTCGTGACGGTGTGCGCCCGCATCGTAAAAATTTACTGTCATCATTTTTCCCTAACACGCCAAAAGAAGTTCGACAGAAGCTTCAACAAATGTCTTTCCCCTCCAGGATGTTAGGATCATCACAAAACATTTATACGTATCACTTCCACCATTACAGGATTCTGAAAAACTGTACAAATAACAAATTCTCGCGGGCTCGTATTAAGGTGGCCCAGAAGTGCAGTCGTTAGCGACCGGCCCGCGGCTACGTCTGACGATGCTAAGACAGAGCCTTGTTACGCTCAACTTTGCACAAGGGCCGCGTGACGACTACGGTTTAGTTGCTTCTTTTGTTTTTTTTTCTGTTATATGCGATACTCGTAGGTATTTTTGTGCTGTAAAATGTTGGTTATTTATTGCTGAAAAGGTAGGAAAGAACCTCTTTAAGGGGGCCTATTTAGTAGAAAGACGTGAAAATTAATTACTTAAGGAATCTTGCCTTATAATCTATGAAAAATACGTTTAAAATCGTATTGTAGTCAGGTGCTTAGGTTACTGGTCTTTAGGGCTTCAAATGTTCAGATTTTATGTCTATACCGTTACTAACTTAGCAAGTAATTGTCTCACTGTGTACAAAGGCTTCCGCTCAAATAAGCAAGGTACGTTTATAGAGGCTTGCTTGCAATTAACTCAGTGAAGCAGCTGATGCAGTCAATTAACAACATCCATAGAGCAAAGGTAAGGTACAGTCCAATCTACACTTGTAACACAAATATTACTCCCAGTCCAATGTGTGGTAATTACAGGTTAGTAACTGTGTCTATGAGACAGGAACATCACTACTTCAAAGCCTGATTCGATGAACTTATGCTACAGTGGGTAATGTTTACCCTCTACACTGAATGTACGTGCAAATAAGCGTGTCGAATGTGATTGGGAATACCTGGAACATTACCGAACGCTATTAATAGTAGCTTGTGAATCATGTTAGTTGTCAATCAGGCGGAAGGCTCGTACATTTGTACTTCAAAAATGTAAACAGGCTTGAAATATAGATAGTGAAGTAGTTCGGAACTGTATGCATTAAGCACATATTTGCACCATAAAAAACCAGTTGGTACCGATGACTAGCTAACAGTTACTGCAGATTCATACATACGTAAACTCACGCCTTTTTCCCATGGGAGTAGGCAGAAACCACAGAACGCTACCTGCTACGATCTTACTACGATCGATACTTTTGCCTCGTCTACGGTCATACATCAGCAATCTGCAGATTCATTCGTAATCTCTTTAGTAGTGGAGTTTTGTTTTTTTTTTTATTAAAGATATAGATATTTATTAAGATAAACAAACTATATTCATTAATAATTAAAAACTATTAAACTAAAATAAATAAATTAACAACAAACTATAAGAGGGCATCGAAAAACTCCTCCTCAACGCTGTCAGCTGATAATGTGCCCAAGAGACTGGCGACGTTGCCACGTTGTATGGCAACACTTAGCCTCTGGCCAAGGTAAAAGCCAGCCCTTGGGTCACGGGAAGCGTCAACTAGGCGTTTCGAAATTTCCTTAAATAGGCTATAAGCACTCGGACCCCACGGCCCCAGAGTTGTAACCCCAAACGGCTCGAAAATATAGTTACCACAAAGGTTTCTATATTTTCGTTTTGGTTTGGGTCAAGCACGCCATTGAATTAACATCCTCTAGAAGTCATCTAAGATAGAATTTAATGTGGCTATCACTACCAACCAGAATATCTTCAATGCCTTAACTGTTTATGGGGAACAACAATTAATGATTTTGAACAAAGAACATTGGAGCTAGCAAGAACTTCACAAGTACGCCCGTAAAGACTCTAACGTCATCACTATAAAGTTCAACAATTATCATATCTTACATAACATACCAAAACCGCCTGTAATCCCCGTAGGGTTAGGCAGAGGTGTACCTAATAGGGAGTATTCCCATTTGAGCACTGATTTCAAGAGCACCAAAGATTTTCGCTTTTGAGCAAAGGGAATATCTTTGGCTGTAAGCATTGGTGCTCTTTAAATCGGTGCTCAAATGGGAATACTCCCCTAATAGTACACCCACATTTCATCAGTTATGTTTAAGTCCCATGTAATAGGGGGCGAGCCTATTGCCAAAAACCGGGCACAAAACCAGACTCCGTGGCTGCTACTAAGAAATTCCTGACAGCCAACAATCCAACAATTAACGCTATAACCCTTATTATTCCTTCAACAATTAACTTATTCATAAATTACCACTCCAAACTTAAAGATACCCAAACTCATCCAAATCAGTGGCTCAATATTGAGTGCGACTTGTACACGTAGGTAGTATAGTGAAACTAATTACAATACAGGTGGCAGCATCAGAACACCCGGTAAAGAGCACACGTGCCTCCAACTTGCTCCCAGAAGTTTGGATCGCTACGGGTTTTAAGATGGGTGCAAGTCAGAGGAGATGGCGAGTTAATGGGGTGACTGGTGATTAATGAACCGTTACTTAAAAATGTGATTGTACTCATTATTACGAAGAACTTACACTGTACTACTTAATGAGAAATCAAAAAAAAATCTGCTGTTTAGTATATTTGTGTTCATCTACGTTGACAAGTCGATGACTTCGGGTTATTGTAGAAATTATGAAATTAATGAATTGTTTCATCATCAAATGACTTCTCCCGCTCCGGGCAGAGCGGAAGGGAGTGTCAGACTTGTACTGACCCATCCATGTTCCTTCCTTGCCCTTTGTGTTCCAGGGCCGCGGTATCTCTTTCGAATAGCCCCGCAGCCCTGGCAGGCATCGGCCCTTGCGGGCCCCTTCCTGTTTGTTGACACCTCTTTGAGGCGCGCGTGGACCACGAACGCGCCGTCTACACGGCATGTCGTCAAAAGACGGACCTTCCGTTTGGTAACTTTCCTGCAAAGGGTGGGTGTTGGCGAAACCATACAGAATTAGAACTTCTAGTAGTATCTATGAAGTAGTGTGGTTTATAAGATAACACAGTAATTTAAATCGCTATCTCTTCCTATTTACGCCATCAATTAACCTAACGTATTATTTAAGCTAATATGAAAATTGGCGAACTAATATCAGAGGCCTCTCACGTGTGGATCCGTCCGTCCGTCCCACGGATCCCTAATTAAACTTACAAACGACACGCCGAATGTTTTACAGCGATTGCGACGCGATTCTAATATCATTCTTAGTTTGTAAACGGCTTTATTTTGGAGTTCGGAATTGGTTTTACGTGAGTTCTGAAGTAAGGGGACTCAAGAGTTTCTTTGCTGTTAGTGCCGTGAGGTGATTGAGGGATGAGAATGATGGTATTTGAATTTTAATTTGGAATTGTGGTAATGCTTATTTATTTTGGAATGGAATACCGGTGGATAAATGGCAACCGATTTCTGTATCACCGACTTAATTCCATAAACTTATATTTCCATTCAAGCCAGAGCGAGCACGACCCGGACACGGACACTTACATATACTTCAGTTATTATTTCTATGAAGATATCCATGGCTGAATTTTTTCGTCCTATTTTGACCGATCCTTTAAATTCGTTTTAATAATTTAATTTTGTTATATTTACCAATTTATGACTTATCCGTGGAAATCGAAATGTTCTATGTTCCTGTTATTTCCATTCCAAAGATGAAATTTCCCGGAACAAATTTTCTCAGAAGCACCTTAAACTAAATCATCTTACATAGTGCAAATTCAATATGAAAACATCTTGTACATAATGTGCACATTTAAGCTGTGTTAAGTGACCACAAGTACTACCATCGCCTCCAGCCCGCGCCTGTTAAGCGATACCGTAATTAATAATTAATAGCCACCGTACCGTAATGAACTTCCATGCATATTTGCTCGCACTGAGCAAATTGTTATTAGACGTTTAATTAGGTTTGCTATTACTAATTGCGAAGGTAGAATTTGAGACAGCAAATGTTGTGATGATCAGTGGAAATAATTTGAGGAGCAGTGTTGATGAGTCGCGTATTCAAACCGGCACAGACGCGTTACATTGTTTTATTAAAACGAAAACAAAGTAAGGAAACATGGTATGTCATAGAACCCAAACTATCCAATGTAATATGACGTCTAAAAGCCAGAACTGTTAGATAACAGCTTGCTCTCTCTCTCAGGGAAGAGGACCTTTGGCCAACAGTGGGAACAGTATGGGCTGATTTTACAAAAATGTTGTGATGATGGTTGTTCTAGAAGGTTTGATGGCGAAGAGCTTCGAAAAGAAGCGAATTCGAAAGCGCCCTATGAAGCTAACGCAAACGCCGAATAAATTATCTATGGTACCCACGGTGAGGAGTACTCTCACCCTGGATTCCTCACCACAAGCAGCCTGGGGATTACCGTCACTGAGGCTCACAACTGCGGTTGTGGCGAAGATGGTGACCAACTGCAAGCTGTGGCGGAAAATATTTGATCCACTAACTTTTCCTGCTTTTGAACACAAACTCACCAACGTTCAAGCTGCAGCCTTATACTTGAAACAACAAATTGTCTCCAATAACAGTAGTCTAACAACAAAATTTTTACAAAGTCGTGTCGCGTCAAGGATGCTCCTACCTTGACGCATTTCCACGTCAACGTCGACGTCACACCATTAAAACTTAACAAATTTGTGTAACTGAGCCCTGGCTGTAGGTGATGTGATACTAGTGATGCGTCGCGAAAGATGTCGATATTACAAGTTTTTAGTGAGCTTGACATTAATAGGTACCTAACTTGTACCTACCAACTAGCTCATAATTTCATCTACATGGTAAATGTTCACTTTTTATAAAGAAAAGACCTGGCAATAATCACCACGTTTAAAGCTCAATGCACATTGTATTTATAGGGATGTTTCCTGAGTAAAAAAAATATAATTCTATTTAGTCCGTCAGTTAGATTATCGAAAAATATTGGATACGTATTTTTTGTTTTATCAAATCAATAAAAAATAACGAAGATAAAACGCATCAAAGCGCATTCATGAGTGGGGCTTGTGACGTCACTTTCCACTAAAAAGTGTAGCGTACTGTGACGTCACACGAGTTTTCGACGCACTGCATCGTCCTCATTTTTAGTTACGGGAAAAAAAAACACGTCCAATATTTTTTGGAAATCTATCTGACGGACTTATTAGATTTTTTTGGTCAACTACCCTATTAACATTGCACCGCATCAGCGTTAAATCAACTCGAGTGATCCCCATCCTTTCTATGAAGCCTCACTGCAGTTCACATATTATGGTTGATGAAACTTTTGAGTATGAATGTGGATACGAGAGTAGGGGGGTTGTGGCTAGTAAGCAGGGAACTGCTGACATGGCGATTTAAACAGAAGCATTGAAGATGAAGAAATGGAAGTGCTCATAATAATATGATGTTATCGGAATGCTTTCAAATCGGACTCATAAAATGAGATGAGGTGATCCCGGCAGTGCAGATAAAGTTGCTATAAGTTTTACCCTTGTGTAATTATCTGCCCAGACTTTTCCAAACTATGTTGGGGTTGGCTTCCAGTCTAACCGGATGCATCTTTATACCAGTATTTTACATGGAGCGACTGCCTACCACACCCAGTTAGCACTGGGTAATACGATACCGCTTGGTAAGTCTGGTTGTCTGACTTTCGGACCACTGACTAAATGTATCAACAAGTTATAAACTTGTACATCGATGAAGTTCAAATCCCTACCCTTTCTTTCATTCATTGTATTTGGTGCTTCAAATTAAATTAAAAGAACTTATGAAATTGAAGACTCAGAATTCGAAGTTGCTGCCTGAAAAAGTTGAGTTTTTTTTTTAAATATCAATGAACAAAAAAACAAACATCCCTTTGTTATCTGTACCGATTGCGGAAGTAAATGGCGTGTCCCTAATACCAGCCAAAATATTATGTTACTAATTTACCAACTTCGCGACGTTAGACGTTACTTACAACTTGGAAACTTAAAGGTTTATTCTAATTTAAGTATTATCGCTACGTGGATCCTTTTAGGGGGTTAACAGATTTCTGTAGCTATTGTTTTGAATTATTGAGATAAGAGGGGAACACATCAAATGTGCAATTTTGGTTTAAGCTTGCGACCTCTCGCTTGCTAGTCAGACGACATCGGCATAGCAAGATTTTCATTGAAGTTATGAATGAGAAAAGACCTCTTTTCCCATAAAGGTGGAAATCACAGAATGTAAGCAAGGAATGCAAGGGACACCGACGAGATAACGGTGACTACGTATTCAGTACCTCAGGATCATACCATCACACCATCTTTTTGGAAAAAGAGGTAATTTTCTCATTAGAGTAGGTAGAATCCACTAACTACTATGTGTAGAATCCCACCTGTTTATAAAATGTATATTTTGACTGGCAAATCGAACAAAAACATTGTCAAAATTACACCATCTACTCTTACTTCAAAACATTCGTATGATCTTTCACCCAATTCAACACAAAGTCATTTTTTATTTTCATTGACAACAAACCCAGTGGATGGTAAACATTAATAATGTACACATATCAAAGACCCCATAAAAAGGACATAACGCCACATTACCAATGAACACGTGCAGTCTTTTATAACAGCCATCTCTTCGAGCAAAAAAATTACAACTTCAAAGAAAGGGGAGACCAATAAAATCATCATTATGAATATATTTTTTCATCTGTGTCTACTTCGGAATTGATAGCAAATGGAGTTATAAGATGCAAATCATTCAAATTATTTCATGTAACAAAATATCTCGCTTGTAATTTCCGACAGGTTTGGCAGGGCACCTATTTTTGTTAGTAATGTTTATTAAATCTCATGTAATACGAGAATATACGAATAATCATATTGTGAATTATATGATAATTTATAGCCGGTTCAGAAGAGTAACTGTTGTTTTTCTAATATCACATACTGAATTTCAAATTCAGAGTCGCGGTAAAATAATTAAAGTGCTACGAAAGATTGTTTCGGGAGGTTTCTGCACCGAATCGGGCAGGAGGAAACGCCCGGGTGTTATCACTGTGAGGATCACCCAGAGGACACGGTCGAGCACACGGTGGAGGTCTGCCCCACTTGGGCTGAGCACCGCCGTGTCCTCGTAGCGGCGATCGGCGGCGGCGAACTATTGCGTCCGGCCCTGGTTCAATCCATGGTCCGGACTGAGAGGGAATGGGACGCCGTCACCTCCTTCTGCGAAGCAGTCATGTTAGCGAAGGTGGTGGTGGAGCGTAAGAGGGAGAGAACCTCTCGTTCCAGCCACCGTGGGAGACGCCCCGGGCGACGGGGGTCAGGTGGTGGCCACCGTAGACACGGACGTGTGGACGGTGAGTAATGGGCTAGCCCGCCGTCCGTCCGTCTTTTGACGACAGGCCGTGTAGACGGCGCGTTCGTGTTCCACGCGCGCCTCAAAGAGATGACAGCAAACAAGAAGGGGCCCGGCCCCTCCCTGTTTGCCATTATCCGTGTTTGCAAGGGCCGATGCCTGCCAGGGCTGCGGGACTGATCGAAAGAGATACCGCGGCCCTGGAACACAAAGGGCAAGGAAGGAACATGGATGGGTTTTAGTCAGTACAAGTCTGACACTCCCTTCTGCTCTGCCCAGAGCGGGAGAAGTCATTTGATGATTTCACATCCGAAAAAAAAAAGTGCTACGAGAGATTAAACATGACTTTATCACTTACTTCGGTGAAGGAAAACATCACGAGGAAAACAGCATGCCTAAAAGATATTTATTGATGGCATGTAAAGCGAAGTCAGAGGCCCATGGGCGGCATAAATACTCTTAGGCACTAACCACACGATAAAGAAGAAGAAGCGCACAAATGACGTTGGCAGAAACCACTGTTGATAAACATTTGTGAAATGTATTTATAAAACAAGATTGCGACATAAGCTCCGATTCTATTCACACGCCAAAAGATTGTTGTACCGTTGATTACCCAAAGAGCCAGAAGAGACAGCTGTCACGTGTTGGTTACTCGTTCATCACTCCACGTTCTCACTACTCCATGTTTCCCGCACATACAGGGCCCACTGTAGCCAGGGTAACGCAGGGTAACTTCAGGGTACGTGACGGGTACGTGGCTACAATAACGGTTGATAAGGAAAAACTCACCAAATTTGAGTAATGACGCAGGCACAATATAATGGCTCTAACGAGGCCGCTTGATACAATTTGACTGTACAATTGAGAGCAGAAAAAATGTACAGTTTGGAGTTTGCAAGTTGAGGAAGTGAGTTAATAATAGAGTTGTGGAGCGTGTAAAGTTGCCTTTTTTATTTAAATTGCTATCTTTATAGGAGGAGCTCGTGGCTAAATAATAACAGCCGCTCGGGTCGATCTTTAGGTTAAGCCGTGCTTGCCTATGTTGGTCTGTGGATGGGTGACCACCCATTACATAACGAGTTTCCTCCGTGCCTCGGAAAGCACGTTAAACCGTAGGTCCCGGTTGTCATTTGTAGATCTTCGACAGTCATTACGTAGTCAGTGGCCAGTGAAAAGTCTGACAACCAGTCTTACCAAGGGGTATCGTATTACTCAGTACTAACTGGGTTGTGGAGGTCAAACAGGCAGACGCTCCATGTAAAATACTGGTATTCAGCTGCATCCTGTTAGACTGGAAGTCGACCCCATAGTTGGAAAAAGGCTAGGCAGATGATGATACTATCTTAATAGGTTTTTACAAAAAAATTGGGCGTTCAGGCAAAAAAGGCTTCGGTTAAAATATTAAATGTTACTAAGAGCAACACTTTAAACCTTGCAAGTTTTAAGTTTAAAACTTCTCAGCTGTCATTTTACCCGACTGCCTTGAAAAGGAGGGTGATGCTTTCTATCCCTTAATTTCGACTATAAATACCATCCACCAACAGTCATACTCATAAATTAACCACTAAAGTTCAATCTTACTTTTTACATTTAATTCCCCACCGCAGCTATTTCCCTGTCCCGAGCCACGAGGCTGTTAATGTAAATGTAATAACGATTGTATCGTCGTATCCAGCCCCAACTCGACTTGTTTTTTACAACAGATCCCCCAGCATCCCTTGCTCCTACAAAACAACTCTGACTTTTTATCAACAATTATGTACGGTACCTATTTTTTAAGGGAACATTGTGAGGTCATGTTTTTTTATCTGTTGTAAAGTGGTGCTTTATCTTGGTAAGATGTTTAGGTTTGTGAACGATGACGAAAGAAAGAAAAGATAATACATTTTTGTAAACAAGACTTTTGTAGTTTTAAGCTTTTTTGGTTGTGTCAACTCATAAGTTCTTTTTTTATTCGGATGGGAAATCGTCAAATGACTTCTCCCGCTCTGGGCAGAGCGGAAGGGAATGTCAGACTTGTACTGACTCAAACCTATCCATGTTCCTTCTTTGCCCTTTGTGTTCCAGGGCCGCGGTATCTCTTTCGAACAGTCCCGCAGCCCTGGCAGGCATCGGCCCTTGCGGGCCCCTCCCTGTATGCTGTCATCTCTTTGAGGCGCACATGGAACACGAACGCGCCGTCAACACGGCCTGAACTCAAAGGCCCTTAGTGATGGTAAAACAATTGTAACATTGAGAGAATTAATTTGAAATAATGATTAAAAAGCTAGAACTATGATAATATAACAGGCTATTTCACCAACCTATTTTAACTAAAGTAAAGACATAACAAACAACTAAAAATACTCCAAAGAAAAATAAACTAATTTAACAATCCCTCTAAAATTAATTAGCAAACTAATAAAGACTTCATCGTCCCGGAAAATCAAACAGTCTGTAAGAAATTCGACGCAAAACGGAAAATACCCAACGTAGGAATAAAAGTAAAATTACGAAAGATAAAAACCTTTTTAGCCAACATAGGGTGATGGTACAAGGGTCGTTAAATATTTCTTTATATTATCTCGTAAAACGGAAGCCTTGTGTGTGCGTATAGCCCCCGTATTATACGAAACTCGGAGAGATACCAATAAGTTGATTTTAGCTAGCTTACTCGCGAACATAATTTTGTTTGGATGCTATAAAATATAAATCCTGTATGTGTTAGGGTTCAGTTTAAAATAACGGTGAGTTAAACAGTTAGAAATAAACGTTGCAATTTTTTTCAATATTCGTCGTTGTTCATCTACGACAGTATGTTGTGTGTTCTGTTTTATACAAAAGTACAAGACCTTCACGGTGAACATGAATCGGACAGCTGATTTTATTGTATACCGTTTATATTTAAATAATTACCGTTTATATAAAATGCTGTCAAAATAAAACAGAGGCTCCCTGGTGCATGCTGTTTGCCGACGACATTGTGTTGGTTGCCGAGAGCGGCTTAGAGGTCCAGAGCAGATTGGAGGTATGGTGGCAAAGACTGGAGAACGGTGGCCTGAAAATAAGTAGAACCGAAACCGAATACTTCTTCTGCGATTTCAGCGGTCTCTCCAGTTCTGTGCCCATAACTCTTGCCGGAACGCCCATACCGATCTGTTCCGATTTTCGGTACCTCGGGTCGCTTGTGCAAGGGGATGGAGAAGTTGACCGGGACGTAACGCACCGGATCAACTCAGGATGGATGAAATGGCGACAGGTCACTGGAACAACTTACGACCCACGGATGCCCCTCAAGCTAAAGGGGAAAATATACAAGTCCGTGATTAGACCTGTCGTACTGTATGGGTCCGAATGCTGGATGGAGATGAGAATGTTGAGATGAATGTGTGGAGTGACAAGAATGGATAAAGTAAGAAATGAGTATATTAGAGGAAGTTTGAAAGTGGCGCCTGTTACAGAAAAATTGAAAGGAAGTCGTTTGACTTGGTATGGACATGTAATGAGGAGGGATGAAACACATGTGATTAAAAGAGTGATGGACATGAATGTTGATGGATGGAGAGGGAGAGGCAGGCCAAAGAAAAGATGGATGGATTGTGTGAAGACTGATATGAAAGAGAAAGGAGTCAACGATGCCGTGACGTCTGACAGGGGAGAATGGAAGAAGAAAACATGTTGCGCCGACCCCAAATAGAATGGGATAAGGGCAGGAAGATGATGATGCTGTCAAAATAAAACACGAGTCCGGTTTAAAGTTATTACTAAAACCAAAATGGAAAAATAAACTTTCAATTCATTCTAACAAGCATTTTTATCTCATTCTAAGTCAAAACAAACACAAATAACATTCTTCACACATTTCTATTATTCTTTAAAAATATATCACGGATTCCCGCAACGGCTTCTATTTCGCGCTTGCCAACAATTTTTATGATTTCACGTTGAAAGTGTACAAAGCGGGATCCATTAGACATAGCGAGCGACTTCGAGCGACTTCCACAATACGTCGTTATGCTGTTATTAGTATGTTACACCCTGTATACGATGTTTTTATGATCACTCTATATACACGCTAATCGGGGAAAGAAAATGTTTGCAGTTTAAGATGTTTAAATTGTTTTGTTTTCTGTTTATATGTTGCTGATTCGATTTCAGAAAACTCTTTGTTTTGTATTTTTTTTTATTTATTTGGCATTTCAACGACTTACTCACTAAAACATACATAAACATAAATAACAAACAATTTTAGGTATAGTGAGTTCGCCACTAATAGAAGTGCACAGCACTCGCAGAATAAAAAAAGGGCAAGTGAGATACCATTACAGAAATTATGTATAGTACAAAAAAGACAGTAAATGATAATTAAAAAATAATAATAATAAAATTGAAGTGGGCTGTGTACATTAGCCCTTGTGTATGGTAGGCACGAGTGCAGAATCAAGTTGTCTCTGAAACAGCAATGCTTACGATGCCCGAATTGTTGTTTGCAAACCAATAAGTTAACAAATAAAATACGTCAATATTTTTAAACAATAATAAAGTTGTTCAAGAAACGTTTGGCGCATGGCTTTCGGAACGCGCGTAGCCTTTCGCCACAGTGACCTCAGCGATAAGACGAGCTCACACCAAACCTCCTGGCGATGACTTCGATTATTCTTATCAGTAGGTAGACTAGGTAATTTGCTTTATTACGATCACAGTCATGTTTTGATAAGGACCAATGCCACATGTAGGTGTCTGATGTAGTGATAGGAAAATCGATGTAAATATAAACAGATAGAAGTAGATTAATATAGATAGGCAGTGGCGTAATAACATGACAAGTAGAGATCTGAAAAACATACTCATACTCCTACGCTTATCCAAATTATTTAGGGTCATCTTCAGCCACCCACTATTTTCTGAATTACCCACTTTCTATCTATAAAGGGTGTAAACAGACTCTTAACGAAGCCGAAAGGCACTTGTTCTCCCCGTCATTGCGATCATTTTTTTTTGTTCTAGACCATACCTGGGAACCTTCTAGCTACGGAGATATTGGGGGTCGAAGTTCCAACTTTTTCACAAGTTTTTTTTTAATACATGTTTTTAATGTAATATTTTTACTTTAAACACCTCTAGGACCCCCTTACTATTTAATCCATCCATCAGCGCAATGTTTTGAGTGCGTTACATTGAATCCTACTGTAAAACGTGATTTTTCAGCCCAAAAAAAAAAGTCGTTTCCCAGCACACATTTTTGCGTAAAGTTACTTAGTTTGATGTACGTACGTTTGTGCTTGGTTGACGACTTCGTGAAGAGTCTGTTTAACCCTAAAGATACATCTTTAACACAGTCTAGCACTCTCATAGCCATCCACAGTCATACTCAAAACTTGTATCATGTCATTTTTCTGATTCCGCCGCATCACATATCCATACCGTGACGACCTGGAAAACTGAAAGGTGCTATGTTTAAAATAAATTATAGACGTCAGCATTTACCAACGCGCTTATGAAACTATTCAGAAAACTTTACTCTTTATTCTCCTCACAAATGTAACCCAATAAGGAGGAGCGCAACTGCTGAGCATCATCAAATGACATCTTCCGCTCTGGACGGAACGGTAGGGAGTGTCAGACTTGTACTGACTAAAACCCATTCAGGTTCCTTCCTTGCCCTTTGTGTTCCAGGGCCGCGGTATCTCTTTCGAACATTCCCGCAGCCCGCGACTGCTGACCATGGGTTTCTAAGTTCGAATCCTAGGTCGGACAAAACAGACCTTCGAATTTTTCTTTAAGGACTTCATAACTCGGATTTGTCCGGCTTATTGAGGCATGATGACACCCCATATGAAATACTGGTATACAGCTGGACCGGAAACCGACCCCAACATAGTGAAACGCTACGTTGATGATTGAGGCAATAGGACACCAAATTATACGCAGGTGTTAATATAACGTTTATGTTTTGTGTAGAACAGACAGTCAGTTCTAACAATAAGACCTACCTGGAACAAGCGCAACCTAGATGGAGACTTCACACATTTAATCAACCCTTTTATCAAAAACAAACATGGCAAACACACCTCTCCCCCCAAAGCTAGCCATACACTTTTACAGCCCAACAACCCACCGCTTGATAGTCATACAAAAACACTTTTATTTCGGTCTCTGCCGTTATACCGTAGCTAAAAAGCGTGATACATGGTAAACGGCCTTAACAGCTATATCGAAATCCAGCTTTGAGTGTGTACCTGGTCGTAATCGGGTGACCGGGTTTGGTTTAAAATGAAGGGAAAAGCGAGTTACATCTGAATGAATGTTCTGTGTAACTTTGATCCTTTCCCGAAGCACGAATAGTGTGAGGATGAACATAACATTGCGCCTATTTCCCACAAAATTGTACGCTGAGATGTTTGTTATACCCCCCCACATCCTCTTTTACCAAGGAATCGCAAAAAGAAAAATGATGTCTGGTACCCAATGGCTCAAACCCGTGCCAAGCAGTCGTCCCTGTGACCAGTAGGCCACAACAAGGCAAAAGTAGATGTAACGTTCGAGTCGTTGCAGTGGTTCGGCGTTGCCATGGCAACCAACTAAACTGCCGTGCTAAACGCAAAAGCGGTATCTCAAGCAAAGCAAAAAAAAATTGTAAGTAATTATAGTTTGATATTTTTTTTAACGGATTGTTTTTTTACTTTTCTTAGGACTTTTTATGTTTTAAAATATATAGATACTGCTTAGCTCATTAGGTGCGTATTTATTTAAGCTATCCGATGCCAATCATTTTTTTTAGATACCGCTTTTTATCTTAGCACGGCAGTAAAGTCTTCCTGTTGTCTAGAATATATCATATTGTGATACGGCATAGGACCTAGAATAGGAATTCCTCATAGTGTTAATAATTTCAGTAATATTATTAATATTGTGCAATAGGTAAAGGGGAACAAGTTATTACACGATTGTCACTAGTCATGTCATCTTGAATGAATGCCACTATAGTTCTAAAGAAGGTTACAATACGGCTTTAATTTGATTCACTATGAACACTATGTCTGTTGTTTGTGACACTATCATAGTGACTTGCTATTTTATTTGATTATCTTAATTGAAATAGTGTCATCTGTTTTTATTTATGGGGCGATAATATCCGATGTTTGTTTTTCGAATGTTGCGTCTTTACGAAATATAGTTTATATTTGTTCGTTATCAATTAGCTTACAAATCATGAGATGACATTTTGTTGAAAATGTATATTGCACAATTTTAAAGGAGTGACTTTTTAAATATTATGTTTAATTTTTTGTGTTTTATTTTACATAATTTCGTGTCATTCGTGTCTGTGGTAAGTCTTCCGACCTCCTTCGTCTGCGGTTCTTTGAAGCGACTCATCTGTCCTTGGTGGAATAGAACCATTTTAGCAGTTCCAACTCGCGGTATTTCTCACTGATGAGGGCATGGCCATGATTTTCGTTCGAAGTCAAAACTAGTCGGGAAATAAAAACACATACACTGTAATCCCCGAAAGGTACAAAAACCGTAAACCAAGGGAAATAAAAACGTTATAACGAATTAACCTTTTTATTGCATGTTCTGGATTCTAGTCAATAATTAGCTATTATTTGAAAACGTTTTCTTTTTTAAAAGCCTCGCAAAACAGACAAAGTCAACTCCACCCTCAACATTCAACCCCGCTACCCATTATGACTTGTACCCCAACAAAGGTCCAGCCGAAATGGGCTCTCACAGTTTTCAGCGCACATTTGAATGGGAACGACTTTATTCAGATAACTACCCGTGATTTTATCTTGCTATATTTCATGCTCAGATTACGTGCTTCCCTTTGGCTTTGTTTTTTCGCCGTCAAAACGCCTGCGCTGAAACGAAATTAATTGGACCGATATTTGAATGTTACTGGTTATGAAATTGGATGGGGTTATGTGAGAGGGTGACGTGTTTGTTTTGCAGGTGAAAATCTTTCTTTTTGATAATATATTAAAGTACATTATATTGCACCACAATACCACAAACTAGAGTACGATACCAGTCAAGTTGGAAAATTCTTTGCAAGTTTAAATCATAAAAAAAGTCTTTTCAGGAAGCGATTCTTAGACTTGGACCAATCATATTTCAACCACAGCATGAGATTATTAATTCTTGGAGTAAAGAGGGACCTCCTATTTACTTCCACCTCTGAAAAGAGGGAATCCTCCGTCCGTACGAGTGTCATGGCTGACAAACATTATATTAGTAAGGATTGTATATTCAGCTAATCCTTCGGGGAAATAGGTGTGATGTTATATGTGGTATGTTTGTTTATGCTGATTACAGAGAAGAACGCGGAACACCAGTTATTGTGGTTCTCTAGATAAAAACATAATTTCGTTTACGTGTGTACACGTAAGTACTTTTAATAATTACAAACGTTGTAATAATAACACGCCAGCACATCAAGCAACCCAAAACTGTCAAATCTTCCCATTGAACCTTGAACCTAATGCTTTAACTATAAAGTTGAAAATCTATTGAAGAAATTTGACAGGTTGTAGAAGCTTGATGTGCTGGCGTCTGTACATGCTTAATCCAATTTTCAACCTATTTAGCGAAATAGTAAATAAATTCAAATCGTACAACAGTTTAAAAAATAGTGTTCGTCATGCCACGAGTTATTTTTCAATTTTTATGCACAGTCACCATTCTTATTAAAATTTTATTTTTATTGAAAATTCGAATTTCAATTGTACCAATAATTAAGTAATAGTTAGTGCGTTCATATACATTACTAAATACTTACATTAATGGTAGCCATCATCACCGTCATCAACTATGTTGGGGCTGGCTTCCAGTCTTACCAGATACAGCGGGATACCAGTATTCTATAAGCAGCGTCTGCCTATCTGACTCCAATAACCCAGTTACAGGGTGACTCGTTATCCTTTGTAAAGACTGGTCGTTAGACTTTGAAGAACCAATGACAGCCAGGAGCATCACTGCTTAATCGAGCAACCCATCGTGCAAACCCATCGAGCAACACATCGAGCAACCCATCGAGCAACCCTGTGCAATCAAAATAAGATGAGTATCTAAGTTATAGTTAAATGTTGCACATAGATTCAGTACTACCTCGACTCCACGCTAACTATTTTCATGCAGGCTCATGTGTGTTGGAAACTTTTCTCTTGTCACCATAATTAAAAGTTTTCATTGGTTTTTGTAAATGGTCTATTCATGCCACTAGATTGTTATCGAACTAATACAGAAAGCTTAATTACTTCCGGATAAAGAGTCTGATAACATATTCTCATGTAACTGCATCACTGCCATGATAACTATGATGTGAAAGTTTCGTCTGACTTTTCGAGTAAGGGAAATACCAATGAAAAAACTGGCCCAGTGCGAGTCGAACTCGCGCACGAAGGGTTCCGTACCATTATCTATACGACGTTAGACAAAACGGCATAAAAATCACGTTTGTTGTATGGGAGCCACCCTTAAATATATATTTTATTTTGTTTTTAGTATTTGTTGTTATAGCGGCAACAGAAATACATCATCTGTGAAAATTACAGCTGTATAGCTGTCACGGTTCATGAGATACAGCCTGGTGACAGACGGACAGACAGACAGACGGACGGACGGGGAGTCTTAGTAATACCTTTTTACTCTTTGGACCAACCCTTTCCGAGATATTTGAAAGACGGACATTAATTTAAATTGAGGTATGGTAAAGAGGATTTACTAATTATAATGAACACCGTAAATAAAATACATATTTACTGTTCTGAGACCTTTAGACATTGGGGCCATGGATGATGAAGGTATCTGCATCGCGAACTAATTAACTCAATCTCTCAGTCAGTCTCAGTTTAAACTTTGGGCTATTAATATACATAATAAAAAGAAAAATATAAGAAACATAGCTTTTGCCCTCAGCTTTGCGCGCTTTGTGGTTGGAAATTATCTCACGGGAACGCTTTAAATATAGCCTGTGAGACTTGGGGATAGCTTTCCATTACTGAAAGAACTTTCGGAATGGGATCAGTTTTTCAGGAGTTTAGCCGCTACATACAAACTACCTCTTTATCATATATACATAATTTATAAATGTTAACCACACTCGTGTGAAAAACGGCCATCGGCAAATAGGCTACAGAGGTAAACCATCTCATGGTGAATCAGGCCCCATGACGCCGTTATCTGCTAAGTGCTCAGTTATCTAATTTACACTACTATACTAAATATAATCCGTTACTTTCATCGCTATCGTCTAGTTCCGTCCAAAGACTGAAACAGTCAACATGCCATCGCCGATCAAAATATACAAAATCGACCTCAGCCCACCATCCCGGGCCGCCATGATGATGGCTGAACTACTCAAACTGAATTTTGTGACTAAAAACGTGGATCTTATGGCCGGAGAACACAAATCACCTGAATACATAGCGAAAAATCCCATGCATACTGTCCCTCTACTAGAAGATGGCGATTTTCTTCTCGCAGATAGCCACGCAATCATTTTATACCTGGTCTCCAAATATGGAGGTGGACAACAATCGAAATTGTACCCTAGCTGCGTGAAATTACGTGCGACAATCCATCAGAGACTGTTTTTCGAGACTTCGAACGTTGCTGGTGCAGCCAGGGAGGTACTGAATGGACTCATGTCTGGTCAAAATGCACCTACTGTGAAACAAATCGAACTTGTGAACGACGCTTATGGAATTCTGGACAAATACCTGCAGAAGACAAAGTACGTGGCCGCAGACCATTTGACGATAGCTGATGTGTCATTAGTTGCTGGTATCTCTTCAATCAATGTGTTGGTGCCGATGGATCAAAAATACACCAAAGTGCATGCATGGTGGAATTTGCTGAAGGAGGAAAATTGGTACATAAACGCAAATGCACCTGGATTGGCGCAGTATGAAAAATTGGTGCAATCAAGGTTGAAATGAAATACTGCTGCAGTGCTTAGATTGAATTGTTTAAAATGTTTATTTTATGAATCAAATATAAACTTAGTTACGTTATTTTAATAATAATATATTTTTAAGTAGTGTTTTTTCCCGGTTGATGGCAATTATAATATGTTACTTAAATCCTGGCTGGGTTCAGTTAACCTCTGCGTAATCTATAGTGGGTTTCAGGAGTGATAATATGCATAAAGACACAAAAAATACCAACCAGATAGCAATAGTTGCTGCGATTAGCCTTTAGTTCAGTGCAAACATCGACTTAGATAACATGCCGCTTAAAATATACAAAATGGACGCTAGTCCGGGCGTCTGAGCTGTTCTAATGACGGCTGAGCTTCTCAAATTAAACTACGTCCAACAAGAACTGGATCTTCAGAACGGGGAATACCAGAATATTTAGAGAAAAATCCTCTACATACCGTCCTTTTCTTGGAAGATGGTGAGTTTATGCTCTCTGATAGCCATGCCATTATCACTTACCTGGCTTCCAATTTCGGCGCTTAAAAAGCGACCGAGCGACCTTATACCCTAATGATGTGACTGTAAGAGAGACAATAGATTCCAGGAAGTATTTCGACACTTCCCACCAGCAAGCAGTTAGTGAAGGCAATGATAAATGATGGAACAGCCAGTCAATAACAAATTAAAGAATTTAATGAAGCTTACGAAATAATGGACAAATACTTGCAGAAAACAAAGTACGTATCTTGCGACCATTTGACGTTAGCTGGTGTATCATGTGTCGCTAGCATCTCCTCTGCGGATGTGTTGGTGCCTGTAGATGATAAATATCCAAAGTTGAACGCATGGTTACGATCACTTGAGCAAGAATATTGGTACGAAAAAGGGAATCAATTTGGACTGAAAAAGATGAAAGACTTTTTGAACTCAATTGGAATACAAACTGTGTAAAACTGAAATTAAAAACTATTCTTCATCTGCCTAGCCTTTTCCCAACTATGTTGAGGTCGGCTTCCAGTCAAACCGGATGCAGCTGAATACCAGTATTTTACATGGAGCGACTGCCTATCTGACCTCCACAACCCAGTTACTACTGGGAAATACGATACCCCTTGGTAAGACTGGTTGTCAGACTTTTTAGGCCACTGACTACTTTAACGACTGTCAAAGATCTTGAAATGACAGCCGGGACCAACGGCTTAACGTGCTTTCCGAGGCACAGAGGAAACTCGGTATATAATGGGTGGTCACCCATCCACAGACCAACCTAGGCAAGCACGGCTTAACCTAAAGATCGACCCGAGCGGCTGTTATTGTTTTAGCCACGAGCTCCTCAAAACTGAAATTAAAAACTATTACTTGTACAAAATAAATGGTTAGTATAATTATGTAAGTAATATTAAACTTAATATATAAACGCTTCTTGGCCTGATTTTGACTCATCCAAATATGAACTTATTGCCAGAAATTATAATTCAGTCATTCCTAACATTCTGAAAAAACCTCAAGGCAAGAAGGCCCTGGCTGTTCCTCACATCTACCGAAAGGTGCGACTTGGTCGCTCTGTCTGCCTTTCAGTGACAGCTGTTTTTCAGCAACTGTGACTAGAACTTAAATTCTGTTTGCTCACATTAAGATCGATCTTATAGTTGGAGAAAATAAGCCACCTGAATACCTGGCATAAAATCATGCATAGGTACATGAGCTCAAAACTAACCGTTACTTGCAGGGTCGACGGATCCCCAATGCGCCTGGCCCCTTTTTCTTTCTACAGAGTTTAAAGGAATCTGTTATGCCGTTTTTGTCTAATGTTGTATAGATAATGGTACGGAACCCTTCGTGCGCGAATCCGACTCGCACTTGGCTAGTTTTTTTAATTCCTTTGTACCCTATTTGTTGGACCACACGTTCAACGGTCAAAACGTGAAAAGGTACCTGAGACGGGACTTCCGAAGTTCCTTGACTTTTGAAGTCATAACATTAGTATGAACACTTCTTGCCTTTGCACTGACAACATTGTCGCGGTAGCTATAATGATAAATGATGTTTATTTTGCAATTAGGTTTTTACAAACACTTTTACACGTCATGTTTTTTAAAGCTAGATGGGGCCGGTGTTTCGTACCTGACTACTCTGAGAAGAAACAGCCGAAAGAAACTCAGAGGTCATAGTCTCTTTTAAAGTCCAGACATAATCTTTGTTTACTCACATGAGGACTATGCAGATTAGTGTCTGAGATGGCCTTTGGAAGAAAGAACTACACAGATTTGAGTGGACCTGTCCAGTCAGTGCAAGCATTTGTCAGTTATCGTGAGCTCGACTTATAACTCAAGGTTTAATCAAACATTTATTTATGTAATGATGACCACCGCCGTCACCGCAATTTGTGTAACAGACTTGTCTGTCACAGCATAAATAGATTTTAAAAGAAATTCGTAATAGATTGCTTGTTATGTTTTATGTATTCGTCTGCTCAACAACGTTTAAAACGCAATGAACGTTGTTGTATTGTCAAAATAAATTAACCCACCGTCCTCAAACTTGAACGCCGAATCTGCGTCAATGACCTTAGCGCTAGGTTTAGCATCCAACCAAGCTTTAAATTGTGACTTTGGCTCGAACGTATGCGCTCCTACATATCATGGTATTTATGTCCTCAAGCGGGAATGACGGAACAATGCGATGTGTCAATTGGAGCAACAGTGTATGACTTATCAACACATCAATGTCATTCAGCAGTGGTGTAGCTAGTACGCCAGTTATGAAGAATTTTCATGTAATAGAGGGTGAGCCCATTGCCATAAATCCAGAAACAGTGGCTGTTACTGAGAAATTCCTGATATCACTTTGCACCTGACTTGGGAATCGAACCTTTTAAGTGTGAATTAAATAATATGAATAAAACTTTATACGGGTCAGACAATATCAACTCGCGAACAGTTCAACTCTATTGAGTTTCGGATTTAATAAACATTGCACAAGAATTACTACGACTAGGTTTTTATCTCTTAAAGCCTAGCCACTTATCTCGCTCGCTCGCCAACCACCATTTTATCACTACTAAATATAAGCAGTTAAAGTGATTACCGGCGTTCAGTACGGCGCTAACATTGAAACAGACAACATGACGATCAAAATTCACAAAATCGACGGCAGCCCACCTGTGCGGGGCGTGCTGATGACGGCTGAACTCATAAAGCTGAACTACGAACCAGTAGAAGTCGATTTCATGGCAGGAGAACATCTGACGCCAGAATACAGAGAGAAGAACCCTCTTCACTCCGTTCCTTACCTAGAAGATAACGATTTCCTGCTTGCCGACAGCCACGCAATCATCACATACCTAGTGTCCAAATACGGCGGTGACCAACAAGAGAAATTGTACCCTAAAGAATTGCAAGCAAGAGCGATTATCGATCAGAGGCTGTTTTTCGACACTTCGCTCCTCTTCCCATCCATAAGAGGGATTGTGAAGACTCTAACTGGTGGAGAAAGAACGTCACCGACGGAGCAGCAGATCAAAGATGTAAATGACGGTTATGAGATTTTGGACAAATACTTGCAGAAGAACAAGTTCGCGGCGGCCGACCATGTGACTTTAGCTGATGTGTCATTGGTAGCTAGCGTCTCTACTTTAGCTGCAGTAGTAGCAGTGGATGAAAAATATACCAAAGTGAACGCGTGGTGGAACTTACTAAAGGAAGAAGATTGGTACAAGAAGGGAAATCTACCTGGACTCATTCAGTTTGAAGGGTTTATTAAATCAGTGTTGAAGTAAATCAGTGATTGTGATTAATTATAAAAAATATGTTATCTTTTGTACCTAATTTAATTATTTTAATAAGTGCAAGTGGTTCATTTAAACTAAATGAAAAATTGTAAGTATTTTATATTTGATACAAAATTAAAGCTATTAAATGACAAATGACTATTAAAGCTTACATTAATTTAGTTTATATTAAAGTTGTGATATTTAAAAAAAACTGTTTATTTTCACATCCACAAATAGTAGAGCTCAAGTATCCGTTTCATATAAAATATTTTGATCCCGTTCCCGTAACCCATAGGAAATATCATTATATTTTAGCCAATGTATAAAACTTGACAAATTATATAATCAAACCTTCCTCGAGAACCACTCTATCCATTGGTGAAAACAGCATAAAAATCGGTGCAGTAGTTTTTGAGTTTATCGCGAACAGACAGACAGACACGGCGGATGACTTTGTTTTATAATAAATAGTGATAGTGTATTATCTATGGCATATGCTTCATTCAGTATTCTATGTAAAGCTGTTGCCATGTAAAAATCTGTTCATCAGTAAAAGACTGATTGCAATACCTAATAAAATTATACTTCCGAAAATTGATAAGTACGTATCATGTAGACTTGGCCGTGTTATCAGATACAAATCAATAGATTAAACTGAACGGTTGCGTAAGTAAAACACTAACGATGCTGTGGGTCGTCCACATAATGCAATTTATGGCAAGTAAAGAATTGTTTTCCATTACATCATTTTTGTGGCCTTACGTCTAAGTTCCTGTCTGTTGTATAGAAGAAGTTATTGGGAGCACAATGGCCAGAACGATGTCGTCCACCAAGGTTCGGCAAACATTTTGAAGTTTGCCATGCTGTGGGGTAGAACCAACCATTAGTCATTGTCGAAAAGATTTACTTGTCCAGCAATATACCTACCTACTAGGTAGGTTAGGTATTTATAGTTATTTCATGTTAAGGCACAGACAATCATCAATCAAAGGTAGCGATCAACCCAATACACAAATATATTAGAATGAAACCTCAGTCACCAATTCGTGATTAGTTAATCCGGGGGGAAGGGACACCGACCGAAAATGGTTACCACGTATTTACTCCATCATTCAGGAGATATGGCTTAAGATAGCAATGCAATGAAATATTTTTAGGTAATCGTGAGCTTAAGTAGATAAGGATGGTGTATAAATAGAAATCACTACATATCATGACGTCACGCTTTTATTCTACTAAGGGCATGGGCAGAGGTGTAGGTATAGTGACCTGTATTTCCGATTGAATAAGGGGTGATTTTTCGCTCAACCGAGCTCATTTTTAGATTATTTGATTAAACTGTGTAACATTTTGCGATGTAAAGATTGTTTTAGTTACCACCCAGACCAGTGGTGACAAATAGATGATGACATAGAAATTCACACAGTCTGTAATATCTAACAAGTATTTATGTTTGTGTATACATATATATGTCGGATCCAATCATTGGTATAGACTTAAAATTAATCGCAGTACGTCTGCGGTGACATCACGTGACCTACTTACCCACCACAGCGTTTCTACAGAGCCCTGATGTTTTCGGCTCATCGTAAGACGACGGTCAGTGTCTGATCGTGGCCGAGTTGAGACCTCTAGGAACTGGCCCGATTCATTGTATCCCGTGTTATTGTGTTAAGTTGTAATCTCAAGCACTTTATTAGTTTTGCTAGAAACAGTGTATCGCACCCAGTGTGTTTTCATAGCACGAAACCCATCGTGTGCCCACATAATGCTCGAGCCTAACGGAAGAAATCCTGACATTCCCGACATATAAGTTAGGACTGAGTAGTAGCCTCACTCAGTCCTAACTTCGAGGAAGTAACCTACCAATATGTATACGAATTGCTTCACACAAAAAAATGAAGCTTCATCTCTAACCTTTTGTCACTCTACCCACTCTTCTTTAGCTGGCCTATTTCAAGGCAATTAATGATCATAAAGATATCCTCTACTGAACAAGCCTGGCCAAAGCTTAGCCATCCTGTCCTTCATCATAGAGCCGATTCTCTTTATCAGTCAACTTCGTGGGAGGCCTCTGCACACTGCTCTGGCTCTGGCTCTGGTTCTTGTGCTAGAAAAACATGTATAATTTGAACTAAATAACAATTCAAAATATTATATTTCACGTAAACACACGTTCATATACATCATGGGCACTCGGTTAGTCGTTTTCTATTGAGAAAAACCAGCAAGAAACTGCATGGTTACTCTTTTATAACCGTATAAACATTCATCAGAATATAATCCGACGAACAACTGACTACCTATATGATTGTAGTATCTTTGCTTCAAATTGATTAGCAACAAAGGTACTTCAACCCTGCAAGTACGAAGTAAACACTCATCATATGCCCATAACAATAGAAAATACCTATATCTTATCGATTCGTAATAACATAACGTCCTGCCTGTAACCCGAAGGATTAGCCAGAAGTGTACCTAAAAGATGTGAAAAGACTCTTAACCAAGCCGGAAGGCACTTGTTCTCTCCATAATTGAGATTTTTTTTTTGTTCTAGACCATACCTGGGAGCCTTCTAGTTACGGAGATATTTGGGGACAAAGTTCCAACTTTTTCACCAGTTTTTTTTTAAATACATGTTTTTTATGTAAGATTTTTACTTTGAACAACTCCACGACCACCTTACTATTGAATCCATCCATCAGCACAAAGATTTGAGTGCGTTACATTGAGTCCTACCGTAACACGTGATTTTTCAGCCCAAAAAAAAAGTCGTTTCCCAGCACTAATTTTTGGGTAAAGTTACTTAGTTTGTTGTATATAATGCTTGGTTGACGGCTTCGTGAAGAGTCTGTTTACACCTTGTATAGTATACACCCACATTTCGCCTGTTAAGTTTTACTCCCGTGTCATCGGAGACAAGCCTATTATTATCAATAATTGAGCACACAATCTGATGAAAACAACAACATCACTTTGCCTGACCTAGGAATCGAACCCAGGACCTAATTCTCCGCAGTAGCATATTTGTCCACTAGACCAACCAATACCGTAATTACAATAGATAGAATAATCACACCATCAATATGCAAGTAATATGGCCCATGGCTCTTGTTATCGGCAATAGCATTATGGCCCATGACGGCCCATCTTCCACACATTTCTACTGCGTTTGGCAACAATAGAATATAATTGAGGAAAATGGTGACAATGGTGGCTCTAAGACACACGTTGACAAAAAGAATGGTACAATGTGGGGAGGGAATGGCCTTATTAGGAATGAAAGAACTTTGGGTAGTGCAGGCTAATGAGTGGGAGAATGGGGACAGATATCTGATTTACTAATGTAATGAATTTCTGCGAATTAAACAAAGAAGTTCAATTTGATTTAGATTAGTTAGTTACACATATTTATGTTAACACACACTTAAGCTGTGTAAATGTGTCTTTCTCCAATGCCTAGGCCACTTATTTATGAAACATAACGATTAGTTTAATGATTAAGGCGTGAACAAAGAGACACATTTACTGTCGCATGTATGCAAAGTATGAATCGGTAGTAGTAGGTTTCAAGAAAATGTTTGTGCTAGGGCTAATATATCGACATTTATAGGAAATGATTACTGCTCAGCCTACAGTAGTTCAATGCTTCTCCAATTGCACACAGTTCAGCACGATTCTCAGCAACTCTCATTCAGCTACTACTACTGCGGTGATCGTAGGTAAACCTCTGAAAATCGCAAAATTACGAGTACTACCTCCTACCTTAACAGCAAATTGGATCAAAAGATTAAAAGCAGCAAAAAAGTTAAAGTCTAATAAAAATGGCTTAAGCATAACTTCATTTAATTAATCTCGAGCTCACCCGTTAATAAGCGTAAACAACAGAGCACCCTGAGTTTAGGCACCACCCTATATAACGCGTATTTATAAAGGAAAAAGGGCCCAAATCGTAATGATATACGCAGTAGATTTATCCCGGCCGGTCCGTTTGTCAATGTTCACGGCGAAATTAATTACGGATCGGTCATGGGTTCGAATCCCGTGCCACGTATTTGAATGGTCATTTGGGATGGAAGTAATTAAGATAAAATATTGTTTTATTTGTCGGATTTGTATTGGAGAACGGTTACCATTTTGCGGGTAAACGCGTTTCTGTGCCGTTAATTTTTTCAAGCCAATATTGTTGATTTTATTTACGAGTTATTGAATGGGGATTGACAAATTGATGGGGATTAAGAGATTAGAGTGCGATCGATTGCGTTTGATGAAAATTGTGAAAAGATCCAAATTAAATTGGACGATATTAAATCGAGTTTAAATGGGCTCAATAGGCAGCTTCTATTTTGGGGTCTTCTCTTTTACTTGTTATGGCATAAAGAAGATTTTTCTATTCATAACCTCTGAAATAGCGATAAATCAATTGCGATTCTACAAAAAAAATTAAGCTGAAGGAAAAAACAGGCAATAATAAAACAATAGTCTCCAGGTTTATTAAGACTGGTAACTTCCTCAAAAATACCCACAAAGCTAATGCTTAACAAGTCTACTCCCCTAACAGAAAAATGTCCCCAGTCTAAAATAAAATGATTAAGTAACTTATTTTTGTTCAACCCCAAATTAGTACAAAGGCGGTCATAACAAGTTTTATAAAAAAATTAGTAATAAAAGTTGTAAAAACGGAGCGAACTCAATAAAAGGGATGTTTCTACCCTCGGGCGTTGGCACCCACCGGGATATTTTCAGAAACACAACCCCTAAAGGGAAAATCCTCGGGGAAAATCTAGTTGTCTATAAGTGGAGACAGCATGCTACATTATTTAACAGGGATAGCGTTTATTGGTGCAAAATAAAAAAGTATCTATCTCAGCCGTATTCTTAAAAATTCATTGTTTTTATTTATTTATTTAATGAAAATGAAATTACAGGGGTATTCCTTGATTCTAAACTCGCCAAACTTTTAAGTTTGATGGCGACTAAATTAATGAATTAGCGAATGACACTGATCTGCATTTAAAACTCACTGTGCAACAACTAGACAACAGTCATTCTGGAATTTTAGTTTCCAAAGTCTACTTCATCAACTTCTACCCATAGACACAATCCTATAGCCGAAGAGAGAGTGGAGGACTATGTTCACTAGTGGAAGTCTCAATGATATATATACCAGTAGTACCCTGTCGTTGGTGGATGCAATGATCAGGGCTAAAAATTACTGCCGTTTAATTGGGAAGGACTTGTCGAAAAACTGTGTAATAGAACAGGCTCAAAATGTAAAAATATCGGTGAGTCGTTTGAAAAATTATATTTGGTTCCAGGTACTTTCTACCATTCGGCGTTCAAAAATGTGTTTTGAAACAATTTCAAATCGATGGATCGGGACGGTCTCCAAACTCCAAAGACTGCCACGGTCACCCTACGTATAAGTAACAAATATATCGTGGCACCTTTCTTTGTTTTCCACACAAACTCGGCCGTTGGCCTGAGTTATCGTTGTCTTACCTTCGACACCCCCTCCGCCCCTCCCTGTGCGAGCTTCACCCCCCCGGTCATTTGTCATGCCTGCAGTTATGTTACGTTATTGATTGTTATGACTTGAGGACGCGCTGGTATCATGTGGGCAAGTGGTCAAGGGTCTAGTGCTAGTGGCTGGTTTGGTAAGTAACACCCCACACCAGTAATGTTCACTGCAACCCATTTTGGGCCAGATCATCTGAACACTATTTTTTCCATTTAAACCAAATTATGAATCGCCTTATAGTAATACTCATGCCGATTGAGAGGAGCTCAGTCATGGTTTTAGAATTGAAAGTATCATCCACAGCCCGACCACCCTCGGCATGATATACACAGCTGACTTATTTGCCACGTCGTCGACTAGACAGCTAGACTTACATAGGTTTGTGTTTTGTAACCTGTTTCCCGTGCTTCTAAAACAGAACCATAGCTGCATAGCACATTCTATACATCACATTCGAAAGGGTTCTGAAGGAAATTCCTTTTCCATTGCTTCTTGTCTAAAAATTTTGTCCGCTCTGCAGGGTAAATTACGCAATGAATGTGGTTGAACAGTCGCAATTAAAGATGTTGCCATTGAACGTGTGACATACAATTACCCAACAGGTCGTACAAGCACATTAGTTGGCCATAGCAGACTTATTTGAACACACAAGTTTAATCAAGTAAAGAATAACTAAGCTTAGCAAAATATTAAGCCTAGAAGTCCGTAGCAACAAAACCTTATCTAGCAAAAATACCAGCCTGAATGATTACCAGCACTTCCGCACTTGAGCGAACAAAACACAAATATGTTTGTCATAGTTAGCGACGGGGGGCGGCCCAGAAATAATTACCTAATAAAGATTTCTGATACGGCACTGTTACAGGGAAAAGCTATTATCTGGTCGGCAGGCTGGGGAAGTGGGGGAGGGGGGGGGCTGTCAACGCCAGGAGTTTTGATGAACACACGTAGTAATGCGCGACTGATTGTTTGGAACGCTGCTGCTGCGATTTCTTGGTAGTTGGCGTAAATATTGTTAGAAGATTCTTATGTCGGATTAGTGTGGGATTGTCACCAGAAATAGGTGTATTCATGATTGACAACCGTTTTACAGGAGCAGATGGTTTTGTTCGTGACGTTAACTATTACTGATTACTACGTACTTATAAAACTTTTTGTACTAAGAACTGCTTAATTATGCGTATTTTATGACATTCATAATGGTCACATTTCAACAGTAGAGACAGTGCGATTTGTAGGACTTTGACACTTCCATAAGCGGCTCGGGTGATGTGATAGTTTGTCAAATTGCTCATTAGTTATTTCTGCCAATTACGATGTACCTATGCAAGCGCAATTTAAAAAAAAATCCCACATCTCACACCTTTAAATTTACACCACAGCTCACAGCAAAAATTACACAACAGGAGAACTTGATTCGAAGAGAGTTGATTGTTCCTTCAAAACTATCTAAGGTTTCTGTTTACCACATAGTGTGTAGCACACGGCTTACACGGATAGGGTAATGTAGGTCGGTTGGCGGTTGGCCTCTTTCGCAAGAGTAATAAAACACGTTGAATCACAAATAATCACTATAATTCTTGATTTGCACACACAATAAACTGGTAACAATAATTTACAAGAACACAAACAACGGTAAAGAATATAAAGAGCACTTATGACTAACAATAAACTGACTTGATTAACACTACGAAACTGTCTGACTTTTATATTACGCGACGGGCATAGCAACGTTACAAACGACTTAAAGGTGGCTGAATTATGAAGACGACTAACTCTATTTTTACAAGGCGCCCCTATTTATATCTTGAACTCGGTAGCGCAAGTAGCGAGCAAACCAATATTTTCCCGCCCTTTTAAACCACTCACATTAAGGTATTACCGTGGTAAAGTCCATTTTTTATAAAAGGGCGGGGCTTATTGTTATTGCGCAGTACGAACACCTGTGTACATAACGACGTCATGCGGTGTCAGGTTACTTTGTTATGCCTACTTTGCTGATGCAATACTGTTTCTCTCGCTATTTACTTACATATTTCATTATATGCTGATGTCACACTTTCACAGTTTGTTGTTGTGACCTTTTATTCCAACATTATGTACTTTTTGGTATTGAATTCTAGGTATTTACCTCTTTTTCAGAGCCTTTTTCATAAAACATAAAGTATATAAGGCAAATTATTGCATGACAAGATTACATGAATTAATATTATAGTTATGGCAGTTGTGGCTACATGATTCAACTTATATATCTAATGTAAATCGAGTTTTAATGATATTTGTCAACTGCCTTCAAGGCAAAATAGTCTTTATGTACATGTCAATAAGGACCACATTGGCCTGCTTTATTTTTACATAGATTGTTTGAGCTCAATGTTATTGTGCTTCGCCTACATTCCACCCCCTGTAACAGGGTTCCACCGCATTACACATTTTCAGCGGGAAGCACAATAATCTTGGCTACGGGCCGACGCAGGACCCCATTTTTAGTTCTTACGTCTACTACACGTATAATACCGTCACTACCGTGATACACTGACTCTATTACACCCTTGGTCCACGCACTGCGTTCTTTGGCGTTATCTATTATCACTACTACGTTTCCTATACACACATTTGGCACATTATTGGCCCACTTTTCACGCCGTTGTAGCGTCGGGAGGTACTCCCGCAGCCAGCGCCGCCAGAACATGTCGGCGAGCGCGTTGACACGTCGCCACTGCCTGCGGGAGTCGATGTCTGCGTCGTCGCTCGTGGTGAACGGAGTACTCCCGGACGCAGTGCCCAGGAGTAGATGGTTCGGCGTCAAGACCACAGGTTGGTTGTGGTCGTCGTACACATAACTTAGCGGTCGACTGTTCACGACCAGCTCTGCCTCTGTGAGAAGGGTGTAAAAGGACCTCCTCACGAGGTGCTCGCTCTTCTTGATTACTCTCTGCTTGGCACAACCTAATTAAATGATAATGTGCCCCCTCTAGGTCGCCCGCACGTAGCTCGGCTGTTGTTCTTTGTTTACGGCAGCGCCCAATGAAAATGAGCACGCGTGCCATCACGCGCTGAGTCCGCGGCCACGATGAATACCGCTCGTACTGTATGAGCGGCGTTGCAGGCGCGATAGTCGTGTGGACCCGCTGAATGCGCTCGAGGTCTGCCTCCGCTGCCTCATGCTCGTGACATGCCGGCCACTGCTCCTGTGAATTGCGCAAAAACAAAGGGCCCGAGAGCCAGTCTGTGTGCTTTTCAGGCCAACACATCCTGGTTGCTTTATCAGCTGGGTTGTCCTCGGAGGGGACCCAGCGCCAGTTGCCTCTGTCTGATAACCTATCTATCTCAGCTAATCTATGAGAGACAAATCTCTGAAACTCTTGCGCGTCAGAGTTAATCCATTTTAACACAGTTTTACTGTCCGTCCAAAAAAACTTACTTTTAATATTTAACTTTAGTTCATTTTCAGCAGTCTCTGCTAGACGGCATGCTAAGACTGCTGCTTGTAGCTCTAGCCTTGGTATAGAGACTACCTTTTGTGGTGCTACTCGCGCTTTCCCTAGTAGCATGACGATTTCCCTGTTTCCTTCAGAGTCTAGCCCTACCAAATACGCTACTGCGGCGTAAGCTAGCTCGCTAGCGTCCCCGAACACATGTAGTTCTAGGTGATCGGGATTTAAACCGTACCACCGCGGTATCTTAACTTCAGACAATTTACTTAAATTATGTAGCCATTTAAACCATTCCTTGGCATCTTTTTCTTTTAAGAGTTCGTCCCACTGGATTCCCGATTTCCACACTCTCTGCATCAGTATGCGTGATTGTATGACGCAGGGATATAGGAAACCCAGTGGGTCGTATATTGACATAATTAAGCTTAAAAATTGCCTCTTAGTAGGCACTACGTTACCGTTTACAAGTTCTAATGGTAAACGTTTAAATGATAAATCAAAACCTAACGTGTCCTCCCTAGGTGACCAAATTAAACCTAGGGTCCGTTCTACGGTGCCTACACCCTTTTCTAATGCCACTCTCTCAGGCATGTTTAATTTTAACTTCTCCTGAAGCTCTGACGAGTTAGTGACCCACCCCCGTATTATGAATCCACCGGAAGCGTGTATTCTGGTCACCTCCTCAATCAGTCTGTTGGCCTGTTCCTTTGTCCATGCACTATCTAAATAATCGTCCATGTAATGCTTGGATCTAATCGCTTCAACAGCCTCAGGATAGTCCTCCCTAAACTCGTTAGCATTTTTATTTAATATAAAAATAGCCGTAGCTGGCGATGACACTGCACCAAATATCATTGAGTTCATCGCGTATATCTCTGGTTCTCTATTACGATCAGCGCCTCTCCATAAAAACAATTGAGCGCCTTGATCTTCTGACCTAATTTTGATTCTCATGAACATATCAGCTATATCCCCTGAAAAGGCTATGGGGCCTATTCTAAATTTCAATAAAATACCTAATAATGAGTTTAACATGTCAGGTCCCGGCAACAAATTGTCGTTTAAACACGTACCGTGAGATACGGCAGCTGCGTCGAACACTAAACGTAATTTCCCTGGCTTGTTAGGGTTTACAACACCAAAATGTGGTAAGTACCAAATCGGAGAGCTATCTAAATCACCCTCTATCTTTCGTGCATAGCCCTCCGATAATAATCGTTCTATTTGTTTAGTGTACGACTCAGCGAACACAATGTCTTTGTCCATTCTTTTCTCTATGCCGTACAATCGCTGCCGGGCTTGACTGTAATTGTTAGGCAATTGTGTATTGTCGTGCCTCCACAATAGACCCACTTCCCATTGTAACTTATTGTGCGTGCGGCGGCTAGTATTGTTTAGAATATCTATTGCCCTTTCAACGTCTTTGTGTTTGCGAGTACTTTGTGAAATTCCTATTGCTTCTAATTCAAATTGAGACTTGACTAAATTATGCAACTCAGGAAGGGAAACAGTCATGTAATTTACGGACTCGATACCATTAATATTATTTAGTGGTCCATGTACGACCCAACCTAGCTTAGTAAGTGAGGCAACTGGCTTACCAGATCGCCCTCGGCGGATGTCCTGGCCGACGAGAAGCTCCCAGTTGTCCTGGCCGATCAGCAGCAGCGGCTTGGCACCCTCCATTTCAGCGCAACCCAAGTCGCTGAGGTGGGCGTTGTCACTCAACATTGCGGACGACACTGTTTGTGTTGGTAAATTAATGTCCACCATCGTACGGCACTTAATGTTGTGGATTTCACCGTTAGGACCTTTCACTTGCACTTTCACTACTCGCGACGTTAAGTCAGTTACTCCGTGGCCGCCCGCGGTTTTCAACAGTAGCGGCACTCGCGGACCCGGTAGGTTGGTGGCGAGCGAACTATCAATCAGTGACACTGTTGCACCATCATCTAACAAGGCGTAGCACTGTTTCTCGTCACCATTCTTATAGTTCAAAGTTACCGGTATTATCTTCAGTAGGGCTGTAGCTCTCCAATCCCCTATGTTGGTTACACTTTCTTGTTTCGGTTTCTTGTCTGCGTGTAACAACATATGATGGCCGTAACCGCACGTTTCACATCTCTTGGCACGACAAAACCTCTTAGGGTGTTTTCTTATTAGACACTTAAAACACATGTTCATTTCCTTTATCTTCTCCCAACGTTGTGAAACATTTAACTTTTTAAATTGCTCACATTCTTCAATGGTGTGCTCTTGCTTGCACATTACACATTCTTTAGGCGCGTTAACTTCGTCGCTTTGTGTATATACACGTTGCGCCATCTGTTGTCTATTTACAAAAGGACGCACGTTGTTCGCTGCTCGGGGTGGGCCTGCTGTATGTCTCACAGGGCCTTTAGACGTACTAGCTTCATTCATCGTAGGTTGTACATAGTATGATGATGATCGTGCTAGGTGTACTAGAAAGTGCGATACTATTTCCAGGTTTGGTGACACTCTCAAGTCCACCCCCTGTGTGTTATCCAAGCCCATGGCAAAGTCACCATACTGCGATCGTTGTATGGGAGTCAATTTGTTTAACAACTCAGTTACTAACTGTGGATTGTTTAAATATCCCTCCGCACGTATATTTTTGAGTAACGAGACACAATTTCTTACGGTAGTCGAAAACTTCCTTAACTCGCGGCAACTTTCTGTTACTCTAGGTAAATCTCTGACCTTTTTTAGAGCACATTGAAGTACTAAGGTAGGGTGACCAAACTCCTCCTCTAGGGCACGCATTATTGCCGATGGGTCAGTGGACGTGCGTAATAAGTCCTCCACCGCAATCTTCGCCTCACCATGCAGTGAGGTTTTTAGACGTGCTAGATTTTCATGTGCCTTGAAGTTATACAACTCTGTTGTGTCCCAATACATATTTCTATAAGAAATCCACTCTGCGGGGTCTCCATTAAAATGAGGCAACTCATACGCCTGTCTAGGTACCGGCCGCGGTCGTGCCATGCTCGTTATTGCCTCTGCCAGTTTATCGAACTTATTTTCTCTATCCCCTGAATAATCACGCCGCCTTTCTGTTTCACCCACTCCGCTATATCTCTGCCGCTGTGTATCCGACTCGAGAGTCGATACTCGAGGTACACTGGCGGCCGGAGTAGTAAAGACGGGATAATTTTCAGGTAATGTAAATCTCACTGCCGTCGACACTGGCGTGTACAAAGGCGTAGCAGGCGTCATTACATGGGACACCGCTACCGACACAGGGTTATTTATCAACTGTGATATATTTAGCTCTCTAGGCACGGCCGGTACACGGTAAGCACTATTTTCAATATTTAGCGTACTTACGTTTTGCTCTCGGGTTACAGATGTCTCACGGGGCGCGGCCACTTCAACAGGCGCGCGGGACACAGACGGCGTACACAACACTGTATCTGTTTGCGTAACTTGGGGCGTTGTTTGAATCCATTCTTCAACGCGCTGCGCCGTGTCGACATCCGAGTTTGAGTCGTCACCACTGTCGGCAGTCGCTTCTACCTCGGCGAGCTCTGCCTGTACCCTCTTCCTCAGGAGGTTCTCCTTTAGTTGCACCAACTCACGTTCAGCTTCGTACTCGATCCTTTTTCGTAAGAATTCCACACTCTTGCGGCTATTCTTAGATGAGCCCTTGCTGCTGTGTACTGAGCCGCGGCGCCTTCTCGCTGCCTGCGGCCCTCCCTGACCCTCTGACGTACTTCTACTGTGGTCGAATACTGGACCACCCGTCAGGGGTATATTGGGAATCGATGTTGATGCCATCGTAGGTGCTATGGACGGCGAACCCGGCGTCTTTTCGGACGGTAAGCCCGAGTCCGAGACGTCCCTCCTTCGTCGCGTACTCATCTCTTCAGCCAGTTTCTTGAGCTTACTGCGCGTTGTCATGGCACTCTTTTCACTCATGATTACTCTTTATGACCCTGATCCGGCTCTCGAAGGACCAAAATGTAGCACACGGCTTACACGGATAGGGTAATGTAGGTCGGTTGGCGGTTGGCCTCTTTCGCAAGAGTAATAAAACACGTTGAATCACAAATAATCACTATAATTCTTGATTTGCACACACAATAAACTGGTAACAATAATTTACAAGAACACAAACAACGGTAAAGAATATAAAGAGCACTTATGACTAACAATAAACTGACTTGATTAACACTACGAAACTGTCTGACTTTTATATTACGCGACGGGCATAGCAACGTTACAAACGACTTAAAGGTGGCTGAATTATGAAGACGACTAACTCTATTTTTACAAGGCGCCCCTATTTATATCTTGAACTCGGTAGCGCAAGTAGCGAGCAAACCAATATTTTCCCGCCCTTTTAAACCACTCACATTAAGGTATTACCGTGGTAAAGTCCATTTTTTATAAAAGGGCGGGGCTTATTGTTATTGCGCAGTACGAACACCTGTGTACATAACGACGTCATGCGGTGTCAGGTTACTTTGTTATGCCTACTTTGCTGATGCAATACTGTTTCTCTCGCTATTTACTTACATATTTCATTATATGCTGATGTCACACTTTCACAGTTTGTTGTTGTGACCTTTTATTCCAACATTATGTACTTTTTGGTATTGAATTCTAGGTATTTACCTCTTTTTCAGAGCCTTTTTCATAAAACATAAAGTATATAAGGCAAATTATTGCATGACAAGATTACATGAATTAATATTATAGTTATGGCAGTTGTGGCTACATGATTCAACTTATATATCTAATGTAAATCGAGTTTTAATGATATTTGTCAACTGCCTTCAAGGCAAAATAGTCTTTATGTACATGTCAATAAGGACCACATTGGCCTGCTTTATTTTTACATAGATTGTTTGAGCTCAATGTTATTGTGCTTCGCCTACATAGTGTGTTGGAGTGATTCTTGAGAAGTTGGCAACTATAAATTAAGCCGTTTGATTCCATGTATTTGGAACATGGCCTTTATGTGAAATCTGTAATTTGTAGTAATTTATTTTGTGTAGTTCTGTAAACAACACAGAACACGTCCCTATCAATACACATATCTCCCGTAACAGTTTCCATATACACAAAAACCGACCAAGTGCGAGTGGGACTCGCGCACCGAGGGTTCCGTATAAACTTACCGTACAACCGTAGGTATATTGTTTAAACTACATATTTGCGGTTTCTTTTTTTGGCGTTGAGAATAAGAATTGTCAATTTTGGTTAAAAGCAAGGTCTTAAGAGAACATTCCGAAAAAAAAAAGAAAATTCAGGTAAATTTTGGTACTTTCAAGTTTTCTAAATCTAAATTGCATATCATATCTTTTTATCGTGTTGACTCAGGACCTTGATTTTTATACACCTAATAGGGACTTAAGATGTCAGTATCGGGTATGAATTTCAACTTGCTAAGTCCACCCGTTCCTGAAAAAATCGGTGGTGACACACGGACAGACAGATGGACAATAGAGAGATCTTATAAGGGTTCCTCTATTACCTTTTGAGGTACAGAACCCTAAAAAGTAAATTTAATTTATAATTATGTAATAGACAAAAGATAAACAAAACATAGTTACGTAACGAATAAAGCCAGAAGCTGTCAATACCTCATGTTGTTGTAGGAACGGAATGTTATGATAGATACGTGGAATGAAACGTAAAGAGGAATGACCGAATGACAGATGTAAGAATAGAGAGAAGACGAACGACGTTAGTAACAAAGACATGAGAAAATAAAATTCAAGTTTAAAAGAAAATCAGTGCTTTTATTTGACCTACATCGAACAAATGCCACATATTTTATCACACATGTCTTGGTGTTATAATTAATTTACATTCTATTTTTTTGTCATCAGTGGTGCGTAGCAATTTAAAACATAAGGCCATAAAGTCTATAGTTATTCATTAATAAGTAATAAACTATACAATATAACCAGTAATCTCTAATTAGTACCAGTACTAACTGCTGCCATTCAATTTATCACGTGCTGGTATTAAACAGTTCACTAAGGCTGTTTGCAGACATACAGCTGCCAAATCTGATATAATGGCTTGTTTAAGAAAAAGAGTTTTCCTGGTTTTTTTGTGGATTTGAAGGTCTTTATTTCAGGTGGTCTTTGATTCGCACAACACACTTTCGATAAATAAAAAGGAAAAAAGAAAAATCCAAAGCACAAATAAAGCGCATGTTTCAAAATATTTAAATAAAAAAAAGCCGTAAAAATAGTATACAGGCTGTTTGGGACACCGACGCACAAACTCTTATAATTCAATATCCTATTATATTCTGAACCACACACACACACATACATTTTTCATTGTAAATTTTAAAAAAGAACAGCCGTTTCTTACAAAAGTGGTAAAGGGTGTAAAGAGACTCTTAACAAAGCCGAAAGGTACTTGGTCTACCCGTAATTGCGACCATTTTTTTTGTTCTAGACCATACCTGGGAACCTTTTAGTTACGGAGATATTGGGGGTCACAGTTCCAACTTTTTCACAAGTTTTTAATTTAAGATTTTTACTTTAAACACCTCCAGGACCCCTTTACTATTCAATCCATCCATCACCACAATGTTTTGAGTGTGTTACATTGAGTCCTACTGTAAAACTTGATTTTTAAGGCCAAAAAAAAGTCGTTTCTCAGCACTATTTTTTGCGTAAAGTTGCTTAGTTTGATGTACATAATGCTTGGTTGACGGCTTCGTGAAGAGTCTGTTTACACCCTGTATACCTACACGGTCAAAATGTAAGGAAGGGCTATTTTTTTAAAATTACGATGAAAAATTTGACCCTAACTAACACAAAAAAGTTGCCAAAATAAAAAGTTTTACAAAAGGTCCTATTTGAATTAAAAATACTAACAAGATCCCTTAAATAACGAACCATAAGTTTGTTTAGTAGGAAGGGTCAAAGAAAAGGTACAAATACAATACAATTATTTATATTCATATCCTGATTTCGATAACGCTACAACAACACAATTATTGCACCAAAGTTTTACGATTCATTAAAGATTTCATCTTCAATTGAGTAATGCCAGCCTACCCACTATGTTTTTCACACCTTCAATATTACCTTACGATTATACTAAGAAGCAAGCCCTGGTACAAGTTAGAACATCATTAACATAAGAAATCGACAGGTCGTTGCATTAATCTCAGATTTCTATTAATTTATTTATCATCAGCTGAGGTCGGGCGATGGTGGCGCCATCTGTCCGGGTCTTTATGCTAATCTTATGAAGAATATAGTTTATAAATATGTATGAGATTAATTTTCTTAGTAATCATGTGATCTATTGATGGAGAGATTAGAGATTTTAATTAGTTACCGGGTATCTGATTAAACAGGTACTTTATAACAGTAAGCTAATCTAGATGTTTATAACATCGTGCCTAGTGTCTAACTAGCCTAATAGGTAGAGATCTAGTGATTGGTACAGCTCTGCCTAAAATATGGCTACATTTCACCAGTTATGCAATAGTATAACAGGTGAAATGAAGCCATATTTCACCAGTTCACCACACACCATTCACCAGCCAGAAATGTAGCCATACTTTAGGCAGAGCTGTACCAATAGGCTATTGCCTATTGCCATAATCCGGGCACAAATTTAAACTCTGATACTCAGAAATTCCTGACGGTAAAACCCAATTACTCTACCCGACCTGGGAATCGAACCTGATACCTCTTGCTCAGTAGTAGCGCTTGCGACTACAAGTTAAATATAATTGAACAACAATCGCGCCTCTTGCAACGAGCCTACGGCCGCTGTACCAAATGTTGACTCAAGCAATATGGCACCAAGGCACAAAGGGCTTATTGTGATCACACTGCCACGGGCTGAATATACCCACAGACGACCACCACCACAGACTTACTTGGTACACAAACATATGCTGCCGGTACTTGGTCAGCTGCACGATGTACCCGCTTTTGGTAAGGAGTACTAAAGTAATATTCCTAACTTAACATCATGTTCTGGTGGCTGTAAAATCATGTATAGAATTTATGGTAAGTTTGCGGGGCGACAGCCCTTATATCATGTGAACATACACAAACTAAGTTACCTAAAACTGCTGTATACCTTAACGATTCTAAGTTGTTGTGAAAAATTAGTTGTCTAAAACAACAGGAACCAATCACATTTACAAATGTTAAGTGCAGACGTGGCCAAATTCAAAACTAACCTCATTTTGTTTTCCCAATACAATTTCGTGACGATTTCATGAAAAAACTTTAATCACGAACAACTGTCTATCAGTTTCATTCTAAAACTAAAACTTAGGACTGCAGTTGACGAGATTTGCTAACCTTATAACCAATCTTAGAGTGGACTTAATTGACTTTTCATAAATACGCACTATGATCGAAGACCCCTTGGCTACTTAAGTTTTGTCGACTAAATTGTATGTCTGTTTAATTCGACGCTCGACTCAGTGCGTTAAAGTTCTAAGTCCAATGGCGAGATTATTTTGACAATAATTTAGCCGTCGCCTAGTGCTAAAGAAAACAGCTATTAGTCGCCTGACAGATAGTCTAGAAATCACAATTCTGACATAAACCCATTACGATAGCAACACCTGGAAATAGATTCACACCTGTCAAACCAATTTGCAAATCATAAAAGACTCTATTTCTAAAAGTGCTAAGTGCTAACTGACAATGGCGCTATAATTAAAACAAAATTAAAGAAAGAACACTTCTGTTCATTCGGTTTTAATATTTGTACGCCATTGGCCTATGTTTAGCAAATAAAAAACTTTTAGACACGTTATTTTAAATTACATGGAGAAATGCACCTTGCAACCATAAATTCTGTAGTAAAATATTGTGACCACACATTATTTAAAGTTTGATAGGAATCTAGATTGAATCTAGTTATTATTTTTTATGGTGTGCTTGTAACCCTGTGCAATTACCAACACATTTAATCAAATTAAAGCTATTCTAGTAAAAATGGAGGAACAAACCATGTAGCCAAAGATGAATTTATGACTGCAGGATGTTTTCGTCTAAAGAAATTGTAAACAAAGGTATTTTTAGGAGTAAATTTCAGCCATTTCAGTCATTTTGAGCCATTTTGAGAATTAAATCACTGTCTATAACGACGTTGGACACGGCTGCACACATAGTATCCGTCGTTTAGAGTGTGTTTTTTTTAGTAACGTTAGAATGGATCTTGTAATTTGATCTGAAATAAAATATTTATTCTTATTATAAGACCACTAACTACCGTGCAAACGGGGTACTTAATGTCATGTCCTGCGGTGTCTTGTTGGTTGTTCATTACAGAACTGATGGACGGTACTGAAGGCGTCAAATAGTGGCTCTATTAGATTGCCACCGACACGCCATGAAGACATATTCGTAGATAAAACGGGTTTCCTGGGGATTACGCTTGATTCAAGGCTATAATGGGGTTCTCATTTAAGTACTCTTGCAGGGCGGCTATGTTCCGCTGCATACGCTATTAGAAAAATCCGTCAATTTACTAATGTCGATACCGCGAGACTGTTCTACATATTTTAGTTACTCTCATAGCATAATGTCTTATGGCATTTTGTTATGGGGACGGGCTGCAGACATTGAGTCTATATTTATTCTGCAAAAAAGAGCCATCAGAGCCATATATAATCTTCGTAGGCGCGATTCTCTAAGGGAACTGTTTAAGGAAATTAACATCATGACGGTACATTGTCAATACATCTACGAAAACATAATGTGCGTGAGAAAAAATCTACATCTTTTTAATAAAAGAGGTGACAGACACAATTGCAGTACTAGAAATAGGGACCAATTAGTTCAGCCAGGCTTCAGACTCGCTAAAGTAGACTCATCTTTCATGGGGTACTGTTTGAGATGCTATAATAAAATTCCACAAAGTATTCTTGAACTGAATGAGACGAAATTTAAAACATGCATTAAACGTACACTATGTAAGCAAGCATATTACAAGTTGGACGATTATATCACTGTTAAAAATGCTTGGCTCAATGCCGGTCCTGCTCGACAAGGACAGGGGCGCATAAATGGATAGCATTAAACTGTATTGTTGGAGTTGCTGAAGATTGTGCAACTATCTTTGCATTGTTTAAATTCAATCTCTTTAGTATTATATAGCCGCATAGCCCATATTGTGTGAGTACTATGCACCAAGCTATCGTTCACTGGTAACCTACTCTTTTCTTGACTTGAATGTGCCCTGGCGGTTAGGAGTATGTCATGCTCACTCAAAGGTCTCGCTGATGGTGGCGCGCGTGTCGGATCATTTAGTTCCCTTCAAAATGGTTGAGTTGAATGGTGCTGATACATGCGTCATGTTGTCATCTCTTGGTTGTCACGGCTTATTTGTTTTTTTTTTTTTTGTTTTTTTTGTTTTTACTATGGACACTTTTAACGTGCTCACTCACTCACGCTACATCGTTCTCACATACCATCTCAACATGAATGATGTAACCAAGGTTTTTGTAAAAATATACTGATTTAAAAGAGTGTCCATGGAGTGTCTTGCCCGTTCTTCTACATAGAGATCTACGCTAGGGATTGGGCAACTACAGTACTTTCACAGTTTTTATGCCTTGTGACTGGGACTGTAGCTTCATTACATTGTTATCTTGTCTACAATTCAAAAGTGCCTGTAACTGGCCTACTTGAAATAAATGCTTTGATTTTGATTTTGAGACGAAGACCGTAAAAATACCTCAAAATTGGCTCAAAATATAAACAAAACTTCTCCATAACAGAAGTAAACAAAACAGCAATTACTTCAGATACTAATATTCTACTTACAAGAAATGGAAACATGATTTAAAGTTGTGTCATTGAGATAATGGAAGGCCATCCCAATTTAATACTAGAAAATAATACGACCGAGATGCAAAATCGACATTCATTACTGGTTCTAAGTTGTTGAGCGGATGGCTCGTAGTTATAGAGAGGCAGTGGTTGATGTTATCGAGGTTATGGTAGCGTGATGGTATGGTGGGTTAGGATCTATTACGGCGCCAGATGGCGACCAATCGACCGTCAATGTGCCACTGAAACTGCGTTTGCGCAACTGTAATTTGTAAGGAGATTCTATAGAGATGTTAGAGCTTTTAATTGTATTAAGAATAAAATGACGATTTAGACTCGTTCCTGACTGATTGGCCAGAGGAGGCAAAACACCGGGAGAGTTGGAAGAGAACGGGGGAGGCCTTTGCCCAGCAGTGGGACAGAACAGGCTAATGAAAAAAAAAAAAAAAAAAAAAAAGAATAAAATATGTTAAATTGTAAAGACCACTTATAAATTGATGAGAGTAAAAAAATATTGTAACCTTTACTAACTATCTATTATTCTAGTACACACACTTTGCCATGAAAATGACTTCCTTACGGGACTGGCCTAGCATTCAGCTAATCACGTCTGTAACATTGCACCTATGCTTTTTTTTGGACGGGAAATCATAAAACGACTTCTCCCACTCTGGGCAGAGCGGAAGGGAGTTTCAGACTTGTATTGCCTACCTTCTTCCTTGCCCTTTGTGTTCCAGGGCCGCGGTATCTCTTTCGAACAGTCCCACAGCCTTGGCAGGCATCGGCCCTTGCGGGCCCCTCCCTTGTTAGAAACGAAATCGGTTATATTGATTAATAGTGTACAAAAGAACAAAAATATAATTATTATATTGACTATAAAACACCAAGCTAGTGAAACTCGACAGGCGTAATGACTATCGACATTTAAATATGGTAAAAGACTACAATAAATATCCTGTACAGATAAAGTATGATTTTCAAGAAATGAAAGGCTTTGTTTGGTTTCCATCAACCTATTTACAAGAAGCTCCATACTAGCTCAAATCAGAGAAGGAAGATAGAGAGGTCTTTGCCCTGCATCCTGCAGCGGAACGCTATAGACAACTTACGTAATGATGACATTACACTTACATCTAATCTTACCTACTTACAGAACTAGGTGTCCTAATCTCCAGCGGTATCATCATCTCTAGAGCATGCGCGCCCCGCCCCGCGCCACCCGCGCCCCTCGCGCGCCCAAAGCGTGACATTTAACACAACGAGTGACTCAACTAAAACTTTAATAGTTAGCTACGTACTAACCTCTGCTACCTAGGGTTGCCACTAGTAGTTCTGAAAAATTAGGGTTTTGGAAGGAACTTATTAAAAAATGTTCCTTGTTCTGATATTGTGTTTGTGAAGCTCATGATGCTTATTTTTTTCCGGGGTTGGCTTCCAGTCTGACCAAATGCAGCTGAATACCAGTTTTTACATGGACTTTGTAAATTGGTGAGACTAGTTTTGACTACCAACTTAATATTAAAATTGTAAGGTAGCATTAAGGATCCAAGTGAATTAGTCCGATGCAATTAAGAAATATAGATAGGCCTAAATTGTTTTAACATTAAATTTATCCTGTTTCATTTGATGATATTGTAGACCTTAAGTTATAAGAATCAGCCTAGTACAAATTTCAGACCTACTAATATTTTAATCTCAAAAACAACGAATAATTGGTCTGGAATAAAAACTACTGAAATCGAGTTTAACTTCATCCAAACCCTTTAGTGATGCTTAGTTAACCCTACGATGTAGTCCAGACAGATTCTAGTAACGTCGTCTGGCCTAGTATTAGCTGTCTGAACTTAACCCTTGAGAGATAGAACTTTGACAGTCCAACGAGATAATATCTCGACCATTACAAAATCTGTACCTATTCTAAAAGCAATCTAATGGATTTGTATTAAACCACAAAGGTTTTGTACGCAAAACTACCAAATTAAAATCATACAACCACACTTTTCACACCTTAATGGAGAACGTATTTCGACGAAAATTGCCTCAAAAGTAGACCTGAATTAGGACATAGGATAGTTTTTATCCCGTTGAATCAATCTTGACCTCCACGCGAAGCAGCAGACAAACCCATGTTTGAACTAGAAAGACCCTTGTAAATTGTAAGTGATATCAAAACTAATGATTACTTTGTACCTGGTGAGACCAGACAATTTGTACTGCCATAAGTACAAGCTGTTGCTTCAGATTGCAAGTTGTACTCATTTCCGACTGAAGCAAGATTCTAGTTACAGAATTGTTTTGTTTCCTTGTGTCCGTTTTCACTAACATGTGGACCAATGAGTGCCTAAGTAAGAGCACGCTGTTAGATTTTCAGCTCTGGCAATGTGCGGTTAAAATGTATACACATTATTATAGACATTAATGAGTTAGGTTTAGATACCAAAAAAATGTGAGAATTGAATAATTTGATAAATGTAATGAATGCTAACCCTATGATGTAGCAAAGAGTTTTGATGGGCAATGAAATTGGCAATAAAAATGTTAAATGCAAGATGTGGTTCCATGTGCTTTGGCGTATAGTTGGTTACTACTTAAGTGTACATAACTCACGATGTATTTTTATGGTTATGGTTTTAGGTTCTTGCTAAATAATTTTATTTGTAATTTATCGTTATCATCTCGGTGTATAAACACTGTACTGAAGACAAAGTTATATTCTATAGCGATATTCATGATGATATTTCAGCTACAGCAATGATTGAAAATACAATATTGTTTTGGATTGACATAACCTACCGAAAATGTCAATCCTATCAGAAATACGTGATGCCTTGAAAGAGCCACTTGTGTAAGCCTTCCAGACGTAGTACTTCCCTCAAAAATTACCACAACAATTAAAAAATTGCAGGCATTTGTAACCAACAAGTAAACAATTAATAAATAACTTATCCTAGAAAACACTATCCAATACAAATGCAGTTTTCATTTTCACAATAGCGTGTCAATATCTAATTACGGGCTCTCATGTCAATAGTGCACCCGAAGCGTGGCAACACAGAGCGCTGGCAACACCGACACTGGCAACCCTACGCGAGCTATCAATCATAATAACTAATGTTGCCAGGGTTTAGTTCGGACAAGAGGTTACCGTTCGCACACCATTCATTACCGTGCTAATGGTGTCATACTTAAAATTGGATGCGTAATTGATGTAGTGCAAGTATTGTACGGATGGTAATTAGCAGCGGCAGCTGTTAATGAGAGGTGGTTCGAAAATTGAGTTATATCCTTACATTCTAGGGTTCCGTACGCCAAGGGTAACAAACTGGACCTTATTTCTAAGCCTCTGCTGTTCGTCTGTCGGTCAGCGGGCTGTATCTCAAGATCCGTAATAGGTAGACAGTTGCCATTTTCACAGAATATGTTTTTCTGTTGCCGCTATAACAAATAATAATAAAAATTAAAGGGGGCTCCCCTACTACGATGGTACGGAACCCTTTATGCGCGAGTCCTACTCATACTTGCCTGTTTTTTTTGTTGGCTGACACACAAAAACCAAAGACAAACTGAAGTAGCTCGCAGTACGGCCAATAGGACCAAGCGGTGCTGGAGTGGCGATCACGTGCAGTAAGATGCAGTGTGTGAAGAGCTCACACGCGCTTGATGCCAAACTTGATGAAGGCCGTAGGTACCAGATGAATGCGAGTAGCACTCTGCTGGTCGACGTGGTGACGCTTCCGGGGGAGGCCTATGTCCGGCACTAGACATATTTTCGTTGGAATGAAGAGTGTGTGTTTTTTTCTAACATTATGAATAGGGCAGCAGATCGCGTTAGTTTTAATAAAAAAAAAAGATTAATTCATTTTATAAAAGTAAAATATAGTGAACTTTTACTAGTTATAATAAACATACCCAACGTTCTCGCTTGTACATACATTCAACCATAGATATCTATTTATTGTGAATGTAAGTACTACCTATTAATAACAGGCCTAATTGACAATATAAAGCACTTGAGTATGACTTGGGAACCATTATTGCACACTGCACCCTATTTATGAATAAATGAATAACAAGCATTACCAAACAACTGCCAATTTGCCTACTATTGGCAAACGAAATATATCACAATAAAACATTATTGACACCTCTAATAGGTTATGCTCAAAATATGTCCATCATTTCTAACAGTGTCCAATTAAAAACAAAAATCCAGCTCACCTCATTATGTCATTCCACACGATTAATAAATGACTGTGTAACAACTACACTTAATACTTGTCTCAAATCTTAAAACTGTTGCTTTGTCACCCTCATACATCAAAATGACAAAGTTTACCAACTACAAAACACTGAAAAACCAACCGTATTTGGATAACATAGAGGTTGTTCCAAGTGAATGGAGAAGTTAGTCCTCTGATCCCCAAATGTTAAACTTCAAATAGGAATTAGGAGCAGTCGTGACGTAACATATTGTTTGGAGTCACGGTCTTATGTCATTTGTAGGGAAATAAATGTATTTATAGGAATCTACGCTGTTTAGAAAGTGTGTGATTATGTTCGAGGTGAGAGATGGCGCGAACTAACTAAAGGGAGATTTAGTGCGGAACCTAACACATCATTGCCTGTGTTTTACTGGCTCTGAATGGTATTTTAACTGTCCAGTTTCTTTGAAGAGCAAAGAGGTGACGATGGTCTTTATTTTGAAATATTTAACATAATAGCGCTATGAACAAGAAGGAACGGAAAATGTTTTATAAATAAAGCTATAAAAATGGTTTGGGCCTCTATAAATTTGTAACAATTTTATTTATTAACGACTAGCTTATGCTCACAGCTCGGCTCGCGTAGAGGTCGGAAATAAAATTAACTAACGGGAAAAAAAGTAGACTGTATCCTAACCCATATCATTGTCTATGTGCAAGTGTGAAAAGGTAACAGGCAGACAGATAGATCGACAGACAGAAAAAAAACTGTCTAAATTGCTTTCGTTTATAATTAGTGTAGATAGAACACTACCTAAAGCCTGAAGCTGCATGCCTAATGACAGAAATAACCGTCTATAAAAACAAAACCGAAACTCCGAAGTACTTCTAAAGCAGCACATCTCCCTTTAACAACAACAACAACAACATCTATCAACAAACTCTGAAAGGAGCAGAAACTTCCAAACTTCGGTACATGACATATTGACAAACACTCCCTATATAAGCATATCACTCGATTGTTGTTTAAACAAATAATTCTAACAAAAGCCGGCTCGTTAACGAGCAAACTTCTGTCTGAAATCGCCTGAATTTATTGGCTGATCAAAAGAAATTGTCCTAGTGACAATAACGAGCGAAACTCTACCTTATAAACATCAGTATATAAAGGAATTTCGATTGGACGGTTATAAAATTAAAATGGAAGCGAAATATGCTAACTAATGGCTCAGTGGGTGAAATAAAGTGCGAACGATAAATAAATCATTGTAAAATTTTTAGGTTTTGTATTTGTGATGTCAGGAGGGTTCTGTACTCATATTTATGTAAGGAACAGAAAATATTAAAATGTATCTGCAAGTTTGTTCTACACGGCGCAAAAAGATTTATCCCAGTGCTTAGACAAGGAGTAGAAAAAAAATTTGTAAGGATCTCTATAGGGCACACTTTATGCTCCGTGTGGTAATCGAACCTGTGACAAATAGCATAAAATGATACACCAACTGTACCAAACAGTCATCACTGCGGTTTCTAAAGCGAGATGGAAAACTCAAAAAAAACGTCTCTTAAGTCGGTTGAAAGGCTAGTTGTAGAAATACGAAAAATTTAAAAAGCCAATGCCATTTGTCTGGCCAGGTGTAAAACGAGTTATTGACTTTAATTAATACGTAGGGGAAAAAATCTTAGAATAAAGAAATAATTCGACCAAACTTTTAATTTAGATCAACACAAAGTCTTTGATAGCGATTAATCTCAATACTTCCTACAAGCCAAACAAAACCGCCAGATGTAAGCCACTCCACGGCGCCATATAGGTCATGTTATGCTTTCATCCTGGCACCATTATCCCCCACCAATGGTGTAGAACCACACCATAAAGGTAAATGACTCACATGACCCCATTCCTCTGTAGTCTATAGAAAATAGAACCCCTTACTCAACTCCCGAAAGAATCCGATGATGTCACTGGGCAGAATCCTTGGATGTACAAATAGTTTAGTTTTCCTTTGTGATCGATTTAGCTTTATGAAAACGTGTGTCATGTCTAAATTACGTTGAGACTATTACAAATGAACGTATTTTTGAAGTTATACTTCTTAGAAAAGCCACCCTGAAGTTAGCTAGTCAACGTACACCCTGAAGTTAGCTAGTCAACATTTTAGTTTTATACACCAAAGAAGTATAACTTCTTACGTGCGTAATAAGTACACACACACATTTTTTTTTTGAGAAATATTATATTATTGAAATATATATTTTGTAAGTATACCGTAGTATAATAAGCTTAATCGGTTTATGCCTCTTCATGAGCAGGAGTGGATGACAATCCACCACATGGCCCACAGTGCATGGTGTTTGTCACATGTCATCGAATTTATCATAAGTCAAGGTTTCCTCACGATGGTTTCCGTCACCATTTTGAGAGCAATAATGATGAAACAAAAAGTAATGTTCCCAAAAGTAGGTATACCAAATAAGTTCTTCAAAATTGTTAGGTATGTATGTGCGTCAGAAGACGCATGAAAACATAACATAACATCACGCCTGCAATCCCCGTAGGGTTAGGCAGAGGTTTACCTAATAGTACACCCACATTTCGCCAGTTATGCAGTTATCGCATGAAAACAGAATAACGAAATAGGCGTCAAGCCAGGATTATAGAACGTAGCATTCTGTTTATCCGTCTGCATTGGAAAAATTGAGAAATAATTCATTATGTTACGGTTGTAGACGCAATTATTGAATGTAAGTTTTTAGGTAATCCTATGAAAAAGTCATTACGTTATTCATGTCCTAGATTGTTTTACTTCCCAATTCAGCCCAACCAAACAAACAAATCAGCCAATAATTCCTTTATTCTAACTGAAAACAAATCACAGAATGTTCTCATTAAAAATCCGAAGACGTTGGTCGGAGGCTCCAGCAAATTACCACCCCCTCTATTTTACCGGCCACGCCAATTGGCGTGAATTGGCATAATTTACATATAATCAGCTGTCACTAGCAACCGTAGACTCCAAAGGGAATCTATTATTTGAAGTCCATCTGTAAGTCGCTTTATGAATAATTTCTATACAAATTTTCTCATTCAGCCTGCGTAATGGGAACGGTTGGGGCTATTTCTTTAAGCTACTTAAGATGGTCCATTTTGGGTCGGTGAATAAAATATGGTTTAGTATTTGTTGTCGTGTTTGCTTCTGAATTGGTTTGTGCTTAATCTTAATCGAAATGGGAGCTTTGGGCAATCTAACTTGACTGGCGATTTCATTAATATGTATTAACTTAATTGAATTAGGAATTGATGAAGTTATGAAGACATTAAACAGAGTTGTGACAAGGACTGATCACTTTAGAAGCTACAATTTCCTGATGATCGTGACAATCATGCGTTTTCAAATTGACGTGCGGTCTAACTTGAAGCACAATTTTGTATTGAATTATTAGGAGTATAGCCAAATTGTCTGTTATAATACCAATACCAATTAATTATTATGTGTACCTGGTCCACGAAAAAGGAGATGAAAGCTTGTAAAATGTTTCAAAACATTTCCGTTTCCGTTATGTATTTAATTGGGATGGCGTATTCTTTTCCACGATAGATAAATTACTGAGAAAATAGGTAACTATTAACAGTTGCATTACAATTTCTGTCACATTATATTTAAAATTTCTTAAAAGCATAATCACAAAAAAAACATATCTCGTTAGTACAGAAATGCTCATATATTTTATTCTACTTAGTGGAAAACTTTTAAAGCTGGAAGGAAATATCATCCTACAAAGTAGGTCTACAAAGAACTACATTATCTAAATTAAAAACCTCGTTGAGAGCAGTAGCTTGGCTTTGAGCTCGATAAGTATTCAAACACAATTTCCCAAAAGAAACAACGTACCCGTACCTACGGACAAGTTCCTTCTGACGGATATCACACTGACAGAAGTATCTGTCAGTACCCGGTGTGCAGCCAGTCCGCACCTTGACAGAACCTTTACTGTTTAATGTCTGATTAGCATCTGTACTTGTTATCTTCTTCTTAACGTATCGATGGCAAAAAGTTCAAATGCGTTTAGCCCAAAACTCAGTCACGCGAACCCCGCTGTTAGTCATTTACACAGACTAACAGCAAATTCCAGGGGAGGAAAATTCTAACCCTAAAACAGAAAGGTTAATCAGGGTAACAACAAACTAAACCCAGTCTAGGACGCTTAAACATGCAAATGTTTTCAGCTAAATACCTAAAAACAACATTCTCCACGCTAACCCTCCCTCAACTCAAGAACAACAGGGTAACTCGACCAAAATACCCTAACCACCAAAATAAGCTGTACAGCGGAGTACCTACGTTCTGCGTTCGGGCAACTTCGTGGTCCGAGTGAATAGCCACAAATTGTGCACTCGATACGGACGAAAACAATCCACCATTATGAAAACTCTGTGCACTTGCTACCGGCCCGCAACGATGCCGCGATGGCGAATATACGGACGGAGGAGCTTTGTGAGCGGGTCCGGGGTAGAGCACAGGGAAAAGTTAACTTAAGTATTACATATTACTGAATGACATGGCAAGAATGGAGGTATCTGATGAGATGACGTCGAAGAAGAATGGAGAGGGAAGACTTGCTGCGCCGACCCATGATTTAGGCATAAGGGCAAAAGAATGATGAATTATTAGATAGACAAAATAATCAGTTTTAAGTAGCAAAAGCATCTTATGAAAAGGCTTTATATACAGCACACAATTACACACCTACACAATAATGAGACACAAATTCGCACATCTGGATCATTGCAGTGGATGTGTCTCTTAGTAGATTCCAAGTTGCTTCAAAGGTGCTTCGACTTATTCTCGTGATGCAAAAGTGATCGTCATTCAAATTTTTAACATGGCTTCATTCATTTTGCAACCAAGTTCAACCTTGTTCAATTCCATTTTATACCTTCTCCTTTGGCACCCAGTTTTTTAATCACACGAAGTTCTCTTCAGAAACTATTCTTCTGTCGCACCCGTCCCCACTTCTAGCCCCTATGTCGTGCACATCCTCGATCCGTCGCTAATTAACAGTGTTTCCGCTCGCTTCGCGGCCTAAGGCTCATATTATTATAATGGCGGCGAGGCCCTCTCAACCGCTACAGGCTCGCAGTGGACTTGACGGCCCAATTGTTTCATTTCTTGTTAACAACTTTCTGTTGTAATTTAATTTTAAACTTTGAGCAAACAATTTTTAGGGTTCGGTTGGGGGGAGTAGGATTTTGTTGGGTTGGTAATTAAGTTTTTGAGTATATTATGTGTCTGGAGCAACTTTAATTAACCATGTTTTGGCTAATTAACAAGCTAAGAAGAAAGTCCTTTAAAAACTTAAGATCACTTAAGAAGAAAGATTTTTTTTAACAGTGTTGTGATGATACTAGAGCCCTCCTACGTAAACGCCAGACATGTAGTACTCCTACATTTCGCCAGTTATGATTAAGTCATATTGCCCCAGTTTTGTTTCAAAATACCATCGTAATGAAGACTCACAATAATGTACTCCAAGATTATTACAAGTCCCGTTACACTAACCTATAAGACCAGATTCTAGGTCCTTAAAAGAATATCTATAATAAACTTCCTAAATAGGCTGTTACCAAAACTTGGCAGTAACATGTACTTGGGGAGTGTTTTTAAATGATCAAAACGTCATATCCGCTGGAGATTGCGAACGGGCACCGATCCAACATGGCGACCGGAAATTGACGTCTCTATATTAATGAATGAATCGTAATGGAAGGAATGCGGGAGTATTTTTTTAAGGATTTCGTAAGTTTGGCAACGGGAGGAAGGGAAATTGAAAGTCGATGTTTCTGTACATTTTTTATATTAAAATGGGGGCATTTGTTATTTAAGCCGTTCGATTGAGAGTAACTCTCAGAGGGTGTTTTATGGAGTGAATCAAGAATATTAGCAAACGTATTCAAATGTATCTTATCGGTTATCTCAATTATTCAGGCCTAATATTTGATTTAAGAACAGAATTTGGGGCCTGAAAGATCCTAGGTCATTTCAAAATGAACTAACTTTGCTTTTAGGTTATAAAGTTTTGGTATTTTGGTTGACCCATATGAACATTGAAGTTTGAAGGATTTAAAATATCTGAAAACATTAGTACTCATCGACATCTAACGCTCAATACTTACAGGTATTTCCTTATCTATTATCTGTATAGTGCAAGTCAGATAACAATCGCTTCTTTTAATTAAAAAAAAACGTTATAGTAGTACAGCATTTCAATTATAGCCACTTAACCCAGATAACACAAAAAGTGACACAACGTCAATGCCTAGTAGGCACTTAGGCATTCGCTTTGGTGTCAGTTAGTGTTTGTGAAAACGGCCGTTATTGTAAGATGGAACCCAAACCATAGTCGAATACAAGATGCTGCAGCAGATGTAGTTCTATAAATAGACAGATACTACGAGATTAATATTCGGCCTTACATAATTAAGTGCGCAATAACAAATTAGATTAGTAGCAATTGGTCACAAGTAGCGTAAGGCCAGCCCATTGCCTATGGCCACCGGTGACCTAATTCCCCAATTGAATCATGTCAACCCGTTTATATAATCTGATATTGGATTTCAAACTCTGATACATGTGTGCTTTTAATGGCGTAGGTTAGCATACACGGTGACGCCCTTCCTGATTGGAATTGAATTTTGGTAACCTTGTAAAGTTAATTTTTAAACGAAAAATAAAATTCTGGGATTGGTCATATGATTCAGTTTTGCATCATGATTCCAGTCTAAACATGAACGCGATGGATCGGTGTGATGAGATAATCATCATCATTTTCCTGCTTATACCAATCTATTTTGGTTCGGTTAAGCATGTCTTTTCTTTCATGCTTTCTCTATAGGAGAGACACCTCCTTTCTAGCCATATCATCCTTCATACAGTCATTCCATCGTTTCTTTGGTCCTCCCTTACTCTTAAAGCCGTCCACACTCATACTCAAAAGTTTCCTCATGACTTTTTCCCATGACCAGTTTATCATAATCTATCTATCTATCCATACATTACAAAATTTAAGGTCCTGACTGATATAATATCAACGTACAGGCCAAACCGCTGGTCCTAGAGACGTAAAAGGACCAAGTTTGAATGAGACCCGTCCCCCCCCTCCAACAGATCATTCGTATGTGTTAGTAGGTTCATAGGGATCTATAAAAAGACTAGCAACCAATTTTAACTTCAAAATCCATGGGGTTTAAAAATAACATAAAATTATAAAATCAAATGTTTTTTTTTTATATTATTTAAATTATAAAATTATTAAAAAAAAAAAATAATATGCAAAGAAATAAATGTAAAAAATAATTAAAATACTTTGAAAATCAAAAAGTATGGCTGTCATTTTGTACCAAAATGTTAGTATTAAAACATGATTTTTCTCGGAAACCCCACGCTTTTGAGAGCTGTCGCCATAATAAAAAAGGATCACCTTACTAAGCTGTTTTGACTGAGATACATTTTAAATCTGTTGGTCGATGTAAGGGTTGGGGGGACGTTTTGACGCATCGTCCTTTGGTGGGTGTATTCTTTGTGAAGAGTAGGTATCCACTAAGAAAGGGTTTTAAGAAATTCCACCCCTGGTGTGAGATGGGGTGTTAAATTTTCTGTGAAACTTTTTATTTTTGGGGTCGATTGACTTGAAAATTTGTGTACAAACTTTTCAGTTAAAATGATGAGATACGTGTATTACAGTTTTTCCAAAATCATCCCCGAATAGAGTCAAATAAGGCTTCGAAACTCTCGTAGACGCGGCGCATGGCGCGCATTTTTGGCATATGTTTTTTATTACCGATGAAATATTTTTATGTGGGGGACTCCAAATGAAGTACCTACTGAAAACTTGGTAACCGTTTTCGCGTCGGTGTCCCCTCCACCCTGTTATTTTACTTTTTCTTTTTTAATACCCTACATTGTGTCCCACTGCTGGGCAAAGGCCTCCCCTTTCTCCCTCCAAACTTCTCTGTTCTGTGCGATTTCTGTTATTTTACATAATAAACTATTATAAATGCGAAAATTTGGATGGATGGATGTTTATTACTCAATCACGCTAGAAAGGCTGAACAGATCTGGATGAAACTTGGCACGGGATAGATTATAGTCTGGTATAGCACATAGATTACTTATAAACCCAGAAGTAAGACCCCGTGGGCAATTCCCGAACTCCACGCAGATTTGATAATTTTGCAAAAATGGTTCAAAAAAATACAGTTAAAATTTACCAAATCGATAGAAGTATTCCTTCGAACAGTTCATGATAATTCGCCTTTATTTAAAAATAAAAGCCACAAAACAATGAAATAACTTTACCCAAACTAATTCCCACCTTCATAATTGCTACTAAAACATTCTATTAAAGTAATAATATAGCAACAACCGTAGTACACGCGTAGTCACGCGAACTTTAAAACTACCATTTTTAATTAGTGAATATTGTGAATCCCGAACATGGGTGACGTTTAACGGCACGCGATGTTGGGTGACTGATGAGTAAGTATGCGATCCTGACAGGTTATCATAGACTACGCCATGGCGACGCAATACGCAGAAAAAACGCGGCGGCCGCAGTAGCCTTTAGTACAGAAGTAGTGCGGAGCAATGGGAAATTTTTGATGATGGTAAATAAGGTTGTAAATAAACTGGGTATTCAAAAAAACAGAAATTATATAATATTAATAACATCATAACAAAGCTGCATTCGGTAAGACTACAGGTATATCATATATATTGGAAAAGGTTTAGCAGATGACGATAATAACCAAAAACGCAACCCGTGCCAAATTAACAAAACAACTGTCTAGCTATCACGGTTCTTGAGATACAGCCTGGTGATAGACGGACGGACAGCGGAGTTTTATTAATAAGGTCCCGTTTTAACCCTTTTGGGTACGGAACCCTAAAAAGCGACCAAAACAAATTGGTGGCAGTGGTTTTTTAATACCTAAACCTAAAACACCAAAATCAACAACAAGGAATACGCTACTTATACAAACACTCCTGCCGCATTTAAAACACGCAGTGCGTCAACGAACATTTTGTTAGTACTCAGTATACCAACGAAACTTTTACGCGTCGCTTTCGGAAAATTGCTCGCTTTTCCACAGCGATATTAGTTACGTAATAGCTCGCCAGGGAGGAAATTAACATCGCTAATAACTGATACGGGTTTTAATTAAAGTTAATATTCAATGAGTGGTCGAAATCTATACATCTTCTATATCTATACATCTATAGATCTTCTATACATCTATATCTATACATCTATACATATACAGATAAATAAAATTGAAGTGTCTCTTTGTAATGTTAACCGCTTTTTACTAAGTGCATATGGATGTATACACGGTACATATACCAAAACAACATTTTTTACAAATTTTGTCTGTCTGTTTGTTCCGGCTAATCTCTGACCGATTTTGACGGGATTTTTACTGGCAGATAGCTGATGTAACAAGGAGTAACTTAGGCTACTATTATTTTAGAAAAACATAGGATCTCAATTAAAAAAAATTAAAACCAATGATCGTAAACTCTGCGAACTGAACAATATTTTTTTTTTGTTAAGTACATACCTTAATTTTTTTGTAATAGAATAGAATTTTTCTATAATCGAGTATCAGATTCAAAAACTGTTAGTAAACCTTAAGTTTATGTTACTAGACACTGTTCTGACAATACTCGTAACCTTCACCACTTCTTCACTAACGTTAAACAAACACAGTTCCCTTTCGTAATAATCCGAATTTTCTTTGGGGGATATATATAAAATTATACGTACGTCTGAGTGCATTGTAAAGGCGTTCCGACCGGTGATATATCGCCGCTAGCTTTATCCCGCGGCATCGCCCGCCCGGGTGTTTTAAATTATCTTATGGACTAGTTTATGGCCTGCTTTAAAAGTCAACAGGGATGGTTAGAGCTAAGAAAATGTCCCCATAAAGCATGGGAATAAGTACCTTTGTTGCTAGTTTGGTTGGTAATTTTGGTTAAGACCTGAGTTAGTGTGTCTTGTTTGCTGATTAAGGTTAAGTTTTAGATGTGTTATTGAGTTGCAACTGTCTCAAGTGATAAATTGTCAAGAAGCAAGGAACGAATGCTGTGTTGTAATGTTAATTAAATACATATGTCAAAAAAAGATTTACTGAAAAATATATATAGATTTATTATTTCAGTTAATTTTGAAGTGAAAATTTAGTCGAGTCACTATCAATATCAGACGCATTGAGCACATTGTGAACGAGCTACATAAACGTATTACATTTGTGACGAATTCTGAATCAGAAATTCAATAATCCAATTGGATTTTGGTTAAATATTTTGTGCAATTATTAGAATGCATAAGTACCTAGTAATGCATAAACCTAAGTACCTTTAGTGCAAAACGTGTTGATCAGTTTTACGTTAACTCTGCGCGCTCTCATAGGCTCATCGCTACCCTTAAGACCTTAATATTCTGCACCATACATAGATTTAGACATAAACTCACGCCTTTTGCCCATGGGGTTAACCAGAAACCACAGACCGCCACCTGCTACGATCCTTACATACTCCTTTTGCCTCGTCCACGTTCATATATCTGGTCATACATCAATTTGAACATGATTATGACCATTTCCTACCTTAACGTTTATCAATGCGTCTTAAGCGTAACATTGAAGTTTAATTAATGTTTCACGTACCTCGCGGTGGGCAGCATGCTCTATTTACCGCTGAGCCGTTGCGACACGCCATGATTATGTAATTTAAAGGGCTCGGCAGGGATACTGGTCGAGAGTACACGTGGAAGGCAAATTGGACGGAGAATTTTTTATACTCGTGAACCTACTTTTATTTTAGACGTAGATATGTGTTTTATATTAACTAGTTATTAAAGTTTTTCCTGTAATATACTACAATATTTGGATATGATAACGAGAAATTTAATGGATACATTTTATTGCTTTTTTGCGTAGATGATGAGCTGGTAGGTAAGGCAAAAGCATACCAATTCAGGTTATTAATTAGTTCGATGGTGAACAGAATTATGTTCAATGGCAACAGTTGTAAATAGGCCTTTATCGTTTATAGCCCTAGAACCACCGAAATAAACATAGTTTTACTTTAATCTCTCGCCACATTCGCCAGCGGGTGTACCGTTCATACCGCGGTCATTACTCGGAATTGCCCATTATTGTTTGCCCAGCCCAGTCGACGAAAATACTCATTTACCTGCGACATTGTGCCCAAATGGAAGACACGATTTATGGCAGAACTTCATTGTTGTATTCTGATGTAAGTTATTGGATCTTGGATGCTGAATTGCTTTCGTTAGGTGAGCTCTTTTAGTGTAGTTATCGTGTTCATTGAACTGGTGAACTAAGGCCTCTAATTAGTATGTTCGATGCTTAACAAACGACTTAAATTTTGGTTGAGAGCTTTTTTTATAGGACAAGTTAACTTCTCAAAGCCAGACTCAACAATTGTGACCACCAATGAAGCTCGACGAGTCCCTTAGAAATGATTCATATGTCTTGAACTACGCGAATAAATTAATTAGAATTTTTTTTCGGATGGGAAATCATCAAATGACTTCTCTGGGCAGAGCGGAAGGGAGTGTCAGACTTGTACTGACTAAAACCCATCCATGTTTCTTCCTTGCCCTTTGTTTTCCAGGGCCGCGGTATCTCTTTCGAACAGTCCCGCAGCCCTGGCAGGCATCGGCCCTTGCCCCTCCCTGTTTGCTGACATCTCTTTGAGTCGCGCGTGGAACACGAACGCGCCGTCTACACGGCCTGTCGTCAAAAGACGGACAGACCCAGCCCATTACTCACCGTCCACAGGTCCGCGTCTACGGTGGCCGGAAGCCACCACGATCCCTTAAAACCCTTGAACACAGGTTAAGTCAAGGCTAAACTGGCCGGAAAATGCGTAATTGAGATGTGAACATTGGCACACCAAGTTTATAAATCAGTTTGGCGACCTTTTGCACACCGACCGATACATATTACGCATGATTATAAAGTGCTGGCCTATTTTAACCATGGAAAAAATATTAATTTCACATCAGCTCATGAAAAGTTAGAAGAAACTTAGCTGGGAAGATGTGCCTATTACTATTATGATAAAACTTTCTAGTTTCTTCAATTAAACCAGTAGAACCTTCACAGCCTCAAGTCTTTCCCTGGAGAAATCATCTCATTGGAATCTCCGGGGTAAGCACAATAAAGTGTAAAGTGTGCAGCCGTCCGAATGGGGAATAGTTAAGAAACTCTATTGCACTACACTGTTCCGACTACCGACAGTCGCCACTTATGTTCCTAGCGTACTGTTGGGGACAAATAAATGACCCACTTTTATGGGATATGTTTTTATGTTTAAAGTTTTAAGTGTGACATTGAAAACTAACGAGTGTCTCATTTGTGAGGTCGCTTTTGGTTTTCTGTTGTCTTTTAAGATTTCCTACTTAGTCTAACTTGGGGTTAGGTTAGGTGGAATGTAGGAAAATATTAAAATTTACATTTCTGCTCTGAAACAGTGACACGGGGTCGCGGCAGACCACGTAGGAGATGGCGGGATGAACTGGATGTCTTCCTTGAGAATTGGAAAGAAGTAGCACAGAATCGCGACCGTTGGAAGGAATGGAGGGAGGCCTTTGCCCAGCAGTGGGACAATATGGGCTAGCTATAATAATAAACATTACCGCCTGGTTTCTCAGTAAGAGTAAGCAATGGTGTTTGAATAATTGGTTATACCAACCCATTCCGCTTTTTATCGTAGTTCCAGGTTTCAGAGGGCAAAACGATTGCTGTTTTGTCATGTTTAACAAATAACACAACAAATGATACAAATTGGATCCAAAAAAAAACGGAATAAAACGGTTCCGGCACAGTTTCCTCGGCCGGCAGTGCTCATAGAAACTAGCCTAGAAGTTGTGTAACTATTCCGGCGAACATCGGCGCTCGTACGAACCGATCCGGTAACTATTGTACGCAATTGTAAGCGCTATTACTGTTGCTGTTGCTATTACTGTTGCTGGTCGCGTTTGAACTTGGTTTAAGATTCGCTGTTACTTGACTATTACCATAACATCGTTGAATTGTTAGGACTACAGTCATGGAGTATTATTGAATCAGTCCTTAGTAAAGCTAACGTTACGCCTGTCGTCATAGAAAGGTAAGGTAGTGCGCATTATATAGATAGCACCTGTGCTGAAGTTCCATGAGATAAGGACATGAGGGGCGAGCTTACTGCTATCAACCGGGCACGAATCCACACTCCAGACTACTAACAAAACTGTCTAGCATTTCAAAAAATTAATTCTCTATTGATAAAAATAAAGGGTAACACTAAGTTCATCAAAATCAAAATATTTTATTTCACATACGCCCAGATGGGGGCTTATAAAACGTCGACAAAAAGGTGCACGGCTCGGTTGGTGGTTTCCTATGGAGAAGAACCGGCAAGAAACTCCATGGTTACTTTTTCAAATCATTTGGTGTTAGAATATTATCATGTTACAGCATAAGTACTTAAGTATGGGGAAACAGCGCAGGCCTGACAATAAGTCGCTGTCAGGCCTACGCTGTTCCCCATACTTAAGTCTATAGGGGTTGAGGCATCTTGGGCCTTGTCAAGTGCTTGCCAGGGCTGTGGGACTGTTCGAAAGAGATACCGCGGCTCTGGAACACAAAGGGCAAGGAAGGAACATGGATGGGTTTTAGTCAGCACAAGTCTGATACTCCCTTTCGCTCCGCATAGTGTGGGATCATCATTATTTGATGATTTCCCATCCGAAAAAGCGTTAAGTGTTTCAAAAACTACTTTCAACAGGATAATTTATACTTTCTTTTTCGTGTAGTGAGTACCTAACCTGGTGTCAGGGTTTTTATGCCGGCCGTGGGTCTCTGACTTGGCTTTATATGACGTTGAGAAAAGATATTATAATTGATTAGAGATATAACTTATTAGAATCAGAATCAGAATCAGAATTATTTATTTGTAAAACATAGGTGAAGAACATATATACATTAATCATACATGTCAAGGTCTCAAATAGATAAGTGTTGCACTATGCTTTGTCATTGTTGACATACAAATATTAAAGTCAGGTTCATCAATGTTAACAAAATTTTCCATCAATTTTATACAAATACATTAAAATAATCAATTTAATAATGTCCACTACAAGAAAGAAAAACAAAAAACACACACAAGAAGATCATAACAAAAGAACATGCGAGAAATTATTCGTCCGTTACATTAATAATATGAATTAATAAAATTACAGAATTTAATCAAATAGTCTAGTAGTAGTAGTATTAGAGACTTCGTTTGTTCATGTCAATACCTATTTGACTTTTCGTTCGCGCATGTCGCCGAGTCACAGTTTGTGTTAGTCTTCATGTTTGGATCTGTCTACCTAGCCCTCTACTCAATTGAGAAACTTGTCACATTTTTTTTTTCAAAAGCTGATTCGGTGACATTTCGAAATCGCTACCAAAACAAGATAATCTGTGTGCGATCAGTGCATGCATAGTAAACATCGCTGGTCTATAAATCGTAATTTTAATGTGTCCCAATGAATAGCTTCTTTCATCTAACGAGGTCGAGCACGCTGCTAATCGTTGGGGACACAACGAAAAGGATAGTGAAAAGGTTCAGACATTTTGTTATAGTTGAGAGTGAGTAGGCAAGGCAAATACAAGTAATCAAAAACTTTTTATTAGGTTCAACAACAATATAAGTTGGTGCTAAAAAATGATCTTATAAGATTTATTTTTTGTGGAATACGGCGCGTGGAAAATGCCCACCATTCGAGTTAAAAAAATAGTCGTGTATGCGACACCGTACAGTAATACTAAGTCAAATTAAAATAGCTAGAGAAACTCTGTTTATGCATTTATTTGCTTTATAGCATTATGCTTTGATACCGATAACGTCTGCGAAGCTTACAGAAGGATGAACTGCCTAGCAATCTTAGTTCTTCATGATGACTGTGCATAAAACGTGTCGGCAATATTTTGGTTCACATTCATAAGCCGAGGGATGACAGGGCACACTTTTTATCTTGTTTTCGATTGAACTGCTGAAAATACTAAACCACGGTCAAATGTTTATTACTTTAGTTGCGAAACGTAGATGTACTTATCGCAAGCATGTCGAATTATATGCAGTCTATTCAAATCCATGTTTTTATTGATGTTTTCCAGTTATATCAACGCTGTGACTATACAAAAAATTATAAAGATTTATCGTAAACTGAATTTTACAATTGGTTAAGTTTTAATCTAATTGACAAGAACACTTATTGAAAATAAATGTTTAAAACAAAATAACGAACACAGTATAGAAATATCTCATGGCGAATCAATAATCCAGTCGGCACTGGCACTAGCGTTACCAATCTTGACAACAATTTCTAGTCAACTGAAACATTTAAACTTGACAAAACGAACTTTTTAGCATTTAACTTTTGGGTGATAAAGCAGTTATGAGGTCGACTATATCTACCTACGTTTAAGTATTACAGGACGTGGATTGAACCTTCTGCTCTTCACTACGCATATTCGGATATCTCGCAGCTGATCTAAATGTGCGTACGTGTGAGCCAACCTCGGGAACTGATCGACCGATATAGATTAATTTAATGTTTGCCAACTCAATTCTGTGGTTAATGCTGGTGATTATTTTAACGTATTACATTTTTGTGTGTGTTTTTATTTTTGTTATGAGTTTTATAAGAATTTAGGTAAAGATTTCTGTTGATATTATGCCATTAAAAAAAAAACAAAGCAGAAAGTTGCAGATATTGATGTTATTGTGTTACCTAAAAAAATGTACCTCTCTTCTTTCAATTCAAATTGAAAGATAAGTTTCGTCTTACTAAATGAGTTAGGTCCAGTAGGTGGTGGCGGCATCAGTGGCGTCTGAGGCCCTCAGAAGTACAGGTGTTCGGGCACTTTGGACACTCCAGGATATGGGAAATGGTTTGGTCAGGAGCACCGCAATCGCGCTAGGTAGCGATGTGATCTATAAACCCCTTATTCCGCTTAATTATGCTCTCTAGCTCTGTTACACGCGAATAGGGCCGTGACTATTCAGTCTATCCTTAAGGTTACCGAAGTGCCACAAGTTTTTACTTCTGAACCACAAAGTACTCCCTAAACTGCCGTTACTAAAGCAACTATTTCGTTCGTAACGGTCACTAAATTAATAATTGTTGAAATCATCGATGATTGAAATCATAAAATTCGTAGTTTGAATCATCGCTATATTGACAGATTGACTTTTATTTGGTGTTAGTGATCACAAGCGCTACTGTTGAGCAGGCTCTGTCGCAAAATGACCACTTCTTAAAATTTCTACAGATAGCAAAATATCATAAGTACTAACAAAATGGAATTGGATTTTTCTATCAGGATTTTTTCAGTAGCAGTCTCAAACGTGGATTTGTGCCTGGCTGATGACACAAAGCTCGTCTTCTATAACATGGGTCTTAAACATAACTGGCGAAATGTGGATATGTACCATACGTTTACGTAACCCATCGGAGATTACAGATGTCATGTTATTATTTGAAATGAAATCTTTATTTCCAGATATATAATCCACATACAACATTCACAAACATACACTACCGGTGCCAATTCCCTTGTTAACAAACTAAACTAAATTTAAGTTGAGTGCATCTTTTTCTTTTTATTTCATTATGAAAAGGACAGAAGATAAATATTAGTTTAGTCCTGTTAAATTAGTCAGCACCTGACGTAATTTGATGTAATTTTAGTAGTCAACATTTTAATCACGTCTAAACTTGTGTCAGGCGCTGCCGCTGGTTAATTTGACAGGACTAAACTAAAATTTATCTTCTGACCTTTTCTTAATGAAATAGAAAGAAAAAGATGCACTGAACTTAAATTTGGTTTTGTTTGTAAACAAGGGAATCGGCACCACTGAAAAATAAATTAAATCTTTAGTTTTTTTTTTTCAAAATTCAAAATAATGTATTATCTCTTCACAAACGTGACTTCTTATGTTTAATATAGAGCTTAAGCGTAGTTTGTGAGAGACTAGTGTCTGCACGTGCCCTAAATGCAGGGTGGTAGGACGGTTTGGGTTTAGGGTATAATGATCAAGTTATGTCGTTTAGCAGTTTCTTTTTTAAATTAATTTGTCATATGTTTACAACGTTTTCTCAGCTAGTTAGTAAGTAACCCACGATAAAACTCTTCCCATTCCAATTTAAGGCCGAAAACATACAGTGTGTACGAATCGCAGCATCCATATATCTGTCCGCAGTATTCATAACAACATGGATGCGACACACAGATGTGCGCGCCAGTTAATTGGGTCACGCTGCGTGCGACGCGCAAATACACCGCCTTTAGACGCCGCGCGTACGCCCAGGCACGTCGCGTTTACGGATAGTGTGGATGGGACTGGTATCTGTTTGAAAGCATTTCAAATGCTTGATTGAGCCAAAGAAGACTCTAATGGCTCAATTAGTTCAAAGTAGAGTGCCTCAATCAAACCAGCAACCTGTGTCTAACCAAGGGGTAAAGGGGTATGTTACCCAGTAACTGGGTTTTGCAGTACACCAGAGAGACCGTTGCCCCATGTAAAATACTAGTATTCAGCTTCAGTAAGTTAGACATTAAACAGATGATTCAATATATTGAACATGTTGGTAGGACTTCAAAGATTTTCCAGTCATCTGGAAATGTCGATCTAATTTTTATTTCAGCATCTATCTTGGTCAAAATAAAACTTAGAAACCAACTCAGTCCTATCCTCCATAAGCTAACGCGTCCGAAACGTGCGTCCGATAGCCACTAGCCATGACGGCGATTAAGGAAATCTACATGTCTATGCTCTATAAAGGCTAAAATAATTTATAGCCGCTGTGTGTATAGCCAATGTTTGTCTATGGCGATCGTTAAACTCGATTGAGTAATTTTAGTGCTTCATAAAATTGGAGTATAGAATAGCATGCTGTAAAATAAGGATCAAGAGTTGAAGATGTTTATATCTTTTACAGTAGTTACGATATATTCTCATGTATGGAAAAATACGTAAATGTTTTGCTTACAAATTGAAATGCAACAATATCTAAACCTCTCCCACTCTGGGCAGAGCGGAAGGGAGTGTCAGACTTGTACTGACTAAAGCCCATCCATGTTCCTTGCTTGCGCTTTGTGTTCCAGGGCGCGGTATCTCTTTCGAACAGTCCCGCAGCCCACAATATCCCAACCTCTGTTGCTGATTTTGAATTGAACTGATAACCCATTGTTTCATAGATTCATATTTGAGAAATACACAAAAGTACATAACAGGTTATAACCCGCATGGTTTTCTTCAATAAAGGAAACTTTTCTCAAGTCTTCAGTAACAATTACGCATTAATAACTCTGTGATGCCAATAATGATACCTACCAAAGCAAATCACTGCTAAACAATTAGGATCCCATCTTACATTAACTGGGTTACTGAACTTCAGGTCCTGAATAAGTAAACACTGTTATTTACATTTGAAACTCAATCACACCAAGATCTAAACAGCTTTACAAGTAATTCAACCCCTTAAACATCCTCAGGTAGCACACACAAGTCAAAATTACAACAAAACAAATTCGTGCTTACACATCGATGGTGAAAATTTGAAATGCTGTAACAACGTTGAGTGCGTTATTGAATTGGCGACCTTCAGCTTAGGTAGGAAAGTTAGGAATCCAATAGCATCCTTGATGTTTCTTATGGCGTTTTGTTTCACCATCAACATCCCGATCAATTAGTCACATTTTGGCTACAATGCGTATTTCCTTCAATAATTAGGGGGAGCGATTGATGGACGACGCAGTGGATACTAAATCAATATATAGTGTGGTGTCGAGTGATTTACGGCGCGTCGTTATATTGATAGTGTTGGTTAATGAGAGGTTGCTAATGAGAAGGATGTGTGCGCTTAAACAGATTCTTAAGACGACTCCTTAATATGTTGCCATGTTCGGTTCCATTCCCGGCAATAATAAGTCAAAGGTCAAAGTAATTTATTTGCCAGAAACATTATTCATAAGATGAAACGCACCAAAACACAACTGATTCTCCTATTGATGTTGGATAAGTCAACAGGATATGGCCGACCACCGTCGACCTGCTGTCTACAAAAGATTATCCTTATAGTTTATTTACCGATCTTCTCTGAAGGAATTGCGTCTTTTAAACGAGTAATTAGGAAATAGTCTGAAACGCTTTGTTTCAACTCAATGAGATAAAGATTATTATGATGATGTGTGAGCCGTCTCTTACTGCTGAACTGTTTGTTCAACACATTCAGTAATTATCTCAATGTGCTGAACAAACACTTTACGAGAACTATTCACATCTTAGATCATCACTATCACCTCCTTTAATAAGTACTTGTTCGTGTTGGAGAACTGCCTTATTTTAACTTAATCATCTACCTAGCTTTTTTAAATTATGTTGCAGTCAGCTTACAATCTAACCGGATGCAACAGAATGCCAGAGATATACAACTTTCAGGTGTAACACACCATTGCAAAAAGTTGAAATTAAATTTAGACCTATAACTACTAGCAAATTAAATATGTATAATTTTTCCCTACAGAACAAGTTAAGTGTTATGAGCCATCATATGGACGATATTAATATAAATCAATTGTATGGTCATTTCTTTTCAATAGTTCACACTGAATTCAACAAAACTTTTGAAAAGAAGACAAAAAGTATTTGCCCTAAATTTATTTTTAGTGATTGGGCAACTAGAGGTATCAGAAAAAGTAGGGAAAGACTATTTGAGCTTTATGGCCTTAAGCCTTTTATAAACACTGAAACTTTTAACAAGTATGTTGCTAAGTATTCAAAAATATTTAGAAATACATGCAAGGTTGCCAAAGCCCTGCACATTAGCAACAAGATCAAAACAGCAGAAAATAAAATAAAAACAGTTTGGAAAGTCATAAATAACGAGACTAACAGGAAGAAAATACGTAACACTAGCTACACATTAGATACAGCTTGTGGTCCTAAAAGCTCTAATCAAGAAGTAGCTCAAGAATTTGTAAATTTCTTTACCGATATACCATTAAAAACTACGGAGGCTCTTAATTCTTCTCCTGAAGTCTCAATTGGTTTATTGAAGGCGAATGTGTCTGGCTGCTCGGCTGAATTTAAATTTAAACACATAAACCCTATGATAGTTATTAAAGCTTTTCGGCAAATAAAAGTCAAACTGACCGAAGATTTATGGGGAATGTCTATCAAAGTTTGTACATCCATAGTTGAGACTATAGCACCATACTTAGCTTTAATTTTTAATTTGTGTATAGACCAAGGAGTTTTCCCTGATTTAATGAAATACAGTAAAGTCATACCGCTTTTCAAATCCGGGGATAGTAAAGATACTAATAATTATAGACCTGTATCCGTGTTGCCAGTTTTTAGTAAGGTGTTTGAAAAAGTAATGCTTAATCAAATGCTCAATCATTTTAACACCAACAGAATCTTACACGATCAACAGTATGGTTTCACCAAGGGACGTTGTACAACCGACGCCGGTGTAACTTTATTAAAGAACATATTTACTGCGTGGGAAGAGTCCCAAGACGCTATTGGAATATTTTGTGACCTCTCCAAAGCATTCGATTGCGTAAATCACGACACATTACTTTTGAAACTTGAGCATTATGGACTAGGTAAACTTGCAGTTAGTTTGGTAAAATCTTATTTGAGTGATAGACAGCAACATGTTCAAATAAATGGTGTTAATTCACAGGGTTTAAAAGTAAAAATGGGGGTTCCGCAAGGCTCAATATTGGGTCCTTTCCTCTTTCTAGTATATATTAATGATCTGCCTTATTTATTGAAAAACCAGCCTCAAAATATGGTGCTATTTGCTGATGATACTTCTCTAATTTTTAAAATAAATAGAAGGGCCCAAAATCTAGATGACGTGAATAATGCCCTAATTCAAGTCCATAATTGGTTCACAGCAAACAATTTAGTATTAAATGAAAAAAAGACAAAATGCATAAGATTTGCTTTACCGAATGTTAAACATAGCGATTGTGATATAGTTTTGAATAAAGAGAAACTTGAATTCGTAGATAAAACGGTTTTCCTGGGGATTACGCTTGATTCAAGGCTTCAATGGGGTTCTCATTTAAGTACTCTTGCAGGGCGGCTAAGTTCAGCAGCATACGCTATTAGAAAAATCCGTCAATTTACTGATGTCGATACCGCTAGACTGGTCTATTTTAGTTACTTTCATAGCATAATGTCTTATGGCATTTTGTTATGGGGACGGGCTGCAGACATTGAGTCTATATTTATTCTGCAAAAAAGAGCCATCAGAGCCATATATAATCTTCGTAGGCGCGATTCTCTAAGGGAACTGTTTAAGGAAATTAACATCATGACGGTACATTGTCAATACATCTATGAAAACATAATGTACGTAAGAAAAAATCTACATCTTTTTAATAAAAGAGGTGACAGACATAATTACAGTACTAGAAATAGGGACCAATTAGTTCAGCCAGGCTTCAGACTCGCTAAAGTAGACTCATCTTTCATGGGGTACTGTTTGAGATGCTACAATAAAATTCCACAAAGTATTCTTGAACTGAATGAGACGAAATTTAAAACATGCATTAAACGCACACTATTTAAGCAAGCATATTACAAGTTGGACGATTATATCGCTGATAAAAATGCTTGGCTCAATGCCGGTCCTGCTCCACAAGGACAGGGGCGCATAAATGGATAGCATTAAACTGTATTGTTGGAGCTGCTGAAGATTGTACAACTATCTTTGCATTGTATAAATTCAATCTCTTTAGTATTATATAGCCGCATAGCCCATATTGTGTGAGTACTTTGTACTAGATAGCTATCGTTCACTGGTAACCTACTCTTTTCTTGACTTGAATGTGCCCTGGCGGTTAGGAGTATGTCATGCTCACTCAAAGGTCTCGCTGATGGTGGCGCGTGTTTCGGATCATTTAGTTCCCTTCAAAATGGTTGAGTTGAATGGTGCTGATACATGCGTCATGTTCGTGAACGGGCGCTGTCAGTTGTGACTGGTCATCTCTTGGTTGCCACGGCTTATTTGAATTAATTATTTTATTTTTGAATTGTTTATTTTTTTTTTGTTTTTACTATGGACACTTTTAACGTGCACACTGCACATCTTGCTACATCGTTCTCACATAATGTACCATCTCAACATGAATGATGTAACCAAGGTTTTTGTAAAAATATACTGATTTAAAAGAGTGTCCATGGAGTTTCTTGCCCGTTCTTCTCCATAGAGATCTACGCTAGGGAATGGGCAACTACAGTACTTTCACAGTTTTTATGCCTTGTGACTGGGACTGTAGCTTCATTACATTTTTATCTTGTCGACAATTCAAAAGTGCCTGTAACTGGCCTACTTGAAATAAATGCTTTGATTTTGATTTTGATTCCTCGAAGCGCTACTATTTTGAGGCGCACTTAATGAGGCACTCCTTTTTTATTTAGGTGCGCCTCAAAATGGAAGCGCTGCGAGGAATACCTCGAATACCAGTCCATACCAGAGCGACTGTCTGTCGGACCTCTGCAATCTATCCTCAAATATTTTTTTTTCAGATGGGAAGTTATCAAATGAGTCCTCCCGCTCTGAACGGAGCGGAAGGGAGTGTCAGACTTGTACTGACTAAAACCCATCCATGTTCCTTTCTTGCCCTTTGTGTTCCAGGACCGCGGTATCTCTTTCGAACAGTCCCGTAGCACTTTTTAAGTACCTTAATTTGACAAAATATCTTGATTTGATAACATAGAAAGACAACAACATCATCTTAAATTACATTTCCTCACTCGTGCGGAAATAATCTCATTTCGGCCCATAAATTTGACACACTTGAAACTCTGCCGACCTACCAATTACATCCACCATCTACATTATAATTACTCACTCGAATTCACCCTCCAAGCAAACATGTACTCATATAATAAGGCTTTAATTACTCCGCTCAACAAACCGAAAAACATATTTTATTACTAATACGCTTTTAATAAACGGATGCTTCAGCACCTTAATAAGAATTAGTTAATTATAAGCGAGCGTATGTGTTCATTGTTGTAGCTATGTTTCTTGTTGTAATGTGATCAAGGCCTAAGTTGAAAAAAAATGGCTAAATAATTGTTAGTTAAGTCATTTTAGAAACAATTAGTTACTCTAATTGATGTAAGTGTTAATTTTCCGTAAAAGTTAATTTGTAAGTATTTTCTAATACTAAAACTCTTAAGAGTTTAACCATCATCAATATAACCTTGGTTTATTCTGAGCTTTGTTATTGATTAGATAAAACATATGTAGAATAACATCACGCCTGAATCCTTGAAAGGTTTAAACCCAATAATACTACTCGACCCACCGACCGACCGACTGGAACCGAGACCATTAGGGTATAGTAAATAACTATTTATTCAAAGATTACATGAAGTTAACTTCTAAACCGCCTCGCACACCGGTTTTCAAACTCATTAACCTGTCCTAACAGCAATTTAACTAACACAATTCAAACATTTTTTGAGGAAAACATTATGATTAGGCTCCGCCCAAGCCATGTTACGTCACAACCTAACCACAGCATAGAGACATTGACACACAGATTGACAGACATCCCATTACCGAATTAGTGATAATTGTACACTATGTCTTATTGGTGCGTGAAATACTGCACAGAGTAGTCTTGTACAGAGAGTTTGACCGACTTGATTGGGAAGCACAGTTATGTGTTTATTGAGTTTTGCTTTTGGGTAAAGATAGATACCAGATACATTGCTCGTAAGGATCAAAAACCATCAATTTAATAAACAAGCAATTACAAGGAGGCAAAATAAAAAAATGGCTTATTTACTAGGAATCACACTAGTTGGACCTCGAGTAACATTACCATGTTATGGATATAATAATAACCAAGTTGCTAAGGATAAAAATCAATTATATCTTTTATCAGGAACACGAATATTTTCTTTGAGGAAGCTGTACCTGATGCGGAAAATGTTCACATGAAAAAGTAACTCTATATAATTTTAATGAGTTCCTAAAACCCCTGTTGTCAAGGATATATAAGATCTGACAACATTTTTATTCTAAATATAGCTTCACTTGAACCGAATTAATATACCTTCGTCTTTATTTTTTTGGATAATAGCACAACGTAACGCTTTTATACCTCGAGGGGTAAACAGATACGTAATATAGGTGGGTACAATATGCTTCACCAGATGTCTTAAAGTTACACGATTTTACAAATATAAATTTCGAATATTATGGTCTAACATTTTAAACATATGGCTGCACATGGAAGTAAAATTGAGTGGGTAATGACCAAAAGTAGCCATACACGCTAGGGTGTACCTGACAGGTTTGCCTGTACAGTTGAACTGTATAGTTAAACCGGAGCGTGTATGTTGCAAAACTGTGCATCAGGCTCCGGGTACTTACGCGCTCCGGTTTACCTGTACAGTTCAATTGTACAGGCAAACCTGTCAGGTACACCCTAGCGTGTATGGCTACCTTAATAGACTAAAACGTTATCAAAAGATGCCTTATCAGTTATCATCCTGGACGAAATCAATTCGTTAGATAATTTTTGGTTCCGTCACAGTTTTTCTTTTCCAGACTCATTCCTCACAGACTAGTCAGAGAAGCCCAAAGAGGAAGAAAACCGGAACGCTATGGGGAACGCAGTTGCTCAGCAGCGGGATGGAACAGGCTAATAAAAAAAAAGTTTTTACCCTTACAGGATCACAAGTCACCTGAAATCTCCCAGTACATTGACCCCCGGTGTTCTGTGGTTCCCTACTCTGTCCTCGTCTGTGCGGTGTATACTGTGTACATGTACATAAACTGTGTTTTCCTGGCCACACCCTCCCAATTACCATTACGCTCGCGCCGCGTTGAAGAAATTCTAATATTTTTTGGCCATGTTGTGTATTTTGTTAAGAGTCACTCGTAAGGTGTTCTCGCTGCAAAATACCTAAAAATAAATCATGAAAGTCCCTATGAGGTTCAATTCTTTGCTTATCTTTAGTCATATCCTAGATCAAGCCTATCAAGATCACTGTTTAATTTCAATATTTGGTTGTAAGTTGTATTTTTGGCAACTAAGGTCTATTTGTGGCTATTTTTGACCGCAAACTATCATTCTAGCCTAGCAATTTCTAGTTCATTACCCTTACTTTTAACATTAGTTAACTCGAATACTTATTATAACTTACGTTGCTAGGTTCGGGGTTTTCCTCGAAGCGCTACCATTTCGAGGCGCACCTAATGAGGCGTTCCTTTTTTATTCCTCGGAGCGCACCTTTTAGTAGCGCTCCCGATAGCAATTACAAATAGGTGTGTAATATATGCCATAATAACAGATAATATATTATCACTTGAAATAACATTCACATGATATACTTTTCATAAGCTATAAAAACAAATAACCTAATCTCATGTGATCTAATATTACATTTCATAAAGGGTGTAAACAGACTCTTAACGAAGCCGAAAGGCATTTGTTCTCCCCGTCATTGCGATCATTTTTTTGTTCTAGACCATACCTGGGAACCTTCTAGTTACGGAGATATTTGGGGTCAAAGTTCCAACTTTTTCACTAGTTTTTTTTTTTTTTTAAACATGTTTTTAATGTAAGATTTTTACTTTAAACACCTCCAGGACCCCCGTACTATTCAATCCATCCATCAGCACAATGTTTTGAGTGCGTTACTTTGAGTCCTACCGTAAAACGTGATTTTTCAACCCAAAAAAAAAGTCGTTTCCCAGCACTAATTTTTGCGTAAAGTTACTTAGTTTGATGTGCATAATGCTTGGTTGACGGCTTCGTGAAGAGTCTGTTTACACCCTGTATAAACTTCTTTTGCTCTGATAACATTTAGTATAACGTTCATCTCATATAATTTTCAATTAGTGTATTGCTCTTTTTATATACTTAACGTTCAGTTGACCTAATTTTCATATTTACTCATTTTCTGCCCAAATTCTGTAGTGAATAAGTAAATACTAGAAAACACCATACTGTTATAATCTCATCTAAACGAATGATTCACCAACAATAGAAGGGATCTGGCGCTAATGGTCATAGTTCTAACCTAACCTAACCCACATGGTTCACCCACAATAGGGGGATCTGGTCATGGTTCTAACCTAATCTAACCCACATGATTCACCAACCATAGAGGGGATCTGACGCAGGTATATATGAGGTGAATATGAAAGAACAAAAAAACATATTAATTCGTAGTTATTTATTCATACAGCAATGATATAAGTAGTAGTAGTGTCTAATTATATTAAACGTTACTATAGAATTTGAATATTATACTAACTAAATATTATACTAACTGAATATTAGATCAAATTTGCATTATAGAAAATGTTTATTAAACCATATAAAATTAGGTAAACTGAAATTATAATAATAATTCATTATATCATTTTTTTTTTTAAAACGTTGCCCCACTAGGAATTTCTCCTGTATCGTGGGTGCGTTCACAAACATTTAAACTCACATACGAGTACACTATCTGTAGGCCATACAAATATTTGTTCCGTGCGGGGATCGAACCCGCGACACGCAGCGCAGCAGTCAATCGCTCAACCACTGCGCCAACCGTGCCGTCAATCACGTTCATCGTTATCCTAAAAACAAATATTAAATGAAATTAGGTCATGTGATCGTTAGAACTTTTGTTATTATGTCAAATGGTACGCACCCATTAAAAATATTAACTACTAAAAGGAGCGCTCCGAGGAATAAAAAAGGAGCGCCTCATTAGATGCGCCTCAAAATGGTAGCGCTTCGAGGAATACCTCGAATGCCAGTCCATACCAGAGCGACTGTCTGTCTGACCTCTGGAATCTATCCTCAAATCTTTTTTTTTCTTCTTTTTTTTCAGATGGGAACGTTACGATTAGTTGCTGTGGCCGCACGCCGCTGTATGTGGGTAATATGGTGTGTGTGTATCAGTGGCGAAGGTTTCATACAACTCGATTCTTACCGGCTTGCCTTTGAAAAATGGCACAGTCAGTATTCTATAAACAAATATTATAATCACATTAAAGATATGTACTCCGGCTTACCTCTTACAAAAATTGACCCATCGCTACTGGTGTATGTGATACTTATGAATGTATAATCACTGTATCTAATCGCATGGAGATAGTACATCATTTTATCCTTCACACAATACTACGTATTACTATTTCAACTGACTCGCGATTTCATAAAAATAATTTTGAAATGGCCTGAGCAATACTCTGAAAAGCGAAGACTTAACTTTTCTACACAAAACACAAAGAGAACACCTGATAAACCTAAGTTACTAAATAAAATCAAACAATCGAAAACTTTACCTCAAATCTTGAACCCTAACAAGCACCTCAAAACAATCTTCCTAACACCCTTAATTCAAACTGAAAACCTACACATAAAGCCGCGCACACACGAACGAACAATTCATTACAACAAACCAATTTACGCTAGTTGTAAAAATGGTTGAGCGGCAACACGTAACGTTCGCTCACAATCCAATCCGTGCGCGCTTGCAGATTTTAATCGGGTTAAACCGGGTCTGATGTAATTCAATTTATCCATCGGGAGAGGCTAACTGTGTGTGCTATGCCTTACGTTGTAGCTAATTTGGTTAATGTAAGTGCGGAAACTGGTTTGTTATTAAAACATTGTGATTTGTGTGTTGTGTTGGTGGGTGAGAATTTGTGTGTGAATTTTGGAATGTCTACGAATCCGAAGTATTCAATAGCTTTGCACATTTTGCGGCGATTTTCAGCGGGTATTGGAAAAGGTTATTCTAAAGCTATAGTAAGCATCCTTCTTTGTGCTAAAACAAATGTTTAGATATTGTATGTCTGAACATGTGGCCACCATGGGCCACGGCCGATCGTGGATGTTAAAGTGTGCTATTAACTTTTAACGAAAGCTTATAATTCTATTGATTATTGATACTTTCAGATAATCGTTCTTTTTCAGGGGTTCTCCTTCCATAGACTCCATTAGACCATGCCCCTGTGTGATGATGACTTATTGGGGTTGGCCAGTCGTCCTTCCATTTCACTGAGCACAATTTTGTGGGGATAATCGTTAAATGATGAACACATTTCAGTTCAACTTAGAACGTCTATAAATTATAGATAATTCCGTTAATACAATATTAATGCGCCAGTCGGTCACAAATTCGATTCCCGAGTCGATTTAAAGGGGCCTATTGAAATGTCAGCGCGCGATCATTTTGTAGATCAACGACTATGGCTGGCGGAACTGATGGCTGTTATTTGGTAATGACTCGATACCATAGACCTAGAATAGGTACGTGGGAGGGACTCACTTTGTGTTTATGGAATATAAATCTGTGGGTAGCTGGTGTGAATGTTTAATTTTAATTAACACCTAATATCATAGCTATAATCATCGAAAGATTAGGCAGAGCTGTATGGAGAAGTGCAATAATAGTACTTCTTCTTCATCTCGTGGCGATAAACTAATTTACCCATCCTATAGAACACCCACTTGTAATAGAAGCGAACCTTTTGTTTTGCTATAATACACTGAGCGCAAATCCACACTTCAGATCGCTACTTAACCTGTACTTGGGAATCAAACCCAGGACCTCATGATCGTGTTGGTCTAGTAGACCGCCTGGTAACCACTAGATAGCAATCTACAGCAGGACGCAGACAGCAATAGTGTCGACCCTACCATCACATGTGACTCTGCCAATTAAACGTTATTTCTCTCTTTAGTTTACTGATTTCATAACTAACTCGTCAATATGCGATCATCGAGACTCGACATCGAGATTTAATTTGCGGTTCAAAAATGCTATCTTTCAAGCTGGAACCAAACCTACACATTCACAAAATATCATTTAAATCGATTGGGTTGTTTCGGCGATCAGCGTGTGTGAACATAGTCATACAGTGACATGTGATTTTTATGTATGAAGAAAAGTTACAGGTGAAATTTGAGAAACCATAATATTACTCCATAGAACACCTATATTAAGATACCAAGGAATAAACAGACGCGCACACCTCTGCTTACCCCTCCGGGGAGTACAAGCGTGATGTTATGTAATACACGAACGCTCCCTCCGCAACCGGTGAAGGCGATATAATAAAAGCATTTTCGGATGCAGCGCAATATTTTTTCAAGAGTTCTGATATTGATACTTTTTTGTTTTAGTTTTCGACGAGCAACGCTTCACTACGTTACTGTTACGGTGAAAATACTATTTTCACGTATAACCCAGAGCAGTTTACAGTCAGTGGGCAGGTGAGCACTGGTCTGCAAAATATTTAATTTGTGTGGAATAGAAATAAATTGTTGTAACCCAAAGAGTGAATTTTTCAATAATATAGATGTCTGAACGTGACGAAGCGAAAGGAATATGTAAGGATCACAGCAGGTGGGCTGCGGGACTGTTCGAAAGAGATATTGTGGCCCAGGAACACAAAGGGCAAGGAAGGAACATGGATGGGTTTTAGCCAGTACAAGTCTGACTGTCCCTTCCGCTCTGCCCAGAGCGGGAGAAGTCATTTAATGATTTCCCATGCAAAAATATTACAGCCACCTGCTGTTTTTTTTTTTTTGAGGGTAGGCATTTAGTTTATGCATGTAACTATGTTTTCCAATACATGCAGTCTTAACAGTAAAACCACCAGCAGATTAAATTACCAAAATTCATCAAAGTTCAAAATTATTTTCATTGTAAAAAGTAGTTTTTAGCTATGACAGTAGAAAGTGAGGTAAGAGCCCATTTATCAGGTCGTCACATCAGACTGAACTCATTGACTTAATGAGCGTCATCGGGACTACGTCACCGCATCGGGCCATGAAAACAGCGGGAGTTGATAGGAGATGGCTTCTTTGTCATGCATGGGAGTGATACAAACTTATTATGCATTCGACAAAGCATATATACACACATAAAAATCATGATTAAAGCGACTAGAACTCTGCGGACAGACTTCCGGCGCAATCTCATGGCGAGGAGATTTCCTCCCCTCTTTGAAGAGTGGATAGAGAGACGCCACGGCACTCTCACCGTCCGCCTGACGCAGGTCCTCACCGGACACGGTTGTTTCGGTAGGTTCCTGCACCGAATCGTGCGGGAGGAAACGCCCGGGTGCTATCACTGTGAGGATCGCCCAGAGAACACTGTGGAGCACACTGTGGATGTCTGCCCCGTTTGGGCGGAGCATTACCGTGTCCTCGTAGCGTCGATCGGCGGCGGCAACCTATCGCATCCGGCCCTAGTTCAATCCATGGTCCGGAGCGAGAGGGAATGGGACGCCGTCACCTCCTTCTCGCGGACCTGTGGACGTGAGTAATGTGGTGGCTCGCCGTCCGTCCGTCTTTTGACAACAGGTCGTGCTGACGGCGCGTTCGTGTTCCACGCGCGCCTCGTAGAGATGTCAGCAAACAGGGAGGGGCCCGCAAGGGCCGATGCCTGCCAGGGCTGCACGACTGTTCGAAAGAGATACCGCGGCCCTGGAACACAAAGGGCAAGGAAGCAACATTTATGATTTTTAGTCTGTACAAGTCTGACACTCCCTTCCGCTCTGCCCAGAGCGGGAGAAGTCATTTGATGATTTCCCATCCGAAAAAAATCTGTGAAAATTTCAATTGTATCACACACACACGTCACATTTAGATCATTATACCAATATTGTCTCAAAAATTGACCATCTATAAATAATTTACACGCAAACCTTTTGAATCTACGCATCGACCAATTTCGCTTACTTGACACAAAAAAGAATTACACTTAAATTACGTAAACCACTAATCATACTCTGGTGTTGTTTGAGAAAGATTCAAACATTTTGCATCGCATGACCGTGATACAGGGAAAAAGAACTAAGAGCCAATTTATCTGGCAGACACATCCAAGTAGCTCATTGACTTAATGAGTAACATCGGTACTCCTGCGGCCATGAATGTAGCGGGAGTTGGTAAGCAATGATAGTCATACATCTTCTTTTAAACGGTTTTTCGATATTTAGCATCCAGATGGTCAGATAGGCACGTCGATTAAACATAGCTTTTTCATGCATTAAAAAAAAAACTATAAATCTAAATAGTAATAATACTGTTACAATCAAAACTTATTTCAATTAATGCTATATATAGTAAAACGTTTGATATAAGTTTGCTATTGTTAACGCTTCTCACGCTCCCACGCCCGCTGTTTTCCTGGTCCCAGTTTAACAATTAATACGTTTCCGATGATTTTCAAATTTAATAACGAGCCTACAACCCTCCCCGCAGTGGCAGCCGTTAAATACAACGTTTTGTTTTGTCCCAAAGTGAAATTATTGGTTCGATTGTACACCAGATATTGGACGTAATATAGTGTAAAATTATTTTTTGTTGTGTTTGTCTTTAAAATGAATGAATGAAACGTAGATATGGTTTTAATTTGGGTTAATAGTCGGAGTCGCATTGATTTTGATTTTGTATTAATTTTCGTTTTGTGCGCTGTGATTGTGTCGTTTGGTGTTTATTTGATGTTGTGGCGTATGAGCTTTATTGATGTTATTTTGCAACATATCATTGATTGAAGTGTTGAAGCGGTGTAATTAAACATAATAATGAGTACCGCTTGCTTTTAAACTCAAACGAGGCCTCTCATGTTGTAAAGTTACAAGACAAATTGTGTACGCTATAATGACACTTTTAACGATGCCAATCTGGTGCAGCAATAATAATCACAACTTAGATTCACAGCACTTGCTTACACAAATGTTACTTAACCACATTTCGTATCAACCCTACCATTACAACCCTCAATCCTCGAGCATTGTTTAAAGATCTAAATCAACCCTAACAAAAATCCACTCGACGATATCCCCACAAAATTCATTATATCTATCTCTCTACCCCGGATGATCATAACTCACGGGGGATATAAAAATGCCTATCTATAATCATAGATAAATGCCCGGCTGGAACTAGCCGCTGAAAATATCGAACGACTGTATAAGCTGAAAACTGCGATATTTCATAAAGCACACCCACTCTGTCTAGTTTAGTTGGAGTTTTTAGAAAAAATATGCGTTTCAGCGTTTTTCAGGGATTTTCGGAAACGTTCTGCTTGCTTGTTGATTGATATGCGCGAGAGGCTAATACATCTAACGTTTATTTTGGGTTTCAAATCATGGAGTAAGAATAAAGCAGATGCATTTTTGGGTTTAAAGCTGAAAAAGATCGTGTGTAAAAACTTAGGTATTATTGAATAGTAGAGCTATTTATGAAGCTTGTCTTTGATTATGTGGTTTATTTACGAAACTCGCCATTTATTTATTTAGCTTTAAATTAGGCAGATTACCCATTTTGTTAGTATTTTTTTATGCCTCGAAGTACGGAGTTCAGTTTAAACCATCGTTTCGGAATCTCGCCCAGTTATGGAGTTGTGAGGTGAAATAGAACGGGTGTGACATCACTCCATGTAAGCCTCATATTAAACTGAAAACCAAAATTTCCTGCATTTAGAGCTTAAATAACAGTTCAGTAAAATGAATACAAACTCCCTTTAACAAAATTCACAAACTTTAAATAAATAGTAACATAATAACTCTAACCACAATACATTTTCACAAGTTTACTTATGTAGGTAACTTCCGCAGTTGAATTCCGGGTTCCGTACGGAAATAAATAATTATGCATTTAAAATACTACGCTAGGGATGTGAATGGGGAAATAATTTGTATGCTTGGCTGTAACCGGGCAGGAAGGTGAATTCGGAACAAAAGATACGCGGCGCACCTATCTACATGATAATAATGATATTTTGGTTAAAATCAAAACTTATTATGCATAAGCAGTTTTTTTATACGAATAAACGCGAAAGTTACGTTACGTTTACATATTTTTTTAATAATTTTTGAAGAATTAGTACGAAGTAGGAACTTCATTATTTTTTTGAGAGTACAGCTGAATTTTAACCAGAATAACCGTTTATTACGTTATCTCAATTTCTTTATCAAACGTAGATGATGAGATAAAGGATCAATGTGTAAAAAAAACTTTACTTCAAAACCTCTCACTTAATGACACTTTTTTTTAAGTAAAAAAGAAAACTACGTATGTGAATCACGTCAACTTTACATTTTAATTCAATAAAAAAGTTTTAAAAGCGATTTAAAATGCTATCCAGCGATCCCTTAGCCGCTGAAAAATCTGTAAAGCGGCTGTGAAGCGCGGTCGGCTTACTCGTGATTTAAAAAGAGGCTTACTTTTTACCCGACAGTGCTGGATGAGAGTGCTGGTAAATAAACGGGCTGCGCTGACGTGCGGATACGGAAACATAAAGGATACTGAAATTCAAATGAAAAAATAGTGCAGTGGTCAGGGCTTCATACGAGTAATTTGATAGTATTAAATTGATGGAAGTGATCATGAGTGTTGGTTTTGCACTAGACAGTAAAAACAACATGGTCCTTATTCAGACCGTACCATGTTACTTTACGGTTACGGTTACCATGTATTTTTGTATTTTTTTTTTATTATTGAAGCTGAAAGGCACTTGTTTTCCCCGTCATTGGGATCATTTTTTTGTTCTAGACCATACCTGAGAACCTTCTAGTTACGGAGATATTGGGGGTCAAAGTTCCAACTCTTTCACAAGTTTTTTTTTTATACATGTTTTTTTTTTGTAAGATGTGTACTTATTTAAACACCTCCAGGACCCCCTTATAGTAAGGGGGTCCTGGAGGTGTTGGTTGCTGGATTTTTACTTTGTACAACTCCACGACCACCTTACTATTCAATCCATCCATCAGCACAATGTTTTGAGTGCGTTACATTGAGTCCTACTGTTAAACGTGATTTTTCAGGCCAAAAAAGAAAGTCGTTTCGCAGCACTAATTTTTGCGTAAAGTTACTTAGTTTGATGTACATAATGCTTGGTTGACGGCTTCGTGAAGAGTCTATTTACACCCTGTAAATGCATTCCGTAAAAGATGCTAAGCTCACGAAGAAAGTATTCTTACCAAAACCATTGCCGCACTTGCGTATGCATACCATGTTTTGAAAAACAATTTACAATCAACACGGAAAATTCTCATCTCAATTAGATAAGCTCCCAAAACACGTTCAAATAAACACAATAATACCAACATTCCAAATCCAAAAAAAAACCTTTCTTTTAAGAATTTGTATAAATTTTTTAGGCGGCGTACACACGGTAGACTTACGTGAACATTTCCGTTCGACTCGCCAATTTCGAAAGCACGTGAGATCAGAGCGGAATGCCCGAACGTGAGTCGCGTTCCTAATGCAAAGAACCAGCATACCTCAACCTGTCCAGTCTGTAAAGTGTAAGAAGAAAGGTAAGGTTTCAGGGGTCCATGAATTCTGGTTTGTGGTAAAGAAATGAGTTTTAAACCCACCTAGGTTGGTGTCGGGTAAGCGGTCAAATTGAGCGGGAACTGTGTTGCTTTAGATTAGTGATGCTATTGTTTTTTAAGTGCGTCAATCGTTTTGTGTGTGTGATTGAAAAACTTGGTTGTTGGTATAGAGAAATGTAGTAATATACTGTAGAAAATGACAGAGACAAATATATATTTTGGTTTCCCAACAGATTTTCTCTCAGTTGTAGCACATGCTTTATTCTCTAATGACGATTGGAGATTAAGTACAGAAGTTTTTTATTAACTTTTCACGTTTAAATGAGCCATCAAAAACAATACTTGTCAAAAAAAACCAAGTCTCGCAACTCAGATCCATGTTATACCAAGTCGGTCACTTTATTAAGTCCCTACTTAAGGGACCTTCTGTCTTAAGTTATTACGTAATCAGCTAACCTAACAACATCTTATAGTGACCATATCAATATTAGAAATCTTTAATGTTTTTAATAAAATAGATTGACTTGGCCAACGCATGAAAACACAATGAGTCTCACAAGTAATACATATTATATTGTTTAGTGCGATTGCCAAGTCAATCTATTTTATTTAAAACATAAAAGATTTTCAATATTGATATGGTCACTATAAGATTTTGTTATCTGTATATTATGTTTATTCTGTAAATTGGTTTTAAGCGTCATTTATTTTTATAAAAAACTGCTTGAAGGCGTTATTTTCTTCCCAAGTACTCTGAGGCTTACCACACTCACATGTACTTCAAAAATCAAATAACTATTACGTGCATACGTACAAACTGAACCCAGAATTGAAGCACATAATCAATTCTGCTAACTAGAGCGAAAAAATAAACGATGTTTATTAACAAACACAGCAACACAACACACTCTCCGGTGTTCAACCCTATCGCACTCACGGCCCTAAATCAACTTCAGTCGACTTCCAATGCCCTCGACAATCTCCCTGCTCCCCAAATTTCTACCAAAAACTATTCAACCAGCCACAGACGCTATAAACATAAATATAGATCCTGGTATCAATAAAACTGGGACTAAAATAACATAGAGCTGAACATTATTTGTAATATATCCAGGCGATTATAATAAGGGGTTTTACACCACGAGAAAATATAATCAATGAAAAGTGACGCAACTTTATTGAAAAGGTAAATTGACGAGGTGCATATGCAGCTTTTGAAGATGTTTCTAGTAAGAGGATTCTTACTAGAAACATCTTCAAAAGCTGCATCCATATATATTTTTGAAGATGTATTACTTATAGATTACATAATGATCTCTGATTTACAATTTACCTTAATAATTGAATGAGCAACATTAGTTTAATACAGTAAAAATATGTACAATGATCGTAGAATTTTAAAAAGACGTGATGCTATACAAGTTTGCTGACCATCACCAGTTAACCCTTATTCACTTCTTACGACACCCTTGGGAAAACAAAGCTATGCCTATTCCGTATAAATAATTAGCTTTTGACTTTACTACCGAGATAAAAATATCCTAAGTCCTAACCAAGGTCATGTTCTACCTGAGTTCCAAATTTAAATCCGTTAAGCCATTAAGGCGTAAAAAGGTAAAACACACAAAGACTAAGCTACTTTTGAATTAATAACTTAACTAATATTTTACATATAATATTTTTAATAGATAAAATTAAGGCAGATGTGAGTGGCAACGCCGGGAGGGGACGCCCTAGAAGAATTTACGCTGACCTCATTGGTGAGGTTCTTCAGAAAGGTCAGGTGCGTAGTACTCGCAACCGGCGTGCGTGTATGACCAGATGTATGAACGTGGACGAGGCAAAAGGAGTATGTAAGGATCGTAGCAGGTGGCGTTCTGTGGTTTCTGCCTACCCCCATGGGAAAAGGGCGTGAGTTTATGTATGTATGTATGTAAAATAGGCAACATTATATAAGTGGCAAGCCTTGAACTTATAACCCATTTCACCCAGTGAATTCGCAAAATTACTGTTGTTTATGTTATGTTATAGTGTAAATTAGAGTAGGCTAAATGTTGCTGTTTTATAATTTAAGAATTGTATTTTTTGTTTTAGTTAAATTTTAATTTTAATACCGCGCTATCGCATTAGGGATACACCTGTAATGATAGTTGTAAGGGAGATTTTAATAAATAATAATAATAATAATAATCTGGCAACACTAATGTCAACAGCATCTTTAAATTTTTATCTCAATCTTTTTTTTGCAATTTTTATATTTAAGTATAAATTTTAACAGTCTGGCACATCCTCTCCCTTTTTTTGAACATATTAGACTTCCATTTCTTCAAATCAGCAAGATAAACCCATGTTATAACAATATACTTTTTACAAGAAATTTGTGGATACCAAGTGACATGCGACATATGTCAAAGTGAAAATGATAAAATTAATAAATAACAGAGAGATGAAAATGAGATGATAAAAATGTTGACGAGATCAGCTGCTCGACGTGCACGCATACCACCTCCGGACCCGTCGCTCAGCTCCGCCTCGCCGCCGCCGGAATCCAGCCCCATCGTGAGTGCTGTGACACCGGCCGTGGCAGTTGCGTCGAGCTCGAGCGACGAGTATTTCTCTCCGCCAACGACGCCACCACCTGCTCGTCGACGGGGAGGACGCCGGCCACCGGACGGCTTAGGACCTCGAGGCCCACCGGCCTCTGATAGGGTCCCAGCTCCCGGCGGAAGTGTGCAGCGCATGCGATGGACGCAATCCATTAATGAAAACGTCATGCGCGCATACTATGGGGCTACAGAGGGGGGAAACAATCTGACCGCGTACCGTGTTCGGATGCTCTCTCTGTTTCAGGTGCTTGAGCCAGCTGTCAACGTGTCGGCACAACGACTATCGGATCAGGTGCGAGTCATCCAGCGTAATCGTATGTTGGATGACACCGTGCTTGATCGCTTGCGGATTGAAATGCAGAGTAGCCATGTCATTGCCACGCCGTCGCAGGGTGTGGTCCCACTACCATCTACCACCACAATACGAAATCGCGATAACGACGTGAGTAATGACATGGTTACTAATGTAAGTACCCAGTGCAGTGAGGATATGAGGAGTGCTTTGGAGGGTGCGATTCGAGAATATAGGTTCATGACACCCGAACTTAGACCACGCTTACCTCGTTTGCCCATGCATAATAAAAATAGGATGCTGGTGGCTGTTCTGGATTCGCAGTTGTCAAACTATTTTGATAACTGCGAAAACCTCACTGATGCTCATTCAATCCTGTATTGTGCGGCTGTTGCGGCATGTCGGTTAGCTCAAGTCAAATTTCCAGATGACAGAGCTAAACAACTGAAACCAGCCGTACCAGCTTGGCAGTACAGGATTGAACGACGTATTGGTGGGGCCAGAGCGCTCATCGGCAAACTAATCTGCTTCAGGGGGGGCAACACTCGCCCTCGAGTTATGCGCTTTGTGAAGCGGGCATTTGCGGGGACTGAAATCAGTCCTCAAGACTATATGTCCCGTATCACAGAGCGCATCGACTTCCTGAAGCAGAAAGTGTATGCATGGGCAAACCGTATTCGAAGGTATAAACGGCGGGTGGAACGATACACTCAGAATCGCACATTCCAAAGCGATGAAAGGTGGGTTTATAGAGCATGGGAGCGACCGGACCAAGGTGTGTCTGACACGTGTCTACCGGATGATGACGCCATGTGCTCTTTCTGGCGCAGCATCTGGTCGGTGCCTGTCAGTCATACCGAGGGTGAATGGACTCGGGAGGTCGAGCGAGCGTGCGATTCAATACCAGAAATGGGGGCGATCACAATCAGCCCCCAAGATGTAGCTCGTGCAGTCCGTCCGTTACCCAATTGGAAATCTCCAGGACCGGACGGGCTGTATAACTTCTGGATTAAATGGATCCAGAGGTCGCACGCTCGCTTGGCAGCCCTATTTCAGTCAGCCTTAGAGTCAGGGTCGCTTCCCGAGTTCCTGACGACTGGAATAACCCACCTGCTCCATAAATCAGGTAGTACTGCGGAACCCAAAAATTATAGACCTATTACGTGTCTCCCGACGGTCTATAAAGTTCTTACCTCCATTTTGAGAGCTAAAATCTCTAAACATATTGACGAAAATTCTGTTATGTCTGCTTCTCAAAATGGATGTAGGAACGGGTCCCGCGGTACTAAGGAGCTACTCCTCATTGATATGGCCATTAGTCAACAGGTTCGCCGTTCACGAAAGGATCTGTCGACATGTTGGATAGACTATAAGAAGGCCTATGACTCGGTGCCACATACATGGCTCATGAGGGTGCTAGAGTTGTATAAAGTTGATGCAACTCTGCGCACCTTCCTGATATCATGTATGGGGCAATGGAGGACAGTTCTTCGCTATCCAGGATGTCGGCAAATCCAGAGGAATAGCGAACCGATAAATATAGAGCGAGGAATATTTCAGGGCGATAGTTTGAGTCCGCTTTGGTTCTGCTTGGCCTTGAATCCTCTAAGCACACTGCTGGAGGATTCAGGGCTAGGCTATCGGTTGAAGAGAGGTGGTCAAGTTATATCTCACCTCCTTTACATGGATGACCTGAAACTCTTTGCCCCCAACGATTTGCAACTGATGGAGCTACTGAAGGTAACTGAAACTTTCAGTAGTGCCATCAGGATGGAATTTGGTGTGGACAAATGTGCGGTCATGCATGTAAAGCGAGGGGAGATTGTGGAATCTGTGGGAACCAAGCTCACGGATTCCATAAATCTTAGATCCCTCTCAGAAACCGAAACCTATAAGTATTTGGGTATGTCAGAAGCGCTGGGCATCAATGTTGCTGACATGAAGCAATCGTTGAAGGAGCGCTTCTTTGGCCGCCTGAAAAAAGTATTTAATAGTCTTTTGTCAGGCGGAAATAAGGTGCGTGCCTTTAACGGTTGGGTCATGCCGGTTTTGATGTACTCTTTTGGCATACTCAAATGGACTCAAACAGAACTAGACGCCTTGGATGTGAAGGTCCGCAAATTGTTGACGGCATTTCGAATGCATCACCCACGTTCTTCGGTTATGAGACTGTATGTCCCGCGGAAGTGTGGGGGTCGAGGCTTTTTAAATGCTAAGACTCTTCACAATCGCGAGATATGCAGTCTCAGGGAATATTTCCTAGAAGCCGACGTGGGGATGCATCGAGATGTGGTCGCGGTGGACAAGGGCCTCACCCCGCTCTCCTTGGCTAAAGAGAACTGGCGCAAACCTGTAGTACTTGACACTAACGACCGCAGGGGAGTATGGCAGAGTAAGGAGCTTCAAGGACGCTTTTTCCGGGCACTGCATGGGCCCGATGTAGACCTATCAGCGTCCGTAGCCTGGCTACGTTCCGGGGACCTCTTTGGAGAAACCGAAGGTTTTGTCTGTGCAATTATGGATGAAGTTATGATGACGAATAACTACCGGAGATTTATTGTGAAGGACGGCACGGTTGACATATGTCGGGCATGCCACCGTCCAGGCGAATCAATCCGTCACATTATCTCCGGGTGTTCTCGTCTGGCTAACGGAGAGTACTTGCATAGACACAACCTTGTAGCCAGGATTATCCATCAGCAACTTGCTCTAAAATACAGCCTTGTGGAATCGGAAGTGCCGTACTATAGGTATGTGCCCGATCCAGTTCTCGATAATGGCAATATCACACTGTACTGGGATCGATCCATCATCACTGACAGGACTATTGTAGCCAATAAGCCTGATATAGTGGTGGTGGATCGATCAGAGCGGCGCGCAATGATTGTTGACATTACGGTCCCGCATGACGAGAACCTCGTGAAAGCCGAGAAAGATAAACAAATCAAGTATCTTGACTTAGCTCGCGAGGTTGTCGACATGTGGGATGTGGACTCAGCGATCATTGTGCCGGTAGTCGTATCAGCCCATGGCTTAATTGCCAAGAGCCTCGACCAACACCTGAGGAGGCTCTCGTTAGGCAGCTGGATCAAGGGCTTGATTCAGAAAGCGGTACTCCTGGACACGGCTCGTATTGTTAGGAGGTTCCTCTCTCTGGAGCCCTGACCGCCGGTAGCTTGGACCCTATTCCCTACTATTTTTTACGGGCTACTATTTTTTATATTTTTAAATGTTTTTGTATATTGTAATTTTTGTTAGTAAAATATTTAAAAATGTAAATAATAAGGATAAAAATGAATAAAGGAATAATAATAATATGTGTGTACTCTCATAAATCCTTTATCTAAATTTTTTTTTTTTTCATTTTTTTTCTCGTGCTATGATGTTGATTTGTTAGCTATACCTACTAACACCAAACCCTTTTACTGTCTCGCGTCAGTGTAAAGTGTCTTCGTATGCAAGGCGCCTAAACAATCTGGCAGAATTAAGGGCAATTCTCAACAAGCAGTGATCGACAAACAAAGTTATCATAAATAGACGTAACGGCTGCCGAGCAACCACGGAGCGGTGGATGTGGTGGATGTGGATGCTGGGTGATGGCTAAAATATCCGTTACGATGGCAAACATGAATGTGTCTTAACGAGCTCTCTAAAAGAGGGAGTCTTGTGGAAAGGGACGTTTGTAGGGGACGATTCGATTGCGATACGATTCTTATGGACCGTTGAATGTTATTTTGCTTCCGACTAGAGCAACCTAACAACAACCGTATCTTAATGGAAATAAAGGTTTTTGAATTTTAACAGACTTTTAGAGGCAAAAGCTTTTTATATGCGATGATAATGTGATGCTAGGATGAAGGTTATGTACAACAAAAACGACTGCACAGAAGTATATATATTATACTTTGTGTAATTTCTATTTAGCTGTGATTTTCCCAGAACACAATTTTGTGTTATTTTTGCCATAGATTTTTACCGAATGACAGAAATACTTACCTGATTTGTTCATGCTTGCTTTGTAAGCTGTCAATTTTCATTTGGAATTGACAATAAACCTTTACAGAATCAGGTCAGAATATTTTTTTAATAGCAAATCGATCATTATGTCCTCAGTATGATTTTCTAAAACACAGAATCTAATTTTGGGGTTGAAACTCTGGGGCCGTGGGGTCCGAGTGCTCATAGTCTATTTAAGGAAATTTCGAAACGCCTAGATGACGCATCTCGTGACCCAAAGACTGGCTTTTACCTTGGTCAAAGGCTAAATGTTGCCATACAACGTGGCAACGCCGCCAGTCTCTTGGGCACATTACCAGCTGCCAGCGTTGAGGAGGAATTTTGCCATGCCCTTTTATAATTTGTTGTTAGTTTATTTAATAGTTTTTAATTATATTAATAATTATATCTTTAGTTAAATTACTAAACAAATCTCATGAAACAGAGCTATTCATCTATACTTTCATCCCCTCTCTCAACCGTGGCATATCGTGCACTCTAAACCCACTGGGGGTGTACCCAGCCCACCAATTACAGTCAGCGTCCCGATAATGTAAGACTAACGAACGATAACACTCATGTTTACTACAAGTATCGGGAAAATAATCATAAATAATTTTGTGTTCGCGCCCACTACCATTTCAAACGCTTTCTATTTTAGACGCTTTTTGAAATATTATTGCCTCTTTGTTTCATTACAACGAGGGGTTTTAGAATAGGCACTTTATGTGGCTATGAATGTTTAAAATGCATAAAAGTGTTTTGTGTTCGGAGTCGGATTATAGAAAATAGTTTACAAAAATGATAACGTGACGTGACAGGGGAGAATTTATTTATTTCGTTTATTCATTTAAATACATACCTATTACATTTTTCCTGTTTTCTGAATCAAGCCCTTGATCCAGCTGCCAAGCGAGAGCCTCCTAAGATGTTGGTCGAGGTTACTGGCTATTAAGCCATTAGCTGACACGACTATCGGCACAATGACTGCTGTACTCACGATTTTTTTATTTTTTTAGAATGAAAGAAAACAACGTGTTGCGCCGACCCCCAGTAACATGCGACAACATGATAGTAGAAAAGTACTGTCCATTTTAAGTAAGCACTTTTGACCACAACATCTTAGTTAGCCCATCCAACGAAATACTAGAAAAATATCGGAAATATAACTCGTAAAGCTGACCCGCCAATTTCTACGCAACTACATAAAATATATGCAACGCAGTCCGTCTTTAATTTTACCACTTCTCGTAAAGAAACCGACACTCCACATATTTTGATAAACCACTCCTGACTTCTATTCCTTTCTAACATATCCATAAAACCTGCAATGAACTCACTCTGGCACAATGTACAGAAAAACATACAATAAATATATATTGGCTTCTATCTGACATACTTGCATATTATACGAAGCAAGATTCACCCGGGTCTCTTTACCCAAATAGGGGTAATTTAGTTACCCATGTAAATAAATACGGTGGTAAAAATCACGGTGGGTACATTCGCAGAATATATATTTATCATAATATTACGAATATATATGTATGTTTATCATACATTACTGTATTTTTTTGAGGGATACTTTTGAAGACACGGGTTCGACGCGCAATGGATAGATGTATAACGATATTCTCTAATATACCTCAAAGGTGAGTATTCGTAGTACGAAGGTTTAAAAGATACATTTCCGTAGACGGATGCGTGTGTTATATTAGGATCGATTCTGTAAATAAAGATTTTTTTGTTTATTTCTTATTCTGGCTTCATTGTATACCGGAAGTTTATGTGTTTTGTTATAGAAGTAATGTGTGAAGCAATATCTTTTATGGTGTAGTTGATTTATTTTCTGTAAATGTACAAAAGGTGAGCGTATGATAAATTATTCCGAAAAATATAATCATTAAAGGTGAGATTAAATCTTAGCAACAGACTTCGTGACTATTTGGAAGCGTAATTAAATACGTTTCAGGCATAGTCATGCATGGCAGACTGCTACGATTATTGCTACGAGAGTAATCGTAGCGCTAACCCTTGCGTAAACCGCTACGCCGCGTAGCAGAGCTACGAGAAATCTTGCTATATTCAATTTAGTGATCTTGATATTGATACTGCAAGTAGGTAGGATTACTATACTAACTATACTATTGCAATTTGTATGTATTTGTAATTTGTGTGCAATAAAGAATAAGAATTACAATGATTTTTCTATAACATAACAACACGCCTTTCTATGGTTTGATAATAAATACGTATAGTCTAAGTAATAACAGTTATTTATATAACAACTTATTCATATAAAGGAAAAAAAGCACTTAAAACCATACCATCTCGCTTGAGGATGCGCCCAATAAAACCGGGTGATTTGCCCGGAATACCGTATTACCCGGGTGAATGTACCGGATAGCCTCATTACACATAATTACCGGACTGCTGACGTCAAGCCGACCCCGTGACCTCTTGATTGGTCCATTAATATGTTTTAGCCTAAAACGAGAAGCTTTGAAAAAAATATACAGGGAAAATGTGAGAGAGATTTAGATGTTCTGCAGGGGAGTGCTCTTAAATATTAAAACATATACTTAATTAGTAGCTCGTGAATAAAATGAATAATGCTGATTTTAACAGAAGTTTGAAATCTGATTGGTTATGATTTTGAAAAAGTGGTTTTAGAGACTGAATGTTTTACTATTTAGACAAGTCGACCGTTGCCTAGTAATTGAATGGGTTACATCCCGTTTGGTTACCTAATAACATCACAAGTCACTTAATAAGGAGTTATTATCTTTGTCCCGTCGTTTGACTGACATAAATATTCGTCACAACACCATGACCCATTGATATGTATTAACATCATCATCATCATTTCAACCGAAAGACGTCCACTGCTGGACATAGGTCTCCCCCAAACGGGGGATTTACCATAATCGCCACGCTTCGCATCGCATCGCAGTACGGTTGTTACAAGGGCACAGAGAACGCTGCTGCCCATTCTCTGGTAAGTCCCTTAGTTGCCTCTTACGACACTCACGGGAAGATATGGGATGACGCTATTCTTTACGTCCGACATCATATGGTACAACGTACGGTACGGTTGATACGTATCAATGTGTGACAATTATTTAACTGTTGCTTTGACCGACTCTCAGAGCAGCTTCTGGCAGATATTTGATAAGGAATGTTGACACTGACAGCTCTTGATCATCGTTTAGGTTAGCGTTCAGTTTTATTGCTGAAATTGTACCTTAAAAATACCAAAAACTAAAAAACCCAACTAAAGATGTCATAATCCTCACCCTTGCTTAACCTGATTACCCCAGTCTCGCAGTTGACAAGCACGCGCCGTCTCGGGGGTCTCCGCCGAGCCCCCACTATCGGGGAATACATTCAGGCGAATTCCCCCAAAGTCCCCAGCGGGTTATACGCCGCTACCTGTCTTAACATGTTATAAATATTATTGAGGATTTTAGAAGTGCTTTGAATCGTAGGAGTTAATGAATATAATGTGCTATAATATCTCCTGAGAATATTATATTTTTACCTATAACACCCACCTACGTCAGTACCACATTAGTATTATTGGTATATACCTCATTTTTATATGCCTTAACCTCACCTTGTTCTTTCAAAGAGAGGAGATCCGTGTGAGAAATTTATAGGCTCACTCACTAAGCTATGCTCACACCTAAGTTACGTTATAACGTCTGTGCCAAGGTACAGCCTACCTTATGTCAGTGGTAGCTAAGTAAATCACCCTTACTGTTACGACATAAAACTGCTGTCAAGTTGTTACCACTGATGTGCACGCGGGTACACGGACGTACCCCCGGGTATTTTGCAGTTGGTTGACTGTATAGTTCTTGACCGTTACTTGAAGCTACAGATTTATTAGAAAAGCTAGTTTCTGTAAAACTCTGCTATGTGACATATTCGATGTCGATATCGAGTTCACAACTTAAACACAAAATAGCGCAAAACAAACGCAACTTATCCTAACTTTATCCTAAAAACTAAAATTCATCCCCAAATAATTTGTGTAACCGGACCGGAGCGGCGCGTATCGGATCCGTCTCACGTCCGCGGGTCCGATACGGAGCCGATACGAACACAATTTACCTACATCAAACCTGGCTGTCAGCCCACCCCTCATTCCGATCACGTGGCGTTAAGGAGTCGTCTTTAAAAACCTTCAAATGTTTTGTAAGGAAGGGTCTAAATCTTTGAATTCGTGTTTTTATCCGTTTTGGATTTTATTTTGATTTATTGTGATGTTTTATCTTGTGTTTCATTTCTTATAAAGATAAATAAAAGGTTATTAGGTGTGGTTATTTTAAAAACATCATTATAATGGGTGTAAAAGTACCTTTAACGAAGCCGAAAGGCACTTGATCTCCCTGTTATTGTGATTATTTTTTTGATCTAGAGTCTCCTGAAGTCTAGATCATACCTAGGAACCCTCTAATTACGGAAATTTTGGGGGTCAAGTTAAGGTGTAAGTTTTTTCAAATACAAGTTTTTAATGTTATACAAAGTTGATACGACAGATAGGCTATACTAGGTACCATTTTCAAGCTCTGTACCAAAAATCAATTAAATAGGAGCAGTAGTTTAGTCGCAAATGATTTTTTAAGTTTTTGCCCCGTTTGAACACGATGTATCTTTCCTAACAGCTGATTATGTCTATACGCATAGGTCATGCACCTTAAAACGATAAATCGGAGTATAACCTACGATGCGTTGTTGCCGCTCTGACACAAGTCACAAGTACAACCAAATATTTTTTCGCTAAAAGATGGCAATACAAACAAGGAAGCAATAAATACACACACTTGCACTTTCATTACGAGAGTGACAATCATAGCAAAACATCCCGCGAGTAAAAGAAATAGAAATAGGTCATTGTGTTGCTACTGCATCTTAGATAAGTAAGGTAAGCCGCCGTCCGCCGGCCGACCGCTTTGATACGAAAGAACACACGCGTGCCGCGCGCGTGCGACGTTGCCGCTTTAATACCTAGGTATCTAAGGTCAGTTAAATTTATTTACAAAGGGTGTTTGCGTTTTACTCTGATTTGTAAGCTATTTAGTTTGTTTGAAAAAATAAAAAAACTCATTTTTATTTATAATTTAATTTATACCGTATCGAATTAATACTAAACACGTATAGTATACGTAGTGTAATTTAATGCCTCTCGGTCATATCAACTCTGTATAACTTTAATTTTCTCCACGACCCCGGTCTCCGTACTATTCAATGCATCCATCAGCACTGTGTTTTGAGTGAGTACCATTTAGTTTTACCATAAAACGCGATTTTTCACCCCAAAAACCATCCCAGCAATATTTTTTGCGTAGAGGTACTTAGTTTGACGTACACAATGTTTGGTTGACGGCTTCTGGACGATCCATTTACACCTTGTATATGGTGTGGCCCTTTTCTTATCTGATTCGCTTCTTAAGCTCCAAATTGCCAGTTCAATCCCAGCAAGTACCAATTTAAGTTTTTCAAAGTCATATGTAGTTTCTACACTTAAGACACCAGTCATACACAGGTAACATCATGAGGAAACCCAGGGGCAGATTTCTCTATAGGCCGAGTAAGCCCGGGCCTTGGGCGGCAAAATTTAGGGAGAAATTTAAAATTTGGTCGTTTTCTAATCGAATAATCGGTCACAGTTGCTACGGTCTTTAGATTGTGATGATATGATAAACAAATTTGCTGCTCAGAAAGCCAGGCAAAAGACAATTTGTGAATAACGATTCATTATTACTCACAAATCGAAATGGTAAGAATCAGTATCTGAAATACTGATTGAGATTATTAAATCATTTACTGACTATCGGGTTTTCCCATTTTAATTCAATTTCTATAGTCTATTTAATTTTTCAGACTTAGGGGGGCGGCAATCATGAGTAGGCCTAGGGCAGCCAACATATCAAATCCACCCCTGAGGAAACCCTGGACATCGGTCTGAAGTCACCAACCTGCATTGAGGAAGTGTGATGATTAGGGTCATTCCTTCTCTCTCTATGAGAAGACCTTTGCCCGATATTCGGGACATTATAGGCAATAAACAAACCATTGTCCTGATATTGTGAATTAGCGGTAATGATGACGACGGATAAGGACGTAACGTTTACGTCCAGTATAGGAAAGTTTACGTCCATCCCATTGAAAATCAAAAATCGTTGTAGTACAACGAGTACGAAACCCTTGCCACTTGTATAAGCGCTTGCCACTTGTATAAGCGCTTGCCACTTATCTAAGCACTTGCCCCGGGGCTGTTCTACGTCATATTTTAATTTGTTTAGTGAACAATAAATCTGTCCCACATTGTGGTCACTTTAATCTTTTCTCTTTAAATATTAAACACAAAGGTTCATCAACATTGAAGTGACATTGCCTCTAATATGTGAATCCAGGCTTACCCAGCCCGTCTGGAACTACGTCTAGCTAAGGGTATAAAGTCCACACCTTTTACGAACAAATATTAGTTTAAAACCTTTGGAAAATAACATGCGACCTCAGTTCGTAAAGGTTAGGACCAGCTTAAATGTCAAAACATATTATTAGACATATTATTAGATCAAAATCCCTTTTTAAAGTGCTCAGTGTTCCGTACATGTTAATATTACGTAGGTACTTAAACATTTTCGTATCAAAGATGGGGTCGGCAGATGGAGTGGCCGGGAATCAAATCTGCGACACAAAAGGAAGCACTAAGGCGAGCCACATAAAGCCACTTCGCTATAGCGAACGCGTCGCCGAGGTGAAATTGTCTTGCTATGTGTGCTGTGCGGATTTTCTTGGGAAATATAATATTTTTATCAGGCTACATTCAAATAAAATTTAGTTGTATTTTGTATTTTGGATGATTAAGATAAATAAGGAGTTCTAAAATCTTATTTCTCAGTTTTATTCTAGTACTCGTGGTTGCCCCTAGCCCGTTAATAGATGCAGCATAGTTTTTCGCATATTTTCTTGTTTCAAATCGCACGTCTTTAAAAAACCTGTAACTTTGAGATATACGCATTTAAAGGATTTTGTGTGCTAACCGATGCTTTCCGCAAAAAAAAAACTGTCGATTATGCCATTCGGTGACTTATTTTCGCATATAAAGCGGTTTTTTTTTTTTTCAATTATAGAGCAAGGATAATTGAAACTGAGTATTATAAGGGTATTATCTAAAAACCTCTTTAGAAGACATGCGAAATATTCCAAACCTATTCAAACCGCATAAACAAACAGTCACCCATACAAAAGTGTCACACATCGTCATACCTTGGTACTCTTGTATATCTCAGCAGGAAACGGTAAGTTAGGAATTCCGCCAAATGATTTGTGGCTCGTTGTGAACGCTGCGTTCAACCCCGGGATATTCCAGACCCTGGACGGGGAACGCGTTAGCCTTGCTAGCTTTATTTTGAATAAAAATGGTGGCTTTTGAAGTGCCAACGGTGTGTTGGTGTGGTGAGGGGGGTGTGTCGGGGGTTAACGTGTTTTGTTATATGGAGATGTGTTTAGTTAGGATATTTGTTGTATTCATCCAAAAATGCCTGTAAATATTTTGATTGCAATGTTTTTAGTTTGAGTTTGTTGATTTATATAAAGTCTCTTGGAAGCGCACTGCATAACATAACATAACATCACGCCGGTTTTCCTCGAAGGGTTCGACAGAGATGTATGTATGTAATAGTGCGTACCCCCGTAATTCACCAGTTGTTCCATGTTATTGATTTTTATGTGTTCGTTGCCAATTAATATTAATATCCATCTTAACCTCGTTTCTTGTACCAGAAAACTACCCTTAACTGGATTAAATAAATTGAAGAAGATTAAATTAATAAAAAAATTGGCATTCAAATAACCCAAAAGAGAAAATACTTTAAACAAGCTTTTGTTTACGCCGAAACACCTAAAACTCTTAGACCTTGAAACACATTCTGAAGGTGGAAAACAATCAAGTTATTTGATAGGGAACAGAGCGGTAACGGAATACTTCGCCATCTTATTAAATTGTCTACAATGTCGGGCGCGCGCCGTGTCACTCAATATTGAAATTATAACGAGTCCCTGTTTTATTATTTGCTTTTTAAGGCACGAGTTAACACTTTGAAAAGGAATTTCATACATTTCGGCGTCTCATTGAACTGACATGAGGTTATTTCAATATGATTCTTCATTCTTTACATCAAAACAAATATACATAATATGTAGCGGAATAGTAAAGAAATTCTGAAGCTTCACTGATGGGAAAAATAATAAAAAAAAATTAAAATAATAAAAAATTCAAAGTGCTTCATTTATCATTCTATCTAACTACATACATATAAAAAACTATAGCAGCAAAAACTCCGTAACACTGACAACGGGAAATGTGCCCAAGAGTTTTTGGATCATTTTTTCAACTTATTTAAACAAAAGTCAATATATATTTGGAAAAAAACATCATCATCGTCTGCCTAGCCTTTTCCCAACTATGTTGGGGTCGGCTTCCAGTCTAACCGGATGCAGCTGAATACCAGTATTTTACATGGAGCGACTGCCTGTCTGACCTCCACAATCCAGTTAGTACTGGGTAATACGATACCCCTTGGTTAGACTGGTTGGCAGACTTTTTTGGGCCACTTTATTAATTGGAAAAAACATATCACGAAATATATATACTCTGATATAAGAAAAATGCAGTACAAAGTATACTCTGAACTCCTATTTACATTTTTTCGGTATTCTCAACTGCAACAAGGAACATAACATTCACTAAGGGCACCTACATAGCGCCCTAACAAACGAGTTCGACCCTAATACATTTATTTGTTTAAAATTTCCCAATAAATAACGGCGAGCCCGAACAGTATCGTTGAATTGAAATTGAGTATTTGTTTGATAAATGTAGGTTTACAAATAAGTGAAGTTGTAAATCACTTTGTGAATATCCGATCACAGTATATCTGCGTCTGCAATCCCGCTCGCTGTCACTGGGTGAGTGGATCTCTGAAAGTTATGAATTTATTTTTATTAGATACTGTGAATTACGAATAATTTATGAAAATACGCACCTATCTACAAAAAAGTATGCTTGGAAAAGAGAGTTGGCTTTCATTCATTATATTACATATTTAGATGTACATACTAAATAAATGAAAGCGAAAAGTATTGAAGAACGAAAACTCCTGCTATTTTGGCCGTGCCCGGATTTATAAATTATGACATTGACATGGACATGTGACATTAAATCCTAAAAAAACCGCCGTAATAATACAATCAATTAATCAGTATTGAAACAATTCATTCCAAGATTTTCACAAAGTAATATAGAGGACATAGTGTGTGTATACTTTTATCTTGGAATACAAAACTCATGTCTAGGTAATACAATTTTATCTTCACAAGTTCTAAAAAAATCCCTTCCGAGAACCATGTCGCACAAGTGGAAGGAAGCCCGTCCGGCGGCCACACCTACACATACATCTCAAACAAAACAAGCCTATTATGGGCCTTTGCACACCACGGTTTCTTTAGGCGGTGACGACGCGCGTAGAACGCAATCAGGACGCTCAGCAAACGCAAGACTGAAGTCACGTTGTTACCATTGCACACGATCCTTGCGTTTGTATCGCTGTAAACGCGCAGGTACATCGCTTCAAACGTGCTGTAAACGCGCTGTTGTAGTGATGCATTGCGCAGAAAGCCGCCGCCATTTGTAACCACAGCATTAGGATGAAGTCGCTCGAGACAACAGCTCTGCCTACACTAGCCTTTGTGCTGCTTTTGAAACGACGACCAAGAAAAAACAGCGTATTCGTCCTAAATCACCTCCTTCCCCGAACCACAAAGCACAAAGCGCGCGTTTGAATCGATATAAACGCGTGTTACATTTGCGTTTGTATCAATACAAACGTGTAAAATCTGCTAAAACGTGTTGATAACGCACAGAAACGCGATCGAAAACGCGCATCGTCAGCGCATATAAAAAACGTGGTGTGCAAAGGCCCTAAGGCGCATCACCGTACAGCAATAAAATGTTAAATGATAATTTCGCGAGATGTCCGCTCCGTTTCCGGGCCAGAACTTCCGGCGACACGCATTAGCCATTAGCATGGCGGCTGTCTCTGACGTCACTTCCGCTCATCCCCTAACGATATTGTTGGTGGCCGTTTGTTTTGGCGATGCGATCCAATTGATTGCAAACCGTATTTGCAGTAAATTCGCAGCGAATTATGCCGGAGATTGTGTGATAGTAGGTAGGCCCTTAGGTGTGGGTGTGTCTTGTTTAGAGGTGTGAGATTACTTCGCATTTAATCTCATAAATTCAGGTAAGAATTACATTTGGTGGTTATCTTTTGACCTCTCTGTTTTTTTAGAACGTGTGTTAAAGGAAAACTTGGAAAGCTATTATAAAACCTGGCAACGTTATTACGTAACAAAGGTTTGCAAAACAATATCATTAAGAATTTAATAGGCAACTACACTAGAGTCTTTTCAGATGAACTATCCACAAAAGGCAGCCAAAGGCACAAACGTATAACTTAATACCTAACCTAATACAATGTCTCCATCTATAAACAAAAACAATAAAACGGACCGTTTAAAAAGAAAACAAAAAAAGGAGCTCGCATCTCATTAGCATCTCAGCAGCATCCCAAACAAAAGTTCATAAACTAAATATACTGGGAATCGCTATTTTAACATAATCTCTACGCGAATACCTGCCCAACTTTATTGTGCTATTTATTTATTCCACTAGAATTTTGTGCACGAATTTTAGTGTCCTTATATGTGGCGTAGGGATGGGATAGTACGATCTTATCGATAAAATGACAATCGACTTTTCGCTTGGACTCCGAGGCTTAATAATTTACAACCTGTTTCGGTTCTAGCTATATAGAGGACAAAATTTACCCTCGTAAAGCAACTGCACAAGCTTTGCCGGCGAAGTCTTTGTCCTCCACTAAATCATTTTCCGATATTCGCCAAAACCTTTTGATGAACTGAGCGACAGCCTGCCGTGGACGTCTAAAGCTTTCGCCATGTACATATTGGCACAAACTCAAATTTCCAACCGTGTTTTGCTTCAAAATTCGTCGGACATGTGACTGATTACTTCATTACTGGGCTTGGCTGAACGAGTTCACTCTCGTTGCCCATTAGGCTGTCACACGAGGTATCAAAGCTGAATGTATGGCTTTCAGCGAGGCCTGGCAGTAACATGTTGTGAGCACCAAGTTGTGGCTATGAAATAGGTTGTTGTGGCTTATTTGGGTCCAACGTTGCAAGTATCTTTGCAAGTTGGTCGTTGTCAAGATGATTTTGATGGTGTAAATTTTTATGGTGTAAATAGGACAATCTAGCACTGGCAAACCTATTAGCAAATGCAATACCAACAAACTTGTTACCTCGTTGGAAAAAATGTCAAGTTTCCAATGTATGAGTAACTGAAGTATATTTTGCCATCAGAAGTACTAACTTCTAACATACTTGAACTAAAAATAAAATTTGGCAAAAAAAAAAAATACTTCGACATGACAATACGCATTTGCTTTTCATAGAAAGTAATTGTTCAACCGACAGCGACGCACAGCACTACGGTATAATATCAACTTTTACGATCGCCTCTTACCATATAAATGTCATTTGCTTTTGTGAATAAACTAGTCCCCTTTTTATTCTTTTTATATGAATGTTTGTTAGTATCGCAGTAGCTTTGCTTTTACAGCTTGCCACGATTCCTAGCGTGATGGGGGGCTCGTGCCTCCTGGCTACGTCGGGTTAAGTGTCCCTTTACCTGAATCGTAAGGTGGGGTTTTGTGTGTTAGTTGGTTTATTATGCTGAGGAGCCTGTGAGGCTATTTTATGTCTTGAAGGGAAGTTTGGGATGATAGATGCGATGTAAGAAAAATCGTAAAGTGTAACTTAGGGTAAAGTATGGACTCGGTGTTTCATTGTTGGCATAAAAGTATAGTCGTTGTTGTTGTTGTCAAAAAAAAAGTAAATAGGTACCTAAAACTAATAAGTATTGGTTAATTTTCTGTTACAGAAGGTACGATTAATTATTTATTAAACTTATGCTATCACTTACAGGATATCTCCCGTGATTGTTTATTACTGAGAGCTTCCGATATTTCGACGCTGTTGCAAGCGCCATGATCGCGGGATGATCAAGGCAAGCATGCTATAAGTTGGGGGATTACATTGATGATAAAAATGCTTGGCTCAATGCTGATCCTGCTCCACAAGCATAGGGGCAAACTAATTGATTACTACGTGAAGTTATTGTGGAAGCTGCAGAAGATTGTAATAATATCTTTGCATTGTATAAACTAATCTTTTAGTTTTATATAATTGCATCGCACATGTGTGAGTACTATGTTTTGTAAAGCTACCATTTACATTTAGTTACTCGTATCTTTCATTGACTTGAATTTACTCTGGTGGCTGAGAGAATTTCATGCTCACTCAAATGTCTCGCTGATGGTGGCGGGTGTGTTGGGTCATTTAGCTCCCTTCAATATGGTTGAGCTGAATGGGGCTGATCCATGCGTCATGTTCGTGGACGGGCGCTGTCAGTTGGGACTGGTCATCTCTAAGCTGCCACGGTTTATTTTAACTAATTACTTAGTTTTTAAATTGTTAATATTTATAATCTTTTACCCTGGACGCTCTTAACGTGCACGTATTTCTACATCGTTCTCACATATGTATAATCTCAACATGAATGATGTAACCAAGATTTTGTAACAATTATTTGATTGAAAAAAGTGTCCATGGAATTTCTTGCCCATTCTTCTCGGTAGAGATCTACGCTTTGAAATGGGCAACTACAGTACTTTCACAAGTTATTATGCCTTATGTCTGTGACTGTAGCTTAGCCTTATTTGTTTTTCTGACATTCAAAATTGCCTGTAATGGTCTAATTGAAATAAATGCTTTTGAGTTTGAGATCGGGAGCTAAAATTAAATAACCATTACGGAAGATATCCCGTAAGTAACAATATAAATTTAGTTTTAAACCGTAAAAGCTTAAAACAGTTTTTAATTGTTTATCACCAATATTTGCATGACTATCAACGCAATAATCTCTTTGAAAACAATGTCGATTTTACTTCACACCAATCATCAGTTTACACATCACAATCAAACTAACATAACACATAAAGCTAAACACAGAAACCAACAAATTCCGACCATTAACACGTACAAACACAGACTGAAACTTAGCTCAGTCTGAGATATAATCTTAGACCTAAGTTTAGGCTAAACTCGGGCTAGACGCAGTGTCAATACGCGGCGATGGGTTGACGGCTTAATTTAGCGTTAACTGTGTATCTAGTAGTATTAGTATTAACTGCGGTACCTGGTGTTAACTGTTAAGTGAGTCAATAGCGACTGTTGGTCTAACCTGATGAGTTCGAGATGTAATTCTAGGTCTACGTGGTGAGTGGAGAGAATAATCTAATGTTTAAACAGTAATGTGGAAAATTCGTAGATCAAATTGTGTTAGTATTCGTCGCAGACATGTTTTTATTTCATTTATTCAAAATGTGGTTATAAAATATTTAGAGCCACAAAATAACCTACTACTTTTTTTTTTAGGATGAGGAATCATCAAATGACCCCACTCTGGGCAGAGTGGAAGGGAGTGTCAGACTTGTACCGACTAAACCCACTATGTTTCTTCCTTGCTCTTTGTGTTCCAGGGCAGGGTATCTCTTTCGAACAGCCCCGCAGCCCATCATTCTTATTCTTTATTGCACACAAATAATAACCATGTCAACATAACCTACTACCTTAAAGTACATTTTAATTAGTCGCTATTTTAACGTCATTTTTAATTCTGTCTAAGTAATAAATACTTTTTAACACAAAAATCAGCTTGACATATTTTATGTGACAACACTGACAACTAACTACTATCACTTTACTTTTAAAAGTTTTGTTTTGATTTTCTAACAATTAAGTTATTGAGCGAGTTATTTCTGGGATCGTTACCATTCCTTTTAGATAAAAAATAAAAAAAAAAAACCTCTAAGACATAACAATCTAATTCATCAAAACACACAATCCATTATAATGATTCCCCGTTCAATGGTACCAAGCCAACTGTCACTTGTACTTCCTTCCCAATACCGCTCCTCAGCACAATTTAATTGAACGGGCGAGTTCTGGCCGTCACCTTATATTTGGCGGTTAATTGGAAATTTGGCGATTCGCCCCCTGTCACGAGATACTACCCGACTTTCTATAGGATATTGTGTTCCCCTGTCGTTCTGATGGCAGGGAGATGGGGGTATTATGGCCAAAAAGTGTGTGGGCGATTGTGGCGCCACTGATTGTGTTCTTTGTAGTCACAGGATATTGTGTTCATTTAGGTTTGATTAGTTCGACTTCAAATACTCATTGTTTTATAAGTACTACATGTCTTATTTTCATTGGTCCAACATGCTTTAAAAACACAACACCTTTAATTCTTAAATGTAATACTAATTTGAGTGACTGTGTATTCAGTTACGAAGGTAATCGTGTTTATGGTATAGAACTTAGTCATAATATCCAAGGACAACTTCTGAAAAGAAGTCACCGTTTTAATAAAATTTGCTGAGACCTGGGTATATTTGAGACAATTATTACACACACAAACCAAACATAGAGCCTGACCCTTCGGGGAAATGAGGCATTTTAGGCAGATTTAGGTTTTTTGTAATACTTTTATTACTTGAGAATGCTGTAAGCACAAATTTTGCGCAGATCACATTTTCTTTCACAATAAGTCTGGCATTTCCCCATTGCCAACTTCTATAGTAGAAGGGTGACAAGATCTTTCAAAAATACTCGACGCGAACGGAAAAGAGCTAACTTAACGCTGAGAATACGATTTATAGGGTGAGAAGAACTCGAAGTGGTATCGAAAATTGGGTAAGCATACAGCAACAGTGTTTTACTATAAAAAACTTGTCGGGTATGATGGTTTTTAACCGTGCATTAGTAAATTATAGTAATTTGCATAAAGCAGGTTGAGTCGAATGTAATGGTTTTCTGGTCAAGTTCTACTTATGCATTAAACCAAAGATGATTGAAAATGTCCTTATTGATGTGAAAATAAATAACCCCAATACAGGAAATCCTTGATATTCTGTTGAGCTGAGCGTAAAAAACTCAACAAATATTTTATATTCTACTGAACATCCCTCCAATATTTACTAGCTACCCTACTATTATTACGCGGAGTAGTTTAGCGGTATACCCCTTAGACCTCCGGCTTCCTCCCGGAAAGCAACGCGTGAGCGCTTCCACAAAGAGACGGTGCATCCAGCGGAAAATCCACAATATTTACGAGTACTATAACATGCACAACACTGACAGCCTTAAGGAAAATCATATCCACCAGCTACAGAAAAAACACCTATTCAGGAACCCCTTACCTTTAGGGTGGGTAACACCAACTTACATTTGCGATTCAGGTGAGCATCTGCTAGACAAAATTGAGGTTTATAAAGCAAAGGATAAAGGTTAAGGAAAGTTTTCTCAGGTACGAGTTTAAAGTTTGCAAAATAAATCTGAAATCACAGTGGCAACTCGTTGGCGCAGAAAGTGCGTAACTCCTTAACGACGATAATTTCAAATCAAACCAGTGGAGTGAAGAGATAAATTTTGGTATTCGCCTCTCGTGCCCACAAAACAGATTTAAATCGGCCATTTTGTGAATTTGCGAGTTGCTTGCGAGTCACCGGTCGTGCGTAACTTACGTACGGACTTAGGTGTGTCCCAGAGGTGATATTTTGTAACTTTTAATTGTACCAGTTGAGCAATGATCTTGTAATAATTGCGCGAGTGTTTTGTTTATATAATACTCTCGTAGATATGGCGGTTTCTCGAGATTGTATTGTTTTCGTGAAATATGTGAGGACATTTCTTGCGGAGTTGATAACAGCTCTTATATAGGTATCTACTTGCTTGTGTGTTCTGAGGTGTTGTTTAATTTGCTGTTTATTGCGAACAACTTGCTAAGTTACCTTGAAATCTTAGTCGAAGTTGAGTTGAAGTTAAGGCACTTGTGAATTTCGAGAAATCTGTCAATTACCATCACAAAGTTAGTCTGTGTCTGTCTGTTGGTACAATTATGATTTTGACGCTTTAATTCAAAATATTTGAGTTGGCTCAAATGTTTTCGTCTCGCCAAAAAGCAATTTCACACTCGTTATTTCTAAAAACTTATCCACAAGAGGCTTAACACTATTCAAACATATGATAATTTATTCTAGAAATACCCAAGATCAATCTATATATTTAACAGTAAACACCAGTTTTGAGGGCAGGCGGGGCAAGTGGGGCAACCGGGGCAAACGGGGCAGGGTATAAGATGGGTCTTTGTAAGCATTATGCTAAACCTGAGGACGAGGGTACACCAGCCTGCGGGTTTAATTGGCACTTCACGACTAGTTCACGGAGCAAGGACTGGGTGGGATACATCCAGCATACATCCTGACATGTGGGAGATATTAGTTGTATAGATGTTTGATTTTGGAACGCATTTCTATCGGTTCTCCCCCTTGTTCATAAACGAGTCATAACTGAAGAGGAGTTTAATAATTATGGTATATTTGCAGCTCAGCTCATTGCGATGCTAAATAGAAAAATTGTACTTGAAACGAAAATAAATATAATCGTTAAAACCGTGAAGATCTTATGAGGAGAGGGCGGACTGATAGCTCTTCAAATAGACAAAAATCTCATTTTTTTTTTGTTTTTTGCTTTCGTGTAAAAGTTAGTTAGAAACTTCAACAAACTGATTGCTCATTTCGAACGGACAAAACTGGAAACGGTGACGCGATAAGTACCTTATTAGTGTTTTGGTACTCATTACATAATTTGAAAAAGCTTAATTTTCGATTGATGATTCGATTTTCATATTTTTGTAGTAATGTTTCCACGACGATTTAATCACACAACCAGCATTTAGTGTCACTTCATGTAACACCTATTTAGTCCCTGTTTATTCAAGTGTGTGAGGGACACCGATCCCTCTCAGGTACATATTATCACTATCACCTCCCTACTTACATGCCACTGAACATACCACCACAGTACTTACGTACATATAGTTGCATATGCACAATGTTCACATATCTACTTTTAGTCTTACCAAAAGACAATTTTTACCTACAGAAATGACATCTTCAGCGATAGTGTTTTTCGCATCAAACCTTTGTCTTTACCTATTATATCATACCACCGTACCACAGAATCAGCATTCAGCCATCCTTTTCATAACTAAACCTGAGAAGGTTGTGGTGTTGCAAGTGCACATAACACATAAAAGGTGTAAACACTGTAAACAGACTCTTAACGAAGCCGAAAGGCACTTGTTCTCCCCGTCATTGACATCATTTTTTTGTTCTAGATCTTACCTGGAAACCTTCTAGTTACGGAGATATTGGGGGTCAAAGTTCCAACTTTTTCACAAGTTTTTTTATTAAATGGACCCCCTTACTATTCAATCCATCTATCAGCACAATGTTTTGAGTGCGTTACTTTGAGTCCTACTGTAAAACGTGATTTTTCAGCTCAAAAAAAAAGTCGTTTCCCAGCACTAATTTTTGCGTAAAGTTACTTAGTTTGATGTACAGAATGCTTGGTTGACGGCTTCGTGAAGAATCTGTTTACACCCTGTATAACTGCATGCACATGCACACACAGCGGGGTCCGGCCGCCGCGCGCCGCGCCGTCTGCCCGGCGCGACACCCGACACGCAGGCTTACACGCTCGGCTGCACTGCCACGGATTCCGGCTTCAATGTCGTACGTAGCACGCTCCGCGGCTCTGCCCGTGTTCACAGGTACATCTAGGATCTGAGAAGTCTGGGATGGGTTTGGAATGCCAGTGCTGTTTCATTTGGTTATAGGAAGGAAGGCGTTTTAGGAACTTTCTTATGTACCTAGTTTGTCGTTCAAAAATTGCCGGTTTCAGCCTAGTCTGAATAAATGATTTTTGATTTTGAGGTGAGACTCCATGGTAAATAGGGTAGGTTTTTCATGGCAAATCTGTGTTTAGAGTCATACTGGACGTCGTAATATGCCGAAGTGAGTACAACTGATACCACTTCTGAATCTAACAAACAGGAGCGAAAAAGTTTAGAAAAAGATAACGAGGTACACAAAATAATGAATACAACCAAACCAAATTACAAGAGCTATACACAAGAGCTGATAATTATAAGGTTTGACATTCGGTGAACAGAAATACAGAAACCCGTAGCAAGTTCTAAGCTCAAAAATATTCGACCACTAAAACAAATTCTACAAGCAAATTGATACCCATTTGACCTTCGTGTCGTTAGACACTTAACATTAACTTTTCACACTTATCAAGTTAAAAACGGTTTTTGTTTGAAGAGAGTAGTAAATCTATATATATAAAATGCTTTGTCCTGAATGACTGACGGATCAACGCACAGCCTAAACCGCTGATCGTAGAGACCTGGAGTGGTCGCAAGTACGACTGCCGAGCATGAGGTACTGGGTTAGATTCCCGGGTTAGGTAAAGTGTGATTGGGTTTTGCCACCCGGAATTTCTCAGTAGCAGCCACGGAGTCTGGATTTGCGCCCAGTTGATGGCAATATAGGCTCGCCCCCTTCTACATGGGACTTAAACAAAACTGGCGAAATATGGGTGTACTATTAGGTACACCTTTGCATAACCCTTCGGGGATTACAGGTGATGTGTCCGTCTGAAGAGTCTCAAAGGTCTTTTAACCAACATCATCAATAGGTATACTTAGACCTCTCATTGTGCCAATCTCCACACTGGAGTGCTATCCTCATTCAAGTTCCACTTACAATCCCATCTCTTCTTTGGGCTTAGAATCCAAAAACTTATCGAATAACCTCAGTTGACCTTGTCTGGGTGTCCAATTAGCCGAACATCGGTAGTATCGCGAACAAGTGCATACACGGACAAGCTCATTACTCGGTGGCTTATAAAGCCTTACGAGTAGCGCCTTAAATATGCAGCGCTATACGGGGTGTTCTCTTCGCGCTTAATATTTGATGCGCGGAAGATTAGGCGCGAGTAGCCGCAGTTGATGAAGACTGGCTGGATGGAGAGTTATGGGCGTTGAGGTTTTGGGTTTGTTAGTTGTCTGTTTGCATTCTATGTTTTTTGTAGCCTTTTTCAAACCACACAAGTGATCTTACTGTAAAGGCATATAAAAATTACTAACTTTAGTTAAGGTATTGAAATTATAATATAATTATATACCTTGTATTTAACTAATAAACATCTCCTTAGAAAAAATAATATAAGTAACATAAAATGCAGCAGTACCAAATACCCAAACAAATTAATTATATGTATAGCGTAAAATTATGGTAGCTTGATTGATCTTCCTTGATTATTTGTTTGGTTCCGCCTAATTTATGCACAACATTTTTACTTTTTTGTTTCCTTTTATTTACTCCAGGAATGTACATATATTATAATGTTTTAGTGTCATCAGAACTACACATTAGCCCGAAATTTCCACAGAAACGATTCACAATTAAAAATTCAGTACGTAAAACATAAATCAACCCTAATTTTCTGTACCCTTAGGGGTGGAATTTATTTTTTGTATTGAAATGGGACCAAATTCAAGATATATCTTTTCCAACAAAAAACATTTTCTTTTAAATTGGACTACTCTGTAAAAAGTTATTCGTGATCATACATACAAATCTCTCTCTTCTTCGAAACACTCTTGTCAGAGTGGTCGTGGTTGCGCAGATGAGGTACACGGAGAGATGTTCGGTGGGTCGTTGATATCCCCGAGGATTGCTCGTTCAGCGATTTGCTTCCATTTCTGCCGGTTGGGGACTTTGCGAGTACACTGTACCATGGTGGACTCAGTAGCTGTCTTGAACAAGTCAGTCCAGCGAATCGGTGATCGGCCGCGTAATCTCTTGCCCTTCACCTGGTCTTGAACCACTAGTCTCTCCATCGAATTTTCGTTTCTAGCGATGTGACCAAAGAACTTTAATATTCGTAGTTACACAGTAGACGAAAGCCGGTTCTTAATATGAAGCTCTTTGAGGATGGAAACATTGGTATATACAAATATAAGGTGTTTAATGGAACAGCTGATTTTTTCTTCGCGCTTTTTATGAGTGCTGAATTTTTCCTTTGTTTGTCGGTTTATAAGTATAATATGATTAGTGATTACTCAAAATACGTAGATATCGTGGATTTTTTAAATGAAAAAGGAGTAAATGATGCCGTGTCGCCTGAGTCCTGACGCAGCATTGAAGAAGAAAAAAATAACCGACTTCTGAAAAACACACAATAAAGTGGAAACTGACTTTACTTCCGGAAGTCTGTGACTTTTGTTTGTTTCATCGACTTTTTTGCCACCAAGTTCCGGAAGTAAAGTAATTTTCCACTTTTTAGTGTTTTTTGGAAGTTGATTTTTTATGTGCAAAAAGTTTTTTTTTCAGCCTTTTTGTGATATGATGGTATCTCACACAAATTGTTGTCGAGTATTCATTTTCCATTGTTCCTACAAGTTATTAACAGATCATTCACATATACATAGAAGAAAAAATGTGTATTATAGAAGATAACTCATGAACTGTCCCAGCAATGTGAATACATTTTTTGTAAGACCGCTGCGCGAGCTTCTTCTACCAAATGAAAAAATAATCACGTAAATCGGAGCAGTAATCACGAAGTTATGACGTAACAAACATTAAAAAAAATACAGTAGAATTGAGAACCTCCTCCTTTTTTTAGAAGTCGGTTAAATAGTAAGGGTTCATTCTAACCTGCCAGGGCTGCGGGACTGTTCGAAGAGATACCGCGGCCTTGGAACACAAAGGGCAAGGAAGGAACATGGATGGGTTTTAGTCAGTACAAGTCTGACACTGCCTTCCGCTCCGCCCAGAGCGGGAGGAGTCATTTGATGATTTCCCATCCGAAAAAAAGGGTTGTTTCTAATATTTTAAATAGGTAATGTTTGTATGTTGGTAAGTTTGGAGGTAGGGCGTAACCTTTGGAATTACTAATCCAATTTCGAAATTTTTTCACTAATGGGCATTATCCCCGCGTGTAATAGGATGTACTTAGGAGCGTCACATTTAAAAAGTTCCCGCGGGTTAATTTACGTCCACAACGAGAGCGAAGCTGCGTGCAAAAGCTAGTGACCTATAATTTATATATTAATTCTTTGTTCTTAAATTGTTCATTAATCTTTTACTCTGGACGCTCTTAAGGTGCACGTATTTTCTACATCGTTCTCACATATATGTATAATCTCAACATGAATGATGTAACCAAGATTTTGTAACAATATTTTGATTGAAAAGAGTGTCCATGGAGTTTCTTGCCAATTCTTCTCCATAGAGATCTACGCTTTGGAATGGACAACTACAGTACTTTCACAAGTTATTATGCCATGTGTCTGTGACTGTAGCTTAGCCTTCTTTGGTTTTCTGACATTTAAAAGTGCATATAATGGTCTAATTGAAATAAATGCTTTTGGGTTTGAATTATTCAGCATTAACTGATCTGTAAAGCAAATGAGTTCCAAAATTAAGATAAAATTTAAAATGGTTCACAAAATGATTCACAATCTTCAAATACATCATTCTGTATAAAGTTCTGGTGAAGGGCGCGGAGCAGATATAGTTACCGCCGCGAACACTACGCGGGACATTGCCGCCGACATATGGCCGGCCGGACACTTTGCCATACTTTCATTATGTCTTGCGGACATGTATAGTGGAATTCATGTGTGATGTTTCTGCTGCAATAATGAATCTCTAGCCTCTCTTAATAGAAGGTCGCGCCGAGGTAAAATTCAAATGTTCTTACGTTTTTTGCAAATCCGGTCAGTGTCAGGCTGCATGTTGAACAAACTATGTTTAACGGCCGTATTTACAGAATTATAATCATCAATACAACCCTCTAACTAACCCCACCCCTCTGCCTCTCTCCCTCCCCCCCTCCGTCCCCCTCCGTCCCCCTCCTCTCCTCCGTCCCTCTAATTTAACCGGTTGTACTGCGTATTTAACTGACTATAACTCTGTACAACCATATTTGTCACGGCTGCGAAACATATTTTAATCAATTTACAACCTGACACTGACCTGCTAATTACAAAAAACGTAAGAACATTTAAACTTGTTCTTTAATTGCGTTTAGGTACCTCATCATTTCAGCCGGAACACGTCCACTGCTGAACACAGGCCTCCCCCAAGTTCCTGTCCGGTGCCACATCAACCGGTCCTGTGTTTCTTGCATACAACGGATTTCTGAGGCCTGCCGAAGGTCCTCTCCTCGAGTTGTTGTAGGCACCTAAACAAGGTGTTACAATCATCATCACCAGCTCAACCTTAGCTAACGACCCTGTCGGGGTCGACTCCCAATCTAACCGGATACAGGTGAAATAAAACAAAAACGTTAGATAACTTAAAAATATATCGGAGCAATGAATACACGTGAATGTAAATGTTATTATACCGTACACCTGCTCGAGCCAATATCAATAAAAGAACATTTCTCCCTCCACAAGACGTGTCACTTACAACCTTAAGAAAACTACTTAAAATTCAAACGTCACCAATCTGCCTCGATCACGGGGCACCCACGAGACTGTCTCGCCCTGACATCAAACACGCTACCCACCAGGTCGCTGTAATGATAACACACTTATTTGCACTTGTACCGCGGAACGTAACTCCCGTTGCTCATTACGAAATCTGTTGATATACGGAAAAAAAAACAAATTTTCTTACTCGTGCGAAACCGATGACACAACATACACTGAAAATAGAACCTTGCAACCCCACTTCAAGGTTGGAATTTCACTTTATGACTTGCTAGGTTGGTAAGCCCTTTTCAGGAGTCGCAAAGAAAATGTGGGTCTCAATCAGAAGACATCAAAGAGTGAAGATCAAAGGCAGGGGTTAAGAACAGGTATGGTGATATGGTGAGGCTCGTTTTAATAACGAGTTAAGCAATGTAACGCGTGACGCGATATACAAATTGCCAATCATATTCAAAATGGCGCGATCTGTGAAGCATTTCGATTAGTAGAATTTGTTTTTTTTTGTTGTTGTTATTGAATGTGGGATGCTGTAAAGTTGGTAATCAATCGGTCATCCATCGGTTATCTTGTTATGTAATTTGCCTCTGTTTAACGCGAATAAGTTTTTTGGTGGTATTTCCGTTTTGAATAAAACTTCTTGTTTGTGATAATGACAGAATCGTTAGTTAAAAATGACCTTCTGTGATCTGTAAAAAATATCTCTAGCAAATTAAAAACAAGATACTGCAACCAGATTTTATACTTGTTTTACATCTGCACAAGCAATTAACAATCTTACTATTTCCATAATATGAACCATTAGATTTACTTTAAATACACGCCAACTAAAAGCATCCAACTAATAAATAAATTAAATAAATAAACTATATTACAAAACTCACCTCTGCATTTCTCCGTCGCCGTTGTACAAAACGAACGAGATCCGCAGAACGAATGAAACTGAATGAAATTAATTAAACTTGTATTATTGCTACGACTCCCGCTAACAAAGTTCTTGCTAATTGAGATTCTCACAGATTTTATAATATTTTAATTTATTTTGCTGTGTTGTTGCAGTTGATGTAATTGCCCTTTTTTAAATTGGTTGAATAATCTGTGCACATCATATAGATTATAAGTCATCAGGCTACTACCCTAGGCAGCCGAATTAAAGGGGATTGGGCACTAACCAAATATGATTATATTTCAGACTTTTTGACTACCGGTATTGACTGCCATTGGAATTGTATGAGACGTGGTACTATTCTGGACCCGAGGCATCCACACACCGGCTATTTCCATGCATCAACAAAAACGTACCCTTTTCTCAAACTCAAAATGCACCATAACGCGAGTAAATAGGCCTCAAAAGGCCTCCAAGTGCTCCAAAAGGCCGTAAGAAGCCTTGGGACAGGACAAAGTAGGGAAAGCCGTTCGATCACGTCAGGGCAGCCATTTTTTCATCCGTCCTTTATTGGCCGAAGTCCCCAGAGGGCGCTGCGATCGGATAACTTTTTCACCACCTGCCGTCTAATTTGGCACAATAATCCTCATACATTTATACGAGTTACGATTTTTTAGTTGCTTTCTGTTATTTATTTTTGGTGTGTTTTCAAGCAATGGCAGAATTAGAACTTAGAATCGTCTGATGAATGCTAGAAACATATTCTGTAAAAGGGCATGTAGTACATACTAATATTTTTTAAAGAACATTGCCAAACATTTTTATAACGGTTATTTCTAGCTTAAATGAAACTGTTTCTGAAGACTGGAAGGCATCATAAAAATGAAGAACGTAACTTGAACCATAGGTACACGTAGACAATATATTCAAATTGAGATTGGTCGTGCCATAAAACCAGCTCGTAAACCGTCCAAATTTAAAATACGCGAGTTCTGGAGGTGAAGGCGACATCTTACGAGTCTCGTCAAATTGATGTCATTAAAAAATAAAATTAAGTCCCTGTATAACCCACTTTGCACAGCTTTAGAGTCTCAGCACACTTTATCGGAGCGGCCCGCAACGGCTATGAAATTATTATGAAGGCTGTTTTATGTGGGAAGGTCATAGGAGCACTTTTGCTAAATATAAGTAAAGGTCGTTTACATGGAAGCACTGCCTTGCCGACCTCTCACGCCTTTTTCAAAGAGTTAGGCAGAAACTAAAGACATCACCTGCACTCCTCCTTTGTTTCGTACAAGTCCTTGTATACTTACTTTTAATAACGGGACTCATGACTTTACATATAAAGATCAGTCACTCATCTTGTTACAGTTGACCACAACAAGCGTAGATCGACCAATTTGTCGCTTAGAAATGCTCTAACCGAAATTACTGCAAGTCAAAAGAGACACAAGTGTCAAACACCATTACTCTCTCGCACGACGTCACGTCAACTCGCGTCACGTCAGCGCCGGTCATTCCAAATGAGCGGAGTCCCTTACTTCCTCGTTTTAATGAATGACAGTATAAATTTCCCGGCAGTTTCTTTTAAGTTATTTCAAAGGGGAGCCATGTTTTCGTAGCGTTTACGCAGTAACGACGTCGAAGCCAAACATTGTTAAGAATGGCACTTAAATAACTTGGCCCAAGTTGTAAGACACGGGATTGTCGGTGATTTATTACGTTGTAAATGTAAGTGATAAAAAGTGTTAGAAGTTTTACGTAAATTCGTGAATAGACTTCTTTATTGGTGGCTTGTTGATGGATAGGGCGGATAGAATGGCGGCGGGTATGAAAAGAAATAAAAATAAAAGAGGATAATGCGGTCTTTCACTTGGTGTGTTATAAATCGTAACGTTGTTTTTTTTTCGAGTTGATGTGCTACATTCGTAGTTTCATATCGAGGTGCGAATTGATTGATGTTGATTTGAAACATAAATAATTTAATTAGTAGCAAGAGCACGCTAGAAAAAAATATTATTTACATAAAATGAAACACTAAATGCAACAGTGGGACGGTCGTTTTTATGGCATATGGGCACAATTTAGGGCACAGACACGCATGAGTGACAGGGAAAATTCTTTACAATGGTGCCGATTCCCTTGTTCACAAACTAAACTAAATTTAAGTTGATTGCATCTTTTTCTTTCTATTTCATTATGAAAAGGACAGACAGATAGACAAAGATAAATATTAGTTTAGTCCTGTCAAATTAGTCAGCACCTGACGTAATTTGATGTAATTTTAGTAGTCAACTTTTTAATCACGTCTAAACTTGTGTCAGGCGCTGGTTAATTTGACAGGACTAACATAAAATTAATCTTCTGTCCTTTTCTTAATGAAATAGAAAGAAAAAGATGCATTGAACTTAAATTTGGTCTAATTTGTAAACAAGGAAATCGACACCAATGATGATTTTTTTCGCTAACCGCATGAAATTGGGTCTTTTTTGGGGTAGTTGTATTTGGTCAAGCCGGACAAAGCGATACTTCAGTACATTATCTGTCAGAATCCGGTGTCAATTCTAGTTTGACCGTATCTTGACTAAATCCCAACTCTCTCTTTACTTCCCGCCCCGCTTCCGCTTGTCCAATACACCACACCCACCTTAAGGACTCACTCTAAGTGTGTTTAGCTTAGTTTTTAAGTTAGCTCTTTTGATACAAGAACGTTCATGTTATGCTAATTCACTCACTTAACTTACTAATATGCTATTTAGCGTTTTTTTTCATTTCCCAGTCGCGGAGTCTGTACTTGAGAAATAATAAAAATAACTGCTCTAATAATTTCAATGGTACTTGTACTTAGTATTCAGTGTTTTCGTTTTGCATATTTATTGAACTCTTTTGTATGTATCAGATAAACTTCGAGATATGAACGATCTCGTTTAGTTAACAAATAAGACACTTCTCCTTTTTAGGGTTCCGTACCGCAAAAGGTAAAAAAAGGAACTTTTATAAGATCACTCTCTTGTCCGTCTATCCGTCTGTCTGTCCGTGTGTCACCACCGATTTTCTCAGGAACGGGTAGACCTAGCAAGTTGAAATTTATACCAGATTGATACTAAGGTCTATAGTCTCTATTAGGTGTATAAAAATCAAGGTCCTGAGTGAACACGATAAAAAGATATGGGCAAATTTAGATTTTCGCAAAAAAATTTAAGTACCAAAATTTACCTTATTTTTTTTATTTTTCCGAATTTTCCCTTTACTTACTTGTGTTACCTTGCTTTAGCCAAAATTGACAAATCTAAGTCAACCGGAAGTACCCTATAGGTTTTGGGTCGAAAACCTATATGAATCACGAAATTTGGCAAGAAGCAATGTCTTACAGCACATGTAAAGTAAATATGTAATTTAATAACAAAATACCTACAAGTTTATACGGAACCCTCGGTGCGCGAGGCCAACTCGCACTTGGCCGGTTTTTTAAGATGGGTACCATCCTATTCATCAAATCATTTATAAATCGTAGAGTAAAATCTTGTTCACCTTGTGACACTCCATGGCAAACCACTAATAATGATAAATGTAAAAAATGTAGCATCGTCTGTCAGTAACCTTTTCCCATCTTCACGGCTTAAATGGATATCGTAAAATTATGTTTGGCACGCAGATAGGCCTGGATTAGACATAGGATAGTTTTTATCCCGGTAGTACGTTTCCGTGGGATAATTTTTGACCTTCATAGTCTTATATCTGTATTGTTATGATTTTTTTTAGTAGTATGATTTTTTTTTTGCTAATGTACCGAATGTTTATTGTATAATTGAATTCAACTATAAACCTTCTATGCGGCTGTTGTGTTCGTTTTTAATGACTTTGAAAAATTGTTTATGAAATAAATGATTATGATTATTATATACCAGAATTGGCAGCTGCACATTTCAAATGCTTCATACCGATCCGATTGGTCAGCTAAGATCCTGAAAGACGTACGGTAATGGTACTCGTATTCCTGTAAACGATGGCATCTCCGGATGTGTGTGCATGCATGTGTGTGCATGCTATCGGTTTCAGTAATGGTGCTCTCAGTAGGGTGCCTAGAGTTAACATGAGTGCTTTTATTTAACTACAAGAAAGTTTAGAGTTTGAATGTGGCAATTAGAGTAGGAGGAAACACAGAAACGATGGTTAGATCGTGTGAAAGATGATCTGGCTAGAAAGAGGTGATAATATCGAAGTATACGAAGTAACTGCGTCGCGGTGATTCTAACTAAATTATAATGACAGGAGAATTGAGAGGAGGTGAGTTGGTCGAAACACGGTTAGGAGGGAAGCTGGTTTATTTAACAACACTTTATACTAAAGAGAAAAGGAATGTCATTTCCAAAGCTATAGTACAATTCAATGACATTATTTATTTACTTAGTGCTTTATTCAAACCATATAACCCGTACAATGCGTATTTGTTTGTGTTGCCTCATGGTGGAACAAAAGGCTGGCTGAGTTATCAATTTTTTTTAACCTTTTTTTATTTTGGTTTGTTTGCAAACAAACAAACCAAAATAAAAAAAGGTTTGCTGTCCCCAATTAACACCGAAAAACTAATTAAGTACGCACAATCCACACCATCAGCCTCCATTGAACGCGATCCTGTCCTCCACTCATTGCGTCAAGAGTAATCCGTGCCTCCACATAAAGAACTGGCAAAAAACGAGGCGCCTCGCTAAAAGGCAGCAATGGCGACCTTTCATTAATCCTGCATTTATGTATGTTTATGAGGCGCGGGGTACAGCGGGGTATAGTGGGGTACGGCGGGGTACAAACGTGCACCCGCATAATGCAGGCCCGCGATAAAAACATCCCTTACGGAATTATAGCAAGTTATACGGTTGATAACGGACATTTGTTATACTTGTGTTGGGCAGGTGATGTTTTGTTTTGTTTTTCTGGCTTGTAGGTAGAGGTGTCTAGCACTGAAGGTTTTGATGGCAAAGCCATCATTAATGCCTCGTCTATATGTAAATTAAATGGTAAAGTCATAAGTAATTAAATGAATCAATGAAGTGTAATGAAATTAATATAATTAAAATAATGAAGTGAAATTTTAATAATGTAATGTTAATGCTTTTGTGATAATTACGTAGAATTAACTTTAATATGTTCTATGTATTTGCGATGGTATAATTAAAGGTTTTTTTATTTATTTTTTATTACCAGTAAGTAGAATCAATGCTGGAACTGTTTGTCCTGTTCTAAAAGTCTATTCAATTACCTATTATGTAATTTAATAATAAATGATTTTTTTTTTTCGATTTAAAGAAACGTCCAAAACATATAGTTAAATCAAATCATTACTTTACTTTAGGCAGTGTTTATAAATAAACCACCGACTGTTAGTATGACAAAAGGTAATGTCATTAGTAATTTCAACTTTGTCTAGGTTCAACATAAGAAAGAAACTTACCCCCGTCACAGTACATTAGCAAATTACATTTTATCGCTAATAAACCTGTTTACCAACTTCATGTTATTTACAAATTTATCTTATTTACTTTTATGAAGATCGCTAATTGTCGTGTAAACCTACGAGGGCAGTAACTTGTACTTTTATCTGCAGCAGTAGCGGCAGTCAGGGAAAGTACCAATAAAGTCGGTGATAAAGTAAAAAACTCGTTGAGCGCAGGACGTAAACACACGCTTGTAGTTGAAAGAAAACATCGTAAACGTTTACAAGTCAAGGAAGTATGGGGGCTGGTGTGAGGGATGAGCGGGAGCGATTGTGTGAGGTAAAGGTAACCGTTTTAACGTTTGCTTCAACAATATAGATTTAGCGCTTGTCGATTAAAAAAAAAGTATGACTGCGCTTCAATTTTAAGCACGCACCTTTATCGCTACCTACGGACACTGGTCCCCATTAACCCTGTATCGAGGAAACTGGAATTGATGGGAAAAAGCTTTGCCCAGAAGTGGGATGACAAAGGGTAACTGTAAAACTAACCTTGATAGCTAAGCGATAATTAGAAAAAGCACAAAAAAAGACTACTAATAAAACTCGGTTTTGATTTCCTTCTATTTTGTGGAAAATAGGGCGATGTTGAGTCCAAAAATTATAAATCCGTCAACCAAAACTGCAGACAAACAACGCTGACGCTGTCAACGCTACCTCCCGTGCCATGCGCCCTCGCCACTCCGATACACCCTCCCCAGAGTTTCCCAATCAGTGACAGTCACTTATTGAATTTTGTTGTGCTCACGACTTTCAATAATTCCAACCTTTCCGTTACAAACTTTATCAATTTCCTTAACTGCGAACATATCTTGGTCGGACGAAACTCGCACAAGTCGTACAGCTAGCTGCTTCAACTCGTACAACTCGCACAACTCCAGCTACTTTAAACATTTCGAACAGGCTTTAAAGATGGACCAAATTATGTTTCGAGTATTTTTGGAAGTTGAAAACTTAATTAAAATTGGACGGGTTCAATATTTTTGCGAGTTAATCGACTTTGAAGTCGCTGCGATTGTTTTTGCGTGATTTCAGGTTGTTATCTTGTCTGGGCATTCATTTAAACTTTACTTATTATTATGCAACGCTAGACTATATTTTTACAATATTCAAGACAGTAGCAAAGTGTTCAGTATGATTTCTTCTTAAAATCTACATAAAACATTATAAAATATAAACGATTGCTTTTCTGTGTGCCTGTCTGTTGCCTTGTCACGCTTTAGCGGCGGATCAGTTTTCGATGAAATTTGACATAGAACCAGACCATGAGCATACGTTTTCATGAGCATAATATGGCATGTCCAGGCATACGTTTATACGTTTCTACGACCATATAGCATGTCGAGTATTAAGGTAATACGTTTTCATAAATATATGGCATGTCGAAGCATACGTTTATACGTGTTCATGAGCATGTCGCATGACGAGGCATATGTTTTTTCATGAGCATATGGCATGTCGGGGCATACGTTTATACGTTTTAATGAACTTTTAATAATGGCAACTAACACCTTTTTGAGCCAAAAGTTAAACATTTGAATAAAATTAATTTACGTTTAACCATTTCTAAAGCATAATAGCTACAAAATAAAAAACACATAACAAGCAGATTGCTATGTCAAATAAACACTTCACTTACCAAAACCTCTAGCTCTAAATTGATATGAAATATCTTCCTCACTTCGTTCACAAAGCGATCCCCAGCAGTGGGCAGTGGGCTCCGTCGTCGAGTGGGCGGCAAAAATAAACACTTACTTGTTAAAGAAACGCTGACTGCACGTGACCAAAGGCTTTTAGAACACACGTTTTTTAATCTAGTTTTAATGGATCGGATCGGGATAGTGTCTGAAGTGTATTTTCCGACGGTACATATCCGACAGTTATGATCTAATTCCAATTATTCAAGGATGTTTTACGACGGTGGTGTTCTCAATTATTATAATAGTCTTTAGATGTTGGAGATCTACACATTTACGACTTTTTTCACCTTCTAACACAAACTTTTGCCACATTGTCACAAACGCTGATCACAATGACAACATCATAATATTGGAAATGTAGTATCACTTAACACATTTCTTTTCATAATTACTTGTCTTTACGTAATTAATAAAATAACAATAAGAAGCTTTCCAAATGTTATTAAAATAGAGCTCCACAGAAAACCAAATATTATATCATGTTTATTTTTTCATTTCAGCAAATATCAACCGAAGCAGAATATTAAAACTAATTGCTGAAAATAAAACAATTTTGCGAGTTGTTTGTTTAAAGGTTCGGAGAAACGAACTTATTAGGTATCACAGTTACAAAAAAAAACATTTCTAGTTCGTAGAAATTATTAAAACAGATTCTCTTTTAAAAATATTATGAAAGAGAATAATATAATTAAATCGGACAGCGTAAAGGAGACTACACACTAAAGTGTGAAATCGCTGCGTCAAGCGAACGCCACGCGCCTTCACTGACTTATTGCTATTAAATTGAACACACTACTTTTTGGGAAATTCCTAACGTTTCCACTTATTTCCACGTGTATTCTGACATATTTGCTGAGTTTTGCGGCCGATACCTACGAATTGCTTGTTTATGACACTTTCTACCTAGAACTAGTTCATGCTGACGTGAGGTTGGTAGGAAGTCTTGGGCTGAGAATTTTCTTTATAATGTTGGCATTTTTCCGACTCATGTATAGACGGTATCCGTTTTGCTGATACTGATATTTGGCGTCCTAACAAGTTAAATTCAGAGAATGTGGTACTACTGACTAACTCTCGAATTGTATTCAATGGATTTACTTTTAAATGAGAAAATACGAATTGATGATATATTAGAACACTCAAATTAATAACTTTCATACAAATGATTATTTTAATGTATTTTTGAGGAGTACAATAAAGCCTAAAGATGACGAAGCCTATGATGGAGTCAAAACTTACAAGCTTGCAAAAAAAAAAAACGTGAAAATAATCTGAAATCAGCTTTAGAATTCATTTAGCTCCTGAAATAAATATTATGTACCTACCTACTATTTTAATGAAGTATTAAAACAATAGTTTTGTTATAAGTCAGTTTTATTGTGACAATAGATAAAATTATCGGTTTCCTCTAGGCAAACGTGCTCCACACAAGGCCGCTTCACATCAGGCTATTTGCGACTAAACGCAAAGCTACTTAGAATTTAAGAAAAAGAAAAGAAACCATGGACAATCAATAGTTACATAATATTGTGCCAATACCGTATTCTAATGTACCGTGGTGTTTACACAAACTTCTTATGCAGGGCTTCTGATCGATGGCATCTAAAAAACAAAGACAACAATTAGTAGGCACCAATGTTAATGTCATCGCAAAATGAAATGCAGAAAGTCAATTGTTAGCAACTTTTCATAACGAGCGTTTCCTACTCTCAAAAGCCAAGTCAAAACAGATCACTACAGTCAAAATCACTCATCCCAATTTAAATAAATTAAAAAGGAAAATGCTGAATAACATTTATCCTCAATTAACGCCAACGTAATTTCATTTCAGAAAATTATAATTTATTTTTAAAAGAAATCCTGCCATACTCATCAACTAAGGTGTTGAACCTCATGTCAGCAAACAGGGAGGGGCCCGCAAGGGCCGATACCTGCCAAGGCTGCGGGACTGTTCGAAAGAGATACCGCGGCCCTGGAACACAAAGGGCAAGGGAGGAACATGGATGGGTTTTAGTCAGTACAAGTCTGACACTCCCTTCCGCTCTGCCCAGAGCGGGAGAAGTCATTTGACGATTTCCCACCCGAAAAAAATAAAACAAAAAAAAGGTGTTGGACCTCAGTATATTCGTATAACATAACGACACTGTGCCCTATGTTTCTCTGCTCTTTTAACCATATTATATCTCCGTAAAGAAGATTATAAGATGGTCTAACTCTAAACAAGATGCTCTAAACCTTCTGATACTTTTCTTATTTCCGTTTTCCCGCAGAGACTATACATACATAAACGTAGTTTACGACGAGTTGGTTCCGTACACTTTTTATTAGTTTTTACCTTCATGACACAGTAAAACGAAGTTTTTACATAATTTATTGGGCCTCCAGTCTCGGGAACACACACCGACAATTGATCGCGTCAATATTTTTGTAAGTTTATATTTTCAGATGTTATTTCAGCTGTTCGGTTATTAACTTTATGATAGTTTTCGGATATTTTCTGATGAAAAGCGGTTTCGGTTTGCCTCTGTTTACTTTAACAGTAATCTCGCGAAGGTTATTACTACTCATAGTGTTCTGGCCTCAAATCATAGAAAAATTCTTTTGTCTAAGGTTTGGGACCAGGGTGTGGGCTCCGCTAGGGCTGCGGGACTGTTCGAAAGAGATACCGCGGCCCTGGAACACAAAGGGCAAGGAAGGAACATGGATGGGTTTTAGACAGTACAAGTCTGACACTCCCTTCCGCTCTGCCCAGAGCGGGAGAAGTCATTTGATGATTTACCATCCGAGAACAAAAAAAAGGGTGCGGGCTCCATCATTTCTATGATAGGTATTACAATGCACCCTTATCAAGCTAATATATAATCCTTTTTCCCATGGGGGTGTGCAGAAACGACAGAACGCCATTTACAAGGATGCTTACATACATAGATACTCCTTATGCCTCTTAAACATTCATACTACTTTTTCTCGCTGAAAACCACGTTTTACCTTTGATTGTACATTATAACACTTCTTAACAACTCGTTTTAACTCAGAATTACTTAGAAATACTTAGTTACATCTGTATTCAATGTAAATTCGCAGCAATATGTTACGGTCTACGTGACTTCTACAGTTATCATCAAGAGGCTCAAGTTTGTTTCAGACAACAGTTTCAAAGATTAGGGAGCGCCCAGTTTCAAAGTCGAAGGAATGGGAAAGTTCTTGAATAGAGAGCCCAATTTAAATAATGAAAATAACTATACATAAAATACGAATAACTTTGACTGTGTGAAGTCTGACAAGGGAAAGAAACTACATTAGGCAGTGGATTGGCTAACCTTCACAGCCATTATAGTCAGACGCTGATCAAAATAATAAAATTACAAAACGAATGGCCAGCCATATTCTTTCTACATCTATAGCTTGTCGTGGCTTGTTGAAACCCCTATGTATTAAAGTATAATTATAAAGATTCGGTATCATGTTAATTTTATCATAATGTACTAGATATTCATATCAGATTTCTTACTCCTTAATAAGAAACGCGACGTAAAGTTATCCGAAGAAACCAAACTAAACCACGAAAAACGTAATATGGTTTTTCTGAAGGGTATATTTCTAAGTACCTTCTGGTTGTAACTTACTCCCCTTTTATTCATAAGGGAGATAAAACTCAAATACTTTCGCCCCTTATGTTACTTTCAGAGCAAATACCGTGTTATAAATAAAACTAATATAAATAAAGGACGATTGAAAAGGAGGCTGTACTGCGAAATATGAGACATTTTTTTCTACCTTAGTTACCTCGAAAAGAGTCAAATGAATGAAACATTTTCACAAAGAATTTAACCAAAAATTCGGCGGATCGCGCACTAACAAACAGGGATGGCGGCGACATTATAAATATCCGACAAAGCGGATATAAGTAAGTACCTACTCATCCTATTGTTATGTCACAAAATTATGTCTCATTCGAGTGTTCCAGACAGAATTAAGAGTTTTATTTTCCAGACATCATTTATTTATATTTTATTCAACTCTCTTGTCTTGATTCCCAAATAAAATCCCCTGACACAGATGTTGTTTACACTTTCCTGCAGTTTACTTGCCTATTTGAACCGAATTCATGATTAAAACATCCTTAGCTACACGTAAGTGCATGCTATTGCGGGGTAAAGTGCATATCTTTGACTAAAACATTCAATAAACATGGGTACCTTTTGACTTCCCAAAACCTTATGGATGCACAATCTTCGCAGAGTCCTCTAAGTTCGTATCTCTTTCGGTCGATTAGCGGCTAACTTAAAGTTACCAAGTTGTTACTGTGATAAGAACCTACTTAAGAACTACGGTATTTAATCAATATTATAAACAAAAAATCTGCTTTAAAACATACTAGGTACAAACAAATCGTATAAATTGATGGTGATAAATTAAAACAAGCGAGCATATTAAAACCTTTTTCAAACTGCACCTTTATTTGCAAAAAAGAAAAAAATAGTGATTTCAATTTTCCTTTTCGGAAATATCCGCCGCGGTTATCTCGGACACCGGCTTGTCCCGATACCTACAACCCTGGTATCGACTTAAGGCCGTATTTTATTTTTATTTATGGCCCAGCCCGCCGGCCTCTGGCCTTCGACAATTAATCAACTCTGTGCCAACCGCCTAATGCCTGTTTTCCTTTGCCTAATGACCTAGGCGCAGATTCATGACTGATGCGCTATCAGTATCAACTTAATTGCGCTTCAATATTTATTGAAGAACCCTAATTTTGTTTGTCTGTTTGCTTTTGTAGTAAATTGTTTACGCCTTTTTTGCAGACAATGTTAGCAATTACATAGCTGCTTACAAATGGCTGTTTCAATTATGAAATTAATGTTTTTCTCATGTGTCTTTTAAGTTGTTGGCATCACTAAATGGAGTTCTACTTCTACTGTATATGTGATGAGATTATCGTGGTTATAAACATGAACATTTTTCATTGTTGTCAAACATTATACAATGAATTATCACCGCGCCTGTATTCTGATCTAGGGGCTTGCTAATTAGTCAGATCCCATCTTGATTGTAGCAAAGTCCATTTGTCCAACAGAGAAGGAATAAGACTTACAATGAAAAATATGAGTCACAAAATAGTGAAGTAAAATGGGGTGTTGAACTAGTTTCGGATAATAATCTTGTTTTCATTGAAGTCCGCTAAGTGCTTTATATTCGGAGACAGCAATGATTTAGGGAATATTATTTATAAGCGTTATCTGTTGGACATTTATGAGTTATTTGTTGGTTCTAATAGTTAAGAGCTTGTTTTAAAGCGATAGACGGCAGACCACAATTCACTGAACAGCTCTGTATTAGATCTGTAAGATCGATAACAAGATGTAATACATAAAAAAGCTACAGAAATAAAGTAAGTTGTTTTTTACCGCTAAAAGTCGTAACCATGTATGGGTCGTAAGAGTAGTAAACATTCAGAAGTCAAAATACTGATAATACACTTTTTGACAGTCAAAAGTTAAGTACAGACGCCAGCACATCAAGCTACTACAATCTGTCAAATGTCTTTAATAGATTTTTAACTTTATCTCTAAAGCAATAGCTTCAAGGTTGATTTGGAAAATCTGACAGTTTCGGGTAGATTGACCTGCTGGCGTCTGTACATGGAATATTCCCCCAAAACTGACCTTCGCCACACTTCATAGTGGTTTAGCTAGGAGGAAGTGGAGGAACAAAGTCCCCAGTAAAAGAATTAGACTACCCTGTTCGATGTCCACGGTAACACTTGAACAAGTTCCACAAACTTAGTTCTGTCGGCGCCGGCGACGTGTTGCTAAGAGCCGCTCCTCGTTAAGCTACGTTATTATTTCCTTTTTTCTTTCCAGTCCGTTGTTAAGTCCTTTTAATTGTCAAAGTTTAGTGAAAAGTGTAATAAATTGCTGATGAATAACTTTATCTTTTGTGCCTTCACTATCTTTTGTCAATTTGTTTGGCGAGGCGGTTATAATTTTAAAAAGGTTTAGTTAAAGTCTGGGTCATTAAAGTGTCGAGTTAACACTAACAAGTACTTCAAAGTGACTTAGAACATAGGGATTTATTGAATTACTTGACTAATTTAGTAGCTATAGGTTTAACTTAAAATCTTCACTATTAAAATGTCGTTTTGACACCAAACGAGTGTAACATGATCAGTGATCATCATTTAAATGCTTTGACATTATACGACACGACTAGACCGATCACCTCTCTGTTACTACCAGTACATGACGCGGTTAACAGCGCTGTTGATGTTAGAAAAAAAAACCGGCCAAGTGCGTGTCGAGCCATGCACAATGTAGGGTTCCGTAGTTGCCCATCAAAATATGCGGACACTTTTCACGGTCCGATTTACCTCCGAACGATGAGTTTTATTGTAATACTAAAAAAAAACTCACATTTGTAGATGAAAAACCTGTGCTCCCATACATTATGTTCAGGAAAATACGTTATCCAAGTACATTTTATAAGTTGGTCGACTATTACTCGTAAACTTGTAAGGCCTACTTAGTTGTGATAGTTTTCCTTTTGATTTCGTTATAGAAACTACCACTGTGAATTTTTTCATACACCCAAATACAAACGTTTAGCTGGTAAAGGGGGCGGGACACTTGAGTCTAACAAAAATTAGCACTTTAAAGCCAAATATTTCACAAACAAGTCCCTTAAACGACATCCCACTCTATGGGGTACACGAGAAAAAAAATACCCACTTTACGTGGAGGTACAGGAGATACCCTAAAAAACATAATTCTAAAAATTTTATTTTACCACCTTATCAGCGTAACTAATCTGTATATTCAGCAGGGGCGTGCCGTCCATAAAGGCAATTAGGCCTAGCCTACCCTACCAATAACGCCAAATGCATTTATTACAACTACGTAATAAAATAACACAAAATATTAAAAAATAAGTTAAAACTCCTGTTAAATACTTATAGCAACTTGTCGCGCCCGTGTGAACGCACCGTACCTACGTAATATACGTTACTACACCGCTCCGTTTGTATTTTTAGGCTCGAAGATTGAGGGCCTAGTAGTCATTCATAAGTTTACGCACACTGATGCATGTTTTCGTGTGTATAAACGGCACACATGCATAGATAATGGCCGTCGTCTCCTGCGACTGGAGACGGCTTGTGATTGGCCGAATGGCTGCCCCACAAAAGTCAAGACGTAAGGTCAAGGTAGTCCGCGAAATTCAAATTTTCTTACGTTTTTTGTAATTTTCAGGTCATTGATGATTTTCATTATTGTATTTCTGTAACTGCATACGTTTTACAGACGCGACTTGTTTTTCATCAACGTACAACCTGAAACTGACCTGTAAATTACAAAAAACGTGAGAAAATTTGAATTTCGCGGACTACCCTAACGCAACCAGCTTAATGAATGAAACTCTCAGTATTATCCGGCAAAATTTTATTAACCGCTTTTGTAAAAGATCACGGTATGAAAATGATGCATAAATTGCATCATTTTCATACCGTGATCTTTTTTGGTAGTGTTGTTTATATCGAAATTAGACATTATTTTTGCTAAAGAAGCCATATTGTTTCATGTGACAAGCAGTTTATATCGCAATCTTGAATGTTTTGCTTTTTCTAACTTAATAAGTTATAAGTAATTCGTTTTGAAACGTATAGGTGCTGTAAATATTAGTTGTTGTGTTTATTATTTGTTTATTTACGTAAAAATGGTGTTCTGTTGTGAAGTTTGCGCTGATAATGTGTGTTTGTTAGAAGTTAAAAGCAGTAAGTTTGGGCAATTACATTATAATGATAAAGTTCTAGTTGTACCTAAAGGTAGATGTGTACCCGAATTACGAGATTTAACTCAAAAATATAATAATTCATCTCGTACTCGTCATTTCAATCCTCAAAATTATGCAACATTTAGCTGGCTGTGTGGCTGTGTACACACGAATAAATTGTTTTGTTTTCCGTGCATTTTGTTTAATACTTCCAGTAAGTGGAGTGAGGGATTCATTGATTTACATAATTTTCATTCCTCGGCAAAAAAGCATGACCTATCAGAAAAACATTTAGAGGCTTGCTTAAAGTTAAATACATTTGGTAAATCACGTATTGAAACTAGTATTAACAGCCAGTTAAGATTAGATATAGAAAGGCATAATTCTAAAGTAGAGTAGAGCGACCTGCGACACTGTGATGATGCGCGATTTTCTTTTTTTTTGTTTTTTTTTTTGGGGTGTCAGTATGCGTGGCCTACCCTCCGTGGAGGACCACTGCACGCCACTGATATTCAGGCCAAATTACAATTTTCTTGTATTAAGAGTCTTGAGCTAAGCTGCGGACAGCCAGAGACGGACCGGTTCCTTGTTGACTAGGGAACCCTAAAAATGATTGGATCTGCGACAAATTACAACAGCTAACCTAGAACAAGACCAAATCGATGTAAATAAGTCACAAGTCGAAAATGAAACACCATTAACTAAACACACAAGAGCTCCGAGACACTGAAATATATTTTTACTAGAATATGTGTACAAAGCATGTAGTACAAAAAATGCATTTAGTGGTTTCAAGTGCAATGCAGATGTATTGTAGATCATCATCATCTGCCTCGCCTTTTCCCAACTATGTTGGGGTCGGCTTCCAGTCTAACCGGATGCAGCTGAATACCAGTATATTCCATGGAGCGACTGCCTATCTGACCTCCACAACCCAGTTACTACTGGGAAATACGATACCCCTTGGTAAGACTGGTTGTCAGACTTTTTGGGCCACTGACTACTTTAACGACTGTCAAAGATCTTCAAATAACAGCCGGGACCAACGGCTTAACGTGCTTTCCGAGGCACGGAGGAAACTCGGTATGTAATGGGTGGTCACCCATCCACAGACCAACCTAGGCAAGCACGGCTTAACCTAAAGATCGACCCGAGCGGCTGTTATTGTTTAGCCACGTGTATTGTAGATATTTGAGCATATATCGATACATCGGCATTGAGTCGGCATTAGTAAAACGGGCTATAGTTGACCCAAAATATCGTCTTCGGCCGTCAAGCTCGGCCTCCCTGCTATCTCCAGTAATGTATGCCTGGGAGAGGGCTGCCCGGCTACTGGCGACTCAGTGTGGCCACATTTGGAGACCAGAGACGTAACTATATAAATTATTTGGCTTTAGCCAGTCTTGGAAGCGAGTAGGGGATAATAATAATGTTGTCTGTGATAATAAGCACATCTTGAACGTACAATTTTGTATTAATTAAGTAGGTTATTATAAAGATAATGTTAGGATCGGCTTCCAGTCTAAGCGGATGCAGCTGAATTTCAATATTTTACATCATTGTGTTTTAGATCAAGCAAGTAAATCATACCTTATTTACATTTAACCTAAAGTTAATAAACTAAGGTATTAACTTTCTAACAAAATAACTGTTTCCTCAGCACATTTTATGCAAATCCATCAACAGTATCCAATAACCAGACGTCTTACACAAAGGCTCAACCTTACGAACGAGACAGATACATATCTGCACACAAGTCGCCCGTCCAGGCGTGTAGCGTGCAGCCCACAGTGAGCCGTCAAAGCTATACATCTTCGTATAGGGCCATCTGACGCGATGGACAACGCACCTAAACCCGACTCCGTAACGAATTGTTTTCTATGCAGGCTGCACCGCGTAGCCGTTGGGTAAATTGTCTACGCCTTCATGTCCTAAAATTGAACTGAAGTATTGGGCTGGAACACGGTACTGTGAATTTGTAAAGGCGAGCAGTGTGTGCTGTGTTGTTAGGGACAGGCGCTTGGACGGATTAGGTGTATTAAACTGAGATCTTCAGTTAGGTATTTAACGAGGCTAAAATATACTATAGGGATCGTAGCATGTTCCTATGTAAGAGTACACGTATCTTTGATAATGAACAATTGGGTCAAGTTGTGTCGAAGAGGTAAGTCTATTCATCGGGCTGTTCCCAAAAACACAAATATGTATGTTATATTCAAATTTGTTATTTGCTTTATGTTTTTATGTTTCCTGTTTTCTCTTCTTCTTTTACTCACTGTGTCTACATCTCTTTGTTCTCTACTCTCCTCTCGCAGTTATGCTGATAGAGAATGCTTTAGAAATAAGCATCACCTTTGTGACTATTTTTCTGTTCCTTTCATATTTTCTTTATGAAGTGTCTACATAAACTGTTTAATTAATAAATAATATAAACACTAAACCACACCACTCACATTTATTCTCAAATAACCACCCACAAGCTCATAAAGGGCACTTCGTTTCTCAACTTAATATGTATATTTTAATATAGCAATTACCTCAATATTAAGTCTGCGAGCGCCGCCATCTATATCTGAATTATTAATTTCAATTTTTCCTCGAGAACTTGGCTCTCTTATTACGCTCTCGGCTTGTATGTCTGCCGTCCCCTGAGGGATATTAACTTTGACCTGACGAATGGAGTTTTGACACTTTTTCGTAGCACAAAAGTAGGGTAGTTTATACGTGATACTTTAGAAATGAAGATGGAAATTGAACAAATGTCAACTTGTGGAAGCCATTTTGTTATCTAACTTCTGAGTTCTGACTGGTTCTCCCGGAGGCGACGCGTGTTTGAATCGTTTCAATGTGGATTCTTGTTGGGACATCGCTCAAATAGAGTTTCTTTTCTTGTGACCAAGACCTAAATGTCTTGGGAATACAAATTAATTGTTCCCTTTGTTATTTAAATAGCTAGGAAATGAATACTTCTAAAAGTAAATTAAATAAATAAATACCCTGTTACCTTATTCAATTAGCCTGCATATAAGATCTTTAAAATCTTTAAATTAATCGTCTGTCATTTTAACTTAAATAATATCTAGTGCATTTCTTATCTCCGGAATTAGTTAGTGTATTGTTAACAAAATTAATTCAGCTGATGCCAATAACGGCAATAGCGGTGTCTCCGGTTGATTCTCGCTCGAGTGGGCTTGTTGTAAAGTATTCGATGCCAGGCTGTGGGCCCAGTGGCAGCGGAATGCACATGAATCACCAAGCATAAAATATAATCATCTGCCCATCATGCCTACCCTTTCCCAACTACATTGGTTGGCTTACAGTCTAATCAGATGACTGAATGTAGTGCAAATTGGGAAGGAGTACCTGTCTGACCTCCACGACCGTTACTGAAGACTGGTTGTCAAAATGTCGGGCTTGTAACTACCCAAAACGAGTTTCTAAGATGTTTAAATGACAGCTGAGAGCAACTGTTTAACGCCGAGCTCACAATTTCCAAGTAAAGGGCTATTCATTTTTATCTTCCACCATTTGTAAAATAAATTCTACCAAGACAATTCGATAGCTACTATCATTTCTTACAAGATGTGTAGACCTTTTTTTTGATTCAATTTAGGTATTGAATCAAAAAAAAGGTCTACACATCTTGCCAAGCCTACCTACCGAAACCAGGTATGGTTTCGGTTTCACAAATCGGTCCGCCCCCCGCTCTCACTGGCAGCACACCCAAGGCGAGAGTATAATGTCTCCCTGAAGAGACATTGGCAGCAGCTACAGTACACCACTTCTGCACACGCGGGTAACTGAGCTCATCTGAAGCCGCTCGTTATCTCTCACATAGTTTAACTGCACCTAACTGTTTACCTACCCTAAGTTTTTGAGAGTTGAGGAATTTCAATGATGGCAAAAAGTAGATAATTCTCACAGGGTTACTAATTACAACATACTTGTGCGGATGACAGTATTAATATAATATGAGCCATGTATATGTATGAGAATGACCTTGTACCTAACTTGTCGTAGATAAATAGAATATTCTTTTCAGTACACTTTCTCGAAAACTGGTTCTTATCGCACTACGATTAGGTTTAATACCATAACATAACATAACATCACACCTGTAATCCCCGTAGGGTTAGGCAGAGGTGTACCTAATAGTACACCCATATTTCGCCAGTTATATTTAAGTCCCATGTAATAGGGGGCGAGCCTATTGCCATCAACCGGGCACAAATCCAGACTCCGTGGCTGCTACTGAGAAATTCCTGATGGAAAAACCCAATAGCACTTTGCCCGATCTGAGAATCGAACCCAGGACCTCATGCTCAGCAGTCGCGCTTGCGACAACACGACCAACGAGGCAATCTTAACATGCAATGCAGGTTTAACTTGCAATGTATTTCACACGCGTAAATTTTAACAATTTTCCACACCCGTATGAAAATAAAAATTTCCTTAGACTATACTTATACTAAGTCCAAATTGGTTCAATGACTATAGTCGGCGGTGATTGTTTTTTTTTTAAATCTCGGCAAAGAGATATGCGTCTTTACGGCGTAAATATGTTTGAAGTATTTAAATTGTGTTTATAAATAAAATTATCATAGATAAACATGGTCACATTAGGCGGTTTAGCGGCATCATATCTTTGCTTTTTCTTCACCCTGGCGAAAGCAAAGCGCGGAAAAAAACCAGTTCTCGGCACCATAACAACCTCGCCTGCAGCTCGGGTGTTAATTCCGCCACGAATGCAATAACAAAGTTCCCCACTTATACACGTATACGTACTATTATCGTATACCAACAAGACCAAACAAGAAGGGAAAAGTAAAGAAAATATACTGTAAAACAATAAGCAATGTTACCGCCAAAAGCAATAAGGATAGTACGGTAATAACTGTTTTTTTTTCAGAATATAACTATGAAATTAAACAACAAGAAAACCTAATAACGCTTGTCCAACATGGAAATAAATCCAGCACCTTTCCACTCAAAAGCCGGTTCACAAAACATATTGTAGAAACCTAGAAACAGCAAAATAAAGCCCGAATTCTCTGGAACTAGTTTAAACTTCAAATGCCCAGCGCATAACGGCACAGTTTCACCAGTCAGTTGAATTCTTAGGACGTAGCAACTAAAGCCTCTATTCAAATTCCCCGTACAGCGCACCAGTTGAAATAAACACCTCAAAACTACCCCAGGTTCAACTGAGGTAGAACACACGTAACTGTAACCTAGATACCTAAGTCCTGGATGGTAAGGATTCATATAAAGTCGAGTTTAGCTGACACGTCGCGTTAACGGGGCGTCCTGCTAAAACTGTGAGCTATAAAATGTGAACGGGGCACTAAAATATTAGGAGACGTGAAAGTTTACGTTTACTTGGAGTCAAAAATGATAGCCAACCCAACTTCCATAAGTGCAGCCAAGGGACTGAGCTGAATTCTATTCATCCGTTTTATCACTCAGAGACGGCCAAGGGACAGAAAAAAAAGAATTAATTTGCTTGTAAAACATTGTGCAAGGAAAACATTGTGAGGAAGCTGGAATGTCTTAGAACCGAAAACATCAAAGATATTAATGACCACTACCAACCCACACGGAGCCCGCGTGCTAAATGCCATCCCTCTAGCAGAGACCCTAGTCCTTGTAATGAAACATTATAAGCTGGCAGACCTCGTAGAAAATGGTGGGACGAGCTGGACAAAACCAATGACCAGTAGGTCCACATTAGCCCTAGATCGAAACAACTAGAAGTCATTGGGAGAAGGCTGAGTCGATCAATGGGATAGTGAAGGCTAACAGTATCAGTACCTATTTAAAAACCGCCACATTTCATGTTCCCCACAACCGGTGTATGTACCTCCTTCCTTAATGAGTAAACTTATCAATACTCATTATCACTACCCAGCACAGGCAACCTCCCAATACGGCGCATGACGTGCCAACGCGGTATAAAGGCGCGAGAAGTGCCCCGACGAATTATGGAGCTATTAGCAACCCTTGTATTTAGTTTACTGCCGTAATAACTAAGTAGGGATAGGACGAATGTTTGTTTGGTAAGAAAAATGTGTGATTATTATAAGTCTAATTTTTTGAGATCTCATTCATAACTTTATCGAATGGTGTTACAATATAATGCAGATTTCTAGAGTAATAGCAATACAAAAGTGTTTTTCTTTGTCCTTTTCTACAAGAATTTAACATGATGATCACGGATACACTGAAGTTATTGTGTGTGGTTATTGTTGTCACCATGTCAGTTGGAAACTTAAGAAATAAAGTTGGAAGTCTATTTCAGTGAGTTGTTAAATTCGCGTTCGAGAATATAGGCTAGGCAGCTTATGGTTATAGCATAGACAAAGATAATTATAGTATAGAATCTATCAAAGGAATAAGAGATATAATATTCTGAGTTGATAGCCTATCTACAGTAATTAGAGAGGCACCAAAAGAAGCAAGTCTATCAAAATCTAGAGAATTAAACTTAAAAAAACACCATAGTTCACAAAGATAACTTAAATAAAATAATTATATTCCTGATTACTGCATCTATTTGTCATGTTATCGGTACCAACCCTTACCGATACCACGATATATTGAAAAACTATCTACTCATAACATGAGACGACTGAGGTGTGGAAGATCGTCACGCGAGCTAACCAATTCAGAATGGCATAGTGGAGAACAGACAGAGAGGCAACAATTGAAATCATATGTTCTTGAGTTAAGCTGCGAGGTAATTGCGTAATACATTTACAATGTCTTTCATCCATCCATTTCATAGTTCATTGCGTTATTTACGTCGTTGAGCTGTCGAATTGTACAAACCTTTGAAGCAATAAAAGAATTAGGAGGTTTGATAAAAAGCCTTAAGATTGTGATTAAAAATACGCATGCGAAGTGCTGGTCTGAACTGTGGGGTTTATTGAAGTTTCAGTTTAGTTATTGTATCTCCTTTTTCCACGGTTTTAGCTCATCAAATCTCATGTGATATACTATATTCAGTCCCGCAATGACATTTTTCATCGGCTATCCTACATTCGATTCAAGACATACGTATCAACGGGAGAAACACTATTTACACTTGCTCCACTGCCCACCTCTCTACTACAACAGCGTCGCCCGAGGGCCACTCGTCGTCCAGATGTCGGAGATCACACACAACACATAACACACATAAAGCAATACACAGCTCGTGTACATTTGTGCACAGTTTGTGTAGTGTGTGTACTGTGTCGGGCTAAGTGTGGATGTTATGGCAAGACGTGTCGGAGTATGCTAACAGTGTTGCCAGTAAGATGCAATTATACGAGTACTTAGTTTGTGCTTCGAGTTGGTTGTTGTGAATTTATGAGGTAACGGTTTAGCTGGGGTGTTAATATGTAAGTCTCATTTAAGGGTCACATCTTGAGGATCCGTGGGTAAGTTGTTGAATAATATGAAATAATAAAATGAATGAATAAATGATATTGAGATTACATTCTTTCAGTAAGTATACAGGGTGTAAACAGACTGTTCACGAAGCCGTCAACAAAGCATTCTGTACATCAAACTAAGTAACTTTACGCAAAAATTATTGCTGGGAAACGACTTTTTTTTCTGGCGTTTTACGGTAGTGCTCAATATAACGCATGCAAAAAATTGTGTTGAGGGATGGATTTAATAGTACGGGGGTCGTGAAGGTGTCTAAAGTAAAAAAACTACATTAAAAACAAGTTAAAAAAAAAAACTTGTGCAAAAGTTGGAATTTTGACCCCCAATATCTCCGTAACTAAAAGGTTCCCAGGTATGGTCTAGAACAAAAAAAATATCGCTATGACGGGGAGAACAAGTGCCTTTCGGCTTCGTTAAGAGTCATTTTACACCCTTTATGTATATGCTTTCATACTTTGTCGAAATTAGCACGTGTTTGTAAAGCTCCTTTTTCTACCAGATAGTGATGAATTCTCTGTAACTGTGAAAGTGTGTCCCAGATCAAAAAAATAAAAGACATGTGACGACCTCCAACCAGGACCAGACACACGTTGTAGCCCAATCTCTCAAAATGGACACTCGGCAAGAGGAAGATTATGAGCTGACTATTTCTCTCCATCCTCTGACACACATTCAGTGATATATCATGACACATCTTACAAACATCGGCAGTACCCATTAGCGGGCGCATATGGCAGAGCAAGGCGTTATTAATAATTAAAGGGCGGGATTTATCGCCCCGTAATATGCGTGCAGCCGAATAAAAATATAGCACATGGCATAGATACTGTTTGTTTTCATAAGACGCCGTGTTTTGGAAGAAAAAGAAAGTGTTGTGTGCCTTTTCTAGAAAAAAGATCTAAAGTAGCGTCAATCAATTAATTGCCATCATAATTCAAGACCTCTGAAGTCAATGATCCCACTTACCTTGATATCAATGTATCTTGCCAATTTTAGTTTGGGAGTATGACATTCATTAGGCGTTGAGTTTCTGCTAAATCGGAAAGTACAGACGCCAGCATATCAAGCTACAACAATCTGTCAAATTTCTTTAATAGATTTTCAACATTATTGATAAAGCATTAGGTTCAAGGCTGATTGGGAAAATGTGACAGTTTCGGGTAGCTTGATGTGCTGGAATCTGTACAAAGATTTTGATGACGATTTCAAAACAGTTAATTCTGTTCATCTCCCAATAACCTCTTGCTTTTAGAAGTCGGTTACAAGTAATAACTACAGCAATATTTTATTATTAAAACTCGACTAAAATCACTTAAATAAATATGAGCGATGTATTTTTTTTATTCCCATAATGAAACACATTTGTGTAGTTTCAGCAAATTCAGACATAAATCTAAACAAATGCTATAAAAACATAGCTTCGCATTATTTAAACTGCCAACGCTTTTATAGTATTCATATTTTTAATCGCAGAAATACATTATTTTTGTAAAGTGGTTTTAAATCCTGTAAAACAATACGAGCTGGTTTTAATGATTTTTTTTCAATTCGAGTAAACAGAAATATGGCTGGCAAGTCAATAAGTTTTCCAAACTAATATGTGTTGTATGCAAATGAAATATCTTTTCATTTGAATTTGCACCGACTCGCAAATAACAGGACAGGGGCAGGAAATTGTGAATACACACAAAATGCATCATGAAAATAGGATCTGCCTTATTTATGCGTCTAAATACTCATCATTTGTGGTCGGCGCAGCATGTCTTCTTCTTCCATACTTCTCTATTACTCGTCATCTCATCAGACACCTCCTTTCTTGCCTTAACATTCTTTACACAGTTCATCCATCATTTTCTTTGGTCTTCCTCTACTCATCCACATTCATACTCAAAACTATCCTCACAGCATTTTCCTTATTCCTCCGCATCACATGCCCATACCACGACAACTGATTACCACACCGATTATGCATCTAACGACTGTAGTTGGTTAATTCCAACCTCGACTTTTCGCCAATATAGGAACTTCGATCGATATAGAGTTTAACATGAAAGACCAAACAGTTTTAATTCGTAAAACGGACTTTTTTTTCGGAATGGAAATCATTAAATGACATTCCCTCCCGCTCTGGGTGGAGCGGAAGGGAGTGTCAGACTTGTACTGACTAAAACCCATCCATGTTCCTTCCTTGCCCTTTGTGTTCCAGTGCCGCGGTATCTCTTTCGAACAGTCCCGCAGCCCTGGCAGGTAAAACGGACCCTGAACCGTTTGAACTCTTCTATTACTTCAATATTCTTTGCCATAAGGTACCTACGACTAGCCTCCATACGGCAAAGGGATCACAAACGCAAAGGGATCTTTGACAACATCGTTTCATACATCCTTTTTTCTTCATTTGATATTTTCTCCCTATTCCTCTCTAGCACACTCGACCCCCATACATCAATCCATCCGCACGTACAGTCCCCACCAGCGCCGCGCGCCGGATCTCCACACCGTCGCAGTCGCGCGTCGCCGTCGCTGCGACAATTAGTCGCTGTTATTACTTGTTTGTCGTGTCGCGATACATTACGTGGCGGAGACATGACGTCCTGACAGTGATACAGTGAGAGTCTTGTCTATTTTGGTATTCTGTTTCCCGAGCACAGAAATTTCTTCGTTATGTTTCCTTTTTGGAAATTCTTATAACCATGTATCAAGGTACATATACATACTTATAGTGCATGTATAGAGTTCATCAAACAGAGAACAATCATAAGGACGCAATCCAAACCAAATATCTTTGTAATGTCTGTAAATTCTCAGGGGGCCAGTCTGCTCTTTTGTGGCAAACCATCAGAAAATTAAAACTATGCCTTCTATAACCACTGTTATATCCGCGATGGACCGCTCCGGGAGCGTCTAGTGTCCAGCGCGCGATCGTAAGAGATTACCCCAACTGTCAAATTCTACAATTATGATGTCAATGAGCTGCTATTCTGACACTTGGCCCCTTGGTTTGTAGTTAAACTTACCTGCACCTAAAACTGCACTTCTAATAAATGATGCTATTTTCCAATAAAAACAATAGTAGGTACTTAAAATGCAACAGCACTGAAAGTTTTAACAAACTAAGTAATAAAATCAACTGCCACATAAAATATCTCAGCAATAACTAGCAAACATCACAGCTTCACACCCGGTGTGGTACCAACCTCACCTCCATATGTGACATCTCAAAATCACTAGTAGCATTGTCACGAGTGAGTTATTGGTGCGATTATACCCACGTATTTATGTTGACGACTGTACACGGTACTACCAACACCACAAAACAAATAGTCACTAGATTTTCGCTTTATACGTCATCCATTGCAAGGTTTACCTTAAAGAATGCCTTTTGGTCTAGTTCTAAACAAGCAATGGATTCCTCATCAGTTATTATGATGGTGTTATTAGCAGTATTGTAGTATTTTCTTTGATTAGGTGTCGACTAACAGAGACAAAGCTGTTTGTGGTACCTTTTAGTGGTGCTGAAAAAAATTGGACGCTTTATGAGCGTACTTTTATTTTCAGTGCGTTATTAAATTTGATTTAGTGGTACTGTAACTAAAATAAAAGTAAGCAAGTGGTGGTATTGTTAACGTAAATTTAGATGGCAATTACTGTTGGAGTGTGACCGACAGATACGACACCATGTGGTAGGTTACCGTCATAAGTTACTAATTCAGTAACTCGTAAATGATGACTTTACATCCGAGTAGAATATATTCCCAGAAACTGTATATTAATTTCTACTTCGGGAGTCCACTGATAAAATGTGAGTGTACCTCCCATTAAGTACACCTCTGCCTGAGTCAAGTGGGTTCTAAGCGTGTTACGTAAAGTAAAAGCACCTCATAAACGCTACAATTCAGTACTCAATCGAAACTATCCCTTCGAAAAATACAAAATCCTCCATTTACCTCGTCCACCACTTGAAGCCATAAAAATATAACGCATAAAAAGCTAGCATAGCATTAACAGGCCCATATTGTTGTTCACAAGATTGTTTTAAAAATACATATTAATAAATTAATTATAATGGAGTTTCCCTCGAAATTAATTGGGGTTGAGGACAAAAACATTACATTACAAGAATGTACAGAAGGGCCATTCGTATAGCTGATAGTTAACGCTGAAACGATATAGTAGGTATCTTGTATCAAAAGGATCTATGTCAAACATAAAGTATTTTAACATAGCATCAAAACTTTCCCAAAAGAAAGATTGCTACTGAGAAACTCCAGATGTAAAAACCTAGTTATCCGCGATAACTGTAATCAAAAGGAAAATATATTGCATTGACCATAGAAGAGTAGAGATTGGAGAGGCCAGGAATATACTTTTAATTTGTGTTGGCTTGACATGAGCCGCAGTTAAGTCGTCCTAGATAAAAGGTGATTGCTACCACACACTGTATCAATTTGCATCAGCTTGAAAAAATCCCTACTGAACCAGCCAACCTCTCCACTGACCGCTACTGGTCATAAAAAATGGTGTTGCCATAATAACCACGATTCATCAGTTTTGTTCAACCTTTGCGCTATAAGTAACACAAGTGAAAGATACTTCTTCGTAATATTATCTTTTTGAAATGAAATTTTCATTTCATGTTCAGATTCCACACACTATGACAAAGCGTCAGATTTCCTAATGATGAATTCGCGGAACATAATTAGTTACATTGTAAACAAACAGCAATACTGTATTATAAATTATATTTCCCAATAATTTGAAATGAAAATGAACGACGAATTTCTGGGGTTCAGAATGATGTACTGAATATAACCATTTGTACGACAGTGTCCGTTCCACACAAATCGAAGGAATACCAAAGAATATTCGCGTTGACCCCCTAAAAAAAAACCCCCTCCCTCTTCTCGTCGGCTGAAACTAGACCATAATTTCATTTGGTTCTACTTTTATCCACAACTTAGACATACTACATACAGAATAAAGGAATGTATACAACTATACAGTCTGTATATAACTATACAGTCTGTATACAACTATACAGTCTGTACTCATTATAGAGTGGGTCTACTGTTGCCGCCTTTTTGTAAAAACCGTCAAGTGTTTGCTCCGCGTTCCTGGACACACGGAACACGAATATTTTATGACGGTCACCATGCACGACGAGCGAGTGGAGAAGGTATTTTGTTAATTCCTTGGTCTTTTTTAACTGGATCGTCCCTATTTATCGCATAAACGACTTTGAAGAATAAGAGCTCTAGTGACTATAAACCCGTTGTGTGTCAGAGCTTCTCCCGGCAGTTCTTACATAGTTATTTCACTCTACCATCGTAGTATTACTATCCTGATTTTTGCTATGTCAACGCTATTTAGCGACACATTCATGTAATAGACTACCGATTTTCTTCCACGCTAGCATGCACACCACGGGTTTTCAAGGTGTCAGAAGTGGGCTGGCGACGTTTGTTATAGAACATTTAGTCGATGGAGTAACGGGATCCTGGAGTGGAGAGTATCGGTAAGAGCACCTAGCTAAGTGAATCCATGGATTCAAAAGATAATTGGAACAGACTGGATCAGGAAGGCGAATGACAAGGTGTTGTGGCTCAGTTTGGAAGAGGACTATACCCAACTGTGAAGTGCGACCAGCTGAGTTCCTATACCAACCTTCGATCAAGGAAGCGGGTGAAACTGATGGAGGCCGCTGCAGATACAATTTGGTCCAGCAGGAGTTCAATCTGCGGTACCTCAACGCAAACTATGGCTAATCTTCTGCCCTGCTCCTCGTGTAATTCCACCTGCACTTTGAGGGTCCTGTGCGAAGCCTCCACTAACGCCGTCGAGGTGGCAGACTTCTGGTCGAAGTTAATAAAGTGAATCATCGACACGACGGAGAAGAAGACCTGGTGATCCGAAGAAACTAGACGAGTTGAAGCAAATGCAAAATAATTACCTCATCCACGTTCCTCCTCACATCGGTATAATCCTAAGGGCTGGTAAGGTCTTGCGCATACATTATGCATGCTAATTTATCGGCGGGTCAGCGCGACTCCGCGGATTACTTCCGGCCACTTACGCTGTTTTATTCCACCTCAGGACAAGTTGGGACACCCTTATAGGGTGACCAGATGTTTTGCTTACTGAGTGTACTTAGTTTTGTATTAGAAGGGAAATTGTGGGTCTTGAAGCAGATGGTTCGGTTGGAGGCAATGTAATAAGGCTCTAGGCTGATGAACACGAAACAGATTGGTACGAATCGACAATCTTTGGTTACTTTTGTATTCATTTTCTGGATTCAAACTCGATGTGACCAAACGAGTATTATAAATATTGAGTAGATTGGCAATTGGCATATTGAAATGAGCTGAGAGATGAACCTCCACACACAATATTTATAAAATTTGGCGGGTAAACCAACATTGAGTTAGTTTAGTCACACTGGTTCACTATCTTGAAACATACATATGTTCGTACTCATAATTTTAAACCCATAATCCTGTTTACTGCAAGTGTAGTCAACTATGCAAAGTTGCAAACTATATAAGAGGCTTCACGTCAACAGTGCAACAGCCGGGGACCGAACCTGCGACCTTTTTGCCAGTTTAACGTTAAACTCTTATGGCTGTGGTATGCGACAAACCTAACTGCAATCCCAATAAAAGTAAGAAAGCACCACATCAACAAACTAAACACGAAGCGAGAGGTTCTAAAAAGTGGTCCACGCCGTCTAGACTAAACAATGTCCCAAAAAGGACCAAAGAGTTCTCAAGTAGAATGTCAGTGACCCCTCCAGTGACCCTGGTGCGACGTTACCTTGGGCTGCTCCCGGAACCACTGCGCTGCTGTGGACGATTAATTAACGCTATCCAGGGATGCCTATCGAATGCCACTGTTTAGGGCTTGGGTCGCCAGGTCTTTACAAACATTTTGCAAAATGAGTAAGCAATAAGGTTGGTGTAGAGAAATTGTGAAATCACTGTCGCTAAATTGTCTGACGGGTTTGTGCTCGGTTAGTGGTATTAGGGTCGATTATATTGGACTAAAATATGACTGATATAATGTCGGTTTACTATGTACAGGTCTGTCTAAGCCTTTGGGGAAAACCGGCGTGAAGTTAGTACCAGTCCAGAAACTTAGCAGTTAAACGGAGCCTTCACGAAGCATTCTGTACATCAAACTAAGTAAATCAAACATTTTTTTTTGTACTGAAAAAAAGTCACAACACAACACGTTTTACGGTAGTATTCAATGTAACGCACTCAAAACATTGTGCTGATAGACACATAATTATTAGTATTATAGTACCTCTACGTCTGCGTAGTAATACCTCCACGACCCCCGTGGTCGTGGAGGTATTAAAAAGTAAATGACATAAAAAACTTGTATTTAAAAAAAAAAATTGTAAAAATAATATTGGAACTTTGATCTAGAACAAAAAAAATATCGGAATGACGTGGAGAACTAGTGCCTTTCGGCTTCGTCAAGTGTAATTCTACACCCATTTTAACACATGGGACAAGTTTGTCTAGAAGATAATAGGAACAGCATTTTGTATTTCTATATCGAATTCCAAATTATATAGACATAAGCCTTTCGGTAGCTTGTATATGTAGATCCAATACATTTCTTACTTTCTTCAACTTGGTCACTTCTAGACTGTCCCTTTTTCGTCCCCTAAGGTGCTGGTATGTACATAGCTGTCTTACGTAGACTTAACAAGCCCTTTCTCAAACCTACTGCCCAATGAGCTCTGATTTTAAATGCACATTTTTATGTAAAAACTATACAAAAAAACAAACAACCATGAGAAAATATTGACAAACCACGGTCATTACTTGTGTGTAGAAAGACTAGTTTATTTGTTTCGTTTTTTACTCTATGATTAATGCATTACCTCCGATATACCGAAGTCAAGCTAAATATTCATGCAGACAAACAATAGTGTCTACTCGTATGTATGTGTGTGTGTGTGTTTTTTGTGGACGACCCAACTTTTAGGCCAATGGCCGAATAAACTAAGATCGAAGTTTAGACTTTTTTTATTTTGGTCTGGTAACCCTAGCTGTATCGAAGACTCTAGCGTCTGGATTAACGCACTAGGTTCTTTTAACGCAACCATAAAACTACAAAGCAATCAACACAAAAATAAATAAATAGTATAATGCCACAAAGCATTTTTATTTTAAACATTTACAAACATTAACATAAGCTAAACTATACAAAAACCACATGGCGTTATCAACTTTGTCCTTATCAACGGAAAACTAATAACCTCACCACGTGCAAAGGCATAAAACACCATGAAATATAATTAAAACGTAAACCACAACACCGCAAACTAATCCATAACCATCACTTTTAATTTTCCTCAAAAATAATTAAACCAAAACAGGATATTCCTTTATTAATTTTTATGCAAAATTAGCGGTTATTTTTCAGGCTTTAAACCGTAGACGTTAAATGAACTCAGTGCGGGGAATTTGCATAAAAAGTGGTCGGTTGTTGGAGGTAGACAAAAGGACTAATTTAGAAATCTCTGGGATGCTAACAATATCTCTCGGATGCCTACAATGAAAGCTACATCGCCAGATCGCCACTATTCCTAGTAGAGATTTTAAGAATAGCAATAGATACTAATCTAGGAAACAATTTAGTCGTTTTGAGTTCAAGTTAAATCTTTGAGCCATAATAGTGAATTGCCGAGTGGTTTTCTGCGAAACAATAGATTTCCATACGAAAATATTGCGAATTCCAGCTAGGGGATTAGGTGATGCTTTGACCGTATTATCAGAACCATCCGACTGCTTTCGAATACTGAATATTTAGAAACAAATTAATGCAATCTAAGTGTAGTAATTATAAAAAAGACGTTTGGCACTCGGAGACTGCCGCGGTAAAGCTATTGCATAGCATTTTTTATCAACTTATGTAATTATAATTATTTATTCACTAAGCTAATTATTTGACACTAAGCTAACGCGTTAGGTTATTTTCGTTACGGATTTCTGGATTCGGTCTCCACGCTCAAGGCCCGCGATAGAAGCTATGCAATAGCTTAATAATAAACAATATTTATTTGTTTGAGAATTAAACCTCTTTTCAATTATTGTACCTTAAATTAGTACTTTTAATTATATAAGATTTCTTTGATCGCGTTGGCATTTCGCATTTTTTCGATACTCTGATTCCGCAAAACTGGAAATGAAGAAAAATGTAATAATCCTGCCTGATGGCGGATTGTCCCCATTACGTGGGAAATTCATGGAAAACAGCACCCCTAGTCAATAAAATACTATGCATAGTAAGTATATTTCTGCCTACCCCATTCGGATGTATATAAGTAGTGACCTACTTTTAACACTGTTACTTACTTTAATATGATAATCAACAAAATGACAAGGTAAAACCTAACTAAAACTACTTACATCGACTAATTTAGCGTACAATAAAATGGCTAAAACATTAGAGAAAACACGTTAGAAACAAAAATAGATCTTTGCGACCGTGACAGGACTCGAACCTGCAATCTTCGGATCCGAAGTCCGACGCCTTGTCCATTAGGCCACACGGTCAGTACGTAACAATGCGAAATAGGTCGTGAGATTCCGCGGAGCCTCTCAATGTATATTGCGTCATATTTATGACGTCATCAAAAAATTGACTTTCACACTTCAATCAATTACTATGAAGCCGGCGGAGTTGAAAATGTTTGAGTCTGGTGTTTTTATAGAGGCACGTCATTGATAACTCCAGGGTTGCCAGTTATTGCATTATTTATAAACGTAGTCCATCCTAAATTTTATCCCATATTCAGCGGTTAGAAATGTAAAGAAAAATCATCCAACTTTTATAATAACTTTAAAAAGCCTTGCAAAACGTACAACGTTCAAAAAACAGTACATTGTTTTTGGAGCTCAATTTTCTATGCCCGTTTTTCAATAACCATCTCGAGAGACAGCAAATGGACACTTAACGGCAATCAAATTAGAGCAGACAATTTATTAATACAGGCTTAAAGTACTACAATATTCAGACTTTTAATGCCTTTAGGGGACAAGCAGACAGCTGTTATTGTTCTCAAATTGTCTTCCAAATTATTATTCACAAGCCCTTTAGGCAGTGCGGTACCGGTACCGGTATCGGTATCAAAAAGTACGATATACCAATTTCATGGCAAATTGTGATACCATGAGTTATGTCACTGACCGTAATGTTAACGTGGGAATTGGCGCAAGAGACAGTTCGCTGGTACAATCAACATCGGTGGTAACACTTGCAATACGAAAATCACCCTTTCAGTAACCACATAAAGGCGCTGTAAATAGCTAATTGTTACAACTTGTGTAACTGAACCCTCCAAATGGTTGTGGATTCGGTGGTATGTTCTATAGTAGAGAAAACTAAAGAAACCAGCTTAATCATGAGGATATAATTGATTAGATGTGTCTATTAATCAGTATTACTGTGATTGGAAGACTACAAAGAAACAATGGATTATGTGAATGATACAATGGCTAGGAAGGAGGAGACTGGATGCTGGGTTGACGGTTATAGAGAGAAAAAGAAGGCGAAAGATGAGATGATGAAGATGTGGAGGAACCTTACATTTCGAGGATGTAAGTAACTGCACGGAGCCATAGTGTTGCTGATAAGGACCAATAAAACATTAAGCAGGTTGTAACAAATCTTAGTAAAGATCCATCGATAACAACGCGCGTAAATCAACATTTTGAGGAAACAACGTACAGTATTTTCTGTTTCTGCCTCGTTGGTCTAATGGACTCGGGCGCTACTAATGAGCGTGAGGTCCTGGGTTCAATTCCAAGGTCAGGTCAAGTGTTATTGTGTTTTCCATCAGGAATATCCCTATAGCAAACCAGGGTCGGGTTGTATGCCCGGTTGATAGAAATAGGCTCACCCTATTATCTGGGATTTAAACATAACTGCTGCAATGTGGATGTAGATACTATTGCCTTACTATTCGGTTAAAATCAGGCGTGATGTTATAACGTTCTATTTCAACTCGTTTGCAAACGCATAACAAACCAGTATCACACAACTGTACAACATAGCTCTCATCTTCCCCGACATTGCCCGAATCTCCCCATCCTTGCCCAGAGCTCCCCAAGGCTTGCCCGGGGCGACTGAGGCACCCGGAGCAAGTAATGCCGAACCGATAGCCCGCTGTCTTAGCCATCCTTGATTGATTGTCGGACACTGATCCGCAGATTATTGTTGAAGCGTTCTGTTGCAATTGACGTATTTGTTTAGGTTATCATCGGGGATTTACTTCGGAGTTAACAGTTTATAGGTTTGTTAGTAGCTAGTGTTTCATCAGATAGTTTTGAAGTGAAAACTTCTTTAGCATCGTTGTGATTTGAAAGTCGATGAAACGAAAAAGCGGCAGTAAAAAGAGACAGAAATTCATGACATTTAACGTGGGAGAAAATGAGATAGGAAGCATTATACAGTGTTTATCTTGAAGCCAACATTTTTGAACTTCTTTCACTTCTACCACGTGTGAATTGCACACATGTGTTTTTTTTTAGCCAGGGGCTTTAAAGTTCACTTGCAAGCCTTTTTTATTATGAGAATCGGGTTCGGTCGTCAACATCATCATCAGCTCCCGTAATAACTAGTAATTTATGTGGAAGTTAGATAAGCAATTGCTTCATGTAAATTCTGGCATTTAGCTGCTGTTGGTTTCCAGTCTCAACTGGAAACTGACCTCACACAGTTGAGAAAAGACTAGTGTGGTGGGATGGGACGAGAGGCCCATCTTCAATAATTTAAGGATGACAAATATTTGATTCAATGCAATGCCATCCTATGAACACAAACAATATCCAAAAAACTGGTCTTTGAGTTTGAGAGTTGGCTATCAAAGTCTAGTTATTTGCAATTGGATGCGAAATGTAACTTTTTAATAACTTACAGCACATTGAATTTCGATCCTGTATCCGATAGCTATGGGGAATTGGTTGCACTAATATCCTACTGAGATCACAAAAGATACTATAGATTAAAGTTCGTACAAGGAATATCTTATAGCTTGGAGGCAAGAAGTCTATATTCAACTTTGTTGAGCTGTTTGAACAAGTTCGATAATTTCAATAATGTTTGGCCATAAGAAATAAGGTGATGGATGAAAAAAGCGTCAATTATGAAATATCATTTAAATTATTATCATTCTTTCTGCTAATTGCAACACTCCACATTCTTTTAACACTACTAAAAGCCAATTAAACCTGAAATCCAAAACATCTGCCGAATGAATAGTCCGCAGTGAAACTGTCCGACATTCCAATACTAATTAATGTTTGATGAACACAAAAACTTTCGAACGACCCTCTAAATTCCCAAAACAAAACAATATTTATTTATTATTTATTTATTAAATAAACTAGTTGATGCCCGCGGCTTCACCTGCGTGGATGTCGGTTATCGCGACCAAAAGTAATCATGATGATCCCATTTCCTCAACTCATGGGAACCTAGTTTGCCCATTTTCAAAGTATTAAAATGGACATAGTATATTATCGGTTTAAAGATTCTTTAATTATTCTAAAAGAACATACATTGTTCACTTGCAGAATAAATACATAACTAAGGTAAATTGTAGTCCAGTAGTTAACAGTTTTGTTAGCTTAATACAGGTGGGTACGATGTCGACATATTATTGTGAGTAACTTAATAGTTTTGTGTTGTTAGTGACGTGCTGCCTGAGTTTAGCTTTAAATAGGTTGAAAGAAGATGTGTTCCTGATATCTGCTGGTAGACTGTTGTAAAATTGAACACCTTCGTACTTTATATTTTTCCTGCCATATTGCGTTCGCGGGGGGCGCGTCTGGATTTGGTTAGGGTTTCTTTGGCTGTATTTGGATGTTTTCGTGTTAAAGGACAACTGTGTGTGTATGGTTTTGTTAAGAATTTTTCGAATAAGAACGCAAGAATTGAATGTGTAAAGTTGATTAATGCTCATTAGTTTCGTGTTTTTGTATAGTTCGAATGTGGGTGTGTGATAATCTTAGTTGAATAGAAGTTTAATTATTTTATTTTGTGCTATTTGTAGATCTTTGAGATCTATTAGAGACAGACATAAGCCATCGTGGATTTTTCTGTAGACCTATATGAGATATACAATTCTACCATTCATCATTTTGTTATATCTTAAAGGGCAGCGTTTTCGTTGAAACCTCCCCCAGACGGCTTATTTTTTTCCAACACCTCCAACATATATCATTATATTTTAGCCAATCTGTACAAAAACTTGACAAATTATATACTAAAAAATTCCTTTAGTACCACTCTATCTATTTAAGAAAACAACATGAAAATCTGTGCAGTAATTTTTGAGTTTATCGCGAACAGACAGATAGACGCGGCGGAGACACGTCATCATCAGCCTATAATGTTCCCATTGCTGGGACACAGGCCTCCTCTCTATGAAAGGGATTGGGCTATAATCCACCACGCGGGCCCAGTGCGGATTGGTAGATGTCACATGACTTCGAATTTTTGGTGTTAGGACATGCCGGTTTCCTAACGATGTTTTCCTTCACCGTTTTAGAGAGCAGTGGTGATGAAATAAATTACACAAAGTAATACGCCTGCCTGGGTTCGAACCCACGACTTACTGTTCGTAAGTCGGATTCGCTACCACTGGCCCACCGCTGCTCACCCACATTGTGTTAAAATATGTAGTGATGTTGGGTTCGGCTTCCAGTACAACCGGATGCAGCTGAATACCAGTATTTTACATGGAACGACTGTCTATCTACCCTCCACAACCCAGTTAGTTCTGGGTAATACGATACCCCTTGGTAGAAATACAGTGAAATTAGTAATAGCTTTAATTTCCACATCAGGTGTTCCAGATTTTCAATGTTTATACGTCAACAGAGAGTGCTTATCAGGCTGAACAACTTTTGCTAAGACGTCATTCCTATATATATTATAGTGTAACTGGGCTCTTGGAGCTCCACAACAGGTGTTCCACATCCTCAATTTTTATACGTCAACAGAGAGTGCTTATCAGTCTGAACAACTCTTGCTAAGACGTCATTCCTATATATGTTATAGTGTGGCTGGGCTCTTGGAGTTCCACATCAGCTGTTCCAGATCTTCAAATTTATTCTCTTAGCAGAAAATGCTCATTCCGTGGGACAATTTTTGCTATGGTACCATTTTTGTATCTCTTATAGTTTAGATGGTCTGTTGCGGTTCTGCATCAGGTGTTCAAGTTTCCAAGATAAATTATAGCCTATATGTTGCCCAGACTTAATACCTTTACAAAAAAAAAAAAACATTCAAATTCGTCGAGTAGATCCGAAGATTAGCGTGTACAGACAAACAGACAAACAGACAGACTTTTTTTTTGGATTCGTGCTCTATTACTGTTTCTAAATCCCCCCCAATATTTTTTTTTTTAATATATTCAATGTACAGACACAGTTTTTTTACTGTCTTATTATATGTATAGATAGATTATTATATTATTATTTGTTAAATGTCGTCTTATGAAACTAATAACATAATTATAGGGATCATTTGGTAATACAGAAACATGGCAATTTCTTTTGGACTGTGTAGAAAGTATACATGACTCGGTACATTTTCTAATGCACTGGAGTCGACAAACATTTGATTAACTTGTCCATATTGACCATTTTTTCACATTAACATGAACAACTCATGCACTTTACATTATCCTCTTTCTATGACGATATACTTAAGAGTCTCATTTACTATGCTCTTGCTTGCTACTACACTACAAAGGTATTACTTAACTGTTTTATTTACTGTAAGTACTAAACCTTTACAATTTGCTGATCCTTCTTAAACTTAAATCTACTTAACTCATGCACTTTGCTAAACATCCAACTACATTATGCAGAGCTATATATTTTCGCATACAACTAAATCAAACCAAAAGAAAGGTAAATTTTAGTGCCACAGGAAACAATAAATTGGGCGCTAATTACAAAGTTTGCTTTGTGGACACCGAGCGCGTTAAAGAGCAATTACAGGACACCTGGATTTAGCCGTGTATGTCTGCGGATGTGTGGATGTTTGTGGATGTGTGTGGATGTTGAGCAATGGTAATCGTTGTTATAATTACTGCTAGTTAATCGACGGATGTGCATGCAATGCTCGCGAATTTTGTTGTTGGAGAGGAGCTAGGGTGTGGGTGGTGTCGATATACAGGGTGTAAACAGACTCTTCACGAAGCCGTCAACCAAGCATTATGTACATCAAACTAAGTAACTTTACGCAAAAAATGTGCTGGGAAACGACTTTTTTTTGGGCTGAAAAATCACGTTCTGCAGTAGGACTCAATGTATCGCACTCAAAACATTGTGCTGATGGATGGATTGAATAGTTAGGGGATCCTGGAGGTGTTTAAAGTAAAAACATGTATTTCGAAAAAAAAAAAACATGTGAAAAAGTTGGAACTTTGACCCCCAATATCTCTGTAACTAGAAGGTTCCCAGGTATGGTCTAGAACAAAAAAATGATCGCAATGACAGGGAGAACAAGTGCCTTTCGTCTTCGTTAAGAGTCTGTTTACACCCTTTATGTATTTAGTCCTCTTTCCTTTCTTTCTTAAATATTTTGTCACAGAAATTCAATAATTGTTGAATGACAATAATTATAATTTACTTGTATTGATGTTTCCCAGAAAACCTAATTGGCATTGTTGTGAACAAACAGAACAAACGATGGGATCGTGGGAATAACTACTCTCAACCTTTCGGGGCGGCTTTCTGACTATTTCAGCCTCAACTCTAAATTATATCACTACGCCTAACCAGTACTTCTGCAATGATCTTAACAATCATCACCATCAGCAGCCTATAATGTTCCCTCTACCAAAACTAACACCTCATCTCTAAAAGTGATTCTTTTTACCTATGATTTTGAATACATTATTTCTCACGAGTTCTCCCTGAGTTTTGTGACTATCCTTAGTTCACTGTCTCCCCGACCATAAAGTTCAAAGCGCTCATCAAAAAAGAAGCGCGGGTGCACCGTGCACATTCATCACTTATCAATGAGTTCGCAGAAACTATAGCTTCGGACGGTCGTGCTCCTTTTGTAGATAATCATCGGATCAACGTAATTCTGTCTCCTTATCTCTTTCGGTGGAATGATGATGATTATTTTGTGTCCAACAGTGATTAATGTGCTATTTGAATCTGTGGTAAATACTCTCAAACATGTGGTCATTAAATGTAGACGAGTTCTTTGAGGTAAATAAATCAGACATAAGGGAATTTAATTACAGTCCAACATTGTTTTTTTACATAAAATAAAATGCCACTCTCTGGGCTACCTACCGTCAAACAGCTATCGTTTATTATACGAAATAAAAGATTTCAAAGTTGATGCAATCAATTTAATTCGATTACAATTTATAGTTTCTAGATAATTCGGTGGCTCAATGACCGATGTATCAATTTGTAGAGGACCATTATAACTATGAAACTAGCAGTTACCATTAATAACAGCATACCATACAAAGTAAAGGAAGTAAGCAATTTATAACACTTGCTTGCACTCACATAAATCTTACCAAATTACTTTAAAAACACCACAAATCACCTCACTACTGAAATCAAAGACCGTATTTTAAAATTCCAATTGAACCCACATTTAAATCACTCGAGAATATCTTATCGAACATTCTTATAATGTCTCAATTGATTTCCAAATAACGGAAGAAACCAATAACGGTCAATTAAAATTATACGAAGATTTTTAGAAAAGCAATCGTTCGATATAAATCAGGGGCGATGCGTTCCGAATTCACTACATTTACATAATCGACCACTTCGCTGCCGGCGACTATCGGTTCGTCCAACCATGTTTCATTGTAATTTTAATGCGCGACAACCCTAGATTCCCACTCGGACTTCAAATCCCCAACTTTGTTGCTTACAAAATAAAGTTGAAGATCAGTTAATGGGGTGCAAAACAAGGTAATATTGGTATATTTAAGTGAGAACGGAGTACAATGGAACAAAGAAGCGTTCGCAATTAAATCGGCGCTTTTTGCGAATGCTGGTCGTTTTGAACAACGATGGGCGGTGGTTGGTGGAGGAAGGCCTTTATTATTTATGTGACGTCGCATTGAGCGCGTGTATTGATGCGCTACAGATAGATGGACGACAGTTCGTCCACAGAAAATAATAATGGTGGACTGTTTGACTTATCATTGCAGTATTTTCGATTAAAAATAACCGTTTCCAAGAAAAACGACTTCATTTCCATTATTTGCAGTTAAAAGCATAGAATAGTCTTCAAGAATATTAAAGTAAATAAAGAGGAAAGTATAGTATAGACACAATGAATTTCATTTCCCAGAAATAAATAACTAATTATTTATTTCTGGGAAATGAAATTCATTGTGTCTAAGCCTTTCTGGAACTGAAAGACCACTGGGTAAAGTACCGTATTTTAGCCACGACCTTAAGAGCCTCTGCCATTCAACATAAAATATACCAATAAAAAATCCACACATTGTTAGCAGCAACAAAACAGACAGACGATACATTACACCAATACTTCATACAAAAGACTGAAAACAATCCATTGAACAAGGTAGTCTGTCAAGAGGCTGGCAACACTGGCGCTTATTAAAAACATCTCGATGATGTATTGCCAGTAATTTCTGCGGAATACCCGCTTAATAGGGGTGTGCCACCGGCCCTGGCGGGGGGGTAGGGCTGCCGAATGTGGTACTGGTAACAGAGGAAAAACGGTTCAATGATTATTTGTAAAAGTGTTTTTATAATACATTTATACATATCAATGAAATTGGTAATGGCAAAATCCAACGAGTGATGTGAACTTAGTAATTCGTGATGATTAACGAATGTCCTCGGATGATATATCCTTTCACAAGTTATTATGCCTTGTGTCTGTGACTGTAGCTTAGCCTTCTTTGTTTTTCTGACATTCAAAAGTGCCTGTAATGGTCTAATTGAAATAAATGCTTAATTTGAGTTAGAGTTTGATACTATGATAGTAATAAGTAGACCAAATTATCCGTTCTAGAAATCTGCAAAGTTTTCAAACATTATAAAAATTGCTTAGGTATATTTACGTAGAAAACTTGTCAAATTATATTTTCTACTGTCAGATCTTGTGATTGAATACTTTCCACCACAATCTCCATGACAACCATTTTTTCAGACTCTGCTGTTATTCATCTCTGTTATGGTTAATTCTGCTACCGTTCTTCGTAATAACTAACTAAGTACATTCTTACAAGTAAATATTTGTGATTGTGATAATGATTCCGTACCCCTGCGTTCCGGTCGATTCCCTGTTCTAAAGGTTATCCTTAGCCTGCGGACTCCAAGGATAAGAACATGGTAATGCCGTATATACATTTTTTTACAATATTCACCATTCCGTCAACATAGGGAAACATGTTTACTTACAACTAACGGAATACTGGATCTTTAGGCCTCAAATATGGGTATTATTCACCAATTCTGAGATTGGAAAGGGAATTTTTGTATTCGGAAAATGCTAATCTGTATACACAAGAACTACTTAAGTTACTTTACGTCGATATAAATAGTTATTAATGCCACCTCAAAAGTGTTTCCCAGCCCTACGCATTGTAATGATTTGTAGGTTTCTTAATACGTGGAGTGCGCCCATCGAGCGTTGTTATATTAATTGCAGCGGTTATTAATTCATGCGCTGGTCACAAATCGTGCGCCGGTAGTCGCTGCTCAATGAACTGCTGGTGGCTCGATTTTGGAAAGGTTGCAAATTAACATTTAACTGCGGATAAAATAATGTTGGCCGTGGCCGTTTTTTGTTTTTGTAAGGCTCACTTGCACCACCAATCACTCTATCCGTTTGGCGTTAAACTTACAAAAAATATCATTCTGTTTCGTCGATGGCCGACACAGAATAAGGTGTAAAATACAGGGTGTAAACAGACTCTTCACGAAGGCGTCAACCAAGCATTATGTACATCAAACTAAGTAACTTTACGCAAAAATTAGCGCTGGGAAACGACTTTTTTTTTTGGGCTGAAAAATCACGTTTTACTGTAGGACTCAATGTTACGCACTCAAAACATTGTGCTGATGGATAGATAAAATAGTAAGGGGGTCCTGGAGGTGTTTAATGTAAAAATCTTACATTAAAAACATGGAGAAACTTGTGAAAAAGTTGGAACTTTGACCCCCAATATCTCTGTAACTAGAAGGTTCCCGGGTATGGTCTTGAACAAAAAAATGATCGCATTGACGGGGAGAACAAGTGCTTTTCGGCTTCGTTAGTCTGTTTACACCCTTTATGTTTAGCGGTCAACGCATTTCTTGAATTGTGGTGCAATCGGGCGTAACACAAACGTGTGTTCGTCACATAAAATGAAATTCAATCGCTGAGGGTCAGTTTTGAGAAATATTAACGTACTAGCTGATGCCCGCGGCTTCGCCTGCGTGGATATCGGTTATCGCGACCAAAAGCAATCATGATGATCCCATTCCCTCATGGGAACCTAGTTTGCCCATTTTCAAAGTATTAAAATGGATATAGTATATTATCCTTAAGAGATAGACATAAGCCATAGTGGATTTTTCTGTAGACCTATATAAGATATACAATTCTACCATTCATCATTTTGTTATATCTTAAAGGGCAGCGTTTTCGTTGAAAGCTCCCCCAGATGGCTTATTTTTTTCCAACACCTCCAACAAATATTATTATATTTTAGCCAATCTGTACAAAAACTTGACGAATTATATACTAAAAATTCCTCGAGAACCACTCTATCTATTTAAGAAAACAACATGAAAATCAGTGCAGTAATTTTTGAGTTTATCGCGAACAGACAGATAGACGCGGCGGAGAACATTGTGTTATAATATGTAGTGCTATTGGGTTCGGCTTCCAGTACATCCGGATGCAGCTGAATACCAGTATTTTACATGGAACGACTGTCTATCTGCCCTCCACAACCCAGTTAGTTATGGGTAATACGATACCCTTTGGTAGAAATACAGTGAAATTAGTGATAGCTTTAATTTCCACATCTGGTGTTCCAGATCTTCAATTTTTATTCGTCAACAGAGAGTGCTCATCAGGCTGAACAACTCTTGCTAAGACGTCATTCCTATATATGTTATAGTGTGGCTGGGCTCTTGGAGTTCCACATCACCTGTTCCAGATCTTCAAATTTATTCTCTTAGCAGAAAATGCTCATTACGTGGAACAATTTTTGCTATGGTACCATTTTTGTATCTCTTATACTTTAGCTGGTCTGTTGCGGTTCTGCATCAGGTGTTCAAGTTTCCAAGATAAATTATAGCCTATGTTTTGCCCAGACTTAATACCTATACAACAAAAAAAAATCATTCAAATCCGTCGAGTAGTTCCGAAGATTAGCGTGTACAGACAAACAGACAAACAGACAGAATTTTTTTTTTGGATTCGTGCTCTATTACTGTTTCTAAACACCCCCCAATTTTTTTTTTTTAATACATTCAATGTACAGACACAGTTTTTTTACTGTCTTATTATATGTATTGATATAGATTACTGAAAGCAATAATGATTAACCACACTCCATAAATGGCACTTATCCTTTCAGTTGATCTTGTTGCAATCTTGAAAGAAGTAACGAAACAAACCGTAAATGAAAATTCTTTTACACATTTTTTTCTACTATCTCAACATAATTTATTTTGGTTGAAGGGCAGTTAAACGGTAAACCAAGCCTCGTGTTATAACGAAAGCTGGACAGGTTACTAGTACGTTGTTTACTATTACAACACTTACTGTTAGATGTTCCAGGGAGCTTTATGACTTGCACGAGCTATAAGTAGCTTGTCCGGGTAATAAGTAGCTCATGTAACGGATTAAACGGCTAATAAACAGCTTATTACGAGTCTGTGTTAATTTTATTTCATAATTAGTTATGATGACGGCAGCTAAGCAAGCAGTTACTGTTCCTATTGAAAGATATCGCTAATCATTGGACACGAATTAGAAATTAATGAATAATGCTTTTGCCCCGTTGTAAGATACAATATAGGAGGCTGTGCCAAACTTTGCTGCAGGGGAAGGGCTACGGATGCGTTTACACCACAGATGTGCATAAAACTAACCAATCACATAGCTAACTTAGCTCAAAATGTGAAAAAGAAGCTTTACTATTGGTTAGTTTCACACACATCCCTCGCTACGTATTCTCGCTCATCTTATGTAGAAACGCTTAAGTCTGACATAATTATTAAAAAATGCTACATGCGGATTATGGTTTTTTTTTTCATGGCAAATCAGCAATGTCCTACGGTCTGTAAAGTGAGTTATTATAATTAAAAGTTGCATTAACATACTTGGTTTCCAACCCATAACCCCTTGCTCAAGAAGTAAGTTCTTAAAGTTTTGGGCCACCTCGATATTATGATTTAATTTATTTATCACACATAGATTTATTTATCAGCACCCCGCACTACATGCAGCGGATCTTTAATAATGTGAAACTAAAAAGGCATACCAGCTGCTTTACAGCCCGCATACAATATAAAAGTCAATATTGAGAAATGAGTGTAATAACTGGACTAAGGTTGGTGTGGCTTAACTTTAATTTCACTATTATATTAATAAGACAAACATATCATAAAGAGTTTCAGCTGCTTCGAATGCATTTGTTACAGTCGATGTTAAGATATTTGTTGCCGTGTCTTTCTTTCTAGTTGATGAAGAACCTTGCAATAATTATGTCAGTACGCCATTAATCCAAGAACTTATTTAAATGTTGCCGACAGAATATCATGTTGATTTATTTGAATGCCTTGTGTAGGCAGGTCATTAGTTATGAATTTATAAGTGAGTCGTCCTAAGTAGTTGTAAATGAGAAAGTACAATCAGTGCCCTGTATTATCTAACTCATCTTATTAAAATTGGTAAAGCAATGTAGGGTACTGACTGTACTTTACCACTTTATATGTGCCGACACTGACACATAAGACCCTTTAATTGTATGCTGAAGACGTCTGTGTGTACGTAGCCCTATAAAAATACACACAAATATATCACAAAACGTTGGGTGCTGATCAAGTTTAGTTTTTTCAATATGTAGTTACTTTATTGTATGAGGCATAACCAACTTCCTCAACTGTTAACCTAACCGAATCATCATAGGAAACTATGTATTCACGTACAAGGAAGTTTCTTCCTAAGTTTTTTAGCGGAAAAACATCCTCCTGCGTAAACACAAGTCAGTCCAGTACATCATAAGTAAAGGCCAATAGCAGGGTAAGCAGAGAGGTCAGCTACATAAATAGACGGGCAGTTGTCTGCCACGGACAATTTGAAGCTAATGGGCCGCGGCTCATTTACTCCGGGCTTGTTTTGGACGGCCATATGCTAAGGATGCTAAATAAGGCAGAGGTGACGGCTGGTGGCGATGGTATTGTGCCTATCCTGGATATTAGGCACTTCTGCTCACGCAGAGCAGGAGCGCTGGATGGTACACAAGCTGATTTGTAAACCATCGGCATATTTAAGGAGTTATCAAGTCCTGCACGATACGAGGAGCACATTGAAGTGTCTATAAGTGCGTGGATGCAGTAGGTATCCAGAACAAGCCGTGCCGTCTTTAAAAAGCATGCCAATGCAATTTGATTATATCAGGAATACGATTACATTCATTGGTTTAGAAAAAAAGGAATAAGATTTATAACGTTTGGGTTTCTTATGATTGAAAACCTCTGAAAGATACTTCTAATATACAAAACTCCACCTCCGGTAATGTAATAATTAATATTTTGTCGTTTGTCGACATGCCGTGTAGTAAGAAACGGCTAGAAATTAAAGAGCATGCTCTTTAAAAGTTCGCAAATGAATCCCTAATTAAAACAGCTTTTCCATTCTGGAACCAGTCTTCTAATCTCCCTCCCTTCGCACTTATCCGCCGCTTCTGCACAATTTCTCCCCTAATCTATGTCCAGCTGGGGCAGTAGTTGCGAACTATCGCACTCCACCGCGAGCCACCGCCCTCATAAAGAAGGAACATTTTTTACACGGACACTACCGAATATTGCCGAACATTGCCGAAGATTAGTGCCGCGCGAGCGCACCCTCGCACAAATAGTAAAAGTATTTGAACTGTGCGTAATCGAGGTAGTTCATGTCGGTTTTGGGGGAATTACAGTTTTGTTATGTTTGTGATAAACATACGGATATGGTGATAGGCAGTTGAAATACACATAATGTTACGGCTGTTGGGTTTCATGAAAGTTAGCCGAATGTCTTGGTACTGCAGTTTGCGACCCCTTATTTACTGGCAGTATATTGAATGCAATGAGCCAAAAAACGAGTATGGGCTCGGCAACGAACGGATGATATCAATAGTAAGCATAACCAAACGAAACTACTTGAAATTGGTTAAATCTTAGGATTGACTATCCACATATCCTTGACTTTCTATGCAATCAAAACAATTTAAAGCCGCGGTGTGAAAATTCGCTCCACCACAATAAAACACTGCTCATACAATTTTATTGTGCTTCACCCCCAGCTCCCCGGGCGAGGGTTGTGACGTAGAATTAGCCAGCATGGCGGCTTCACCGTGTACCCTGCCTACCCCGAGTATTGATGTACGGCATGATTTACCGACGACGTCCGATAACCTTTCCTTTGATATATTGACCACGGCCAAGCGGCTATTTATGAAGCTTTTTATCTCTTTACATGTTGCCTTTGAAAGGGAATGCGGAGTTGAAATTGTATGAGTTTTTATTTGGACGTAAGTTTGAACTACTTACTGTTGGTGAAAGGTCAAATTTCTTTTTGTGATAATACATAACATAATATTGGAGAATACATAACAGATATAAGTGGTAATAGATTCGAAAAGATACGATAAGTTTAAATTTCCAGTTTAAGGTTTAAAAAAACTGTATTAATTTATTCGTTGTTGAGCTACTATTTTGTAAGCTATCTGCCACGATAACATACTGTACTGGTTTAAGACGACGCTAGGAGTCCACAACATGCTAAACCAACCAAAGAGAACAAGTGGATTTAACCGTAGATTTTAGCACTCAGCTAGAACACCAACACACTACTAAATAAAAGCAAGACATGATTTTTAAAACCAACGAATTTACCAATTTCCTCCACTTGCCGATCCAGCAAGACCATCTCGCAGTCGCTTGATCTCGCTTAACCAACGGAAAGTGTCAAAAGTGCACATACAAGCTAATTAGTAATGCAATTGTGTGAGAATATAGTAGGGTTACGATTTGAAAAGTCCTGACAAAAAACCAGAAATTTGCAAAAACCGTCCAGATAATTTTTAATCTTTCTATTTCCGGTAATCTTTTGCCTTTTCTTTTTCCATAAGAGTTCAAAATTCCAGCCGAATTACGATGCTCCACTAAGTCCAGAAAAAGAGGGCCAAAAATCCGGACATCTCTCCAGAAAAAATCGACGGATGGTAACCCTAGACTAGGATCCGGCACGGTACGGTCCCGCACGGCACGGCGCAAATTAAACAAATGCAATGATTTGTATAAATAAATTCTTGTTCTTGCAACGTCCACTGCGAACCAATCAAATTACTTCACTTTGTTAGTTGATTGCGCGCAACGAGTCAGAAGGGATGGATGGTGCTTTTTATGGAAAAGTTTTTAGTTTCAGAGAAAATATTTTAGGAGAATTTGAACCGGTTTTCAGGCAGGGCTTTTTTAAACTTCACCTCTGTTGTTAATTTCGTATTATAGTGTAAGTAACGTATCTTGTTTGTTTTTGGGATTTGTGATACTTAGATATGTTTTGACCTAGCTCATCATCGTGTGTTAACTCATCTATCGCGCTAGTTAGTCAGGTGTTATCGTCAGAACTACAGACTGATGTTCAAGGCTCAAGTGTGGTGGATGGATGTTGGTGGAAAAACATCCAACCAGAAGTGGGAGCGGGCTCGTCACGTAGCACGAATGCACCCAGAAAGACGGGCAAAGAGCATCACTTACAGGACGCCTGATAGGGAAATTCGACGACGATCTGTTCTTGTTTGTTGGGCAAACATGTCCAGAGATGGCACAGGAATGAGAGGTTCAGAAGGAGAAGGGGCCTTTGCCCAGCAGTGGGAAACTCAATAGGGTAACAAAATAAAAGTATCTTCATCACCTAAAGAGTTTTCTTGGGACAAACATTATTCTCAAAGCAACTCATGCTAATAAAATATCCAAACAATCCACATTGCCACCATTGCCACATCCACGCCCCACAGTTCTCTATCTCCCGGTACACACAGTTCGACGTCCATGTTGGCTCTTAATTAATTTATACCCGTTCTTGTCCAGGTACAAAGTAGCGTTCTATGAAAAATTGCGCCAGCCACCGACTAATGGGGACAGCAGAGTACCACTTGTGGCCCTAACTACTCTGTAGAACGTGCTCGAGATTGAGTCTCAAAGTTTTCGTTTTTAACTTAGTTGGACAATTTTAATACAGTTTGCTCAAGTATTAGTGAGTTTATCTACTAGTTATTACAGTATTAGCTTGTAATTTTAAGGGGTAAAGCCAAATAAAAACAGGAACGCTTGCTCAGACCGCTGCGTTAGCGATTTCAAACCATCAATAATTCTAGATTTTCGCGCGATGTTTTCCTCCACTATAAGTCACACTGACGTTGATAAAGTCGTAATGGAGGTTTTGAACTCGCCACTGGGTACTTAAGAGTTTCTTTGAACTTTTCGGTCAATAGTTTTACGAATGGTGACTAAACTAGCTCATACCGACGTTTGTGTCTAGATGCAAAGGTAAGCAAAAGCACATTTGCTTATATTAAGCACCGCATATCATAGGTGAAAAATTGAAGAGTGTTCCCCTGACAAAGGAATAATCTTCATTCCTGAAACAGCAAATGAGCCAATACCTTTACAATAGCCCTCCAGCAACAGAGCCTAAGGGCTGCATCCAATACCGTCGCTCACAGATTCACTGAGCCAGCTCAAAGCTAACTCAATACCAAACGCATTTTACTGTTAGAACGCAGTCCGTCTGAACACATACAAATGTTGGTACAGAGACTTGCTTTGATAGATACCTGGTTTCTGTATCCAGTTGCATATCTATCAAAGCCTACGGACTAACTACTCAAAGCCTTTTGCTACGGCCGATGCGCAATTTTAATTCATACAACCTAGACATATGGCAAAAGCTTTCCAATCGATTCGTATTTATGCAGTGACTCTTCTCGGTAGCGTTTGTCAATACAACACATATTGGACTGTTCCATCATCGTTATTGCTGATAGAATGTCATTTTATCTTTGTCCTGCGGGAATAAAATACTAGGAAAGACTTCCAGCCAGACTTCGTTTCCTTTGATTGCTAGAAAAGGCGTCACCCATACTTCTAAAAAAATTAGAAATTTATGCCCTTTGCAACACAAATAGCATGAAAAAAGTCGGTATAGGTGAAGCCGAACAATTCCACAACTCCACAAGGATCTTAACTTTAAGGTTTTTATGTGAAACTGTTTCTTCTAGAAAGGCCTCAAAGTTACATAACCAACAATTCATAAGACCTTTTTCTGTTGAAATCTGTGAGAAAGTTGTCGCTTTATGTGGTTATAGAGGAGACCCTAGTTATGTCATAGTTTGATGGATCGGTTCAGGATCAGCTCCAATCTGGCTCATACGATGAATGGAAAGGATACGGTTACGTGATATCGTGGTCGAAATATCTAAGATTTACGTGAAATTATGGAAGTTTTAGGTTGACGCACATAGAACAGTGTTTCGTTTAAATTTCTGGTGTTAGTTCGTTTTTCTTTCCATTACGAATGAAATAATAAGAAACCGATAGATATTCATACTCATAACTTTATTTGCGTTCCATAATGTGTGAAGATCTTAGAATGGGCTTAAAGCTTAGGTACAATTACGGACTCTGTAGGATTATCTGTGCTATAGGGCATATTGCTAGTCAGGAAGTAACAAAAAAGCATTGTCATTGGACTTTTTATGATTTTAATTTTTATGATAACGATTCACTGATTAATGTTAATGCTACACTTAAGTTGATGTTACCTTGTATAAAAAAAACAAAAATATAGACTTAGCAAAAAAAAAAAGACAATATATGACAAAAACAATACTGACATAAAAATGCAGACACATATCTCAAACCGATAATCAAGGACTTTCTAAGCCGCGCATACTTCGGATATTTCTTCTTTCCCACAAAAAGGTAAGACATTAAAATAAATCTAGATTTCTTAGAAGCCAGTGCTGTGCCTGGGGCCTGTGACCTGGGAACAATAAGTCGTCTGGCTACACTATTGTTTATTATAAGGTATTGTCACCTAACTATGTCTGCATACAATTCTGAGTTTGATTGATGATACGGTTCGTCATGTGTGAATTTATTTAGTCACAGCTAAGCTGGTACCATTTGCATAGAAGTTTTATTTAACTCAAGTTGTTATAAGTAATAGGCACCGATATAGGACTAGTACGCCGTAGAACTCGCTGAAAGAATTTCTCCGGTCGTAAAATATTTTCCCAGAATTTTCCACGATATTTTTTTATTACATGCACTAATTTCGTCATCAGCCCGTAAGGCTGACAACCAGTCTTACCAAGGGGTTACCGTCTTACCTAGTACCTGGTTTATTATGTCGCTTCAGCTGCATCTGGATAGACTAGAAGCCTGCTTCTATAGTTATATTGCATTACAATATTTTTTACATGGAGAGAATTCATTCGAAAATTTATTTAACTTTGAAACATGAACACATCACAATATCTAATGAATCCTCGTATTTACCTAACACATGTATGTTATACGTGTTAACCTATTATGTAATTAAGTTTAATTAGGGTTCCGCAAATGTAGCGAGTCGGCGCCGCCTGCGGCCTGATTAAATAACTTACTACTGAACCCGCTAATCGACGGCTCAGCCGAACTAATATTGAGTGAATTAATAAAACCGTTAAATGTGCAAACGAGGCGCGATAATAATTCGAGAGGGAATTATTAGTAAAAATATTGATGTTTCACGATATTCTGAAAGCTCAAAGAGATGACTTGACTATACTCGACGTCGAGATTATTCCTTATTCTAAGCTGAAAGTTATTTATTACAAAAATACATATTCCATTCCATAAACGTTAAATGAAACTATAAAATCGGAATGCACACAATGGTGGGTTTACCGTTGCAAAATCACGAAAATAAATCCCCACGAATCGACTCCCAGCAATTAGTAGCTACAAGGGTAACTCTATCAAGCATAATTTCTATAAACCTACAGAGAGTTATCACAGCACACCCCACACCCTGTATTTACCCTCGTATCTAGTTGCACGACTCCCGAGCTCCGACCCTTAGGCATGATATTTAGCCCTAACTAAAGCGTACATGATGCCCGCTAATTACCTTAATTACACATTTCACACCCCCACTCACGTACAAACATGGAAAAATCCCAAGTTCCTAACACCGTTCGCAAACCCTCTAATTTTTTACAAGTAAATTCTAAAGAACCGAAAAGCCTGAGCAAAAACGCTAGAAAGTGAATTTTAGCCTTTACGTGTTAATTAGGAGAATGTTTGAGGCGAATAGTTTGAAATACTAGCTCGGGTAATCTGGTTTTAAGGTTTTTTGAAAAGAAATAATACTGTAAGTGATTTTTATTCTTACTTTTGAGTTAAGAGGTAACTAGTATTACATAGGTCCCACTGAACAACCTGCAAATAAACTAACAGTGCAAATTTGTGACTAAAGATGTTTGTTAGTTGTTCTATGAATCGTTATACTTAAAACAGACCAAAATAAATGGGTGAAGAACTCCGTCTTCATTTTCACGAAATAGCAAACCAAATAATGATTAGTCCCACAAAACAACGCAAGCTCGAATAAACATAATATTTTCTTTTCTCCACAATCATCACAAAATACCACATTGATATACAGCGCATATTTCGCAATACATAAAGCAAACATACCATAACGCAACATAAATGGGTAGGCAGTAATGATTTGTAACGTACAATAATCATATCCGGCCGGCGTCGAACCCGGGACGATAAATCATGACACGGCGTATTAACCACTGCGATGACCTTAGCATTGGGGCTGCCCTAATGTATGAGGATTAATATTATGTATTCCCAGCAGATATATCACCAAAATCGTCAGAGTTATGCTGTGATTGCTGATGGGTTTAGCAGAATGTAAAGCTGTTCTGTTGTCTGTTTGTAAAAAACGAAATTGTTGATTTTGATGAGAGATTTATACGTGTTTAACTGAGCATTAGAGAAGTGATTTATCTGTGTAGGTATTACAGAAGTAAACGGTGTTTTGCATGGAACTTCTCAATAGCAGCTCTGAGTCTATGACGTAATGACATGTAACTGACACTTACACGTAACTGCTTGACCCTTCGAAAACCAGAGTACAGTCACGTTAAATCATTACTGAAACACTTATACACACAGCGCAAATTACCAGTCTATTTAATTCACCTACTAATTAAAGCAAGATGATTTAGCCTGTCGAACACAGAACATTGTATCGACATACATGACAACTTGACACCTGCACTGCTATCGCCCAATGTACATTATGTACCTCAGTACCTGTCTCATGTACACACACACATCATACCAGTTCACTGACAATTGACGGAGAGCCATCGAATGCCATCTGTGTGTCAAATGACGATTGAAACTGATTCCGATCATCATTAGGCTGAACGAGGACCGTGTTAGTGTTCTAGGCTAGTACACATAAACGTTAGTGGCGCACTTGTGCGGTAATGTGATGATTAGACTCTCAGCGTGAACGGACAAGGGGTGGCTATAGATATCTCACAATTTTTCTAAAAACAGTGACTAAAATATTCATCATCATCATCAGCCTATAATGTTCCCACTGCCGGGACACAGGCCTCCTCTCTATGAGAAAGAATGGGCTATAATCCACTACGCGGGCCCAGTGCGGATTGGTAGTTGTCTGTTATGAATTTTTGGTTCTAGGACATGCCGGTTTCCTCACGATATTTTCCTTCACCGTTTTTGAGAGCAGCGGTAATGAAATAAATTACACAAAGTAATGCGCCTGCCTGCGTTCGAACCCACGACTTACTGTTCGTAAGTCGGGGTCGCTACCTTTGGGCCACCGTTGCTCTCGACTAAAATATTACAGTGGTGGAAACTAGTACCTGAATTTCATGCAATTTAAAATCGCTTATTTTTCTGAGCCTGCGCTGTTCACTCCTGAGCACTGGCTGCAATCGCATACGATACAATCATTTGCAAAGTTGTTTTTTTTTGCATTGGAGTGTTGGTAACTAACTTTCACACATCTTGTAGTCCCTTTTAATAATAAGATCGCCTATTGTACCGTTTCTTATCTTAACGCTATAATTTACTCTGTTTCGTGTGTACCCAAAGTAAACTACACAACATTAATTTAAACAAACAAACAAACCTACAAGTTACATTATATTCCAAACAGAACTCAATCTCAGGCAGTATAATTAAAGCGTCTGCCGTCTATCTCCTCAACTAACACAATATAGTTACATAATCAGTAAATCATAACAGATCAGACGCACTGGCTAATCTCGCCACCTGATCTACAGTTACTCGTAATTACTAATTAGGACTAATCAATCAAGTCTCAATTAACAGAGCCTACTTACTTGTACTTACTCGTAAATGTACGTAGGTACATGTAACGAAGCGCTCTGTAATTACATAAGTGAGTAACTAATCATTATTATGTTATTATAAATACTAATTAGATACTTGATACTAACATATACAGTCACAAACACAATTCGACAAAACACAAAAATATTAAATAACATCTTTAAAATCTAAATACATTACATATATAAGCAATTAAAATAATAATTATGTTTAAAATTATTATTAGCAATTATAATTATGTTAATATATTTTGACTGTTTTCTCGTCTAGATTAAATCGACGTGTAAAAGTGTTATTTTTAATCAGTTTACAAATTATATGTAATTAATCATTTAATCCGCACTGGGCCCGCGTGGTGGATTATAGACCATTCCCTCTCTTAGAGAGGAAGCCTGTGTCCCAGCAGTGGGGACATTATAGGCCGATGATGATGACGACGAATCATTTAATTAGTCTGCATATTATTAATTATTTTCTAAAGATATTAATAAAGATATAAATGTATCATGGAAAATAATTAAAAATATAATCATTATCGTTCCACGCGACATAGCCAATAAGACGGCAAATTATTTCTCCTTAATTATACAATTTCGTTCATAATAGCCAATCAAGCAGTTCAAGCCTGTTTAATATTTCGTATTATTAAAGTCTATCGAGTATGGTATGGCAACAGAAATCATAATTATTTTGGCGACAATAAGCGTAAGTACACCTCGTTGCTATTTTATTTCTGTAGGCGTTTAGCCACTCACGCTCATGTGACTAATTGCCTACAGAAATACATCAGGCTTACACGTGTTCATTTAATAAATGTCAAGTGCCAACTTACTAATATGGCTCTAAGAGGGAAGTTGTTACTTTTGTTTGTGGCGAATTGAAGAAAGGAATGAAATGTCACCAATTCAAAGTATTTCTGTATGAAATATTTACTAAATAACTAGCAATAGTCTGCTTGCCAGAAAGGGACATTTTTTTGAAGTTATACTTCTTTTGGCGCGTTTGGATGAGAGTGAATTCATGACCTGCGCGCGCACGATGTCCCAAAAAAACGACATGATGAAGTTGGCTGCAGAATAGAATTAATAATATATATTTCTTTAAATGACTAATTTAACTTATAAGTAAGGAAACTGAATATACAGTACTTACTGTATACCTATACTGTTTTGATTGATTTTAACATTTTTCTTCGATATTTACTGCAGTTTTGTTTTTTAAAATTTTTCTTCAGACGCCAAAGAAGTATAACTTCTAACGCGTGTACATAAGTATACACACACCTTCTTTTTTAATGCTACAGTATAGTAATATTAGTAGTAACGTTCGCAAGAGCATGCTGTTAGTATATGTATCTAATACAACTATTTAAATACTAAATATCGAATCACGTAATCATGTTATGTCCTTAGACCTACATTGATTGTCGTGTTCAGACACGTAATTTCGATGCCTAAATACAAGCCAAGATATAATTGCTGTTAAACATGGATTAGATGCATCGATAGTTATCGGAATTATGACAATGTAATACCTCGTTACAATAGACATGTCGCAGGCAATTTGTATGATTCCGCCGTTTACATACGGCGTCGTCAGTTTAAAAACGCTCGCAGTTATGTATTATGCCGAACGAATGTATATTGCCGTGTCACTTTATAGTATGCCACAACATTTCATCGCTAATTCAAACGCCGCTTACATAATGCCGCGGCAAATTTAAATATTTAGTTCAAGTTCTTGCCACGCGCGTCGCTGTTGAAAACAAGAAAAATGGTGTCAAGTAGTGGTTAGACAGACATATCTATAAATAAAACACCGGCAGCATACACAAGAGTTCTTACAGTAACACAATATTACGTGGTAATGCTACCAGCCTTCTGGGCACTTTTTCTGTTGACAGCAATGCGGATGATTTGACACCATGTTATTCTTTATATTTTTATTATTATTTTGAGTCTATATAAATTTTGTAAATAATGTACATTCGCAAAGTAAATGAAATACGGATGAATATCAACATTCTTCCTTAATTACTGTTATATTCCCCGAAAAGGCCGGCAAAAGTATCGGGGAATATAAATAATGTCTCCAAATGGTTCGTGTAATATTAGACCCGGTGTTGCTCGCCAATTCCGTTAACTTGAACTTGGCTTGACATGCTACCGCGTGTCTAGATCAACCCAATTAAATCACTTTGCCTACGTTACCGACGACCAAAACTAACAAACATATTATAACCCACTTATAACAGCCTCAATGATAACCACACTTAGACCTATCAAAACCTAAAACCGGACCCATAATCTATCAAAACATACCAACATTTATTCTCACAAAACTTTCTGCCCCCAAAAATATAAACAAGTGTCCCAATAACGATTAACACGAACCTGACCCTCTCACCGCTCCTGTCCTCAGATAGGCACAGAGGCAACTTAGCCGGGACCGGTGTACTTGTAGCTATCATATGCAATATTTATAGCGGGCATTAGCAGGTAGATAGGCTGAGTAATGTCGGTCGAATAGGGAACATTTTTGCACGTGGCCGGTAAATATAGGGTACGAGAGAAAAGGTGAGCGCGATTCTCAACATATTTTTCATGATCAAGTCTGTCGCAAAAGCGTAGGACACTCACTAGTCCCCCAGAGACAGGACCTCGGCCGAAGTGGAGGTGTTTCTTTGAAACTGATTTACTTTGAGAAATTTGAAAGAGGACACTGCCTATAGATGGTGTATGTTGGGTAAATCAACAGCTTGCAGCTAAAACTTTAAAATAAACTATTAATGATCAAGTCGTCAAGGAGTCAGCCATAAAATCACTTTACGTTGCGCGCGTCTTCGTCTACGTGTAATTATTTATTTTTTTCCATAATTTTTCAATATAAATATCCAGTCCTATGGCCCTCTTTAGGTCACAGGCTAACTATCTGTTAACTTTCATAACCATCTTATCATTGAAGTGAGCGTGAACAGACTGAGCTCCTTTCGACTTTAAGATGTGGGTAAACGTAGGGAAATCCATCCAATTGCCTCCAATCGGAATGCTAAGTACAAAAAGTACATTCTACTGGATCGCAATCATTAAAATAACTAATCGCTATCGCCTATAGCTTGTCCACGGGTTGCTTTCGGTTATTTCACCAGATTTGTAGTCGACCGCTGAGGTTATTGTCGTATGACAGTGCCACCGTTTTTAGTTTATCTCTAGCAAATTTCGGCCAACATTACCGCTAAGTCCGTAGTCACATTAACGTCCCATGTCGGGTTCAACAATTAACGCCAAGATAAATGGTAGGAACACGAAACGATAACTGCGAACGTTTCGGTTTAAACCTACGTGCGTACTCGCGAGAAATTTATTATGTAGATAATGTGGGGAATTGAATCGGATAGGAGAGGTCGCCACCGCGCCGGTTTGTCACCGTGTCATGGAAAAAACGTCCGTAAATCGATTTTAATGTTTCGGTATCGAGTTGTGCGCCGCGGACGGCAGCGCGATTTCTGAATCGAATGTTGATAAAAGATGGGAGAGAGTTATGAAAGTGAAATATGATTACGGTCTCTTAATCATGGAGTAAGGGCAGGGTTATCGAGGTATCATGTTTTAATTGCATAAATTATATACGTTAACTACGTAAATATTATATACATTAAAATATACATTATTTAATAATTAAAGGGGGCTCCCATACAAGAAACGTGTTTTTTTTTGGTTTATGGTACAGAACCCTTCGTGTGCGAGTCCGACTTACACTTGGCCAGTTGTTTTTACTTAAGATCTTCACGACCCTCGTACTATTCAATCCATCCATCAGCAAAATGTTTCGAATGCGTTACATTGAGTCCTACCGTAAAACGTGATTTTTCACCCCAAAAAAAAAGTCGTGTCCCAGCAAAATTTTTTGCGTTAAGTTACTTAGTTTTTTGATGTACAGAATGCTTGGTTGACGGCTTCGTGAAGAGTATGTTAACACCCTGTATATTTTTTTTTCCTTAGCCTGTATTGTCCCACTGCTGGGCAAAGGTCTCCCCATAACCTTCCACACTTCTCTTTGTGCAACTTTCTCCAGCCAATCTGTCACAAACGCCTCTAAGTCGTCACACCAGCGTTTTCTAGGCATCTTTTCGGCGACGACACCCGTCTTCTTACACTAACTCTGGCCTATCAGTCCTGATGTCTGCAGAATATTTAGGTATATAATTGAACAAAATTAATCATCTAATTCTTCAGCAGCAACTTTATACACAAGTCCATATTTTGTTAGTAGGTAGAAGCTTATAGCTATGTTAGTAACATTTAAAATAATTATTATTTTTGACATGCATGAGCGACCAATGCCTCAGGATGTGGCTGTCTACTCTGTCCGACACCACGCTTAGGATGTGTTGGTGCTACCCTTAACCTGAAACCTCAGGGAAGCCGTTCTTTTGTGAAGCAACGCCGGGAAACCGTCCGTGCTGTGTTCGGCGAACATCGCCGGGGGCACTGCAACGCCACGGGAGCCCTAACAAACCCCTGAACGCGTTGTTATACTGGACGCGCAGGGTATTTTACCTATTTCAATTTATTTTAATAATGAAAAGAATCTTTCAAATTGTTACTTTTTTATCTCCATCTCATTGAGAACTTAACAATAAGCTTATCAAAAAGTCGTTTCCCAGCACTACTTTTTGTATAAAGTTACTTAGTTTGATGTACATAATGCTTGGTTGACGGCTTCGTGAAGAGTCTGTTTACTCCCTGTATAGCTCTCAAGTACAAAACTTCCACACATAGATCTATGTTTCCACCTGTCATAGAGCCAAATAAAGCCGTGCACACACTGCACCGGTGGTCGATATACCACTAATGGGCGGTTTGCCGGAGGCCGGGAAATATGTCCGTGTGCTCCCGCCCGATAACACAGGATTATGGTAAATAGTACTTCGTGGTGGGGATTACGGCATTTTCAACGATACGCACTATTTTGGAGCATTTTTTCCGGCGAGTCATTGAGTTTTTTTTTTTTTGGCACCGCACCATGCGTTTGTAGGTTTGGCATTTTTTCCACGAGATATTCAGGTAATGGAAAATTAAAAAAAAACATGCGGTTGTTTCTGCCTAATGTCATTTTGCTTATTGAAACTTATATCTACAAGTTTTATTAAATTCGTGATAAACATTCAAATTACATATTAAGACAATATGTTACGAAGGTCGAAAATCCTAAAAAGATATTATTTGTCCTCTTTTTTTCTCATTTATCGCCACGTTATTTAAGACGTCGCTTCAGCTTAGTATTTTTTATCCCGAGAATCTCTTCAACTAGTTAGCTCGTTTCATGACAATATTTTACGCAAACCAAGTTTAGAAATGTTTCATAAACTTGCTAAATAAGTTTTCAAATTTTCTTTACAAATTTTCTTAACAAGACGTTTTGAAAGACTAAACGAGGAGTCTCTTCAACTTGTCAAAGCCCAAACATTCAATAATGTTGGCAGCGTGTGAAGTGAACGCTGCACGAAATTACTTAGATCGCAGGCAATCCCAGATTACGACAGGCATAAAGCCACCAAATTCTCATTAACTTTTTTTAAAAGGTTTCTCATTAAATAGCAAACAATAGCAAACACACCGATGTGTCTCCGGAACGATTTTTGCCTATTTGCAGAGCAGCTTACCGCGGGGGAGCGAAAGGGTCCAAGATTAAGCCGGATAGTTTCACAAACATTCATTCATTCGGCCAGCCGCCCAACCACCCGCCCAGCCGCCCAGCCCCATTCAAGCGAGCTTTAATAAGAGACCGACACGGTAAGCGGCTTACTTTCTCAAATACCGGAAATTTAGTTTCCGTTGGTAACTTGGTACCTACGCTACGGCTTTAAGATTGCCGATTACGAACTCACGTATTATGTTTCGCGTTTAGAGGCAGCTCTCGATTCGCTTTCTGTCCGGATTAATGGATAAACAAAGAGAGTATTAAAACACAGTTTATCGGCAAACTATTTTAATTTTAAAGCTAGATTACTGAACTAAAGAAATGGCAGAAAACGTTAATTGAACTTGGTTTTTAAACGCAAACGGACGTCCAAAATTAATGGAGGCCCAAGACGTTGCCTGAAGAAATTCCAACGCATCGGTGAGTCTTCATTCCGGCAGTAAAATAAATAATTCCTGGTCGGGGAATGTTCAAAGTTCCAGTCGGTCGACCCTCGGAAGGTCCTGCCTGTCCTAATTAGGGGATGCACTCGAGTGTCCCTTCGGTTTACGAGCAGAGGTCAATAGATAAAGTGCGTAGTTGTGCCAAATGACGGTAGTTCGGATCGTTGCTGGGAGCTCATTCAAAACTACGTCTCCAACTAATCATCTCTCGCATTTCTTATGTTTGTGTCGTCTCTCTTCGTGGGTACCTACTCATAGAATTGTCTGATGTTTGCGGTAAAGAAACGATACAATATTCCACCAAATTAGTATCTAAGGAGATTTACTGTACCCATTTTACCAGAAATAAAGATTTTTATATTTTTATATTATATTTATAATATGGGAAGTAATGTAAAGCTATTGCGCTAAAGTTCAATGAATCAATATTTATGAATGTGGTTCACTGTTTCAGTAGTCTAGTTATTACTACTGTTAAACGAGTTTTAGCAATGTAAAAGATAAAAAGATAAACATTATATTATGCTTATTGTCCAGTACATCATTCCTCCTCTCTATGAGAGGGAACGGGCTATAACCGACCACGCGAGCCCAGTGCAGGTTGGTAGTCAGTCAGGGTTGGCAATGGTCACATGTCTTTGAACTTTTGGTTTTAAGACATGCCGCTTTCCTAACAATGTTCTTCACCGTTTTGCAGCAGCAACAGTGGTAGTAATGCGCGTCCCGGGTTCGAACCCTACAACTCGTAAGTCAGGGCCGTTACCACGAAGCCACCATCGCTCTACTGATATGACTAAAGTATACATTCTATTGTTTATTTTACTTCTATTTTCTCTGCACCAATACAATATCGATCCTACTTAATTCATGCTTACAATGAGTTTAGCATGCCTTTATAACTTTTATTGTAAAATGTTTTATCAGAATCTACGGGAGAATAAGCAAATGTTTATTTATTTATTTATTTTAAGCATACAAATGTACAGTGGCGGACTTGCTGCCATACACATTTTCTACCAGTCAAACTTTGGGTCATGCAGAAACCAACGAATTGCATGTTGTGTTATTTTTTTCGTCCCATTACGTACCGAGTTTCCTCCGTGCCTCGGAAAGCACGCTAAGCCGTCGTTGGTCCCGGCTGTCATTTGCACACCTTTGACAGTCGTTACAGGTAGTCAGTGGCCAAAAAAGTCTGACAATCAGTCTTACCAAGAGGTATCGTATTACCCAGTATTAACTGGGTTGTGGAGGTCAGATGGGCAATCGCTCTATGTAAAATACTGGTATTCAGCTGCATCCGGTTAGACTGGAAGCCGACCCCAACATAGTTGGGAAAAGGCTAGGCAGATGATGTTGATGTTGTTATATTTTGACAATGTTGTTTTTGTATTGCTAACGTCAGTATCATACACGCAGACATAAAAAATAAACACCTCGATTTCGTAATAACCCTCTCAGCAAAATCACTATAATTATTCGCACAAATAACTCATTTAAATACAAAATACCACTACCAGTTTTAATCCATCTGATAACAACGTTATACAATGACTAGGCAAGAAACGCTTCCTATAAAAAAACCTCATTAAAAATAAGTTAACGTTGGTATAAAATTGTACTAAAGTTGTTCGTCAACCTTTCCTTCTGAATTTGGAGTAGACTTCTCTCAGGTACTTGAGTCTGTGGTTGTACCACATCGGGCCCATGTGGAACTCCTCGTCAATCACCAGGGATGAAGGTGCTGTGCTGTTTGCTCTGAGCCACTTTACAGGCAGGTTGGAGCCTTCTGGTGTTGGGTCTCTGAAAAACAACCATAAATAATAATAGATATACGTAAACTTGCAATGTAGCTGTCAGATCAAATAACACATATTTATGGTAACAATGATGATCATTGCTCATGCAAATATAAACAGATAATCGAGCATACAATAAAAAAAAAACACACACACCAACCAAAATTGCCTTTTTAATTTACTTCCAAAAAGGTGGAGCTTTTCTATGTTCGTGAATATTTTTTAAGTAGGTAAAAAAAATTGTTTCCTAAAAGAAACGTGAAAAATTGCTTTACTTTTGGAAGTCGGTGGCAAAAAAGTGAATGAAAAAAAAAACAAAGTATAGTTATTTATCTCGTTTTTTTGTGTTTTTTGTCCTATTTCCCGAATGAGCATTTCGCATTGGCATGATGCAACGCACTTCATGTCTTTAAAACAGAATATAATGATAACTACTCGTAAACAGTTAGGGAATTTCGAAAAACATAGGAGCTTATAATAATATGTAGAAGAAGACTACTTTTCGCTTTAATCTACAATTTGTAACGAAGAATCATGTTTTACAAACATTACGATTCTGTTTTTAATGGTTACTGTGAATAAATATGAAGCTTAAATGAGCAATTTTCCCATCATATAATCGTCTTTTATATAGACGCTTGTTTCGCTTCTATAAAACAAAGATACATGCTGTGTGAACGCTGTGTGAACGCTGTAAAGTCAAGGACAGAACTTACCCATATTTAGCGAAGTTTGTCCACAGAGTCGTCACTTTGTCTATCATTTCTTTCTCAAAATTGGAAAAGATGACAGGCTGCGAGAATACATAGAAAACATCATCGGCATGAGTAGCACCCGATGCCACCTTGAGCTTCTTGGGGAGGAAAAACTTTGGTACGTTCCTTCTGCCCGAATACTGAAACAAGTAGCTGTAAATAGGCTGGTCCGAAGTCTTTAGGCGTATCTCCGCCTCAGCCAACGAAGGGAAGTTTAAGTTCGGTTCTCCATACCACCTTGACATGTTTACTACTGAGTAAGCAGAAAGTTCTTCCTCCGTCCCCTTCCCTTCCATGTATAGTCGTTCTAACTCCTTAGCTACCTCTAATTTAGTTTTTTCGTCTGGAATTTCCAAAGTTTTTGGCAATGATTTCTCAATCTTTACCCGATTTATCATCGTGTCGTTATCCATACCTAACATTAACAACCCTTCTTCACTGTTTGTGCCTATCATCATGGGAACTTTGTTATAATCTCCTCTGATTAGAATATCGTACGGTGATTCTGTTAAGAATGCTTCTTCGTCTTCTATAGGTTTTTCAGTGCACGGCGTGTATAGTATTTCAGAAATGACTATATTCCCTTCCGCTCTTGGCACTCTGGTAAGTATAAGTTCGTCGTTAGACTTTGACATGAAGAACTCGTACAGTTCACGTGGGTCCTGCGACTCAAACAACATGGTCTTGGCCAACAAACTTGCCAGATATGCGGTTTTGAACTGATATGCCCACGGGGCGAGCGCCGATCCACTTTGAGTTATAGCTTTGTGGAAAAGTCCTTTCGTCATTGGAGAGATGGAGAGGAAGGAGACTGATGCTGCTCCAGCACTCTCTCCAAATATCGTGACGTTGTCAGGATCTCCACCAAATTTCCTTATATTCCGTTGAACCCACCTCAGAGCGGCGACCTGGTCTTTCATGGCTGCGTTGCCAGGGTTTTCTTTGATGCCAAGGCAGAGGAATCCTTGTATATTTAGTCTATAGTTAATGGTGACCAGGATGACTCCTTTAGGTACTAAATAATTAGGACCGTAGAAGAACGGGTTTCCCGAGCCCTTGAAGAATCCTCCTCCATGAACGTAGAACATGACTGGTAGCTTGGAGCCGGGGCTGGCGTCAAGGGGGGTGAACACGTTGAGGGTTAGGCAGTCAGTGCTGCCCACGGTGAAAGTATCCAGCACGCTCTGGACACACCTCACGTTCTCGTTGACTGCCTCGAAGGTTCTCTCCCACGTTGGTTCAGGACCCGGAGCCTGGAAAAAGTGTTACCAGTCCATTATACTGCAACATTTTAATTTATGGCTTCCCTAATCATTAGAGCAGCTTTGTGTTTCAAGATAGACGTTGGTCTATCTTGAAACACAGAAACTTGACACTTGAAAGAGGCTCAAGAAATTATTATAGTTTCTGTAGTTGTACAGAAACTATAATAATTTCTTGAGCCTCTTTACGTCTTATCGCATCATTATTTTTAATTACACGATTATTAAATACGGATGTATTTATTAGGAAGGAAGAAGTAATTACTGTAAACACAGCCGAAGTCTTACATAACTTGCCATGCGCTTACCTGAAACCGATGTGGCACGCTGGCATAAGGTATGGCATTGTAACTCTTGTGCAAGCCATCGGGAGAGATGGCCCCTCTCACAGGCCCGTTGCTCAGCCAGAGAGTATCAGTGGGCTGGCGAACGAACCGAGCTGCCCAAAGTGACCACAGCACTAACCACTTGAAACTGATTGACTTTGCCATTAGTTCACAGCACTTTGATACACTTTATCATAAATATCGCTCAGGTCTAAGACTCATGCTCGCAGTATGTTAATTTAAATTGTCACTGGCCACATACTTATCCACTTAAATTCCGTTTTATAACTGAAAGTAATCGTTCATGTTCACTGAATGCCAAAACCTTTGCCCTTTGGATGCAATGTATCAATAATCACACTATTGATAATGACAGGAATGTCTCGCAGTCAAAACAGCTGTGCGATAGGTGATGATAACGTATTGCGGGAGTGATGTCACCAACCAACTCAGACAATCCCTATCAATGAAGATAGTGACCTATATACCTACAAGATGCCTATAAGAAAGACTTAGAGACACAAGAGCACCACATGAAGGGATCGATGAAAATAAACATTTTATTACTTCCTTGTTGAAAGATTTTTAATAAACAATGGTGGTAAATATTTTAAGGCATTCTCCAGATACTTGCAACTTTTTTAATTTGAAATAATAAGTATAACAGTAACCGCAGGCTCATACATACAATAATGAATCCTATCTATAGACAACACGCAGACTCAATAACTTAACTAAATACCTTAAATACACGGATTTTATTTCATGCCTATTTCATGACAAAGAGCACGAAAAATTCGTTTTCTAGCGTATCGTTTCGCTCTTGTTTTAAAAACTTGTTTGTTTTTGTAAATTTTGAGAAATAAGAGCTAAGAAGTTTCCTCAAAGACCCAACGTTCTTCTATTACAGACACTGTCACTATCCAAGGCATATCCACGACTTGTACCACGCGGGGGAAATCTACAGCCACGTGCTAATCGCATCAATAATAAATCGCCGGGGATCGATATGTAAAGGAACGCTGGCAAACCGTGCAGGTGACGCGATCGACACATTACGGAATAAACGTACACTGGATACGGTACAGCATGTTGCTGTAAAGGTACAAGGAAACACTATAAGTGGCTTGGCACACTAAAAGCAAAATATTTTTGGTGTAAGGCGCGGCCTTATCGCCAAAAGTGAACGATAACCTTTGAATGGAACTGACCGAAGGTTAGATGAGATAACAGGTGATTTTTAGTCTTTTATGTTGTACTTCTGAGATCTAACGAGGCAAAACATAGGTAATACACACATAGTAATTATTATTTATTTATTTCAGTATTAAAACCTTTATCTAGGTCTATAACTAGAAAAAAAATGATAGCATTACTACAAGTAAACAAACATTTACGATCAGTAAAATACGGATACTTGGGACAAATCCTGCTTTACTATGATCCGTGGCACGCTCACACTCACTTTTAACATAAGTATAATATTAAGGTCACTCACAAATTCACAGAATTAAGATTATTGCCGTACATAAACGAAGTGAACACGTCTATACGACACAATGTCCACGAGCACACTTCATTCTCGAATTCAATGCCATTGTGTGGCTGTCGAAGTGGGAAACTGATAACACCTGAAGTTTTCTGAAAAGCATTTTGCACAGGAGGGACATTTGTAATATTTATTAAAACATACAGTGTGGAAGGGACAACGACGCACAAACGGTTACCAAGTACTCAGTATACAAGGTTTAGCGGGAAAAAAAACCGGGCAAAAAGCCGGCTGTTCCATACATTTTAACGAGTAGGTATTGCACATTTGTAGGAAACACCAATTTTTTTATCAAATCAATCTAACTTGTTGGCCAACCTTCCGTTTAAATTGGAAGAAACAAAAGAAAAAGGAAATAAAATAAAAATAAGAATAAACAATGAGACAGTAAAATTCAATCGAACTTCCAATAAATAAACAGTTGTTCTGTTGGACAGCAACACAATATTTTTTTCGGGTGATGTCATAATCTAACATATTTAGTATACCATGACATGACCATGACTATGTATAGAGTTATAAAACTTGTTGCTGGTTTACTTTTTTACAACATTTTTTATTTAACGGAGTTTGAATTAGTAATACTTTAAAGTTTAAACTTTGCAACTGTTAGAAATATTTTATGAACATGTCGCAGCAAACTTGTAAATTAAGGCTCTTATTAATTTATTGATTTATTTGGATCTCCAATAAGGGATACAAAGATACAATATTGGTTTCAGTTATATAAAAGGTTATTTTAAGTGTATGTCTTTAGTTACAGGAGACCACAGTATACACATAAAACTAGGTGTTAACACAGAAACTAGAAAAAAAATACAAACAAAAAGAATGAACCAGTAAGATGTCTAACCACTTTATGCTAGCAAGATGACTAAGGCATTATAAAACCTATTTTTCTTAAATTGATTTACGAACTGGACAAAAACATTATCATTTCAATCTTGTATAAAACTGCATCTGAATGCACTGTCTTATCCAACTAGTACCTAAAAAATAACCGACTTATTTATTTTTACATAACAATGTAATCTAAGCTACTGAAAAGATGTAAATAAAAAGAGATTGATGTTTCTACAGACAACTATATTCGCCATGTAGCCGCCACATCCAATGTTATCTATCCGCGGTATCTAAAGAAGTTTATATACATAGAGGATTAGGTAAATTTTATCTCTGCTATCAGTGTCCCATATTAAAATATTATTGACTTAAATAATAAGTTCAATTTAGCAAAATACAGTTTTTTTTACTCAATCACACGACAAACACATCGGTGTATGTTACATCGTGCGTTTAAATACATAATTTACATACAAAATTACATTTATATTTAAATATGAATAATGTGCGTTGATATCGTTTCTCAGAAATAATAGAAATAATGAAAGAATCAATTCCAGAAAATCACGCATCATGATTTTCTGGAATTGGATACAAAATATTATCATGTAATTGTCCTAATAATAAAGAATAGAGATTAAATCAATAATAATTTATTCACAAAGCTTTGGGCTGTATCTAAAATAGCTAGATATACCGACTTTTTACAAATGTATGAAATGCATACAATGATTAAAATAATGTATGTATATTATGAACTTTGGAACATGAGGCTGTCTCAGACTTATAAATCAAGGTCAATAAACCTGTTTATTGACGACTGATATGTAATTATAGTTAAATCAACCTTTGGACCTAAGCACCAAATAATTCATAGAAATAAATCATCAACTACTTCTACATGTACATGTACATTACATGCACATGTACATTTTTTATAGAAAAATTGAAACTTGCATGTAACCCTGGGAAATAAATTGACGATAAACAACAACAAAACAACAATAACAACAACAATATTTCAACAATATTTATCAAAAAGAAATCACCATATAATAATTATTACCTATTAAATTTTCACAAACCTACTGAATTAATTTATAGTTAAAGTATCAGGTGACACTTGAACTCGTTCTAGAACAAGAAACATGTTATTTATAGAAGTACTTTTTTTTTTTTTTACGGAAGGGAAATCGTCAAATGACTTCTCCCGCTCTGGCCAGAGCGGAAGGGAGTGTCAGACTTGTACTGACTAAAACCCATCCATGTTCCTTCCTTGCCCTTTGTGTTCCAGGGCCGCGGTATCTCTTTCGAACAGCCCGCAGCCCTGGCAGGCATCGGCCCTTGCGGGCCCCTCCCTATTTGCTGATATCTCTTTGAGGCGCGCTTGGGACACGGCCACGTGGAACACGCGCCGTCAACACGGACCGTCGTCAAAAGACGGACGGACGGCGAGCTAGCCCATTACTCACCGTCCACAGGTCCGCGTCTACGGTGGCCGGAAGCCACCACGTGACCGCCGACGCCCGAGGCGTCTCCCGCGGCGGCTTGGACGAGAGGTTCTCTCCCTCTCACGCTCCGCCACCTCCTTCGCTAGCATGACTGCTTCGCAGAAGGAGGTGACGGCGTCCCATTCCCTCTCGCTCCGGACCATGGACTGGACCAGGGCCGGACGCGATAGGTCGCCGCCGAGCGTTTATAGAAGTACTTAACTTATATTTTTAGACTAGCTGTTGCCCGAGACTTTCATCTTTTTTTTCCCTAGGCCTGCTTTGTCCCACTCCTGGACAAAGGCCCAACCTTCCACCTCACGCGAACCCGCGCGTCCTCCTTCCAGTTCGGACGGAACTCATCCAGTTCATCCCGCCATCTCCTTCGTGACCTTCATCTACGTGAAATTATTATTAAAATATTTGAATCGGATTTCGTTGACAATGTCAAGGGATTTTTTTACACGGAACCCTAATCCTTCTTCTAAAATAAAAGTAGCCTAAGTTACTCCTTGTAAGATAACCTACCTACCTACCTACTTTAAGGAATAAACTTGATGACCAATGTGACGTTTAATGTACACCCATGTGGACGTCATAAACAAGTGACATCTCACAAACCGTACATTTGTAGTAACGTCGCATTTTACGACATGGACTTGTAGCGAAACGACCTGATGCCACAAGGGGCACTAGAATACTGAACTAGTGCCGCTTATTATATGTTTAGTGCCCATTTAATAATATATAAGTACTTCCTTAAGGGGACACGAAACACTGACCAAAAGTGGAAATAATGAAACTCAAACAAAAATATTAACTTTTTTTTTTTTTTACGGATGGGAAATCATCAAATGACTTCTCCCGCTCTGGGCAGAGGGGAAGGGAGTGTCAGACTTGTACTGACTAAAACCCATCCATGTTCCTTCCTTGCCCTTTGTGTTCCAGGGCCGCGGTATCTCTTTCGAACAGCCCGCAGCCCTGGCAGGCATCGGCCCTTGCGGGCCCCTCCCTATTTGCTGACATCTCTTTGAGGCGTGCGTGGAACACGAACGCGCCGTCAACACGGCCTGTTGTCAAAAGACGGACGGACGGCGAGCTAGCCCATTACTCTCCGTCCACAGGTCCGCGTCTACGGTGGCCGGAAGCCACCACGTGACCCCCGACGCCCGAGGCGTCTCCCGCGGCGGCTGGGACGAGAGGTTCTCTCCCTCTCACGCTCCGCCACCTCCTTCGCTAGCATGACTGCTTCGCAGAAGGAGGTGACGGCGTCCCATTCCCTTTCGCTCCGGACCATGGACTGGACCAGGGCCGGACGCGATAGGTCGCCGCCGCCGATCGCCGCTACGAGGACACGGCGGTGCTCAGCCCAAGCGGGGCAGACCTCTACCGTGTGCTCCACCGTATCCTCTGGGCGACCCTCACAGTGGTAACACCCGGGCGTTTCCTCCCGCCCGATTCGGTGCAGGAACCTCCCGAAACAACCGTGTCCGGTGAGGACCTGCGTCAGGCGGAAGGTGAGGGTGCCGTGGCCCCTCTCCAGCCACTCCTCAAAGAGGGCCTTTTTTATGACCAGCAGTCTAGCTTCACATTAAATCGAGGTAACTTGCTAGTTCAGTCAAATGACTATAAGTAAAGGTGCCTTTCCGAGACGGGCTGCAGACCGCAAACTGCAGGCGACACCGCTTGTTTCTATGAATCTCTATGAAAGTGATTCCGAGCGCAGCGACAATGTGGCCTGCGGCCGCGGCGCGCAGCGACCGCAGGCTGCAGTGCCCAGTAGTGTCGCAATCCGCAGAGAGTCCACACGTAAAAAATGACGACTTTTGCACAAGATGACGACGAGAAGTTAATAAACTCTGTTGCTGGTCATCCAGTCCTTTAAGACACGTCCAACTCAAATTATTATCGCAATAATTTGGTTAAAGACAATTTGTGGAAAGCAATAGAAAAGGATATAAATAAAAATAATAAATACTTTTTTTAATATAATATTTTACTCAGGTGTTTTTATTGCTGTAGCGTTCTCCGACGTTCTTTCTCGCACGAAGGTACTGCAGTGACTGAGGCATGGCATTGTGCAGCCGCGGCATGCCACCGCGCTTGGAATAGAAGCAGCCGCGACCGCAGGCCGCACTGCGGTCCAACCGCAGCCGCTAGCCGCAGTGTCGCCTGCGGTTGCAGTCTGCAGCCCGTCTCGGAAAGGCACCTTTAACAAGCTGCCAAAGGTGCATTTCCGAGACGGGCTGCAGACACGTTTAACAAGCACAATATTCCAACACCCTCCTTTAATTCTGATGAAGTCGTATACGTACGACTTCATCAGAATTAAAGGAGGGTTGTGTGTATACAATACTAGACCACAAGACGTCACACCTGTAATCCTAATCACCGAAGAGTTCGACCGAGGTGAACTACCCATAGTCACTGTTAGCCTACATCAGCCCACTGCTGGGCAAAGGCCACTCCCCATAACGTACATCTTTCTACTCAGGGCTCTAATGTGAGTCACTGGTTTTTTTTTAAGTCGTCTAGCCATTTTCTATAAAGTCTGCCGCGGTGTATACACACGATTCCCCAGTAAGTAATAGTGGGGCGACCCTTTTACCATCAACCGTCCACAAATCCTCACACCGGGTTGCAACTTAAACATACTGGAATTATCTGGCATATTATCAAACACTGCTATTATGACTTGCGGTGCAGAATACATCGCCAGATGACCAAAACTTAATGGTCAGAAATTACTTACCGCAGTGAGCCAGAACGGAGATCAATGTCCATTTGACAACGAGAAGGTCTTTGACCTGCACAGATACAAATTCCAGACTGATATTAATGAGGTTTGAGGACCAATAATATAATAATAATCAGAAAACAATTACTAACATTACAACGGGTTTTGGATCGATATACATCGATATACAGTATTCCTAAGTATTGACATATATTAAAGACGACCGGTTGTTTGCGCGGGCGCATTCAGCCAGCGATCAGACGCACGGGCATACGCGTCGGCGTAACTGTGAAAGCTACTATCACATTTTGCTTTAAAACTAAGATCAACGAAGAATATACTTTAGTGATTTAAGAACAAGTGTGAATCTGGAGTGTGAGAAGAAATGTGGGAAGTGCAGTGATTTTACGATTTTGTGGACATTCCTTACATTTCCTAGTGGACATTGAGTGGAAACCTACCTACCTACTACCTACCTACTTGTAAGTAGGCTAAATAGTAACGCCATGTGGTTCGAATTACAGTGTAATAGGTGCCGTTCTCTAGCATTTTGATTTGCATCTTATTACTCAGGTGCAAGGTTGGTAGTTAGTTGATTACGATTGTGTTTGCATGCGAATGAACTGAGGTCAATGATAGCGTAATTTGTATAAACCGAACTAAATAGTAAACAATACAAACGTTGTGTTTGTTTATAATGATTTGAGTGACATTGTTGGCAGTCGCCTGACTTTTTTACCTTATTTCAAATTCCTTCTGGAAGTTGACAACGTCGCAAATTGCTGTCAAATATTTTGATTAATATGTGAATATTACTGAATTAAAATATGTTATTATATTTAATTGCAAAAATCACTGAATTAGGTTACAGTTTTAAGGGTAAAAAAGCATTTGGACGGTTTCCAGTAACTTGACACCCTTAATAATCAGTCTCACGGTGTTCATGATTGCAATTTATAATGAATAATTGAGTGCAACAGAACGATATTTCATCAATGTGTTCAGTAACATTAGTAAATTGATGAAAACAGAACAATACTTGACAGTTATATGCGGCGGTGTCTATCTTCAGAATGCACTCTCTTAACTGTGTAATATTTATTTAGACATTTCTTCTGATGCCTAACTTATCGGTACAACGTACAACTCAAAATATGCATGATGACAAATTCGACGACCATACATAGAACCCGAGGCCTAATGACATAACTGTTCAACTGCCAACAGATTTGACTCACACAGAATTGAATTAAGAAAAAAAACCTAAAAGGGCTCAATCCTGGATATGTGCCCGGTCAATATACTCATATTCATATTTATTGTGGATCATAGGTACAGAATACAGGTCTTAAATAATAAAGTTCTGAACAGCTATATCCCACCCATAGCATACAAAATTTAATTACATAGAAATTAAATTAAATTAAATACATTATCATTACAAATTGTTAAATTATTCAAATTTCACAAATTATAATAAAGAGAAATATAAACACAAGTAGGTACACATCAGAGAGCTACATATTGAACGCATCATGACTGAGGGAGGCTGTATTGGAGTAGTGATTTGTCTGATAGGAAGTCCTTTAAAGAGTAGTAGCATTTGTTTACTAACAGATTATGGAGCGTCTTTTTAAATTTTGTTATTTCCGGAATTATTCTAATTGGCTCCGGGATATTATTAAAGATTCGTGAAGCTATACAAAAGATACTTTCACTCATTAAATGAGTCTTGCTAGCTACTGCAATTGGTCCTTACGCCGTATACGAGCCTGGTATTCATACAAATGAATATTATTTTTGACAAATACTGCGGCCGGTTTTTAAAAACTCAATCAGGCTTATAAGGCCCGCCCGCGGTTGTAAAGCCTGATATGATGGTAATAAGGCAATAGCCTGGACCTGGGGGGAAGCAGGCCGACATGGAACTTTTATTTCGAAATTTCGTGACGCTAAAAATAGCTGGTTTTGACTTAGTACGATATATCTTATGTCCATAATACTAGTACCAAGCAAAGTCGAAATTATAAAACATATAATATAAATTATAAAAACCATACAACCGGTTTTCTTTATAGGTTATATAGCTGGTTAACTAAACAATGGAAAAGTAACGGCTGCGGGCATCCGCTAGATGCGAGAAACGCTTGAGCTGGAGAGCCCTACGTCCTGAAGTAGACGTCTTCTGGGTGCAATGACGATGATGATTCCGGCTGAAAACATCAACTGAACACGAGTATGTGGCATCCGTCAATAATCCATACTTCGACTATTTGCAGATGCTACGTATATACGATCAACGTCTATGTATACATGTCTCTCTACACGTGTCCCCGTTGATCAAATGTTATAATTACGCTCGAGGCGAATGAAAGACTATGAAATACTACCTAGTTCTTCTCAGTTATTACCAACAAGAATAAGATGATCTTCATAGTGAGAGGAGCTCGTCAGCCGCTCGGGTCGATCTTTAGGTTAAGCCGTGCTTGCCTAGGTTGGTCTGTGGATGGGTGACCACCCATTACATACCGAGTTCCCTCCGTGCCTCGGAAAGCACGCTAAGCCGTTGGTCTCGGCTGTCATTTCTAGATCTTTGACAGTCGTTACTGGTAGTCAGTGGCCCAAAAAAGTCTGACAACCAGTCTTACCAAGGGGTACCGTATTACCCAGTACTAACAGGGTTGTGGAGGTCAGATAGGCAGTCGGTATTCAGCTCCATCCGGTTAGAATGGAAGCCGACCCCAACATAGCTAGGCAACAGTTTCAGTTCTAGTTCCTTGGGTAAGAGGCCTGCCACTGCAAATACCGACTGCCCTGTTAGTAGGTACTGGGTAATACGGTACCCCTTTTAAATAAAAACTAGTTTTTTTTTAATGTTTTTCCTGTTAATTCATTTATATATCTTGGGAACCTCTTTGGACCTTCTGCAAAAGTCTAAGGTGATCTTAAACAAGCCACAAAAGTTTTACAGAATTATTAAAGCACTTTAATGTTACTACTGATAGAGAGACATTTGCAATGAAGAGTGGAAACATAAAACACACCGAGGAATCAATATATGAGCACCTGAAGATCATCATACAAACATAATTGGCAGCTCACGTGTCAACACTATTGCAATTAACGTGTTTAAAACTAGTTTGTTAAAACACAAGCAATCGTAAAGCATCCGGAGACACGCACTGTTCAATAGTTCTAGTTAGTTCTGTCACATGTTGACTTGACCGGTAGTTAGACCACAATGTCTCTGTTCAACAAATAAGCAAAGACAATTACCTAGCAATGTGGATACAAGTAATGGACTAAGTCTTCACACTGATGTTTATTTGAGTAATGTTACTTAGGTGCACTAGTAGCTTGTAGTTTCTGAGAGTCGTTCTTGAGTCAAACAGTAATGTGAATGTTTTTTTTTTTCATGTGTTTTTGTGAGACTAACATATTGGTGAAGTTAGTCAAACTAAGTAATTCACAACAATTGTGAAAACCTTATTTACAATAAACATGGCATGATTAACTAAGTACTGGAGGTTAGAGAGGCAGCCTCTCCGTGTAAAATACTGGTATTCAGTTGTGAAATGGTTAGATAGTTGTGCGGCAGAACCATATTCAGTAAGCCACTAAAACCTTATACATGACTGTCATAATGATTGTTGTGTGTTTTCCGAAGACTGTCGAAAAGCTTATATATGCTCATGTGTTGAAACTAAAAATGTAATGTTTTTTAATAAGACCTTAATGTACACAGTTATACAATAAATATATCTATATCTTACCCTTATGAAGACTTTCAGATAAAGGACCCCTCCTCTCTTTTCAGGTCCCGATTGCCGATTGGACTTCCACCGGAGCAACGACCTGTACTTTGAACGTCTACCGTTTATGATGACGGCAAAAAACCCGTAGTAAGACTGGAGAAATACCAATAGGATCTCTATATCTAGATATAGAACATAAAATACACGTCGTCACCGTGACTTTCGTATTTAATGCCGGGAGTTAAAACACAAAATGCTGCGATGTATTGAATTCTAAGATGTGTTGAAATCTGTGGCTGTGAATAGTGTGATTATTTATGTGAGTGCTTAGTGTTAGAGTCATTGACCTTGGCAAGTTGTGTCACTCCAGGTAAAAACATGAAGAACTATTTGAAGTCGTTGTCCAGGTTGAAGCTGTTGGTGCTGATCTCTCTGTGGGTTGCCCCGCTAGTGCCCCAGCCCACAGCGCCGGTGCAGCTGAGTGCTGGGCAAGCTCAGGGATCAGTGGCCCCTGATGGGTCATACCTGCAGTACTTCGGTATACCTTATGCTACTGTCACAGACAGGTTCCAAGTAAGTACCACTTCTTTGTCAAAGGAAAACACAAATCAGACAAACTTCTTCTTAAGAAATCCTTTAGAAGGAATTTCACCAAAAAACCTTACGCGATAAGCACATCTAAACCGCCGTTCAAGAGCTATCAGTGTCCATATTCCATAACAAGGATGACACTGACAGATCGAAAACTCGCTTTAAAAATTTTCATTGGATTCGCCCCTAAAAGGTGAAATACAAAAAAGTCAAAGTCAAATTGAATTAACTGGTGAAACTTCCGTAGACGTAATGAATCTTCAACTACAAGGTACACTACCACCAATGCATAACGTGCCAGTCATTTCGATCTGAATATTGACGACAAGTATCCAGAAACATTGATGCATAATAGTTTCTGTGAAGGGCCGCTAATAGCACAAGTTAATAATGATGAACGTAACGTCGGCGTCGCCCGTAACAACACTAATCTACTTGTGATTGCCGCCTGCCGACTAATCACACCTTCTGTAATATCAAGTGTCGACTAATTTGTCGCGATACATTTTTAATCAAATGTCACAGTCGTTTGATTGCAGTACTACAAGTGTGATGAGAAAAGCAATTTAGTATCCATCACAGAATACTGTATTTCCCCAATCCATTAGCTAACGTGTTAATGTTCGAAAATGTCAATTCCAGGAAGCCGAACCGAATCCAAAATGGGAAGGAGTGTATAACGCACTCAACGAGCACGTCAGATGCAAGCAACGTTTTACCAGCACCCGCATCCTGGGAGAGGAAGACTGCCTCACAGTCAACGTGTACACCCCGGTCGAGCCCAGCGACAGCCCCCTGCCCGTCATGGTGTTCATCCACGGAGGAGGCTTTAGGGACGGCTCGGGGTCCCCCTTCATCTACGGCCCCAAGTACTTAGTCAAACATGGTGTTATCCTAGTCACGTTCAACTACAGGCTGGAAATTCTTGGCTTCCTTTGTCTAGGCATCAAAGAAGCACCAGGCAATGTCGGGCTGAAAGACCAAGTTCAAGCACTCAAGTGGGTGAAAAGAAATATAAGAGCGTTTGGAGGTGATCCTGATAATGTCACCATTTTTGGAGAAAGTGCAGGATCTGCTTCAGTTTCATACCATCTGTTATCTCCAATGTCGAAAGGACTCTTCAACAGAGCTATCATGCAAAGTGGTTCGGCTTTGGGATTTTGGGCCATACAATTTGAACCTTTGAAGACTGCTAGTCTACTGGCGCAACAAATGGGCCACACAACCACTGACCCCAAAGAAATCTATAATTTATTCAATAATATGACTGCTGAAGATCTGCTGACCTACCGTGTTCCTAGAAAGGAAGGCGATATCGTAATATCAGAAAACCTCTTCGTGCCCTGCATTGAAAAGAAGATTCACGGAATCAAACCGTTTTTGCCTGACAGCCCTTACAATTTGATCAAAAAAGGCAAATATAACAAGGTCCCTGTAATAATTGGTTTCAATACCGCCGAAGGTTTGTATTTTGCTGGCAAAGAAAATGATACTACACTGCCTAAGATAGATTTCTATAAAGCGTTACCGCGAGATTTATCTTTCTCTTCTAATGAGGAAAAGGTGAAAACAGCGAATAGATTTAATGAGTTGTACATGGGTGGAGAGAAAATTACTAAAGAAAAGTCTTCCTTAGAAAAGTTGGCACGCTTCGAAGGTGACGCGGCAATAACTTTCCCTGTATTAGCGACTATAGATCTGTTTCTACAGACGTTGAATGAGCCTGTGTATGTTTACAAGTTCGGTTACGATGGGTTGCTAAACTTCGCAAAGATAATGTATGGGTTCCGCAAGTCCCCGGGAGCGACGCATGCCGATGAATTATTCTACCTATTCAGCACCTTGGCCTTACCGGCGTTCACTGAAGTCAGATTCATTGACAAGTTTACTACTCTGTGGACCAACTTTGCGAAATACAGGTAAGCTGAACTCTCTGATGAGCCTTTAAGTTTTTTGATTTCGTTACATACCTTTACAGCCCAGTATATTATTTATATATTGTTTGAGTTTTCAATAGAGTTGACCCCATCCATGACCCCCACAGTTATTGCAGTTTACAATTTGACATAACTGTTTACTTAATTACTTTGAACGCATAACCTTGAATTAAAAGCACACAAACTTTCAACCTCATTTACTCAAATGCTTTGTAAAACACAATTTAATTAATTAAGAGCAAGATAAAATGTTTCCATATGTACAGAAAACATTTGTTATGTATTAAACTATTCTGAAATAGTAGCAGCAAGATGAAGGAGTGAATGAATTACTTTGCAGCTGTGGATTGAATGGCTCGTGGCGTGGCTCGCTCCCGCGCAATGTTTTGCAACAAAATGTTGGTTACTAGCATTTGATGAAAGAATATTTTAAGATGATTGGTTGATGGCCGAGACCTAGATAACTTAATTTTTAAATCAGAACGAATACGTTTTCAATTTTTACGTCATTTAGTTTTGTTGTGCCAATCTTCTTTTATCCATAATCAGTTGCGAACACTTGCCTTAATTATATAGTTATTTTAATGTTATGTAAACACTACAAGCACTCGTTTGTTTTAAAATAACAAGTTGAAAAAAAATAGAACATTTAAAGTCTTTAATTTATTTTGTTTTGTTTTCAAGGAATGAAAACAGAAACAATTATCAATTTTTTTGTTTCTTCCAGTGATCCTACACCACCATCATCTTCAATCTCACCGAAATGGGAGCCAGCAGCAGTGGAAGACCCTCGACTTCTGCTGATAGATAAGGAATGCTCGATGGAACCAATTTGGAACAATGCTGGGGAAGCTCTTCGGTATTGGAACACGACATATTCCTTGAATAGGAGGAAGAATTAATAATGTTTGTATTCATACTTTAAATGCAGTAGACTGAGATTAAAAAGTGAGACAAAAGAAAATAATAAATTAAAATGTAACTGTGTATAGTTGCGTTAGAAAAGTCGTTCAAAAGGTAAATACTATTTATTCTGTGTTAACTATCAATAGCATGCATGGTGTGTTACATCAGTTGACAAAAAAAATTATCGTGCTAAGTTATTTAAATGACAAAATTAAAACGACATGCCATTAAAATCTAATTAAAGAAAAGCTACATAATTACCTAACTAATTTTATAATTATTTTACTTGCCTTAAATATTAGTTTACAAATCAAAGCCTAGTTAAAGAATATTCAGGATTGCTACCAACAAGAAGCCAGTCTTGTCGTGAACAAAGTCACACTTGGAACAGAAGTGTATTTGTAAGGATATTGGTTCAATAACTTTAATTAAAGGAGGCTGAGCTACATTAACAAATGATCGTTCTAGATCGTACTTAACTTGATCTATGTACAGTCAACAAAACAGATAGGTATGCTGGGTCGTTAGATATAGTTTTAGTTTTTTTTAGAAACTGTTGCACATCTTCAAATGAAATTTGAATTAATTTAACCAATTGATTATTTTTCTTCATTTCATTTCAATTTCATTCGAAAACATCGATCGGTTTTTAAGAAAAAATCAATTATATCTTTTGACCTGCATACCTATCTGTTTTGTTGACTGTACATTTTATGGACACTGCAAAAAAAGTATGTAAAATGCTGTTAACAATTTATACTTTTTTATCTACTTCTGGTTGCCTAAGATCTAAATTGTCATTGGTGGGGTTATTGGCCCGTTTTGTTGATTCTCTACGCACGCACGCATTTGTCAACCATACTTTTGTCAAAGACAGAATAGTATTGTCTTGCGATCAAAAATGTTTTATTTGTAATATAATAGATACTAAAAATAAATAAGGGTAAAAATGAAAAAAATGTACACACAAAAGAATATTGTTAAATACATAAAAGAGTTTTTTTTTCCCTTCCTAATCAATAAATATTCCGGTCTAAAGAAATCGTAACAGATTCTCGAACTCGTTCATTCGCGTGAATAAGAAATACTGGGACTAGTTATGGACAGCTTGCTATATCATTGACGGTGAGGAATTGCATGTCAACTATAATCTGTCCAATGTTGATGGACTGTCCCTAACAAATACTGCTTTAGTGTTCTGCGAGAGAACGGAAGGCCAAATAAGCAGAACGAAGTCGACTGGGCATAATAAAACCAAATGTACAGTAAAAAAAATCTTTTTACAATTATTTTTTAACATTTTATTTTCGCCTTGTCCTACGTTTGTAGAAACAAGGTGTAATATCAATTACTTATACAACCTAACCTCCTAGCTCCAGCAGTAGATTAAAAATAATAACCTAGGGTGTATGTTGACAATCCATGGTCCGGAGCGAGAGGGAATGGGACGCTGTCACCTCCTTCTGCGAAGCAGTCATGCTAGCGAAGGAGGTGGCGGAGCGTGAGAGGGAGAGAACCTCTCGTACCAGCCGCCGCGGGAGACGCCCCGGGCGTCGGGCGTTACGTGGTGGCATCCGGCCACCGTAGACGCGGACCTGTGGACGGTGAGTAATGGGCTAGCTCGCCGTCCGTCCGTCTTTTGGCGACAGGCCGTGTAGACGGCGCGTTCGTGTTCCACGCACGCCTCAAAGAGATGTCAGCAAACAGGGAGGGGGGCCCCTCCCTGTTTGCTGACATCTGCGGCAAAGGCCGATGCCTGCCAGGGTTGCGGGACTGTTTGAAAGAGATACCGCGGCCTTGGAACACAAAGGGCAAGGAAGGAACATGGATGGGTTTTAGTCAGTACAAGTCTGACACTCCCTTCCGCTCTGCCCAGAGCGGGAGAAGTCATTTGATGATTTCCAATCCAAAAAAACAAAAAGGGTGTATGTCACTAGCTAACTTCAACCTGTTACTTTTGTGTTACAGTGATGCGCGCGCATCTTAAAATTTCATAATTTTATTTTTTCATAACGCGCCTAAACGATGTATAACTTCAAACAAATTGTATCCGGTTGTTGTTCCTAGATGTAAAACAATATAAACTTTTGTCAACAGGCGTCACTACAATGCAGGCCAGTTTCAACACACACAGAAAAAAGAAAGAGGTCCACCTTGTGAACAAAAGTGACCAATTAAAGAAAGAATCACGTTATCTTGATACAAACCTAGCACATACACGTATGTAGATGTGCTGTAGTTTTGAAATCACGTTCGATGACTTTGCTGAACCACTTTACGATTAGCTACAAGCAAATATCAGACATTAAGGAAAGTAGCTCAAGCACAAGAAGGTGACCAAATCACGTAGATACTTCACTGCGTTTCTCTGAGCTCAAGCACCTATGCCTGAAGCAATAAGTGAAGTACCAGAGCATCATAAGTACGTATGTGACACGCTGACCGATCACGCGTGACACATTGAGAGGAGATTGCACGTCTGACACGGTAGGCTAGGAGACATTTACCTCAATTCTAAATGGGCCTACTTGGTCTGATAAAAATAAATGTAACAGTTAAGATATCCCTGTGGTCAGTTAATGGGTTTGCTGGCGACATGGTGATTATAGTATGTGGTACAAACATAGGCCTATTCAAGATGATGATGCGGTACAAATCTTAAATTAACGCACCGCGAGATTAGGTCGTGAGTTCGAAACCAGACAGTACTTCGCGTTATTTTATCACCGGCCTATCCTAAAACTAAAATGCGAAAACATTAAGAACAGCTACATGGATTAAAACCCGTTACCTCACGTAGAATGTAGGCTATATTATATGATGTACGTATGCTGTTATACATCAGAGAAAAATACCTACTAAAACAATAACCTTCTCCTGAGGAAGTTGACAAATATGTTCGTCGAGAATTTTAGACATTTTGCAATTTACTTAGATCATTTTATATGAAAACTAGCTGTGCCCGCGAACTTTGTACCGCCTAAAGTTTTTTTTTTTTGGTATGAAAAATAGATGTTGGCCGATTCTCAGACCTACTCAATATGCTCACAAAAATTCATGAGAATCGGTCAAGCCGTTTCGGAGGAGTACGGGAACAAACATTGTGACACGAGAATTTTATATATAAGATTAGATGCTTGATCAATAAGATTGCATATTTGTCTCGAAGAATATTGTCATTTCCTTTAACTTTGAAGGTAAGTCCAAGTGGGCCAAGTTTAAAACTTTATCATCAATCAATATCGATTCACTTCCAGGTGCAAGTTAAATGCCTACAGATAAAACGGATACAGAGATGCATCAGACAGAATACTCAGCTCATTGTATTAAGCTAAACAGTAATTACCTGCACTATTGAGTAATCCTACACTATGTGACCGTAACACTAAACAATAACTTATTTAACAACTAATTAATTTCTAATTCTCACAAGTACATCAATTACCCAAGCTCGCACTTCGTGGCTCATAAATTCAATAGCGCCAGTGTCGCGTAAATACTCTAGCGCCCAAGTACACGTGGGCTTTACGTAACCATTGATAACTCGGTCCCTACTACCGACCACCGACCACCAGAGCCAGCAACCACCTGTTCTATCGCCTATTGTCAAACAACCTTCGTTGTGAAAGGTTCGTCTCGCCCGATATCGAGCGATGGCCAAAGTCGCGAGACTCGCGCGCAAGTGATAACGTGCGCTTGCGCATACACATGCGAATCTTATACAAATAGTAGTGATTTCGAAATACGATGCGCGCTAAATTTGACCAAGTAACTAGTGATGTACCCGAAAAAATTTTTTCAAGTGATGTGTGAAAAGAAAAGGTGTGTGTTTTGTTTTACATATTTGCAATGGATCGTGGTTAAATGTAACGATTAGCGAGTAGCGTGTCGCAACCTAGATACTACGCTATTGTGGTACTGTTACTGCAGCTGACCGGTGCAGCGGTGGATGAACACGCATGGGCCTAGCGTGAGGCCGATTCAAGAATAAATATTAGGAATTTCCAGTTAAACCTTTTAAAATAATAAACCTGGCTCTAATGTTATCCCACAAAACATGATAGTATCACTGAGCATCGCAAGTTCACGACACACCGCTAAGCCCAAAGGTACATGATTATGCATATCTGGCGGTATTTTATAATCACAACCCAACACTTTTAGTTTTCACTAACACTTTCTATTAAGACCATCTTATTCGACCTATGTTGATATTTTTTTATAATATTGATAGGCTCGCATTCGTTAACTATGATGATAATGCGTGATTGCCTTGAAGTAATAATTTTGCAGTAGATTTGAAGTAGCAAGTAATGTTTGTAGGATCTGGATCAGACTCGCTCATCCCAAGGAAGCCTGACACAAAAGGGTCTATGCTCAGCTTTGACTACCAATGAGGCTGCCAATGAGGACTACGATGATGATGCGATAAAATACCTAAGTAAATCCACTCGACTAAATTCCTCCGTTTATACACGTTAAGTACCTAACTACATCATCAGCATAGTGCCGTCAAGACGTTACATAACATAACATAACATTCCCCGTAGGGTTAGGCAGAGATGTACCTAATAGTACACCCACATTTCGCCAGTTATGTCAAGGCGTTATTCCAAATTAACAGGAAATCCATCCGTACGTCGAATCCAATGCGATGTGTCTCAATATCCTGAGTCGCCGCCATTATGTCGATAACGTTAGCATTGTATACGCGCGCCAATTGCACTACAATTAGTTCAATGACGACATGTACAATGTACAGTCAAACGTACATAATAATTTTACACTAGCATAGCAGCGCCTTTGTGTCGTATCAGTATCGGCGATTTTGGTAGTGTAAGTGTTAGTTCAGATGTGTGGTGACTGTACCATGCCCTCGGCTTTAACTGCAGTTTGTTTTACAATAATAGTAACATTTATTTCTGGCGTACACGATCATGAAGGTTTCTCATAAAAAGCCTGACTTGGTTGTTGTGTAATGCTTTAAATTCGCCGTTTTTTTTTCCTTTAAACTAAGATCAATATTGGCCTCCTGTGAATAAATGATGAAATAACGTTTGATGAATCTAATAATGATTTAATTGTTTACCAATATCACGCAGTTCTCGGTGTTTTAACAATACTGATATTTTCATTATAAGTTATGAAGATTATGATTCGAGATTGAAGAAAATTCAGACGGATTAGTTTTAACTGATCGACTCAACGTATATGCAGCTGGAAATGTTAATTACAATAAGCACACAAAATAATGAAACAGAAAGTGCTATAAACTCGGATCGCGCGAATGTAAACATTCTCGGGGTGAAATCTGCTGAGTGATTCAAGGTCCATGTATGTTACAGGTTGACAGGGTAATTATCTCACCACAGAGTCATGTATAGCAGTCGATAAGAGATAATCACAGCTAAGGCATTGATTAAATGTGCCTATAGCAACGTCATAACAAGTGTTTGAAGCTATGCGATATTAGATAGACTTAGTGATCACATCAGCTTCTTCACCAGAAATATCAGAATTCCTTGAGTGCTCAACCATCAACGAGTTTAGTAATCACCTTCCAAATGGAAACCAAAAACTAAATATTGTCCATATTAACATACGCTCGATTGTTAAAAATTTTTCTTTAGTCCTTCAATTCATTGGTTCTTCTAAAATTAATATTGATGTTATTATTTTAACAGAGGTAGGTATTTCTAGAAACAGTAATCTCATTCAATTCTTCAATATAAATGGTTATGAAATGTATCATAAGCTGCGGGAGCAGCGCAGAGGTGGTTGCATTGTGATGTATGTTAAAGCTACCAACAACTTTCAAATCATGGATAATGTATCACTAAAGCACTGCGAATACATAATTGGACACTTGACTACATCATATCACTACACTACATCAATCTGCACAGTGTATAGACCTCCGAAAGATAGTAAGCACTTGTTTATCAGAGAGTTGAAAGAACTATTATGTAAGGACACCTTCAAACACTCAGATTTATACTTATTAGGGGATGTCAACATTGATTTAAAATTGAATGACAACATTCGGGATTATTACATAAGTTCTTTGGCTGAGTGTGGCCTAACGAGCGCAATCTCGGATTACACTAGAATAGAAAAACGAAATGATACTATCACTCGTAGTTGTATTGATCATATTTTTGTAAGATCGCGCTCGTTAGACCTTTACTCGGCGGCGCTCGATGCGGTTTGGGCAGATCATCGCATGATCGTGTTGTCGTGTGTTGGAGGGGGAGCTAACAACTCTGTACAGGATGCTGTAAAAGTTAAAGAATTATTTGATTACAAAAAGTTGAAACAAAAGTTGGACGAAATAGATTGGAGTTTAGTTGATAGTATGCAATGCCCTTTAGAGATATATAGCTATATTAAAAATAGCTTTGATTATTGTTATGAGCAAGCGAAATATTCAAAAATAATTAATACTAACAGTAAAAGGAATAAAGAGTTGTGGATAAACAGTAAAATTAATAATATGTGTCTTAAAAGAGATTTACTTTTCAGTCAGTGGAAACAAGATATAAATAATAAAATACTTCGATTACAATATAATAAACAAAGAAATAAGACTAAAAAATTTATAGACAAATCTAGAAACCAGTATTACTTTGACTTAATCAATGAAAATAAAATGAATAAAAAGAAAATGTGGGACATATTAAACACACTCTCTGGTCGAATTTGTAAGTCAGTAGATGAAGCAATAATCAAAGCATTCAAGAAAAATAACTTAACTATAAATACGATAGCTAATAATTTTAGTAAGGGATTTAGCGAAAACGTAAATAAAATATTACCTAAATGTAACATTAAACTAATCCCTGAATCAGAATATATGTCTCAAATTAACAAGTCCATGTTGTTTAAAAAACCAACCGTTCGTAATATTTCAACTATTATAAAAAACCTCAATGTTAATAAATCAGCAGGGGTAGATGGCATTCGATGTATAGACGTGAAGGTTGTAAGTGATAAGATAGCTAAGGTCATAGTCAAACTAATAAGCACTAGTATACAAGATGGTAAATATCCTCAAGAATTAAAATCAGGTATCGTGCGGCCAGTTTATAAAACCGGATCTCATAGTAACTATGACAGTTACAGGCCCATCACAATGCTACCAGTCATAGATAAGGTAGTAGAAAAATATGTGTGTCAGCAAATTCAGAATTTCTACATTAAAAACGATGTCTTATTTATTTATTTATTTATTTGGTACACCAACAGCAGTACATACTTAAGATTAATAAAAAACAGTAAAAAAAACATGAAAGTGCTGGTATGTATGCCTATTATAGGTATACGCAGCATTCACCATAAGACAACAACGTAATTTTCTAAAATCTTAATGTGTAAAATAAAATTTGAATAAAATATGAATATACTTAAAGTTTACTTAAAACTAAATGAGACTGATATCTAATTATTTACATTTTTGTTAACTAACTGCAATTATTGGAAGTATTGAATTGACAGATATTAATTATTAATTATTTAAAGGCAAATTAGTGCATTCCCGTACTTCAGAAACAGAAACGGATCTTCTGAACTTGTTGAGAGAAACACCGAATAAATCGGTTTCCAGTGATGTGCAGGAGCTATTGTAGCTTCTACATATTCTAATCAAAGGAGCGTTGAGACCAAGGTTTGATTTGCGGAAAGGAATATGAAACAGTCTGGTGATGGGATATCTGGGAGGTTTTGAAGGGACTGTATACGGAATACGCTCAACTAAATCGCTGCATTTTACGATTCCATTGACAATTTTGTACAAAAAAATAAGATCGCGCGAACGGCGACGTTCTCGCAGCGTCTTTATGTTAAAAAAATGTAGGCGTTGCTCGTACGGACAGCGATGGGTTATTTTGGTAGATAAAAAGGCAAGATGCTTTGTGAAGGCTCGTTGAATTCTCTCAACTCTTTGCGAATGGACAGCGTAGAAAGGATTCCATGCAACGCTAGCGTATTCTAACCGACTACGTACAAGAGTGTTGAACAAAAGTATTCTGGTCTTTGGGAATTGAAAGCCCCGAGTATTGCGTTTAACGAAGCCCAGCATCTGTGCTGACTTCTTGACAACCTCGCTGATGTGCGGTTTAAAACTAAGCTCATCGTCAACTAGAACCCCGAGGTCACTTATTTGACGTCTTATCGGATTCTCAGTATGGCTTTCAACCTAATAAATCAACTTCAATTCTGCTTTCTAAATTCACAGATGAAATTAACCATCACCTTAATGATAAAAAACATGTTATCCTGTTATTCATTGATTTTAGCAAAGCGTTTGATACCCTTAGGCATGATATACTTATAAACAAGCTTGACAATACAGGGGTTCGAGGCCCAATATTAAACTGGTGCAAAGATTACCTGAAAAATAGAACTTGCCGTGTAAAGATCAGCAATGAATTCAGTGATGTAGCTGTAGTAGCCACGGGAACAGCACAAGGCTCAGTTATAGGACCCCTGCATTATTTGGCTTATGTCAATGACATGGAGAATGTTATAAACAATTGCTCAGTCTATCAATACGCGGACGACACCTGCCTCGTAGCAGCTGACAAAGATTTATCGAAGGCTGAACAATCGATACAAACTGATTTTGATAATTTATGCAAGTGGTCTCATGATGCTGGATTAGTGCTTAATGCTGGTAAAACTAAGACTATCCACGTTCGATCCAATCACTTACTCAACTCTGACAAGCCAGTTAAAATAATTGCGCACACTCACCAATGTTTGCATAAAGTTGAGAAAGTGTATATTACTAGCCTTGGCTGCAAATGTGGACCACTGGAGCAAGTTACCAACTACAAATATTTGGGTTTACTCGTTGATGACAGATTTAACTGGGGATATCACATTGACTCCATATGTGATAAACTGCGAGCAATGCTAGCCAAATTTGCAATAATTAAATACAAAGTACCTTTTAAAATATTACTTAACCTTTATAATGCACTCGCGGAATCAATAATTTCATATGGAATTACTAGCTATGGCAGAACATTTAAAACTTACATAGACAAGATATACAACCTACAACTTCGTTTACTAAAAACAATAATACCAAATAAAATAAGAAAAACCCTTTATAATGGTGATGACGTAACAGGTTTCTTTAAATATTGTAAAATCTTACCAGTACACACAAAAATACGAAAGTGGTTGTTAATAGAACAATACACCAACAAAGATCTGCAAATTAAATTCAATCATAGCATAGCAACAAGATTGGCAGCCCAATCAAAACTGATAGTACCGAGATACAAGAACTATTACGGAAAACGAACCGTCGCTTATTTAATTCCTACTCTAATTAATGACGTTCCAACTAAAATTCAATCAGAAATAACAAATAGTAACTATAAATATAAATACAAACAATACTTTGACTCTCTCTGAAAATGCATCATCCTGTTTAAATTTCATTTAACTTAGTAACTAGCTTCGACGCGATGTCTGACCCGCGCCGTCGTTGTTTTTGTTATCTTTCTTGTGAATTATTTACGAACTACCTTACAATATTGTTATAAACTATTTATGTGTTAACCTTAAATTAATAATGTTTATTTGCTTAGTTAGTATTAAGATAGCTTTTAAGTGTTTCAACATCCGGACAAACCTATTGAGGTTTTTGTGATGTTCCTGTTTATTTTTTGTTTTATTCTGTAATTAATAAACAATAAAAAAAAAAAAAAAGATAACTCAATACAATTAATCTTCTTCTTAGCGTATCGATGGCTTTTTATTAAATATGTTTGGCCCAAAATTCAACTACGTGAACTCCGCTCACTGATGCAGTCATGAGATCGTCAAGTGCACAGGTGTCAGGGCATGCAGTGCAAGATGGAAGATGGGCCATTGTCTGTGGAGACACGCCGCATGAACATTTGAGATCTGAGCCGCCCATGAACCCCCATCTGAAGAGATTGTGTTGTTCGGAGTCTATTCAGAGATTTCAAAGTCGGCCACGGCAAAGCATCCCCAGGCTTTCAGACGGCTCGATGAAAACGTCAGGGGGCTTAAGCAGCTCCCACCAGAGATCACATCTCGCTGTGGAGGCATTGCTATTAGCTGGACTAGCTGGGTCAACGCACCCAAAACGCTTTTACGACTTTTCAGCCTCTGTGGCGCTGGAACGTAACTGTGCATTGGGTGGCGTGAGTCAGCTTGTAGCTTGGTCCTCTCGATGCGGCTTGCTATGGTCCTACGAACTTTTAAAGGCGCAATCCCAGTTAGTGGATACAGCATTCGTACTGGAGTCGGCTTAAGGCAACCACTGATAATCATGACGTCTCATTTAAAGCTGTATCCACTAGATTAGCGTGGGCAGAACGGTCCCATACTGGGCAAGCATATTCGCCAGATGGTAAACGTAAGGCGGCGCAGCAAGTTGTTCCTTGCATGCACCTTCATTTTTATAGTTCGGCTATTATTTTTATAAGTAAGTGACCGGTAATAATAACATTATTATACCGTGGTATTTCGGGTGATCACTATGGGCGGTTGGTAGCCCCTATCCGTAGTTTAGTTTACGACCCGCTTGTCTGCTTCGGTGGTGGAAAGCGCACGATTGCGTTTTTGAGGGGCTTGTTTTCAAAGCTTTTTTAGCATAATAGTGGCTTAGGTCACTAAGAACTGTGGAAAGTACGGCTATACAAACATGTACAATGAAAAGCAATATCTTTTTAACTAATCATAAAATTAACATCGACGACACCATCAATAACCGCGAGCGACTGATTGGCTTTTGTTATTTGAAGAGAGCACACGTGATCAAATATTCATGTACCAATTAAAGGGTACGTAGTCGCGAGGTCTTCAATAGCAAACAAGAGTTGTATAAACGCAAGGACCCCAGTGATGGATGCAGAAAGGTCGTAACTCAACTAAATAGGTCAAGCTATAATGATTCTTTCATGTTCTCAATTAATTCAGTATAATATACAAAATGAAAAAGAAGAAACTGGATTGCTGGATAACAGCGTCCTCCTATCTGCTGATGATTTGTAACAGACAAATAGTTGCTCGCTGTTAGTATGTAGTGGTAGCCGGGAAGGTTTGAACGCTAATTTCCAGATGTGCTAGCTCGATAGCTCTATTATCATCACAATGAAATCCATTGACGCTCCACTATGATCAAACGCGTTTGCTATATTTATTCCCATGGCAAATTGCAACTATTTGTAAGAGACAAATAGTTGCTCGCTGCTAGTATGTAGTGGTATGTAGTGGTTTAACTAATATTAATTTATAAGGTGGTAAAGTTTGCATGTTCGGACGTGGGGTAAAAGTCGGAACTTCTGATCCGATTCCTAAAATTCTTTCACGAATGGGGAGCTACATTAACCTCGAGTTTCATAGCCTATATTAAAACGTTACCGTGGGAAAATTCCCACAATAACACGAGCGAAACCGCGGGCAAAACCTAGTACAAATGTATCTACTATTATGTTTCCACAACGACGTGTGCTATCTTCGTATCATATACTATCAACATATATTCTGTGGTTATGTGACCTTACGATCACTCATACGTTGCACAAATCCAGCACAAAGTTCATAGTTGATCGCTACTCGGTTACAAGGACAGGATAGATAGATCTATGATCTGTAAATGTGTCAACTGTTTCGTTTGGTATTCTGACAAGAGATAACGGGTGGCTAGCGGGTCAGCTCGGGACATCTCAGTCTCGCGGATGTAGTTATTGAGCACTAATTCGTGTCGTTTTAGTGGTAATCGGGTCGGGTACATAAAATGTTATGTCTTCAATAATTGACCAATCTATTTAGAATTCTACTAAAAGATGCCCCTGTAGAAATGCGTCGCAGACTGCTCACTTTCGACATTTCACATGCTCTCTATCGACACGAATATAAATAACATACATGTATTATGGTAAATGGATAGCAAAGCATCCGTTCCTAACAGGATGTAGCAATCCCTTTTTTTACGTGAAGGAATCTTCAACATGGTACAGTTATTATTTTATATCTTAATTAAACAAATCAGTGACAAGGTTTCATACAAAGTGTATACGAAACTAAAGTAGTTTCCTATTGACTAATCGTCAACTACATCAATTTCATATTTCAATGATGATTAACAGTCGTTCCGCCCATAACAGCAATGATTTACGAGACCTACACCACATAGGCACTTCATAATACATTAACATATTATGAGCCGTTACATAAACCTGAGAAGATACCAAAACGGACTCCATTTGTAAGCCACAAATAAGTCAATGTTATTCAAACATTACTAAGTAATATTATAAATGCGAAAGTATCTGTTACCTTCTCACTATTGAACGAATTTCTTCTTCTTTCGATAGCACGACTTATTTTTCTTGGGTCCAGCAGGTGGCTATGTTAATCGCAGCAACTGCAGTATTTTTCAGTTCTCTTGTATTTAGGTGAAAGAACAAATTGGTTATTCCTGCAAGTGGGCCATGGTACGGTCGGGATCACCGCATTCACACTGAGTTTTGGAAGAACCTTTATTCCCCCATTTCTCCAAAGTGTGTTTGCAGCGGCCTTCTTGGGAGCGCAATCGATTAAGAACGGATTTAAATTATGGCTCATAGGAAGGCAGATTATGGCTTTGTTTAGAACATGTAATGGGACACTTTTTAAGTTCCTGTAGGATAATTTTCCGACACCCATGCACGTGGGCGAAGCCGCGATCAGAAACGACCTTTGTACCCTTGAATGTTAATCGATCGATTTGCTAATAAATAACTACTGCGGGCATTAGGATCACGTTACATCGTCGACTGTAGTGCCGAATAATCAAAACGATTGGCCATTTTGCTTCAGGCCCCCTCTTCGTTTTAAGTAATAAGACAGTAGGAATATTGACACGGATGGAAGTTCATGCTGTAGGAAACTCGTGTCTGGTAAGATTTAAGCACTTACATATTTATCAACATTTATTAACCGAATAACAATATCTAATGAGAATAATTTATCTAATGATCATGGTGCACCCACCAGACCACTACTTACACGAAGATCAGTTGGATAATTAAAACAATGCATTAATTATTTCTAGCCGGGCAGCGGACTCGAATGCTCGCTGTACTACAGTAGGTACTAGCTTGGTTTTCCTCGGTCAATTAATTAGCCGGTACCGGCAGAGTTCGCCATTTCATTATTGTTTTATTGTACCTTCGGCTAATACAGTAGGTACCTACACCAAATGGATCTTAAAAATATTATGTTTATGTTACTTCATTGTAATATCATACACCTTTTTTTTTACGGATGGGAAATCATCAAATGACTTCTCCCCGCTCTGGGCAGAGCGGAAGGGAGTGTCACACTTGTACTGACTAAAACCCATCCATGTTCCTTCCTTGCCATTTGTGTTCCAGGGCCACAGTATCTCTTTCGAACAGCCCGCAGCCCCAATATCATACACCTTGAGGTGCAGATTAAATTCATTCAAGTTTTTACGAATAAATACAATATCATAACAGTATATATAAAATGTCCGAACATAAGGTCGCCTGCTTGTTTGCAACGGCATACAAAATACATCAAAGAAAATACAAATAAGTATTTGAACAGTTGTTATGGAAAGTCATAACAAAATGTCAACATTAATTTTCCTTAATTCTTTGATAAATTGAAAACCATTTCCTATTGACATACTCAATGCTATTAATATTTATTTTCTAGCACGTGTATAAGATTTGTACTAAAAAAAATACAAAAAGAATCTCTTACATACATAATTCGTGTTATGCTTATGTATTTTATACGTAGTCATTTTCTCGAGAACTAGTACTGTGTGAAGTCAGTTGGGAGTTGGCTTCGGCTTCAACTACCCGAGGTCCACAATAGTAGGCGACGAACAACAGGAGAGCGCGCGCGCATGGATTGCGAATTCATTTAAAAACTGAACCATTATTTATTTATTTATGTGGAATAAACTTTTGGGTGAGTCAATGGTTATGATTAGTGTTTAGATTTGTTGAAAAAAATAATATATATTTTTAAAATCTCCCAAAACTTTGTAATAGGACTGTTTTCGTTTTTTTTTCAGTTATGTAGTTTTTGAGTTTTATTCCTAAAGTAAAAGTGGAAATCTTATTCTTTTCTAACATTCAGAGCTGATTTTTCAATAGTCAACTGTCTTTTATCGGAAAACTAAATATTGTTTGGACATAATAATGTATTTTATGTCATGTACCTACCTACACTAAGTTAATTGCAATATTCATTCCTCTGTTAAGGTTATCTGTCTTTAGAAAGGTCAACCAAACAAATTAAACGTTTCTCTACGTAAGCTGTATTTAATTTAAACGATGGTTAAGGTTAACTGTTACTCCTGTTTACCATATTCATCAATGTTAATTTGTTATTTGTATGACGTGCCTGCCGATATTTTATCTATTCATAAAATATTGCTTGAGCAATGTTTTACAACACTTACAAATTATTTTTTTAATCAGAGTGTAATCAATATCATCATCTGCCTAGCTTTTTCCCAACTTGGGGCCGGCTTCCAGTCTAACCGGATGCAGCTGAATACCAGTATTTTACATGGAGCGACTGCCTATCTAACCTTCACAACCCAGTTACTACTGGGAAATACGATACCCCTTGGTAAGACTGGTTGTCAGGCTTTTTGGGCCACTGACTACTTTAACGACTGTCAAAGATCTTCAAATGACAGCCGGGACCAACGGCTTAGCGTGCTTTCCGAGGCACGGAGGAAACTCGGTATGTAATGGGTGGTCACCCATCCACAGACCAACCTAGGCAAGCACGGCTTAACCTAAAGATCGACCCGAGCGGCTATTATTGTTGGGTTTAGCCACGAGCTCCCCTCAAAGTGTAACCAATAGGTACCTAATAATTAGGTACACGTGTAAATTGTAGTCAGTATTAGACGGAAATCCTTAAGCATAGGAAAAACACCACATTATACTCTAGGTACATAGTGGAAAAACGTGTTGTTAGAAACATGTTGACGCATTATTCTGTGCTATATTTTTATATGAGCTGCTTTTTTTAAGCTGTGTTACCCTTGATTGATAGATAAAATTAAACCCTTGATGTTCAAAACTGGTAGCTTTTCGCGGAAACTGACATAAAGACACCGCTTGGTCACCTCGCGCGTCACAAACAAGCAAGTTTATCATTGTCACGACTTTAATAAAGAACATTACCATAAACAATAGGATTTTCCTTATATAAAATAGGAGCTGAGTATGGGATAGATTAATTACTACCGATAAAACACGAAATATCTTAATCATAACATAACATCACGCCTGTAATTCCCGAAGGCTTAGGCTGAGGTGTCCCACATTTAGCCAGTTATGTTTAATTCCCATTTCATAAATAATAACTAAATAAATAGTAAGACCTATTTGAACCACCATTCACTTAATGCATTTTATGGCAAACAATGTTAAAATTATGAGAAGACCTACGTTTTTCAAGCTGATTAGGCCAAATTTTGTGGACGTACGGTCGAAAGAAAGCATTTAGTTAACCGAGAAGTTTCACTGTATTATCCCGAAGCCTTTCCTTATGTGATAGGAATGGCTACAGAGTGATCCCAATTGCTTTCTTATCAATCCTAAACCAAAAGTAAAAACTTGCAGACATACCACATCTACCAACCAACCCGCTCTTGGCAGTTGGATGACAGTCCACTCCCTCTCACAGACAGGAGCCTGTGCCAGCAGGGAATATGATTATGATTGAAAGGATTTCTTTGGGATACCCCATGATCTTGACTTGGAATTGTAATAAGGACTCTTTCATGGGTTTTCCAGAACAATGAAGTGGTTGGTGCTGGTGTCGCTGATCCTGGCGCGCATGGTGCAGCAGCCGACGCAGCCGGTGCGCACGCACGGCGGCCTCGTGCGCGGCACCGTCAGCCGCAACGGCAAGTTCTTCCAGTACTTTGGCATCCCCTACGCGACGGTTGATGAGAGTAATCGTTTCCAGGTGAGTGTTTTGTTGTTTTACTCTTCTTGTCTGACTTCACTAATGTTGTGTCTGGCTTGGTGCAAACTTGACCTTCCATTTTCCCCTGTCCACGTTCCGACATTGATTAGTAGTAAGCAAGGTGATGTGGCGGCAGCGGCTTGCTAATATCTGTCTCAGAACCGACACCGGATGGATAGATCACATATTAGCAAGCGTTGTTTGGGATGCCCTGGGAAGCATACATGGCCCAACGGCCTTTCAACGGTAGCTAGCCCAGACTGAATGTAGGGAAACGGAGAACAAGGTGTTGTGGCTCAGCTTGGAAGAGGTTTAAGTCCTTTAGTGGCCTACGATAATCTGAGTTGGTGGCTCCTCTTTCAGATGTCACGTTATTATAATTTTACTAAACACACACACACATATATTCAGAGAAGAAGAGGAACACTCCGGAGAAGGAATCTGGTCCTTTCGTCTTTCTCTTCTTTTCTGAATATTTTCATGACGAGATCAAAATTCATTCGGTACTCTGGGTAATAGCGCGTGTGACCATTAAGGTCTCAAACGCAACTACCAAGAGTCCCGAAACGAATTCCGTACAAAGTATAGTCGATTGAGATAAGATTATTTGAGTTTCTCAAACCTAGGAAATCGTAGATTAATGGCCTGCAGATACCGAAAGGCAAGACTTTTAAAGGTGACTATGGAACTAGGTAACCATAGGTTTTATTGACGAAACGTGCAACATCTACTGTCGTAGGTATAAATAACATCTGGACACTTTCCATTTCTATACAAACTGAGGGCTTACTAGCCAACCTTATCACAGGTCAATCACTAGGCATAATGCAACTCCTTGAACCAATAAATCCCAGTCTACATTAAATAAACAGTTACAATACTCCACAAGGTACTTAAGAGGTAGTTCAGAGTTCGCATCGTTATAGATCGGAACCCGGGCATAGTTGGGTGAACTTGGCAACAACTAGTTATTAGCCGAGTACCTGGGTACCCGGCTACCCCTCGTCTGAACTGCGAGTTACTGCTGTACAGGAATCAAAGAAAAACAAAAGGTTCAAGTTTGAAGGCTCAGAGATGTGGGGCTTGCAACTGACGGGTAGATGGAAGTTTATAGAAATACGTCAATATATGCAATGCACGCTTTGAGTTTATTTATGATACAAAGGTACCGTAGGACCAGAGTTTTGCTATAAATTATCTTAAGACATTGTACCGGCAGTTTTTCATTTAATCGGGCATATTAATGTACATTGTATAAAATATTGCTGGCTACTGTACTTGAGCTCGGAAACTAACGCTCTGTTATACAATTCTAATAGTACAGACACCAGCACATGAAGCTACTACAATCTGTCAATTTTCTTTAATAGATTTTCAACTTTATCTCTAAAGCATTAGGTTCAAAGTTGGTTGGGAAAATCTGACAGTTTCGGGTAGCTTGACCTGCTGGCGTCTGTACATACTAATACAATTTTTATTATTCTTTCTCGCTACTTGTTGGTCTAAGAATCCACTCATTTTATGTTTCATATGACCTTCACAACTAATTGCGGAATCAATTTTATTCGAATAAAAAATTAATTAGATGCTAAAGTCATCTCCACGTGAATGCTGAGGTCATTTGTCATTCACATGTTATTCGGAAAGTTAATAAGGCAAACAGTTCGTGAACATCGTTCAACAACTAATTCACGAACTGACAGAGCTAACTCATGAATATTTCCATTGTTTATGAATTTTCGTACCCTTTCCTTTGGTTCTATATTGTTCGTCGGCATTCCCTGGAGGAACAAAGGAGTTAGTTCTCCCTCGACAGGTGTCTGAAATTCGGTATTCACGCAATAAGAGACACGTGTAACATTGGCCGAGCCTATTGCCAATACTGACTATTCGAAAGAGATACCGCGGCCCTGGATCACAAAGGGCAAGGAAGGAACATGGATGGGTTTTTGTCAGTACAAGTCTGACCCTCCCTTCCGCTCTGCCCAGAGCGGGAGAAGTCATTTGATGATTTCTATCCGAAAAAAATAAAAAATAAGAGGTGGAACTGCATCATTCATTTTATTACCTACACAAATTGATCTTAGATTTATACATAATAATTTATTGATTTCATTATAAGCCTGTATTTATATTCTAACTATTTATACCTGTGTTTTATATTCTAACTCGCATGTAGGTATACATGCGAGTTAGAATATAAAACCACAGGCGATCCATAATCGCGCAGTGGGGCCGATCCTCTCGCGAGTTGGTCGGTCAAGGCGATTACTGAGAAAAGGATTTTATTTCTTACTAGACTAGACCGACCTTGATGTTACAAAGAGAACTGTCTTGTCTATTAAATATATCCATTTTTTGAATGCAGCCGAAGGTTATAACACAATTAATTGTCTTTCACCGAAAGTCTACTCAGGAGGAAAACCCCAATAATACTCTGTCCGGCCTTACAACCGAACCCAGGACCTCATGCTCAGGAGAAGCTCTAGCAGTGCTAACCCCAAAGGTTATATGTATATAATACCATGAAATTCAAAGATATTAACTGAGTCCCAGATAATAAACTGTGGTTTTAGATCTTACGAAAAGTCAGAGTGCTAAACCGCTATGACACATGCTCCAAGAAATTTGCATGTCGATCTAACGGCAAGGTTATGCTGTGGTTAATATGTAGCTCCGTACCAGAGATAATAACTTTGACGGTTGACCTTGGAGGTACCTAGATTGTGGAGGAGAGAAAAGATCAAACCATCTCCTAAAAAAATATAATAATATTATTAAATTGCTACTTAGCCCTCTCTCCTAATGTTGCTGTGCCCGACAGGGTCCATATTGATCTTTTACCTTGTTACACCATCTATGTAATACATATGGAATGCAATAAAGATTTGAGTATTGAGTATTAAAATGAATCTCGTTTGTTGAATTTATTTTGGGACATAAATATTGGTGTATTTGTTGATAAGACTAGTCGGCCGGCAAAAAAGCTTGTATTTTAGGAAAAATCCATATGACGTGCATCGTCTTTTTTACCTAAAAGATAAAAAAAACCAGTAGACTCATTATGGAATAAATGCTACCTGACCTTCAAGGTTATTTAAAAATAACTCGAGTTTAATAAAAGCATCACCTTATATGACCCGCCGATATATTCGCCCGACCTTTATGGCATACGTGTGACGTCACACGGTCCAATCAAAGCCAAGGGCGCTGATGCCGCCATCCACTGCTCAGACCTTCACCCACTGGCCACTGCACAAAATAACATTACCTTCAGAACTTGTGCGCGGACGTTGAGTTTAATAATAAAAACAAGATTTCCTGTGATTATGTCATTATGGTGGCAGGTGGCAGGTGGCATGTTTATGGTGCTAGGTAAATATTATTGTACTAGCATGAGTTTGGTTTACTTGACTTATTGACCCAGTACATTCAAGTGTGATTAGCGGGAGTGAAGTCATAGATACGGATCCCAGATTAAGAATTAAGATAGGCCGCGATATGGATGTGACCAGGACATAACATGATCTAAGCCGGCACTGACAAAAAGGAGGAGAGGTCATGAAATTATTTATTTATTAAAACTTTATGCACAAGTAGAACTGTACAAAGGCGGACTTAATGCTTTGGCTTACTTGAATTCGTCAGAATCCTTTTTTTATGTATGTTAACCGTTTACTTCAAGTAATCGGTGAACAGACGCCTGAACCAATTTGGAAAATTATTTTTTTCTTTTAAAGAGTATACTTCCGAATTGGTCTCATAGAAACATTGTCATGATCTGATCATGGACTTCGGAGATATGGAACGGAACTCTTCAATATTGACAGCAAATCCGTCGTGGTTGCTCCAATCGCTTGGATGTTTATTGTTTATACAACATAACATCACGCCTGTATGCTCTGATGGGGTACGCAGATGTGTACAGTACACCCACACTTCGACAGTTAGGTATATTAAGTTCCTTTTTATTGGGGATAAGCCTTTAACTATGAAATGTATTGTTAATAATGTAAAATAAATGCATAGAAAATATTTGTATAGGATATTACAACTAAAAATGGAAAAATAAAAAACTTTTTTGCTAGAAATAAAACTAACTTCAAAAACACAAAATTGTGAAAAATTACTTTAGCTTCGGTGACAAAAAACTAAATCAAAAATACACAAGTCACCGACACACTGAGTGACACACCTACACAAGTCACCGACACACTGAGTGACACACTGGGGATGTGATGTGACTGTGTGTGTCCACATTACTTTCGGTAATTCATACAACAGCAAAAATTCAAACAGTAGGTATAGTTAAATGAGTCCTTGCTTTTCTTTATACACATAATATCGCTGGTAAACAATCGCCGTAGTAAACAATGTCGGAATGCCAATGCCGCCGTCTCGAGGTCGAATTTCTTTCGCAATATGGAACAGTTAATTTCCCAGTGCCTACGGAGCAAATTGAAAAAGTACTAAATCAATGTCTTGCGCCTCAAACTTCTAACTTATCAAAGCCTCGGAAAGTTCCTGAACATTATTTTCAATAGTCTCAAACTTTCCGACGATAAAATTAACATACTTTTTCAATATTTCCAGGCGCCGCTGCCGCCTCCGACATGGACGGGGATCTTCGAGGCTGTGGATGAGAATACATGGTGCCCTCAGCACTCGGGAGGCATCATCATCGGAGAATCGAACTGCTTGAAACTTAACATCTACACTCCTACTAGAATCACAAAACCTCTGCCTGTCATGGTCTACATCCACGGAGGATGCTTCTTCAGCGGCACTGGGTCACCATTCCTGTATGGAGGTGACTTTTTAGCAGAAAGCGATGTGATATTTGTCGGTATTAATTATAGACTTAGCGTTGAAGGTTTCCTGTGCCTAGGCATTAAAGAAGCGCCAGGAAATGCAGGATTAAAGGACCAAATAGCTGCGTTGAAATGGATTCAAGAAAATATCGAAGCTTTTGGTGGAGATCCTAACGATGTGACCCTATTTGGAGAAAGTGCTGGCGCTGTATCTACATCTTTCATGATGCTGTCTCCTGCTGCTAAGGGGCTCTTCCATAAAGCTATTCTACAGAGCGGGTCTTCGTTGGCGCCCTGGGCGCTCCAGCACGACCCTCTAGGAGCAGCTAGTAATCTAGTCAAAAAACTTGGATACTACACCAGAGACCCTAAAGAAATCCACAGTATTCTATCAAACAAGACAGCCAAAGAAATCCTGACTGCTATCAGTCACTTTGAAGACAAATTCTGCGTGGCAGAGAAAGACCTATTCGTTCCATGCGTTGAAAAAGTAATAGACGGAGTAGATCCTGTAGTAACAGAATACCCAGCAGATATAATAAAATCAGGCAACTACACTAAAGTGCCAATGATTATCGGTTACACAGACAAGGAGGGAATATACTTTGTAGGAGCAGATTATGGAAACAGTATCAAAAATAGTTCTAATATCATAGACCCATTGAGCACTTTGCAAAAGGATTTAGAGTTCCCGAGTGAGTTAGACCAGAACTGCACAGCGGACGTGATAAAGAGACATTACTTCTCGTCCTACGGGGAGGACTTAATCGCAGACATGGTAGATTTGTATTCTGACGTACATATTAAATTTCCCGTGGTTTTAGAATCAGAGTTATTCACCAAAACTACAGACCAGCCAATATATTACTACCTATTCAGGTACGATGGGTTGAGGAACATGCCAAAGATAATTTCTGGGTTCCGGGAGGTGGTGAATGGCGCTTCGCATGCTGATGAACTGTTCTACCTGTTCAAGCCTCATGCGTTCCCTCTGCTGCATTCTGTGGAGAAGAACATGATCAGCCGGATGGTGACCATGTGGACCAACTTCGCTAAATATACGTAAGTATTATATTATTATAGCATTATTGATTATTTTTGGAAGTGACCACACTTATCGACGTTGACTCGGCTTGAGCCGATCTGAAAGAGCTTTATGTCCATGCAATCTAAGTGAATAGGCCGACGCGGTATCGAGTCGCGACGTCCGATCCTAAATGGCAAATTACACTCTCTTCTCGCGTCTTCTTCGCTTTTTAATATGAATTTAGACTGTACTGTCTGCTTTAAAATGACCTCAAAGACAGACAGTGCATTTGAATAATTATTTATTTGTACAGTATAATAGGTAAATAACGGCCAAATAGACCTAAAAAGATAAAGGAATGTCAGTCATGTTCAATCAAATAATAACGTTGCGCAATTCGTTCTAGTAAACAATTATAACTAAGAATCGAGGCAGCTAATTAATGCAGTTATTAACTTAATTAAATGTATAATATTACACCTAGTCTACAATGTAAGTTTAGAATGATCAACGTAAATTCATTGCTTCAATTTTGAATAACATCAATAATTTATTGAAAGGACAAACACGACTGGTGAAATATGGGTGCACTTAAGTTGTGACTAGGTACACCTTGCTTGACCCTTAGAGGATGTCAGGTGTGACGTTACATTATAATTATGTTAAATAAATATCACACGTTGACATCGCCATTTAAATTTTTGTGTTATGATAAAGAATTTATAACTGGGCTAGTATCATCCTACTATTGCATCGATCAGAATCTTTATTATTATAAACCATAGGACAGACTGAGGCACATAATACTTAGATTTGCCTTATTTACGTGCGTCACCATTCGCGTCACGTCTAGCTCGTAATAAACCGTTCAGTAAATATATAATTTGCATGCAAAGCCGTGCTTACAGTGCAATAGTCATCTCTATTCTCTATGGTTCATGGCGCATGGCGGCACACGAACTAGTAATTACAGTAAAAATTCAATGCGATTGTTGTCAACTGTTTTATTGAATTTAAAATTAGGTTTTCAATGTGTGTAATATTGTTTAGTTCTAAATCCTTTTATCACGAACATAATCATTTGAAAAAATTGTTATTATTTCCTACTCTATAATATTTGTTAAGTTTTTATGTTACAAAAATAATATTAGAGCATAATAATTGGTCCTTTGGTACATATTATTATGTTGGCAGAACTTTGTACGCTGTTTCATATCAATTAACGATGAAATCCTTTGTAGATCACTTTTAAAATAATGTGATTATTAGCACCGTTAAGATAGTAACTGGGACGCTACAAGCTATTAAGAATAATAATGAATAAGTAACAAATGTCATTCGTTTCTACCAGATACCTTTGACTGTTTCTCTATTCGGCATCGGTTCATGTTTACCCAGGGTTACAAGTCCTAACATCTAGTTTCTGATACTTCCAGTGACCCCACTCCTAAGCCATCGCGCCTGACGCCGTTCCGCTGGCGTCCCTCCCGGCGCCAGAACCCCACGGCACTGATCATCGACGCGCAGGTGTCCACGGCGCCCCTGTGGGAGGAGGCCTCCATACGGCTCTGGAACGACACCTACAACAAGTACCGCAGGAAACATTATGGGGAGAAGCAATTCCAGCGTTATGCTGATATAGTGACAGCTGAACAGATGAAGTTATAGAACTTAGAAAAGACTAAATAATACGCTATTGTGCGGTGTTTAAATATAACTGCAGAAACGTGGGTGTACTGTGATACACCTCTGCCTAACCCTTCCGGGAAATACATGCGTAATGTTATGTGTAGTGTTGTCCTAATTAAGAGCAAACTGTTACTCAGGGTTGTGTTGTTAGATCTTCCAGTACAAGACATGTATCACGGATTAGATGTTATAACTGCTCATTTATGTCCAAACCCAAAAAAGGAAACAGTGAATAGCTAAAGAGGAAATTGGTTTCACCACGCTATGAAGACGAATTGGTGAGCACAGTCGGGTGATACTGTATACTATTGTGCTCCAATAGAGGACAAGAGGTGACCATGTCTATGGATTTTATATGATAAATTGGAAACAAGATGAGACACATAAATATTATTATTTCTCGTCGAGACCAGGAGACGAAACATTTTACATAAGACGCGTGAAATCTAGCGCATATGTCCTCGTGTTTGTAACAGTTAACGTACAACGTGTAATATGTGATGTCCCCACGTGCCTCGCGAGTGAATCGCACGTAACTTGTGTACAAATCACTAGATCAGTAGCCGCTGTATACCACGCGTAAGTGTGATATTAACGCTCTCAATGTAATGACAACTGCGCAATATTTTCATGATCTACTGTTGATTTTGAAATGTGTCATAATTATTAGATCACATCATTTTTTAATCAAATGAGGGCAAATCAAATGTCGCTTCATCACACGTCGCTATCACATGGGACTTAAACATAATACATAACATCACGCCTGTAATCCCCGAAGTGTTAGGCAAAGGTGATCTGGTACACTCATATTTCTCCAGCCATGTAATAGGGGACGAGCCTATTGCCATCTACCGGGAAAAATCCCTACTCCTTGGCTGCTACTGAGAAATTCGTCATGTAAGAACCCAATACCACTTTTCCCGACCTGGGAATCGGGACCCTGGGACCGGGAAACCCAGGATCTCATGCTCAGCAGTCGCGCTTGCAACCACTAGACCAACGAGGCAAGTTAAATGTTTAGGATTTAAATATAACTGACGAAATCTGGGTACCATTGTACCTGTCTCACTTAATGTTGTGTGTACATACATACATACATAAACTCACGCCCTTTTCCCATGGGGGTAGGCAGAAACTACAGAACGCCACCTGCTACGATCCTTACATACTCCTTTTGCCTCGTCCACGTTCATACATCTGGTCATACACGCACGCCGGTTGCGAGTACTACGCACCTGACCTTTCTGAAGAACCTCACCAATGAGGTCAGCGTATGTTCTTCTAGGGCGTCCCCTCCCGGCGTTGCCACTCACATCTGCCTTGTAAATACCTTTTGTTAGTCGCCTTTCACTCATCCTCTCCACATGACCAAACCATCTAAGCATACTTTTTTCAATTTTTGTCACTACATCTTCTTTTAAGCCGCAACGTTTCCGTATAACCTCATTCCTCACTTTATCATTCAGAGTTACACCACACATACTTCGCAAGGAACGCATTTCCACAGCATTAATTCTACATGTTGTTGTGTGTACATATTGTAAATAAAAGTTTTATTTAAACTAGGTATTTATTAGGGGAAATGATAGTAGCAGATAACAGGGCTGGGAGTAGACTAGACGACGATCCCAAGATAGTTGCGGAATGGCTAGGCAGAAGATGATGATGCCGATAAGCAGGGATTGCGATATAGTCAGGATATTAACTTTCGATTATTTCTAGATCTCTTAACTACTTTGCACTAGCAGTTTTTGAAATATCGTCTGTTTATAACAATTCGAAAATGTGTGGCTGTCTATTTACTATTGTGCTCTTCATAATACTGAATATTTAGCCTTCCGATATCGAGCTTATTCATCTATTCTAACACGTCGACTTACCTTTTAACACCTACTTCATGATATTAGTTAAAAAGAAAGTTAAATTATTATTTAATTTAATTGTATGATATTCTGGTACAATTCCTCGTTGATATCGCCCGCAATAATTAAGTTTGTGATGCGTCTACACACGCATAGAGAAGCTCAACGCTCAATCAGCTATAACTAATCTACTGTAAGTCAAAATTGTTAGGACTCCTTACAAGATTCTTCCTTCATTATATCTCATTAAAGATGAAAATTAACAACATTTAATGTACAGAATGCAGCACATCAAGCTACTCAAAACTGTCAAATTTTCCCAATCAACCTTGAACCTAATGCTTTACGATAAAATTGAAAATCTATTAAAGTTTGACAGAGTATATTAGCTTGATGTGCCAGCGTCTGTACAAGCTATTGGCGGTCAGATGAAGTTGAAAGATTAATTCACTATAAGTGATTTGTGAAAATGGTTCTGTCAGATCTATTGAAAAACCAACTGTAGCCACGCGCCAAGATATTGTTGTACAGCTATAAAACTTTGATATTTATTATGTAGAGTAATTCAAGTTAGTTAGTTACCACCAGATCATTGGTCTGAAGCCTACTTAGTGTAACTTGTAACTTAGGTTGTATGTGTGGTGATAAAATCTAGTCTGATCCTGTGGAGTAGTAGACTAGTAAGAAACAATTGCAATAATAATGTATGTCAGTCAGTCTGTAGTTCTCTATGGATTTGAAGTTAGTGATAAGAATTATTGTGATTTTGGGTGTGATATTAACATAATAAAATGTGTTTGTATGAAAAGTATTTACTGTATCTTTTTAACCCTTAAAGACCATATTTTTTAATAAAACGCGTCTTTGTTCCGTCATAGAAATTAATTTTTATTCATATTGACACCCACGTCGATTTGCTTAAGTATAGCCATTTCATACAACTGTCAAAGGACGATAGTTGTGATTAGAATATACAGCCTATTTCAGTTGGTAGTCAATGAGCTTTAAAATGAATTTCCCTGACTTGACATGCAATTGTACAATTACTGGACGAATGCTTTTTCTGTTTCTTTGTTACCTCTTCATTAAAACACGCGTCTACAGGAAAGCGTAGCAGTATTCGAAACTGCGCGGCGTAGGAGTACGCGTAGCAGAACGTGTAGCAGACCGCGTAGCAGTACGCGTAGCATTACGCGTAGCGGCGTAGCAGTACCCCTAGACGCGCAACAGCACGCGTAGCGGCGCATCACAACATGCCCACTATAAAAAAGGTACTTCAAACCCTCAAATATTCCCTATCCCCACAATCCTTCCGCCAAAAAATACGTAAATCGACCTCTCTACCAGATCTTTGTTCTGCAAGCATGATTTAATGAAAAGCAAATAGGTCGGATCCAATGCAGCGTAATAGGGCTGACCCTCAGATATTTGAATAAGGCCCGTGGCACTAATTGAGCCGCAGTCGGCCCTGCCATGTCCGACCTCAGACTGTTTGATCTTATAATGTATTGATATATCACTACTGTAGCACGAAGGATGGGCAGAGGTGTAGCCCAAATGCACATAAAGGAACAATTAAAATAGTCTTTCTATAGGACTCAGAGTTTCTTTCAGGATGATTTCTAGCGAATGAAATGCCTTCAAAAAAACGACGTTCATAATATGCCCTGGTGGAATACTTACGAGGTGACAAATGTGCGACTTCTGAGCCATTCGACGACAGTAAGAAAACCCAAGAATCTCCTGCATCTTACAAACTGCATTAATATAGAAATCCATAAACAAAGTAGAAAGACAGGAAACTATCGAATAACTTTTCAGTTTCAACTTTTAATTGTAACGACTAGTTACAAAGTTATCCTACAGAGAAGACAAAGAATCAGCACCCACAATTCAAAATGGCTGCTTACAAAAATAGTAACTAAGTAAGAAATCGGATAACTATCAATTGTACTCAAGTGCAATAAAAACTACAGCCAAACTCATTGTAAGACAAACTACAGACTTACCAAGTCCAACAAAATCCTCCGGATGGTCGCCTTGGGAACTAATAAAGATAACACAGGCTTGTTCCAGCAATTTAAAATGAGCAATAAACATAAATAAGGAGATAGTTTGTTGCTTTTCTTCGTCACCAGGTAATGGTGCAAGTTGGGCCATGCACAGCCATGGGTTATGAACTAGAAGTGGTTGAATAGCCTTGTAAGCCTCACAGATCGTAAAAAGATGCCATAAAAGCGATAAAAAGCTGAATAATGCTTTACATTTGGTATGAATACAAAGTCAAGGTAATTTATTTGCTAGACACACGGTATGAGATGGTCTTACATTTGAATAGGTTAATAGGTCTATACCACATAAACCAAAGATCGGGATAGCAATAAGAGTTATCTAAGAAAAGATCGCAATATCACTTTGGCTAGACTCGTAGGCACCTAAATACTTAAATGCAGGGTGTAAACATACTCTTCACGAAGCCGTTAACCAAGCATTATGTACATCAAACTAAGCAACATTACGTAAAAATTATTGCTGGCAAACGACTTTTTTTTTGGGGGTTTAACATCACGTTTTACGGTAGGACTCAATGTAACACATTCAAGACATTATGCTGATGGATGGATTGAATAGTACGGGGGTCATGGAGGTGTTTAATGTAAAAATCATACATTAAAAACATGTATTAAAAAAAAAACATGTGAAAAAGTCGGAACTTTGATCCCCAATATCTCCGTAACTAGAAGGTTCTAGAACAAAAAAATGATCGCAATTACGGGGAGAACAAGTGCCTTTCGGCTTTGTTAAGAGTCTTTTTACACCCTTTGGATCATTAGGACCTTACACAGTCATCGAGAAAGAAAACATCATGATAATTCCTATTTCTATTCCGCATTACCCTACTACTCTTTGTTAAATTATTCATAGCATCACGCCCGTAATCCCCCAAAGGTTAGACAGAATAGTACACCCAAAAAAAATTGCCAAATTTTTTAAGTCTCATGTAGGTAATACGGGGTGAGACCCTATTGCCATCAACCGGGCAAAACAATCCAGGCTCCGCACCTGCTACTGAGAAATTCCTTAGTGAAAATACCAAGGATACTTTGCTCAACCTGGGAATAGAACACAGAACTTCATACTGAGCAGTCGCGCTTACGACCTACTAGACAAACAGGGTTGTTCTTTAATGAATACTTGTGAAAAACACTAGAATTTACCACAGAGAGCACCTGAACCATTCATCAGATAATTGAATTAAAACCGGGGTCGGGTCATTGTCATCTTCTCAATCTAATAGAACAAGTACACAAACTCCACACAAACGACACCGCAAACAAACATTTCAAAGTATAATGAGAATTGAAACGAGTTTCTAAATTCACAGTGAGAGATATTTCTCAGAAAGTTTTCAGAATTTTCTGTGAAGCCTTGAGACTGTATTTAGGGCCGTTGAACTGAGCCTTCCAGCGATATTATACGAATCAGAATATATATTTATAAGAGGACATTACTTATGTATTTGATTTAGTCTGTGACGGTAGACACGTGAATAAGTTTATTGAGTTACTGTATGAGAAGGCGCTTTGATAAGTGTGCACTGTTCGCACGGTACCTCAAACTGTCTGTACCAGCCTGAGCTCTTAAGTAATGTAAATCTCGTAAATGTAATTAATTTAGAAGAAATAAGATACCTACCATTTTAATGAAAATAATAAAAGGTGCACATTGCACAGTGCTACCGTATAGGTAGGTACTGTTGTAATGTTACGATTTAATCCGTACTTAGTAAGTTTCACTTACAATAATACTCTGAGAAATATCAGGATATTAAATAAAGTATACAACCAGAACTTACTATAATAATTAGTTAATTGACACACTAATTAATTAGTTAAAACATCTTTACCGTTCCCAAACTTTCGAAGTAATAGTTGACAACTTGCGACGAACAAAATTAGCAAGCGAACTAACTACCGACATATATCTGTACATAATATGTATATGTGTATGGAGTTATAATTGACATTATATCTGAGGCAATAGTCGGCAACTACTTGTCCTGATGAAGTTTGCAGCAGTTAGCAGACTCCTGTCTCCTGTTCGCTGTACTGCGTGTAGTCTTGTAGCCCAGCATACAAATTGTTGCAACACCACACTTCTCTAACTTAAATTAAAAATGTACAAGAACAAGTAGATACAGTCGGCTTCAAAAGCAAGTTGAAGTAACTAAAACAATACTAAGAAGTATTACGGGCGCTTTATAAGTTCGTCTATCCGTATGTATGCTATCATTCTAGCCGGAGTCTATAATTTGACATCGACACCAACAACTTCCGAAGAATTTAATTTAATTCATAACTAAAAATCGTAGTAGTTTATTCGCAGATGGGTAGGATTATCTCTAAAAAAATTGTTTATCATTGTGATTTTCTCTATAGTACACACATTAGTCTATCTTCATAACCATTTTAGTAAAGTTACTCACAATATTCTCAAAACAATTTTTGTAACTCAATACAAGACACAAGTTACAAGCTCAATTTTCCGTCCGCCTGTACACCCCCGGACGAAGTTAGGTGATTATGTTTAGTAACTTTTCAACTTGTGTCACCTATAAGGGCTGTAACTGTAGGTTCGGCGCTGACTGTTACTGACAACTTTAACATAACTACACTTACTGAAACGCACGCGTTTGCGTTAAGTTGGTAATTGTGGGAATTGCAAAGTTATCACACGGTTGATTAGTTGTGTGGAGTTCAGTGAAATTGGATTAATAGAAACTAGTCTCTTAAGAGAGAAAGCCATTAAAGATGATGGGAATTAAATATGCCAAGGGAATAGACAGCAGTATAGATAAGCAAGTTACTGCACTAACCAATCTCTTAACAAGCGTGGTGATTTTGAATGGGTCGAGTCTTGATCAGGTTGCGATATGATTCCGTTTTTGTAAATCATTCGTATTGATTAAGAAAATGTTTTCAGTAAATTATGTTCACATTGAGAGCAGTGGTGGCCCAATGGTAGCGACCGCGACTTACGAACAGTAAGTCGTTGGTTCGAACCCAGGCTGGCGCATTACTTTGTGTAATTTATTTCATCACCACTGCTCTCAAAAACGGTGAAGGAAAACATCGTGAGGAAACCGGCATGTCCTAGAACCAATAATTCAAAGACATGTGACATCTACCAAACCGCACTGGGCCCGCGTGGTGGATTATAGCCCATTCCCTCTCATAGAGAGGAGACCTGTGTGCCAGCAGTGGGAACATTATAGGTTGATGATGATGTTCACATTTTGTTCCGTAATCCGCCTCAAGACTAAACACTAGCTAAATAAAAAACTTAATGAAGAGCCATCTCCCCACATAAAACTATGCAAAGCTGCGGACTAAGCACAATAAGAGCTATTTAACTGCGCAATAAACGGGCAATCGCACAGCATTCATATATAAAGCATAATTAAGCGCAAGTCGGTACCCTTGCGACGAGCGGGCCGCGCTAATCCTGGTAATAAAGAAAAATACCCGGGAAGCGGCGGCTAATTGTTATAAACTGGGCAAACATGCAAATTGGACGAGGAAAGGACTTCCTCGGCGTTTTAATTCAAAAGTTATCTCGTTGGACGGCCTCCACACCGACGCGGAGCCCGCCCGGGCCCGCGCGTACCGCTGAGGCGCTGATCCAATGATCAACTCCGCCCGGAAAAAGCGCTTTTTTAAGCAAAGAATCAATTTAGCGCTCGCTGCGTGAATTTATTTTGATTGATTAAACAACAATTTAGTTAAGAGGGCTCAGTTGGGCCGTATTCATGATATTGTAAACTTTGCACAGGAATTCTTTGGAAGTAATTGTTCAAAGAATTTCGCTCTTTATTGGTCTGATGAAGTTTTACTTCATACAAGTTCGTAGGTACACTTGATTCCGACATAGCTAGAACATTCCAACGTTGAAAGTATCACTTGAAACTTATCAAGTGATTAAAACTTTTTCACTGCAGTTCCTCCAACTGTAACGAGAAACATCCCGACTCGACCATCAAGTCTGTAATCCCCAAAAGGGTAGGGCAGTGATGGATGATGGAAGGCGCCCTTGCTCATTTTTATATGACGGGGTGGACTTATCACTCAACAGCACACGAATTTAACTACTCATTCTGAAGTAATTAAGAGAAGAGCCTAATAAACTTAATCTGATATATCAGACCAATGTCATCCCATTTGAAAACAGAAAATATCATCACTACATTGTTGTCAAGATTACGGTTTCGGTAAATAAGGGACTAGCCGAAATAGCCGAGCTCACAGGTCAGTTGGCGTGCCTTTAATTTCCTTTTAACCTTCCATACAGGCTTGTACCATTATGAGTAGAATATGAAATATAGCCAAACGCTTCAGTATGAAGACCTCCTTACTGCATCCAGCGCAGCGGGCGAGACGAACCCTCTTTATTATATGACTATTTATGTTTAATGCACTTACTATTATTGTTCGCGACTTCTCATTCGTTAAAAACCTCTTTTCGTTTCAACTTTACTCAAGAGATGGTTTCTTTGAAATCTGTCTCAGAAGTTTCTTCCTAATTGTTTTCATGCAAAGTAAATTGTGTACGTTTTAACTTTAAAGAAATGTTGACGTTTTAGCTTTTAGGCGACGGACAGGTGGAGGCTAAATATATATTTTTTTTTTATTAGCCTATTCTGTCCCACTGCTGGGCAAAGGCGTCCCCCATCCTCTTCCAACTCTCCCGGTGTTTTGCCTCCTCTGGCCAATCAGTCAGGAACGAGTCTAAATCGTCACGCCAGCGTTACTCGGGCCTGCCTCGGTGACGACGACCGTCTTCAGGCACCCACTGTGTGGTGATTTTGGCCCACCCATCCTGACCCATCCTGGAAATGTGGCCCGCCCAGTCCAATTTTAACCTCGCAGACTTATCGCCAACATCGGCGATGCCTGGCAAAATATTAACTGATGAAAATTATTCCATGGGGACAGTTGTTCCTCAAAGGGGTGGGAATCTTGAAGGGGAACCATGGTTATGGGTATGTAGTAGCGGTATGAAAGGCGCGGCAGTGCAGGTCACATTCAATATTGCGTTCCTCAAAGCCTTGCAACTGGTTTTCCCGCTTGAAATACTTGTTCCGCGCGCTTCTGCTCTCGACGGGCTTTATTTATTTGCTCAAAAATTCGTTGCATCATACAATGTATTATTTTCCTGTGCCATGGATCAAGCTATACATGCATAAAAATCTATAAGCACAATTCTACTGACATTTATACAAATGTACGAGTACATGTTCGCGGCTTACTTCGGAATGCGAAGAGCTTATAATAGCCGCTGTCCTAATCGGTCGTCATTACTTCCACTTCGATAAAAGCTTAACTTAACCCGCTCTTTCAGATAGAAAACGTCGCCTAAAGGTAAAAAGTCACCGCGGCCCTGGAACACCGAGGGTTAAGGCTGGGTTTTAGTCAGTAAAAGTCTAACACTCTCTTCTGCTATGTCCAGAGCGGGAGGGGTCATTTGATGATTTCCCATCGGAAAAAAAGTTAAACAGTCTATCTGTCTAGATCTCAGACCAAATAAAAAACCAAGACATAGCACTGCGAACAATTCAGTGAAGCATGCGCAAATCCACGCCGCACTCTGTGCATACACGCTCACACGCACACATTTACATCACACTACAATTAAACTACGCTCAAAAACTATGCTCACAGTGCACACATGTTTACGAAACCGGCTTCACGTCACTGTGAACAGTGTTGTGTCTTAGTTTTTTATTTGGTCTGAGGTCTAGATTAGCTAAAATAGCTCGCGTATGAGTGGGTATACCTAGTACCTATTCCAAGAGGAACGACGAACTGTGACACTATCGGGATTCATCATCATCATCTTCCTGCTCTTAAACCCATGTTGATTGGGGTCGGCGCAACATTATCAAGATTATCAAGAAGATACACGGACGAAATCAGCATTTCCGCAATTAAAGTACTGGTCAATATTCAAAGTTAAATTTCATTGCTCTGTTAATTAAAGTTTTTTACACGAGTATATGCCGTACCTTAGGGTGTACGAGGGTCGAAGAACCAGATTAACAGTGGGTCAGTAAAAGTTGCGACTTTTAATTATAATCGTGAGAAAATGACTTCATATGTATACGGCCAACAAGTACTTGCGAAAAATAACTCAAAAGAACGGTGTTAAAATCGATATAATATCGGATAAAAGTAAAAAACTTAAATTTACCTTTTCCTTATCAAACAATCACCGCAATCAATCTTTTAAGAACTCCGGCCACTGTCACGACTTACGACACAACTCAGAAAACACATTAAGAATTGTTACAAAATCAATTAGTGGAAAAAATGTAATAGATAGATACACTGTAACCTAGCGATCAGCAAATAATGCCTTAATAACAGTTTGCGGACAGTGCGCAAATATTGCAGTGAACCAGTGAACTTGCGCAAGCGCACCGGGCCACCGCCGCAAACCGCGAACTTTCCCGAGCAGTGGGCCCCAGACCGCCTCGCACACAACATCTCGGCTTCCTCTCAGATGAACTTCATCTGTGAACTTGAAGTCTACCGGAAAGTTGAACGATCAAGTTTCTATCAAAGACTTTTAAACTTCAAGAAAGAGTCGTTCTAGTGTTCTAGTGGTTTAACAGTGAACTTAATACTATCTGATTATTTTATATGTATCTAAAGCTAGCAATAAACTAAAATATCTAATATTTTATAGGACGGGAGAGAAATTTTAAACAAATGCTTCTCAGTAATTTATAGCGTCATTAATCCAGTGTTAAACAAAATTAATAACGTTGTAAAACAAATTAATCAGACTTATGAATTCCGTTGCATAAAAACGCGGGAAGTTATTATACCATTGTTTATGAAACCACAGTGTTATACCTTAACTTAACTTTGAAATGTAAACAAAACCCTAATAACCGGCTTAACAACTTGTAAAACACATGTTTACAACAAAAACTGATGAAGTGCATAATCCAGTCAAAGTTACTCAAAGGATGTAGAGACATTGACCTCAACCAGATCATTGTACTATATCATTAATTGGGAACTTAGTAAATCCCAAACCGGTAACCGCGCAGATCGTCAATCAACTATAAAAGGAGAACACAAACAAAAAATTAAGAATTATGACTGAAGACTTGTGCCGGTAAATATGAGATACGGAGCGTCGGTGTATATTGTGTGTTTGTCGTGTGTGCAGTATGTGTGGGGTTTGTTCTTGTACACGCCGGTCGTGGAAGTAAGCCAGGGTAAATTAAGGGGGCTCCGGGGCTTCTCCGGACAGAACCGGTATTACGGGATCCCCTACGCCGTCAGCGAGAGATTTCAAGTGAGTATACGGTTCATAATATCACTGCGAACGTAATCTGCATAGTGTATGAGCCGGGCACGTGTTAATATGAGATAAATAAAAGGTTTATCTTATGCCCCGGTGAGGTTAGGATGCGGGAACTTCTAAGGCATACTCAATTTAACTCGTTCGTTTTTTCGTTTTGTGAAATTGTGATAATTATGTTGAGATATTGGTTGATTGTCTGAACTTATAAATAAACACACTCACATAACACAACTAGATTACAGACGTGTGGTGTTGCAGCAATTTAATTGAAAGTTAAGTTACAACTTCATACCCGTATATCCTCGTCGATATAAAAGTAATCCTATGTATGTGTGAAAATTAAGCTCCTTATTTTAACCAAACTATAAACACATAATACTACAATCTGAGCACAGTTCAAAATATTTAAACCTCTTTCCAGCCACCGAAGAAACCGAGAAAATGGGGCGGCACCTTCCATGCGGTGTCTCGGTTCGATTCATGCGCACAAGCTTTCGCCATCTTCAAGCTGGGCGTTGAGGACTGCCATCAGCTGGACGTAACCACTCCGGAACACGCCACACCAGGCCACAGACTACCCGTGCTGGTCTTCTTCCACGGGGGAGCTTACTACTACGGTAGCAAGTGGCACTACGACCCCGAATTTCTAGTCAAAAAGAACGTTATAGTCGTGACAGTGAACTACAGATTAGGTGCTCTAGGTTTTTTATGCGTAAATAATGTTGCGAACCTTGGACTGAAGGACCAACTAGCAGCTTTGAAATGGATACAAAGGAATATAGCCGCTTTTGGTGGAGATCCAGACAATGTGACCATTTCTGGACATAGTGCAGGAGCGACCTCCACAGCGTCGCATTTTTTATCCAAACGTAGCAGAGGACTGTTCCACAAAGCCATCATGTTCAGCGGTGTAGCTCTCTCTACATGGTCCTTCAACCCCGAGCCGCTCACACCTGCTTTCGAAGACGCCGCCAAGATGGCGACAGTGCAAACTGAACGCGATGTTTACAACACTTTCCTAAAGGCGTCCTTGAGAGATGTCCTGACCGCAACTCAGGGATCTTCAATAGATCCTCGGTATTTCAAGTACGCGCCATGTGCCGACGTGAACTTCACCGACCCATTTTTCCATGACACGCCATACAACATCATCACGTCAGGAGACTTTTACAAAGTCCCGATAATGGTTGGCGTCACCGACAGCGAAGGTACTCTGTTCTATGGCCTCAATAACCCAAGAACGTTAGAATACTTAGACAATAACTTCGTAGATAGGCTGCCATCGGTATTTCAATGGTGTTCCGACGAAGATAAAAGAGAAATAGCCAAGAAAATTCGTTCGCATTACTTTGGGAAACAAAGGCTCAGCAGCAAAGCCTCGATCAAAGGTGGCATAGACTATTATTCGGATTGGATAACGTACGGAGCGGTCGACGCGTTCTCCAAGCTGATAGCGAAGTATTCAGACAAGCCGGTGTATAATTACATGTTCTCTTACGAAGGAGGACGTAATTTCGGCAATGAAGTGTTCGGTCACGGGCTTGGGGTGCGGGGGGCGACACATTCAGATGACATCTTCTACATGTTCAAGCCGGGAGGTCTGACCTTACGGCTAAGTAACTCCGACAAGTTTGTCATCGAAAGACAAACCACAATGTTGACCAACTTTATGAAGTTCGGGTGAGTTTAGCAAACATTATCCTTAATTAAGTTAATCTAGATGTATTTCTGTCAATCTTGAGGTAAGCAACTTATTCATATGAAAAATACTTCAGATGTCAGTTTTGCAACCTTCATCAAAATTTTTTAGGTACTTCTTACATAAGCCGCATCCATTTTGGATGACTCTTGTAGTGCATTCTCATTAACGTAGGTATTTTTTTACTAAATGTTGCAAGCTCGCGCTTTCCATACAGTGTACGATGACGTAAAATGGCACATTCCGTCCATGCCATGGGTTACACCATCGAATGCACATAACCAAACATGCACTTAATGACAATCATTATATTGATGATTTCATGAGAGTATGAGATTACAGTATGTTTTAATGTTTTACCTCATAAATATGAATTAACTTTGTGTATGCAATAGTGTTAAGTATCGTAACAACTGTAAAAGCTTGTAATAAACTTATTGGGTACCGTACTTATTACTAACATTGATGGACTCGTTTCAACACAAGGTTCGCTTTTCTGTGTGCCTACTCTGTCCCATTCCTTGGCAAAGGCCTCCCTCCACTACTTCCACTTTTCGCGAACTCGCCCGTCCTAAGTAAATTTAGTTTTAAAAACCAAAATTAAGTTATAAATTATATTAATTTTCAGAAAACGTTAACGCTGTAAGATTAAGTCACGCTAAATATCACTTGAATTTCTTACAAAATAAATGATTACGGTAACATTTAAAAACGTTACATTACGAAGGTGACTGACAATGGACTTAAGTGTGACTTGCAATTGGCTTGTCACATAGTATTACTAGTATTAGTTATTGTCGTTACTTCGAAACATAATAATAGGAAGTGGCGTAAGAATCGACTGCAGTTTCCTATCCAGGAATGCTCATAAAATACTATCACGACGCGTAAGGCCAAACAAATATCATGTTAACCGCCATGATGTTACTAAAGATGAACTTACATTTCCAGGGACCCAACCCCGGAACTATCCTCGCTACTACCAGTCCGCTGGCCAGTGACCACAGCCAACAGAACCCAGGTGATGCACATCGACCAGCAGCTGTCTGTCTCCGACATGCCCTCCAGTCACCAGGGTCGGTTTCTACTCGACTTGATGTGTGAACATGGCCTACAGGGTTACGTGCCCTGTGAAAGTGCCATGAACTGTAATGTCAAGCTTGATATCAGGGCGAATTTTAAATAAAGAACGTTCTAGTCTATGATGCGTTGTTTTAAAGCGTTTTTCCAGTCATTGATTTGTCCATCAGGTTTCAATTCCATCTGTATATAAATGGTGTAACAAGACTCTTAACGAAGCCGAAAGGCGCTTGTTCTCCCCGTCATTGCCATTTTTTTTTTTTGTTTTAGACCAGGGGTCTCCAAACTTTGTAGCCTTAGCGCCATAATGGTTTTTTTAGTATGTTCCAAGGGCCAAAACACTTTTAATTTTTCTGCCCTTAACTTTATTTCTATACTAGTCGCAAAGTGCGCGACCTAAGCAAACATGCGCTTTTTTTTGCATTTCAATTACTATTGTGTGTTGTTGCGGGCCGGATTGATGGCACTGGCGGGCCGGATTTGGCTCGCGTACCGTAGTTTGGAGACCCCTGTTCTAGACCATACCTGGGAACCTTCTAGTTACGTAGATATTCGGGGTTAAAGTTCCAACTATTTTTTTTGTTAAATAGTTGGTTTTAATGTATTTTTTTTTTACTTAAGACCCCTTCACTAACCCGTACTATTCAATCCATCAATCAGCACAATGTTTTGAATACGTTACATTGAGTCCTACCGTAAAACGTGATTTTTCACCCCAAAAAAAAGTCGTTTCCCAGCAATAATTTTTGTGAAAGTTACTTAGTTTGATGTACGGTGGGCTGCATCAATTGGGTACCCCAGTTAGGAAAGTAGGTGCTTTCAAGGGGGGTACCCACATCGTGAAGCTGACTGTACATAATGCTTGGTTGACGGCTACGCGAAGAGTCCGTTTACAGCCTGTTTAGCTGGCTTATCATACATTTATGCTCTGTTATTTTCTTCTCTATATTCCCTATTTCGTTGAAACTAAAAGGCTAAATCGTAAAGTCACCTTTCTAAGTCCAGGGTGGTCCAGGGGATGACCCAGTCAGTGAGTGAGTGAGTTGAAACTTTTCTTATTCTTTGAACTGTGGATAGCTTTTTCATAAAGCTAAGTAGGCTGGATATCCAGCATTGGGCGGCACGGTTGGCGCAGTGGCTGAGCGATTTACTGCTGCGCTGCGTGTCGCGGGTTGGATCCCCGCACGGAACACATATTTGTATGACCTACAGTTAGTTGTTCCGGGTCTGGCTGTTTGTGTATGTGAGTTTAAATGTTTGTGAACGCACCCATGATACAGGAGAAATTCCTAGTGCGGGGCAACGTTTAAAAAACAAAAAAAGAAATTCGGTGTAATTTAACTTCTACTTTGTGGCTACTCTTGAGCCAGTAAATTTTATCCACAACATCCAACTTTCACCATCCATACTTCACTTTCCCCAAGTCATTAGTATCTGATGTACAGTTTAGATTACCTAGGTTCTAACTCCACGTCCTACATATTATTCATTCTTCTCGCGTGCATATATATCTCGACAATCGTTGGGCAAGTGCGTTGCTTCAGAGAGGATATCTACACAAGTGTGGGCACGAGTTAATTTCCTTTGACTGGACCGGACTGGAGCCACTCTCACAGGCTTATGAGTCGTTAGCGGTTACCTAGCAGTACCACGGTGCGACTTGCAAGTACTAAGTTGTTAGGGCTAGACTACAACAACCCTAGATTACTGGTTAGTATTTAAACAGAACAAGGACTGCTTGTAATTGTAAGTATTATAATTAAGACTTGAAATATTTTGTACGAACTCTACTAAGTATATAATAAAACTTATTTATGTTGCAGCTTAATGGCAGTTAGACTTTTAAATAGGTAATAGTTAGTTATGCAGTTTGAGTCCTGATAAAAGTCAAGGCTTAGTTAAATGCCAACACCTTTTTAAACATCAAAATTAATACCAGTTAATTAGGGTTCCGTACCTCAAAAGGTGAAAAAAAGAACCCTTATAAGATCACTGTCTTATCCGTCTGTCTGTCTGTCTGTCCGTGTGTCACCACCGATTTTCTCAGAAACGCGTGGACCTGGCCAGTTGAAATTTATACCAGATACTAAGGTCTATAGTCCCTATTAGGTGCATAAGAATCAAGGTCCTGAATAAACACTATAAAAAGATATGGGCAAAATTATATTTTCGCAAAAACTTGTAAGTACGGTACCAAAATTTACCTTAATTTTCAACGTTTTTTAATTTTCCCTTTACTTGTGCTGTAAGACCCTGCTTTTAAACAAAATTGACAATTCTAGGTCAAACGGAAGTACCCTATAGGTTTTGGGTCGAAAACCTATATGAGAGTTCCCGTTGACCAAGAATTACGAAATTTGGCAAAAAGCAATGTCTTACAGCACATGTAAAGGAAAAAATCTGAAAACCTCAAATATGTAGTTTAATAACAAAATACCTACAAGTTTATACGGAACCGTCGGTGCGCGAGTCCAACTCGCCCTTGGCTGGTTTTTTTTTTAACATGGAACATCTATTCGCGGAAGTCGCATAACATTTTACGAACATAATTGCGCTTCACAAAACAATATAACCGGAGGTCGGTATACAATAGTGTCCACATGCATATAGCGTTATTGCGCTATAAATTCGCAATTCTTTAAAGATTGCGGACAAATACAAGCATTGATATAAAATATTCCAGACCATACGCTTCCTGGGAATGTACGGTAAACAATGGGTTGATGTCAGTCGAAGGGGTCCTCACACGAAATGAAATAAACTATAAATCTGCAAACACGCTCGAGGGGCGGCGCACACAGTCCGAGCACGATTTATAAATATGCAGATCAAATATTAAAAGGAGAGCCACAAGATCATCCCGGAACCACAAAGAAGTGCTCTCGCAGACAAGACAACACTGGCTGTCTCTATCTTGACGGAAAGGCCTTCTATGACCAGATTCATCAACTTGTCATGGCGACTAGTGACTTGTCAAGTCTCGCAGTTAAATATAAATTTGAAGCATAACATGTTGCAGAAGATCAATAGACTTACGATAAGTGCATTCTAACAACTAAATCTAAGAAAGCCAATGAACGTGAATATAGTTGTATAGTCCTACAACGAGCAGTTGTGGAACTTGTACCTTTCGGAATCCGAAATGAATCATAAAATTACATCGCTAATAATTAATATTAATTAGTGCTAACTCCTTTTTATCGCTTTGTTGCTGATAATGTTCAAGTATGTATTTAAGCTGTGATCGTCGGGAGTCCAAACAGAATATTTATTTTTACGGACTGGATTACAACATTTTTACAAGACATGACCCGTCTGCACCATCTGCCCCCCTGCATAGTACTTGCCTGAAGCCCGCAGCGGTGCACTGGTTTCGTCTCAGAATAAATATTCAATGTTTTCATTCAATTTCTCGCGACCCCTTCCCCCTCCCCCTCCCCCGCTCAGGCCCCACACACTGGACCTCAGGTCCCGGAGCTGTTGGAACAGAGATAACGTGACATTCAATGAATTGACTACCCCGGTCGTATTGCTTGCGATGCTACTTTTTATTTATTTGATTTGCCTCAACTTTTTCAAGGAGACCTCCGATTCGGTAGGCAAGTACCTAATTGAGTTTAAGTGGCTGGTAAGTTGCTGTAGTTACGACTAAGGTAGGTACTACGAATTATGTAGACTGTTGAATTTACCTATCTAACTTTTAGGACTTATAAGTATGTCGTAAATTAGGGCACTCTAAAAAGTTATACGCACAGTCTAGCAGAACCACGAGTGTAGCATCATAAAGTGTTTGGGAAAGTTGGAAGTCTGAGGACTGGCGGTACTTGGGAGAGGCCTATCGCCAGTAGTGTGCCAGGCTAAGCTAATTTATTCCACATCATCATATTCATACTCTCACAAAAGTTGAAAAGAAAAAAACTGCCGAACCGGGTTAAGCTGAGCTTGCCGAGGTCGGTTGTGGACCATCCATTATATACCGAGACCTCTCCGTGCAAGTGAGCCGTTGGTCCCGGTAATCATTCCTGGATCTGACAGTTTTGTTGTTACGAGTAGTCTGAAACCCGAAAGTCAGACAAGCAGTCTTACCGAGGGATATCATACTACCCAGTAACTGGTTTGTGGAAGTCAGATAGACGGTAGCTTCATATAAAGTACTGGTATTCAGCTGCATGCGGTTAGACTGCTGATCCCAAATAATTTGAGAAAAGGAAAGGCTGATGATATTTATATTTTCTTCATTTTAGTTTTCCATCACTTTTGCAAACTAAAATGCGCATATCGAAATCAAATCAGACTTTCTAACTTTCTTTTCTCTTTCTTTACTGGCTATTGATTGGAAAGTCTGGTTTGATTTCGATACACGCATTTTCAATTGCAAGAGTGATAGGTATGAGGAAGTTTTTATCAACTATGTATTTTTAATGCAAATGAATTCCTTGTAATAACAGCTTGCGAGCGAGTACTAGTGAACTAGGTAGCTGTACAAGCTACAATCACGAAGCAAGTGGTTAGACCACTCATCATCATCACCATCCACAGCCCGACTTCACCCACTGCTGGGTATAGGGGCTCTCTTTGCTTGTGCCAAGCTCCACGTTCTTGTGCCAATCTCATCCAGGATATTCCCGCAATGGCAACAATGTCGTCTGCCCATCTCGCCTACGCACGGCCAACACTCCTTTTTCCATTCCTTGGACGCCACTCGGTCACACCTTTACTCCACCTGCCATCACCGCGTCTTGCTAGTTGTCCTGAGTTCCATAACGCGATTCCAATATCGAAGACCTTTGTTCGTCTCCGGATTTCGACGTTTGGAACTCGACCACTAAGTGTGGAGAAATTATAAGCTAAGTAGCTGTTTCCTATCAATATAGCATCCAACAGTAATTTCCGTTATAACGAAAACAAAGCGACACTGAAGACAACTAAATGAATGCCTTCATACAATAATACCATTGCACTGATAGTATTTTAACGATCGGCTCATGTGCTGAGAGTTGAAAGAAGCTTTCATTTAGGTATTATTTCTGATTCAGTCTAGTGTTAGTCCAAACAGGCAACATGCTGAAAATAAGTTATTTTAAGTTAAGGGACACCTAATGTTAAAGACCGCGATTAATATGTACGTTTTTGTGAGAACGTTATTAAGTCTACCACGACACGATTGGCGCACTGGTTGAGCGATTGAATGCTGCGCTGCGTGTCGCGGGATCGATTCCAGCACGGAACAAATATTTGTATGGCTTACAGGCAGTTGTTCGGGCTCTGGCTGTTTGTGTATGTGAGTTCAAAAGCATACTAAAATTGTGTTCATAAAAATATAGAAAGGCTTCGCGTCCACATTACTTAGTTTAAGCCGTAACGGACGCACGACCACTTTTCTAACGCAACGTTTTTTAAAGATTGAGTGAACGCTTTCCGTGTTGAGCCTTGAGAATCAAACAGAGCGCATCATGTTTGAAAAGTGCGGAGAGTCGAAAACCCATCGGTTTTCAACTGTCGGCGCTAAGCGGAGCATCCAAGCGCGGTAAAACATGTTGTTAGGAAAATTCCCTACTTATGTAACAAGTAATGTATTCTCACCAAATCGACAGCTAAATTCTCCATTGTTCAATAACAATACCAGGCAAATAAAAAATCGTATTTTTTTCCGCCCTCGAGATTTTACCGATTTTATCAATCCGATTGATTTTGTAAAGGACGGCCTGAGTCGAGGGTTGATCCACAATCACCTCCCTCCTTAATTTATCGAATCTGTCCCTCAATAATTTTTGCACAATTAACATAATTATTCAATGAGTCGTTATCTGCAGGCGCCATTGTAAATTCGTGTTTTATTAAGGCATTACCATATTGATGTGATATTACAAAGAAATATATTATTTGCGCGTAACTCTTGAAAGCGTGTAGAACGAAGTACCTACTCCAGCACCCCGACCTGATATAACTAGTCGAAGAATACCGTGTCAGTTTCACAGACCTTTGCCCACCCCAGGGTGGAGGGTATGCCTCATACAAATATATACGAAATTACTCCAAAAGGACTCCAAGGGCTGAGTCCGACAGGGGACTTGCCTAATTCAATTAAAATAAAAGGAAAACCTGATGATGTAAAAAATGCATACCTACATGGCTTGCCGACTGCTGCTATTCCTGAGACTCCCCTTCGCAGACGTACTCCTTGTCCAAGAGCCGGAGCCTAGGAGTAGGGAAAAATGCTATCCCGTGCTGGTAGATGAGGTTCAACCCTTAGCCGAACAATGAAAAAATAAGTCGCTGTTCATACATTCATCAAAACAGACCGTCTACTGTTGTTAAGGTTTATTTAATAAAACCAATAAAATTGTCCCAGACATGACTTGGTGAACTGGGATAAACCAGTATATAACTATTCGGCGAATTAGTGGGCGCTCAAGGATTACGTAACGCAATTTAGGGGGAGGGGGGGTTTGTAAAACGTTACGATGTGTTACAGGGGCGGGAGGGGATTCGAACAACTAGTTAGTTCTAGACCATAGCTGGGAAGTGGGAACCTTCTAGTTACGGAGATATTGGGGGTCGAAGTTCCAATTGTTTTTAAGTTTTTTTTTTTTTTAATCCTTGTTTTTAATGTGTGATTTTTACTTTTAACACCTCCACGACCCCCACACTATTTAATCCATCCATCAGCACAATGTTTTAAGGGGTTTACATTGAGTCCTATCGTAAAATGTGATTTATAACCCCAAAAAAAAGGAAAAGAAAAACGAGTGTGCTTCGTACGTACTACACGACTGAAGTAAAACTTAAACAAATGCCGAACAATCGTCTGTCAAATTCAAAAACGTAACTCTGTCTCTGTCTATCTTCACTTACTTATATCTCCCTCTCAACTTCCGTTTGCCTCGTAACGTTACACATTCACCAGTTTAGTTCCAAGTCAAGCGTGCGTAAGGAAGTTTTACTTAAAAAAGGAGTTTCCCAGCAATAATTATTTAGTTTGATGTACAGAATGCTTGGTAATCTGCTTCTTGAGGAGTCTTGTAACACCCTGTATAGCGCTCACGTCCGCGAATCGCAATATTTCTTGCAATTGATTAAATGCGCGGACTAATCCTACTGTTCCTGTTCGAGGAGTGCATTGAAATCTGACTTTCCGGATTCTTTTGTGCCGCCTCCCAACCTCCCTGCCCAATCCATCAAAACCCCAAGCAATCTCATGGTACCTACTACCTAGTCAGCTAGAGAAAGGATGCAAGGATCATGCAAGTTTTCACCACTTCTTGTGAGGATTGGCTTCACAAAGACGTAGTTGATGCAAGTGGTTTAACAATTCCGAAACCCTCTTCGCCTGCTCTCCAGATGCCAGTAATGAAGGAGTCCGAGTTTCCGGTACTTTGCGCAGCATTATTGTGAGTTTTAGGTAAAAATGGTCACTTGGGGGTTACGTAACATTTAGGGAGGGGGAGGGGGAGAGGGTGGGTCAAAAATCTTCAAAAATTGCGTTACGTAATACTTGGACGCCCCCTTACTGCTTCGCGTACCTATTTAATCACATCGAAAATAAAATCGTACAAAATGTTCAGCTCGCCTCGCGCGCTCTTGCATTCTCTTGTTTCTGGAAATTTCTCTGGATTAGTTGACCAAATAACCACATAACTCCTATGTCAGTATTAATGGTCAGAAGAAAATATAACCTATACCTAGCGGAGTGCAGAATTGGTTCTACTTTTGTATAAATAAACTCATCTGATTCGAGATAAATGCTAATATTTTCGAGCTCGCTTCGCTCGCTCTTCAATCCTAAGTTTTCTCAATTGAGCTTTTCTCTATCGACAAAGTTAGTGCTTGCATAAATGGTCAACCGACAGTTTTTTGAGTAATTACCTATTCCCTTTCTTTTTTTATTATTAGCTTTTTACTCATTGGTTAACCCCCAAAGAAGTTGGCAAAATATTTATTGGGTTGTACCGTCTCTGGCAGATCAAGGGCACTTCTGGATAGAATTTGCTACGGGCCCCGCGCTTGCTTCATCTGGCTCTGCATTTATGTGAGCACGGATTCACGGCGCTTTTGTTTATTAAAAACAAACACCGAAATCGGTTGGATGCCACTGCCAACATGCATCAATCACAAAAATCTCATTAAAAACTGTAATGTGAATTTATCGTAAAAAAACTGTGGGCTTTGAATGATTCTATGCGTGTTTAATTATAGATCGGTAGGACAACCGTTTATTTATTTGCATCATTGTACTGTATCTAAACCAATAAACTAACTGGGTGGTCCAAATCCATTGCAAGACAGAAATTTTGACAAATGGTCCCCTCATGCCAAAAAGGTTAAGAACCGAACGAACCACTGAGCTAGGCGAATGCCAGCCCGTTAAAGAAGCCGGTTTTCTAAGAAGTTTTTCAACGATCGACCACATCACCACAGTATGTTGATGTACAATCGCGGCCTTACAGTAGCACCTTCGTTTTGGAGATGAACTAATTTTAAGATGCTCCCTTACAAGTCTTTAGAATGAACATTTCCAAAACGAGGGCGACCTCGTTTTGGAAATGTTCCAATTCTCAAGCCGTCCGTCAATAGTCACCCGAAACGCCTGACATCACTGTTAGGCGTTTCGGGCGACTCTGTTTCTGTTGTTGGAAACAAGCGTCAGGAGATGGTTGACCATTACGTTTATCTGGGTTGTTTTATCTTTCCGACAAGGAGCAGCCGAACAAAGAACTTTCCAGGAGGACACAGTTCGGGTGGGCGGTATTTGGTTAGCTTGAACAGATTTTTTCGCTCCAAAAGATTCCCCAAAGCCTAGTAACCTGCCAAACATCGACGCTCACAAAGGGCACTGTCCACCGAACAACAAAGGGCCATGGCGCTTGCCATACTCGGCATAACCTTACTAGACCGAGTGGGTTACACTGAAATCTGTGGTCGGACGAAAGTTTACGTCGTCGGGGACATGGCGATACGCCTCAAGTGGATTGGGCAGGATATCTGGCTTGACACGGTGATGGCCGATGGAGTATAGTAGTTTTAATTTTCTGAAATAAATACAGACCATTGATAGGTCCGGACATTCATTTTTCGTAATCATCTCTCGTGGTAATAGACGCAAGGCTCTACAAAGGCCTACGACTCGTTTTTCAATTTTTTGTTTTAGCCCCAGAGATTTTGACTTCCTGTAATTTAGGAACAGTTACATGTATTTGATTTTGTTAGAAGTGAAATTAAAGTCAAGTGAGCGGTTTAAACATAATATATTATTAAAAAAGAAAACAATACAATATAAGAACAATATTGTAGACTGATCTTTACAGAAGACGAGGCGTCGACGGCGATGCAGCGGTTCGCTTTACTCACATATTGACGAGACCAGGGGAATACAGTTATAGTGTAGTCTTATTAATATCTGAGCACATTCACATACAAACTTATACACAATAAAATTATTTGTTTTTTTTAGATAAAAGATGACTCCTTATGTTGCTCCAAGCTCACACATTCAACCTAGTAAGCTATTAAAATCAGACTTGCGATTTGAATGAAAATATTCAGGAACTTTTACTTAGCATATTTCATAAGATTGTGTTGATAACCAAATCATTGTTACTTACTACAACGTACGTACAAAACAACTCTCGACTGTCAAATATACAGATATTCCTAAATTTACTTCAAGAATGTGAAACTAAAAATTAACTAGTAGCTAAAGATGGGACCTACTGATTATTGCGGTGTAAGTACCACCCTATGCTCAGTTCAAATAAAACCGTTCAAGATAGATGTATGTATAAGTTTGCATGTAACATTGCATCGCCGTTTGCCGTGACTGCCCGATATTATCATTATTGCATTTATAGCTACATATCGTGAGAACTACGAAAATTACGATATTTCGGGGTTTTCAATCTCCTGACTTGCTTTATGATGAAGTCAGGTACATAACCTAAATGCAATAGCAACAAATCAAATTCGTAAATCTTAGTATCTCTACACTCTTCTCGTTATATATCTCTATATTAAAGTTTAGCGGAAACACTGTTGCGGTATCGTCGAGTCTTTCTAAAACATTCGCATCTTGGTCGATTGTTGACTAAAAATTAACTGCTACTACAATTACCTGTACAGTGCCGCACCGAAACGATATTCGCTGTGTTATAAACAAAAATCGATATAAAAATAATTAATTGATGATAATAATCGACTTTCGTATACACGCAACTCATCGGGATCTCTCGTGGCGTTCAGACTCGTCTGACTAGAGAGCTCCACCGTTTGTGTATTGATAAAATATACATGAAAATAAAATATTATAAAAGTAACATACGACAACAGTGTCTCGCTGCGAGCGTTACAATTACCTTGTTTAATTTCTATAACGATATAATCTATAATATACGCTAGAGATAATATACAGCGCATTTCCGACACATTACAGCTACATTCGAATTTAAACTCATATTTCACAACGTCTCTTGTCGTCGAGGTCATAGCGGAGCACACAGTTAAATATTTACTTTTTATTACACGTTTATATTTCTCACTTCATAAATATAAAAATGCCCGAGGGAGGCCGGGCCCGGGCCGCGGGCGGTCGCTTACCAACTAGTACTTAATATAAAAAAGCCCGACTGTTGGAGGATTGGCAGATTTGTAAGCAGTCACGGCCTTCATTCTAATACTATTGCAATGAATGGCAACAATCTCCAGTGCCGACAGTCAAGTGCAGTCCGGGTGCAGTGCGGGTGCCCCGGCCCAGCCCCTCGGGCCGCGTGTCATATCACCCATAGTAAAGCTTAAGCAACCACCTAAGCGTTAAACACGTCTATATATTACACAATATTTGGCGTCTGAACGTCTCACGCGCGCCTCGTGGGTATACTCATAACTAAATGAATCGTCACTAAGGCATTCAATGTGCGTTTATTTCGGGTCGCAGATCGTTGCGTTGAAAATTGATCTTTATGTACAATAGTAACACGATCTGACTCGGTTCACGCCTCCTCGTGCCCTCGCCTCCTCGGTCCACGGCGAGCTCGTCCAGGGTCGGCGACGCTCTATGCCTCGATCAGTCCATAGCTCTTCACTCGCTAATTTAGATTTACGTTTAATCAGTCAGCCAGGCCATATTACGAAGATAATAATTTTGTTTGATAAATTTTACGACGCATACATGTTCTCAATGGAAGTTGAGATTTTTTCGAGAACAGTCTTAATATAATGAATAATTTTAATTATTTCAGTTGCCGTACAATCCGCACGGCGTCGTATTTTGCGCTTCCCTTTCGACGTTTCGCCGAGTCGCTCGCGTCAGAAGTGGCAAATTTGAATAATAAAGAGAGGCTTCGAGTAATATTCGGTCGGCAATTATTCAAGTTCGCCGCGGGCGGCCCGTTCATATATCGAGCGGCTCGAATGCGTTTACATCTCCGAGGGATTGGGCTTTTGGCCTTTTGGCGGAGCGGGACAGGGGCGGGCGGCGCGGGCGGCGCGGGCGGCGCAGGCGGGCGTGGGGCGGGGCGGGTCAGCGCCGCAGCAGGGCGGGCAGGTCGGCGAAGGCGCAGGCGCCCAGCCCCGCGCCCGCCATGCGCCGCAGGAGCGCGCGCGAGTGCGACACGCACGCCTCCACCGGAGAGATCCACTTCATGCCTTGCGCCTCTGGAATGCACCACGGACCACATTTACGAATACTTCTATAGAACGAGTGCAGTAGCCGATTTCAAACGTGAGCATCGTTCGATACCGATTCGGTTAGAGAAATCGGTAGATACTACTCTACCGCACGAACGAAAACAGATACTGAATATTACTGCATAAATGAATACAAAACTGAATGTGAATTTTACACCACTGTCCAAAACAGATATGTCACATGTCGCTAGTCACGTTAGCTCACGTGTAACGCTGGTGAGGAGAGAGGAGAGAGGAGAGAGGAGAGAGGAGAGAGGAGAGGACGTACCGAGTATGGCGGAGTTGAGCGCCTCGCACACGGCCTCGCGCCGCACGGGCTCCAGCTGCCAGCCCACCGGGCTGTCCCACGGGTTGCTGTACGCCAGCAGACTGAAGGCATCCTGGGACGTTACACACGACTTCAATATAAATTGACACACATGCCACAACTAAAACACTAGGAAGTGGTACGAGGCCCGACTCCCTTTAATACAACGATATTTCGGATTAGGCGAAAATTGGAAAATCAAAACAACGTAGGGTCCATATTTCGATGATTGTACTGAAGGATCTAGGATCATGATCCAATTTTCAAGTGGCGCTATAAATTATGCTTTATGCAAAGCACCTTAGTACCACCTTAATTCAAATTCAAGAATGTCAACTGTTGTGTGGAAAATCTTCTTCAAGTACATTTTTTTACGGAAAAAATGTAATCTAAGAGTATATAAAAGTACCACATATGTTCGGATAAAATTTATCAAATAAATAGAAGCCAAATCGTGTTCGTTCCCTTACCTCGAGCATAGACTTGACGAACTGGTCCTGCTGCAGCTTCTGGCTCATGGCGTACAGCTCGCGCCCGAACGACAACATGCGCTCCACGGACGTGCGCGCGCCGCCCTCCTCGCCTGCGGGGGCCGGGGCGGGGTCAGTGGGGCGGGGCAGGGGGCGGGGGCAGCAGTCGGTCCAGGGACACGGTCAACACGAGAACCATACAGATCAGTGCCTGTCAGCCTAAGATTGTCTTTTGAACAAATAACCACGCAGGTTTTAGTAGACCTGTCCAGTCACTGCACGTATTTGTTACCGTAAAGGAAAATGCCTTTTATTAATGTATTTGGAATCATAGACATTAAAATACTTAAAACTCTTTCATTTCACCAGCAAGAAAAAGTGCTGGCGTTTCAAAAATATGTTTATAAAATGGTAGCAACATTTGAAAATAAACCTTCGAAATTCTTTAGTACATTTAATGTATACTATTACATTTGCAAGATTGACGCCATTGTCACTATTGCCGGGTCCCTCTACCGACACATCTGTACAGGTTAGTATATTAAACTAAGACTAAAAAATAAAATGATTATAAGTTTCTTATCCGCTGATCAAATCGGGGAGCGAAAGATATGAATCAAAACTCAGTGCTAAGGAGACAAAGTAAAACCGTGTCGTGAAGTCGTGACACAAACATATACCGAGCGGTATGTCGGACCGTCCATGCGTTTAGTGAGCGCTGTGTCGGTATATCATACGTATAATATATTAAATATAATAATATACTTGGGTATAAAAAGCGTTACAGTCATGCCGTCGTATCGTCCCGCGGACGTGGTACAAACTTACGATCCATGCAACATTCACTATACGCTGCAACGTTACGGGCATCTCATTTGTAACACGTGCGTCATTACTTCAACTTAATTTACAAAGTTTTTGTTAATTTCAATGGTAAATGACACCAACCCTTATAAACCAATAACCCCTAGCCAAAGCATATTGTTGAAAATCATAAATATTAATCCTGACAGCCAAAATTAACATAGAAAGAATTTGATTTATTTTGTAAATTAAGCTGAAAATAATTAACTAAATAAACTGCTAAAAAGTCAATACTTACTGTTTTTTTACCTCTAAACACGAAATAATACAAACAACACTACCCACTTTACCACGAAAAACATTGTATTGGATGATAGTTAATGATTACAGAGCTATTTGAGAACAATGTGCACTGCGACTGATATTCACTCTCATCAATAATGTTATTAATGTCGACAAAGAAGAGACTGTCTTTAGTGGACACTGACAGTAAATAGTACGACGTGACACGACATAACACAAAAATATAAAACTTCTGGTTGTATGACAAACCACATGGTGCTAACTCGTTTTGGTACTGCTAATGCTTACTGTATGGCAAATTGGAACGATGAATATCATTGGTCACATTGCACAGCTAAATCCAATATAGAAAACCTTGAATAAAAATGGTTTTCTCAATGGTCACCCAAGTAGCCCGTAGAAAGTGCACAGATGCTCAGACCGTGAGGTTAGTTCTATATACAAAGCACAGCTATACACCGAATCAATTCAGCCATCACTCCTAGGAGTACTAGAAGGTTCAGAAGGTTTATTTATATCAGAGAACAGGCCATTTTGGACAAGCGCAGGGTACATCAGGACACTATGCTGCATCCAGAGAAACATTGCAGGATGAGAACGGAACATGAACTGTTGATGAACGTGTCTACAGTCGAAGCGATGAGACCAAGGATTGCTCTGGTTCCGTCAACTTGATTTAAGCTTAACTTTTTAATACTGACTCCCTCTGTAACCCTTATCCCAGGTTTCATAATGAATCGAATCATTTAAAAAAAACTAAAATTGATTTCACCGCAAGATCCTGAACTCCAGTTTTGTAATGAGTTGAGCTTTGGTAGCTACTGCTCAATTATCGAGCAGTTCTACAAAGATATGAAAAAAAAAAAAATACAACGTAAACATTGTTTTTTTTTAGAGAAAATAGCTTGCCTACACTAATGAAAATAATGACAAAATCCTTGAAATTGAATGACATCTAAAACAGCAGTGATAACGTATAGTCAGCCCGTATCAGTGAGAGCCGGGAACCAGAGCGCAATGCTGATGAACACAAAGGTGACGGATATCGGTTACCCACCCGTGTGGAAGTCGGGCATGAGCGCCGCGATGCTGGCCGTCACTCCCGGCATCCCCTTGACCAGCGGCAGCTCCACACCTACAAGCATGCCGCGTCACCGTCACACGTCACACGTCACCCGCACCCGCACTGCCGCAGCGACCACTAACCGACCCGTGTCCCAGCTGGGATGTGCGTTGTCACCGATGAAATAGGTGAACTTTGAATTACCATAAACTGCCAATGAATTGAAACTTCACTAAGGTTGAAAGTATTTAACTGTCATATTGCTCTTACAGGTAAAATAGACCTCGACCCTTTAGGACATGCAAGTGACATTCAACCTTATAGTATAGTGGTGAAGCAATTCAGATAACGACTATACATCTCAATAAACTGCGTGTAATTATGTCTCTTTCGCAGGTCATGCACCGCAATTACTGGATATTGAGTATCGCAAGATACCCAGCTAGGACAAAGTAATACGGTCGGAAGATGATTGACTCTTACCCCGTACTTTAATGTTATTTCGAATTTGCGGTCGCTGTGACACCAACTTAAATTTAGCAGTAGCGTGCTTGAGCTGCAAGTTATTTTTCGACGCAATTTGATTGAGACCGACTAAAATATATTTCTTAGTTAATCATCTAGTAAATAAGAGTCAAACTAAAAATACTTCCGCCTATTGATTCCAAACTCGCGCAAACAAGATTTTAAGTTTTTTAGCACAACTTGCACCTCATAGGTTACTCGACATGCGTAAGCGACGCCTCACGCGAACTAAATCCAACTTAACGGAAAAAATAAAACAAAATATGCATTATGTGCCGATGGGTGATCTCGAATCTAATACGATGTTACATGAGCTGTTAGTTAGGAAGCTTGGAACTGTACTCAACACATGCCAACTTACTAAGTGTGTACGAAACTAATGCATCCACACTATTTTTTTACCCAAGGTAAATTAAAGAAGTAAACCAATAGTGTTGTATGACTATGGTTACTTTTGAAAGTTCATATTTTTGTCGCCATCTCAACGCCAATATGCTTTACTCACAAGTGGCAGCTGGTCATGGAAATTGTATATGGCCACATAAATATACAATGTATTATGCTGCAGTAGCAAGCAGGTTGGATACCATAGGCCTTGTATCGAGTGTTTCCACAGCCTACTCACAGTATATAACCAATTATACACTTATTTCTACCAAAACGCTTGCTGAATTAGTGCCAGAGTTGTGAGGTAAATAGAAAGATTGAATCGAAACGATATCGATCGACTGTATATTCTTTATCAAAGCACGTTTCTATTGACCTTTTGAATAGCGCAGTAACTAAACTACAGCTTAATATTAACACTAGCGCTTATTTCATATTAGTAACTACTATTACTCCTCTACAATATAACTAGGTGCAGTCAACTAAAAACTCAATTAGAAATTAAAAAGGGGTTAAATCATAAAGTTGTTATCTGGGTGGGGTGGTAACGAGATCCACGACGCGTAACTGTCGAGGGTTTGGAACCGATCTCATAATCATAGGCAATAGCATAAATATTATTTTATAAGTTCCTATGGTAGTCTGAACTAGCTGATTATGTACATGCAAAACTAAAGTAAAAGAGCGAATAATAATATAAATGATAAATGTAACTAAATATTTTTTATAATGAATGAGTATGGTGTGCAAATAATATATAAATTCAATTTAAAAAAAAAAAAAAACATTATTGTCATTTAAAAATAGGGTACATAATATTAATAATACTGTATTTCACATTTTTTAAACTAATTCATATTTTAATATTCATGATCATCATTTCAACCGAAAGAAGTCCACTGCTGGACATAGGCGTCCTCCAAAGGGGGGTTTTGCCATAATCACCACGTTTGGCAGGTGGGTTGTTTAATATTAGTGTAATATATTTGTTTTGGGTTGCCAATTTGTAAATAATATAAGTATTGCATTTTTGGGACCATATTTTCAAATAAAATTAAAGTAATTTATCAATCTGAATTGCTTATTTATAAATGTTAAACCAACTACAGTTCGATTCAAACTTAATGGCGGCTCGGAAGTTAGCTGCGAGCATCGCTTGCGTGCAAGGTTACATTTCATTTTTTTATAATTATTATTGTATGTAAACCGAAGAAAGAAAAATACACAGATTTCATATGATAATAATTTTGAATATTGATATCAGTAGATTCGTAATCACATTGTTCTTTAAACGATGATACGTTGATACTAGAGTAATAACAAAAGCAAGCCGGTCGTTTATGATTTCAAGTGTCTTTCTTGGAAATTTCGGCATCTCAGCCTTTTCCTAACTGATCAGAAATACTGACAAATAAATATTTACTGACGTCTAAATTAGAGATAATGATTTTGTACTAAAAAGAGTGTAACAAGGTACGTAAGTTTTAAAGTGAGTCAACAGAATTTACGTATTTGTGTTATATATTTTTTTTTATTGCGACACTTTATTTCTTAGTTTATTTATAGAAAAATAATTTAAAGTACTGCATCGGCTGTTCGGTATTAGTACGAGAAGGACAATAACGAAGAGCACAAATTATAATGTACTCGAGTGTACTGGCAGTGAGCGCAAGAGCTCGCCGCGCTACTGCCCCGCTCCGAGCCGACGTTACGTTAGAATCGAACTGTACATAGCATAACTCATCTCAGATCATTGTGATGTGTGAAGTACTTTTAGTGGGAATCGAACCCAAGGTTTCACATTGTCGTATTTATTCAATCATTTTGTCATCATTATTACTGATTTTAATTGTGAACACTGTAACCTAAGTATTCGCAAAAATTAAAACACGAATACATTTTCTTCATCTAGAACTATAATTTTGTACAAGAATAATTTCTGTTATCCGTACGACAACTGATAAAATGAGCGATAAGACTCATTAACTAAAAAAGAAATAAAATGCATTTCTAGTATAAAATGTACCTACACGTAGCAACTATTTCAATTTAGAGCCTTATCGCGAAACTAGGACGTGGTAATAATAGATAACAATCAAACAGAGACTTAACAACTCCAGACATTTCCTGCGCACAGGCAAATTCAAATATTTCACGTCGCGAGCAAAGTGCTTAAGACGACGGCGTAACACTATGTCCAACTCAAGTCATGTTTAGTGTGCTCACTGTTGTAGAACCAAGTAATCTAGTTGTGTTATGTAGTCGTTGTGTTGTGCGTGTACCTGCGTGTGCGCCGTTGGCGTGCGGCGGCGGCGACATGTCCACGTCGTCGGCGCCCGGGGCCGCCCGGCCGTCCTCTATCGCGTCCGATACGCCTGCAATACAAACACGACACGATCACTGACAAAGTCTTTGCAAATCTCATCCGTAATCATGTTTCACTTTAGGATAATCTCAGCGCATTTTAGTTCTTTTTAATATACTTAGCGTTCCGCCCCAATTTGGCACGGTGTTTAAGGCTCGACCAAACGTCTAGATTTTTTTAAGATATTTTTTTCATATAACATTACAAAATTAGATGTGAAGTTAAAAAGAACAACGTGGTCACAGAAACATGAAAGGTATCATTTTTCGCAATATTTGTCAATGTGTCGTTTGTTTTGTCATCTTCTTCTCGTTGCTATGCTTCTGACATAGATGTGCCTATTTAAGAAGGAGTGATTGAGCTGCGTGTGAGGCACGTGAGGCAGGCCTCGCCCTCGTACCGTTGAGCTTGTCGTGCCCGTTGGCGGGCGCGCGGGAGGTGTGCGAGATGACGGACGTGGCCACGCCGTTGGCCGCGCCGCCCTTCTCGCCCGTCGCCTGAAATTTATCATAATACTATCATAACAATAACTTTAATAACGTCTATTTTCACAATAACGCTCCATGATTGAGTTTCGGGAGTTTAGGTAAAACCAAACGAAAAACTGTTAAAGGTAATTGAGCCAGAAAGATATATCATTCCTCGTGTGACGTGCCATAAGCGGGATGTTCCTAATTTTGCTGCCCTGCGAGGGGCAATGCGAATAATGTCTGTAGCACCTTTCATTTATCAAGACAAATAAAAGAAACATATAAAAAATATTATGGATTGAATTAGAACAATGAATATTATTAATGCTAGCAGGCTATATTGCTGCCATCTCCAGTTTTACAACACAAATTTGAATAAATGTTTTTTTATCATTGATGTGCAAGATATATTACCTCAGCGTCGGAGCCGTTGACCATCTCGACGAACTGGCGGTACTTGAGCAGGAACAGCAGGTCGGCGTCCCGCTCCAGCAGCCCCGGGTACAGCGCGCGCGTCAGCTCGATGGCCTCGCCGATGCGCCCCGACACCACCAGCTTCGACACTCCTGCAACGTACAGTACAGGTGAGCTCCATATATCAATTAATTGAAAGGAACTCGTTTATTTTGGTATGGACATGTAATGAGGAGGGATGAAACGCATGTGACTAAAAGAGTGATGAACATGAATGTTGATGGATGGAGAGGGAGAGGCAGGCCAAAGAAAATATGGATGGATTGTGTGAAGACTGATATGAAAGAGAAAGAAGTCAACGATGCCGTGACGTCTGACAGGGGAGAATGGAAGAAGAAAACGTGTTGCGCCGACCCCAAATAGAATGGGATAAGGGCAGGAAGATGATGATGATCACACAAACACAGGAAAACAAAAAGCAGCTCAATTTAATCTATTATTTTTTTAAGTTAGCCTACTCTGTCCCACTGCTGGGCAAAGGCCTCCGCCATGGCTTTTCAACCCTGTTTACAATTAGTCCTCTCCGACCAATCCGTAATTAAAATTTTACTGAATTAATTTTAATTTTACCAGCTTACTACTGTCGCACTTCTCGTGAAGAGAAGGCATGAGCAACAATCACCACGCCTGCTCAAGGGAAACATCGTGAGAAAACCTGCACTCAGTCATTAAAAGTCTGAAATTAATATTACACAGAGATAAAGTTTATAAAAGTTGTGTTTGTAAAAGTTTTTTTTTTTTTCATTTACTAAAAGCTTCACTATCACAGAAGATTAAGAAGAAAACTTTATATGCGAGGAAAATAGGAAAATGCACATGGGATGCGTGCAGTTAGTAACCAATAAAATAATTACAATACATTATTTTATTGTTTGTATTTTACTGTAATTTATTGTATGGGTATTCACCCAATATTCCAAAAGTAACACCTACTTTGTCTATTTTTAATGGACGCTATATCCTCGTCGATGGGCTGCCCCGTGGCGCGCGAGAAGGCCTGCGCCGTGCTGCAGTAGCCGTGGTGCACCAGGTACGTCGACACCATCCTGTGGGGCAACTCATGCTGATGTAGCAGAACTAACTGCCGGGACAGTTCGGAGGTTATTAAGTAAACAATAGTCATGATCAACGCATTGGCCAAGTTGAATGGGCATTGTCAAAGATTTATGTGAAAATAGAGTTCCGGATGCGGTCCCTCAGAGAGACTCCAAGCATGGCCCGTTCCATAGTTCGCGGAGCGACCTTGAATTTATGGACCAACTGTACCGTGAGTAGCCACGTGTCAGCCCCGTAAGTCATAACAGGCACACAGGACGAGGATCCAGGACGAATTGGTTGAAGACCTTTTAGTATTTAGGCTCTGTGGAATACGCGACTCCTGCGCGATTCTTGGGAAACTTTGCCGATTGTTTCGGTCCAGTCCAACCGCAATGTGTTGCTCACCGGTGTAAGACTTGCTGCCACTGGCCCTGGTCGTCGGGCAGCGGGAACTCGTCGATGGCTCGCCGTGTGCGCGCGCGCAGCTCCCGCAGCATGTCCTCGATGTCGAACACGAAGGGCTGCTGCCCGAAGTTCGCGTCCACCACCTCGCCCGGCGTCTGGAGACCCACCGTCGGGTATAGGTTTGGCTGGAACATAATAGTGGAAATTCTAATTATTTTATTTCTGATAAACCTATATTTGGCAATAATGACACGTCTAAAGGTAGGTGCACGGTTTGGATTAGTTGTTTCATATGGAGAAGAAACTAAGCAAGAAACATCTTGGTATAAATATTTATTTTTAATTAACATCCACTGCATATAGCACAGCGAGTTTCAGAACGAAATCTTTGTAGAGTCACGACTCTGCCACTGTGGCAGTCTCTGTGTCATATACACTTCAGTATGCTAAGTCACTGTTAGCCCCACAAATAAACAAAAGAAGGTTCTGAAAAAGGGGGGGTTAAATAGAAACTGATAGTAATGAAGGAACCAAAATCTTTGGTTTAAGGTATAGTTTTCCAAGTATTTTAAAGAAACTGTAGCTACTGGAACTGTAGCTACTGGAACTGTAGCTATAGGAATCTGGTAGCTTTGTGAGCGCGAGAATCATAATTATTGTGCATGCTTTAGAACTGTATAAGCTTGAGACAGGATCTGAATAGACATACAAGGCACTAACCCTATTGCGATCGTCTTATCACAATAGTGCAGTACATTATAATAGCAGGAAACTCCAGCTGTGATCAGGACATAAATGAGTACGCCTAGTTGTTGTCGGCGACCCACGCGAGGTGGCGCTGATATTATACGCTGTAGGAGGTGAGCAGCTGCCGCCACTCCGATGAGATTGTTACAAGGACATAACTGAATGGGTTTGTAGGGTATCAGGAAGCAAAGCTTAGCCTTAACAATTAAGTACGTACTTTTCATAGTTTATTCGAAACTAATCGATTAATGACTAAATAATCATTGGTGAAACATAGAAAAAAAGGAAGCTGAAGAAGACTAGGGTTTGGTATATGTCCCGGTCAAAGCCTTTTTTTCTAATAAAGCCAGTTCCCCCTTAGCACTACTACCCCAAAACTGGGTTGTTGCAATATATTATGTTCAGGGGCATTCGTTTTTGACAAATAGACATAGGGTTTTACACCATGAGGGTACCAACTGTGAATCCTTCCGATTATGACCAGACCCCCGAATTCTATGCCCTTATCAAACGTACCGGTAGTCCTCTGAAAGCAATGCCGAGATGGTGTCCGTTCTTGGTGTAGAAGCAGGTGTTGTCGACGAGGTTAACGCCGCAGCCGATGACGTCGCCGGTGGTGAAGGTAGGCCCGTAGGGCTGACCCGTGCCCGACGAGCAGAACGAGTGTCCGTCGTCGCCGTGGTAGCCGTATGAGTGCTTGTCCCAGCCTGGAACGAGGCGACGAAAAAAGGGTATAAGTAGGGTAAAAAAATATTTCGATATCCTTTACTCCGCGACTGAGAGTAAGGTGGTAATCAAAATGGCGTAAAAAAAAAGCTTTTATTGAACTCATGATTTCTCATGTTTTTTGATTTTCTCTGGCTCTCATGAACAAAACTGCAGGTAGATCAGTTAATCCTGAACCACGCAAAAAAAAAAACAAACTAAAAAGCAAGTTCATTTCATATGGTCAATTTATTAGATAAATGTCTTGTCAAACGTTAAACTAAGATGAATCAGTTTCTTTTGTCCTTCCACTACCTGCTAACCACACAATACTATGTAGCTAATCCAAGCAGGTAAACTAATAAATGTTTACAATAATACATTATTAACTTAGAAGCGTTGGATTTGTGAAGTCACATTGATCTCTGATAATGGCTGTCTTAATAACAACAATATGACGAATTAGAGGTTCCCCAAATTGCTGATGACCAAAAATTCTGGTGAAGATTATTTAAACAACCTCAGATAACCTATAAATCTGATGGATCCCATCGAATCAAAAACAACAAAAAAGCGTTCTTTCGAAGCCTACAGGCAGTTGATTGTTCACTTACCAGGTAACCTGTTCATGTTTACTCCGTGCGCGGACAGGCCGATGCCCATGTACCCATCGCGCCCCTTGGACACGATGCGCACCTCGAAGTAGTACAGGCCGCACGCCGCCGGAATGGGATGCGTCGCGCGCACGCTGGCCGCGTCCTTGTGTGTCTTGCCATGACCTGCACACCACACCGATCCATGTTCACACCACGACTAGCAAGGTTCCTTTCGTTAGTAACAAGGTTTAAAGAGTAACCACAGTTATCGGCGCGTTATTAATCCTTGAGCCAGTCAGAATGACCTGGTCCGGTTTAAGACCGCGTCGGACTATTCGTTTTTTTTGCATGACAGAAAGCTCTTACTGACCAGTTAAAACTGAAACCGCGTCGAAAAGTGTAGTCCCTCTCTTATCGTCCAGTCTACGTTTAATAAGAGAGAGTTATATCTATGTAAGCTTAATAGTGTGTAGTGTTCGCTAGGCTTAGAATAGGCTTCAAGCGAGAAAAAGGCTGTAGAAGTAAATACAGGCATCGAAATTGTAAAGCTAGTTCTAAGAGTATAAACAAAGTCACTTTCGACTATGATTACCGCTAATAACATCGTCTATAGAACAAGTATACTTCGTTTAAAATTGTATACTCAGAGCTTGGAAAGTGACTTTGTGTAGAGGTCCAATAATGAAAGTATAATATGCAAGCTGTTAGTGTGATACTTAATTGTAAGTAAACAGGCCAGAAGGTACTCAAGTGCAGCAGAACATTAACTCATACTCTCAAGTACAATATCGTGTACCCAGCGTCCCAGTTTGTACCTACTTTGTACCAGTGGCGAAGGGTGGTAATTGTTCCAAAACTGTGTCAAAATTCCCATGAACGACTAAAAAGGTAGATAAAAACAAATTGTGTCTTATCGACCCTTGGCCGCTAGCTGCTCAGCTATATTGTATGAAAACTAGCCGTTTTACACAATTTCCACCGAGAGCCGGCCGAGCGACTGTCCTTTAAGTGCCGTGAGAAGGCAAAGTAACTCGATGGAGCACTTTCGCGCATTAATTAAGAGCCAACACTCCAGTTACCAGTAAAAAACCCAGACTTCATACAAATACCGTTATTTACCGAGCCAAGTATCTTGAGAAGCGAATCATGAATTGATAACCGTCTTTATTACTTTGTTTTTTAAGTATTTAAACGAATATGAAAGTTTTGAGAACTAGTGTTACGGATCTGCAAATCGATTTAGCCCACACACGTAGAAGTACACGTTTGTTTGGCAGAAGCCTTTAAACCGCAATGCTATTTGTGTACAGTTATTAATGTTCCAAAATTATCGATGACTTGTGTTTCAACAAAATCTTTACTATACGAAAACAGAAAGCTGGTAACGATCATACATAATATAACCCACTTATCATCTGTTCAAATCAACATAATTATTCACACACAACGTGAATAACAAGTGTCCGAGAATTTGAATCTACAAACAAACATCCTGAACGTTAGCCAAATACGAAATGTAGACGAATTTTAAAACAAGGCCAATGCGGAATGCTAATGACCTCAAGTTAAAAAGTAAACACGGTTTAAATTCAATACCATAAATTATGGGACTCGCCAACTGCGAGTGCCGCGATCACAGCAACAACAATGCAGAGCAAACTATTTCGAACAAGCAGACGAAAATAAAACTTGACCAATGAAACTACGGTTCACATTTGAATAACTCTTATAGGTATTGTGAAAACGATTAGTCTATCACAAGGTCAAACACTTGAAACGATACAAACACTACATAACGTTGGCCGCCAACACGCCAACGTTTGGTCACAAACACGTGGAACAATGGCCAACAGACGAATGAATGTTGATGACTTTGCCGTTCTTTATCACGCCTTTGATTTATGTTTTAATGAGCACGAATCGAATTATAAGACAAATTATGTTAATGTGGTGACCAGACCTGATGTGCCTGAAGGATCTATCTGTGCTGTCTGATATCTATCAGCGAAACACAATGCGATAGCAGCACACACTTTGGTACAGAACGTAATGATTGCAGACCGAGCGACGATAAGTATTCTTGGGCACCATCGAGACACGAAAGGTAAGTACTATGATATTACGAACCTACATTCAACGGTAATTGGGACAAATTATTCTCGAAATAGAAATCCAATTCTGACGCGGAAGCATAAAATCAGTTGAAACGACTGCTCATGCTAGTCATTAACGAATAATAGACTAAACACTAAACAAAGGCAATTGAACGTAGTATCTTCTTGTTTCCACCAACCGCTTCCATCCATCCCGGGCTTCCTTGCGATGCGATGCGGCCGGCAGCACACGCACGCACACACCGCGCTGCGCGTACGCATGAGAACAACAACACAGGTTAACGAACCGCCACGTGTTTACACAACAACGCGTAGATAAAACCACTGGATATGAGTGGGACGAAACGCTCGCTCATGATCATGATACATGGCATTTTATAAAACGGGGTTAAAAGCAACATACATTTTGTTGAAGAATTTCGTCTCGAAGCAAAGTGATTCGCAATTTCCAGTGATGTTATGCTAATTAGGGTGTTTGACCGAAATGAATATGTGCTAAATGACTGTATTGTAGCCATTCATACCACTATGTGGATATAGCGTCAAATAACGGTAGTACCTAACGGTAATTTAAGTAGGATGAAGGAAACCGCGCGACGAGGTATTTGCCTAAATACTCAAGTTGTTAAGGACTACAAAGAATCGTAAGCAAGTCGAAGTATTTACATACATAAACGACAAACAAATTTAATGCACAAAGCCTTCGAGGAATCAATAGAGCGTTACCTTCAAAGCTACAATTACATCAAACAGCAAAAGGACTGACTCATTGCATGCAACCATTTATAAAGAGGGTTCGGTGCCGACCACGAAGAACAATCACATCCAATCGCTATAAGTACCTAATCTATAGCCAATATCGAACTCGTGTCCCAGATATTGTTTATTTTAGGACGTCGGAAATAAAAATCCAGTTAAGAACTACGCAGTGCGTATTACGCAGTGACGGACAACATCGCGTTCTCGATTTTGAATGAGGTAATCAACATGAACTACATGTGTCAAAAACACAGTATTTATGCTCCAAAACTAAAAACAAAGAAAAATCAAGTAAAGTGCAAAGTCCAGTGAACAGTGGAGGAAACATGTCGTCTCCATCTCAAGATGGTACTGTTTGACGAGAATATCACCAATTCATCGGCCCGGCCGGCTCCCGTCACTCGCAACTCGCAATCTTGACCTTCGATAACTTAGGAACACTTGACTCAAACCTTATCGCTAATGGATACATCAGGCGCCTTCAAGGGCTTGTATCTCGAATACTGAGCTCTGATGGAAAAGCTTGGTGCGTTGGCGTCGGCCCAACTGGTCTTGTCAAACATTCGACAAATGTCAAGGCGTACGCGAGGTCGACACACTCGCGTTTCCTAAAAACAAAGAATCAGAGCTCAGTAAGCTCACTGAAATGCAATGAATTTAAAACAAACGGCCCATTGGGTCAAACACCAGATCAGATTGGGTGGTTTGATTTGATTTTTTTGATAGTAAACAATAGGTCTACCAATATAATTAAAGACGTAACGGACGGAAATTTATCGAGTTTTGTTGGCGATATTTCTGGATACGTGTTCTGCAATAATAATGCGCTGTCCACCGTCAACGCAGGCCTTGGGCGTCAATAATAAATGAGATAATGATAGGCTGGCCTGCATCAAAGCATTTACTGCAACCTCTGTCCTTCAGTATTCAATTAAATGAAATATAGAAACCTCTTCTGTTTTACATTAGAATATTCTACTTTGGAAAAGGATACGAAGGCTGCTCCTAAACCCACTTGTATGTATCAGTAACCTATGACTCGGAACTGAACAAAACGTGAAGTATTACTACACTTTTACGCAATCAGCCATTGTGACAATCTCAGATTTCCTTCACGGAATTGTCTCGTTCTATTTAGTTATGTAGGCCACACCTCATTGTTAATCCGGCGAAACGTGCAAGGCGACGCGTCGCTCGTCACTTGGCAAGAACAATGGGAGACTAGGGAAAAACAGCGGGTCGCGGTGTGCGCGTATGAGTATGGACAGAATTAGCCACAATCGTTAGCGGACCGTTGCCCCCGGCTGCAGGTGGCTACCGCTGCTACACTGACTCACGCCCAAGAGATAATGTTCATACTCGAGCACAGATTACGTGCTACACTACACTGGTAGCTGAGACACGCGCACGAACACAGCACTGGTGTATTAAGATTTCAACGGGAATATGAGTGGACTCTATCGTATCGTGCATGCAGGATTCCATGCAAACGTTATTGCGTTTGTTTGCGTGCGCTGGAAAGCAAAAGCAGGAAGTGTAGCATGTCTATAGTGAGGCGGAGTACCCGCGTGAGTCACTCATTTCGATTAAGACATTCCGTTCCCGGAGCGATGCGCATCACTGCGCCTGGAGTGTTCGCCTGCTCGGCAAATGCTTACAGCCACTGCCTTATCTGAATGTTTATGGGCCAATAACGCACCTGCATTGGAGAAATGCGCACCTTACAGAATTGTCGGGTAATAATACTATCTCGAAGATTTAACTTTGCTAACTTAGTACGACGTAGTTTTTGTCATCAATTAGCAAGTTTAGAAAGACTATATAAGACAGTCACAAGAAAATGCCAGACAAGACTAATGTAAAGAGCCACCGTATAAAACACGCGTTAATCAACATGCAAATATCAGAAGCAGGAAACAGTGAATAACGCTGACATATGAAAACTATGTAGAAACAATAACAACATCGATATTATTATACAACGGTTTCCTGTACACGAGTTCCACGTCATGACAATTAAACAGAAATTTGCAAATAAATCACAATCATGCATTCAACGGTTTGGTTGATTAAACAAATACTCAACTAGAAATCAAATATAAAAACAGGTTAAATTTATGAGTAGCATTAATCGGGTTAGGAAATAATAATATTGATTAAATATAAAACAAATACAGCATGAATATAAATGTGCGAAAGTGAAATATTGATCGCGTACTACCAACATTTCTAGCAGAGTGACAGAAATAAGTCGACATGTGCTCCGCTCAACATGTCACTGACGCAGAGTGCATACTCGAGCCTGACGTAAAAGCGAACCGTCTGGCTAATCTGGAACGTTTGACAAAGGCAAAGCACATGTCGACGGGACTAGAAGAAAAGCATACTGAGATTAAGACACTCGAGGCGTTTCCCGAGCAAGTTACAGAACACACAATGACGGTGACACGCAGTTGCTAACAAACAGTCTCGCGCCCGGCCGTGTGAGCGCGTCCCACACGGCACACGCCACTTTGTGCGGTACCAACTCCTCTCACGGGCTACTTGTACGCCTAACCGACGGCGACGTACACGATTATACTCGTTATTATTTAAATTTTAAACACGTAGAATACATTAGCACTGTTTATTAGCAAGATGCGTGGGCACAGATATAGTTGTATGTATGTTGACGTACGATACATCCAGAGGCGTAAGTGGAGGTAGGGCAGGTGGGGTCGGCGGCCCGGGCCCTGCGTCCCACCTTACAACAAATAGAGAAAACATCCATGTCCATTAAAACGATCCACAGTCGGACCCCATACACACCACTTACGCTTCTGGCTGCTCGGCGAGACGGCCAACGAGATGCCGCTATGCAAGCTGCGGCCACAACGCGCCCTCGACGATGATCCCGGTTAGCTACGTAACATTGCGCGCAAACGCCGACAAGCTTCCTCAAACGGAAAGCGGCGGCAGCAATGGATGCATGCGCTCGCGTGAACACGTCATGCAATGTCCTGACTACCGGCACACGAGCGTTAAGAGCATAGTGGTGCTATGGAGCCGAATATTATCTATGCTACTGATTACTTCTAGAGTTAATACTATGATTATTCTAAGCCTTATGAACGAGTAATCTACTTTCAGTACATAAACTAAAACATAAATAACTTTGCGGTAAACCTAATGCCACATGGCAGAATGTGTTGTTTCTTGCAAAATGTGTATTCTGTATAGCCGCGGTAAATTAATTGTTCTACACACTGTGAAGGTCTCCCCCTCCCCAAACAGAAGCATATCCAGCGCGGTGACGAAGAAGTAAACTTATCACGATATGAGATAACGATTTGATACTGATTATGGAACTATGTAATTAGTCCGCAAGGATGCGGAAGGAGGCATAATGAATAATGTAATTAAATGGAAACCGGGTAATACAGATAAGATACAAGGTCCACGTAAATACTGATTCCTTTTCAAATTCAAAAAAATAGGTTCTTTATATTCTGACGAAACTCATATTGTATGATTACCATCAAGGAGCATAATCTATCAAGTTAACGCAATGCATTGTGTAGATTTTCCTCAATTGTATTATTTATATTGCACGCAAACCGTACTAAACAAAGATATTAAAACCTTTACAAACAAAGAAATAAAAATGATAAAGATAAAGTTATTTTTTATTTTTTCATATTGAAATAAAAACGTCAAAAAAAAAGAAAGACGGTAAATAACAGTCTAAGGTATCAAATTCAAATTCAAATTCAAATTCAAATTCAAATTCAAATTTATTTATTGTTTGTCACAGGTGAAATATTAGGTCTTATGATTACAATATATTGGATCGCTGCAACATACCTATAAGGTGTACAATTTTTGATGCTGGTTCCACATTTATAACATTCACTACATTTTACTGAATTTCAAAACAATTATTCGCTCTAAGTCAGCGTCCATCATTCATCATGCATTAATATAGTTACAAGTTCACGTAGTCAGATAAACAAATTAAATTATCCAATTGGTTTCATGATAATTACATGAAACATTGATGTCATTAAAATTAAATTATTCGTTATTGTCATTCAAATTAAATTATTGATTTATGTCATACAAATTAAATTACTCATTCAGTCATTGTCTAAAGGTCAATCAAAGTCATCAATATTTTTGTCATTAAAAAAGTCATTAATTGAATAATAAGCCTTACATATTAAAAATTCCTTTAGACTTTTTTTAAAACTATCTAAGGTTAAAGTACCTTTTACATTTTTTGGAAGTTTGTTATAAATTTTCACACCTATCCCAAATATACTCATTTTAAACTTAACTGTCCTACACTTAATTCCACACAATTCATGTTTATACCGTGCACTTCTCAATGTGTCATATTTACTTAAATCGCGTTTTATCATTACTGCTGCTTCATAAATGTATAGTGATGGAAGCGTTAAAATGTGTAGTCTTGAAAACTCTGTTCTACATGAATCGGTTTGTTTAAGCCCACATATACTCCTAATACACTTTTTCTGGGCCTTAAAAGCATATTCCCTGTTGGTTGAATTGCCCCAAAAAAGAATACCATATTTGATTGTAGACCCTACGTATGCATGGTAAGCGCTAAGTAATGCTCTCTCGTTAACAATTTTTCTTAGCATGTAAAGGGCATATGAAAATTGGTTTAATTTTTTACAAACATGATCAACCTGAAGTTTCCAATTTAGCCCAGAGTCAATATAAATACCAAGAAACTTAGTGTTGTTAACTTCTTTTAATTGTTCGCCTTTGTAATGTATTTTTAGATTTTTCCCCGTGTTAGTATTTTTATTTGTGAAAGTCATATAATTCGTTTTGTCAATATTTATTTTTAGATTATTTACTTTTAACCATTTTATGATATCTTCAAGTGATTCGTTAATGTCGTTTTCATAATTGTCTTTATCTTTGTTCGTAAAAATAGCTGTACTATCGTCTGCAAATAGTATCATTTCCTGTTTTATAATTTTCGGTAGATCGTTTATGTAGATGATAAACAAGAGAGGTCCAAGAATACTTCCCTGTGGCACTCCGTACATAATAGTTCTTGGGTCTGACGTATATGTTTGTTCTAACTTTTTGTCATTTATTATTTTTGTTATCTGTGTTACTTGTGATCTGTCAGATAAATATGATTTAATAAGATTTAGTGCATTTCCTCTTACCCCATACTTTTCTAGTTTGTTCAAGAGTATTTGATGATCTACATGATCAAAGGCTTTAGACATATCCATAAAAATGGCAGTTAAATGTTGCTTGTTATCTAGCCCTGTCATGACATTTTTAAGAAAATTTAATAGAGCACTGCTAGTGGATCTGTCTTTTCGAAACCCGAATTGTTCGTCTGCAAATATGTTGTTAGCTTCAAAGTAGTTATATAAGTTATTATAGATTACTCTTTCAAATATTTTTGCAAAGACTGGGATTAGAGCGATTGGTCTGTAATTTTTCATTTCTTCTTTGTCGTCTTTTTTAAATATGGGATTTATGACCGTTAATTTCAGTTTCGAAGGAAACACTCCGTGTTCCAGGCACAAATTAATAATGTGACTAAGTACTGGAGAAATGAGATGCGATACACTTTTAACTATTTTTGTATTAATGTTATCGTACCCCGTACTATTAGTATTTTTTAACATTTTTATTATTTGGTCTACGTCAAAAGGGGTTGTCGGTTTCATAAAAATAGAATTGGAGTTATTATATGTCAGGGTTTTAAGAGGTATACCATTGTCTTTCAGTGTCATTTTTATATCGTCAATAAAAAAGTTGTTAAATGTCTGAGCTATTTCAATCGGGTTTGTAACTATTCTATCATTTAGTTTTATTTGATTTATTTCCTCCCTAGGTGTTACTGTCTTGTTATTGTTGATGATTTTCCACATAGCTTTACCTTTGTTTGTCGCTGAATGAATGTAGTAATTGTTTTGTGCTTTTTGCGTTTTTTTTATTATTGTTCGTAGTCTTTTTGTATATTCTTTATAGTGTATTTGGTCATTCGAATTTGAAGTTAACCTATACTTCCATAGCAATTGACGTTTTCTTTTTGAGCATAGCCTAATTCCTTTGCTGAGCCATTTTGGCTTTTTAGAAATTGGTATTTTTACTCGTATTGTCGGAAAACACAAATCATAGAATAGTTTAAATAGATCGTAAAAGGAATTGTAAGCAATTTCTGGGTCATTACTTGAGTAACATTCTGTAAAACTAAGACTCTTAATGTATTTAATAAATGTTTGAGTGTTTTCTTCACAATAATCTCTTTTATATTTATACCAGTAGTCAATGCTATAACTTTTCTTTACAGGGCATCTTAACAATTGTGCTGTATGATCTGACAAGGAAAGTTCTAGAACGGTAGATTTGGCGCCTCTAATGTTATGCGCTATGTTGTCAATGCATGTCTTGCTACTTAACCTAGTCGGTTGATGAATAGTTAATTTTAAATTAAAACTCGCTAATAGTTGCTCGAATTGTTGGGATACTTTATTAGTTTTTGCCCTGTCTATATTAAAATCACCGCATACTATATCGGTGAAACGAATAGAAACCTCATGAACTGCCAAGGTTATAAACTTATAACCTGTTAAAACAACTGGCTATGAAAAAGGGGAAATACCTTGTTGCCATAAACGTCAAATGCAAACGACACCAAAATAAAAGAGGAAGCACTGTGAAAACGTATGGCGCAGCGTGAAAGGCAAGGGTGGAACAGGGACAGAGCCATAAACGTCAATAACTGTAGACGAAAAAAAAACTGCAACGTTTATGAGCATAGAATATGGTAAAGGTATTGGCTGACGTGCGCGTAGAAACAATTAGCGCGTGGAGCGGTTGCCATGCGGGGCGGCCTCGCTCCCGCCCGCCGCATCTGAGCGATTACTTCAAATTAAATTAACTCCGCTAAATGTTTCGACACAAATCCTTTGCATGCTGCCTAAAACAAACAAGTTAGCGTTTTCAATGTCTTAATGACACGATTACCATCTAAGAAGGACGTGTGGTTGGCTCACCTGAACCTTGAACAGTTGGTAACTCGGTAACGGGATTTTCGTGACTGTATTAATTTACATAATTATATAACTTGGAAAGGGTGGAGTCGAGACCAGCTTAAATTGGACATCAATAAAGAAAATCGAAAAGGGAGCATTCTTTCTAACTAACAAACAAAGAACATTGGAGTGTTTGTGTAGTAATCATTCTTTACGGTAATTTGTAAAATTGAGCGACCTAGCTACTTAGTTGCCTAGATTGGAATATGTTTTGTACATAACTAATAAGGTGTAACAAACTGCGTTAAGATAAGAGTAGAAGCTGTGGTAGAAGTGACTAAATTAGTAATAACGTCAAAAGACTTCAAAGAATAGGTGAAGTTGCACATTCATCTATCATTGAATCTGTTTATTAACTGTCAATTAAATAGATACATGTAATCAAAGCGCTTAAAATAATGGCACATCGTTTGTGATGGCTGATAATGATGAACTTTAATAAAACCAGAGAAACTGGTACTAGTATATAACACTTCATTAAAGAATACTTTATATTATCAAAATCAGCTCATGAATAGAAGCAATACAATCGTTGAGAGATCGAAGTTTTTGCTACCAGATTTACGATATAACTGGAAAAGAGAATCGAATATTCGCATAGCATGTTTTTAAACCGCAACGAAAGCAATCATGTCGGACCGATGCTGAATTAACAATGAAGTAAAGTGTTCACGCAGGAATCTATGTGATATAATACTGCGATACCACTCCAGTAAGCAAGTGAGTGAATAGCCTTCGCATACAACGAGATTACAAAGGGAAACAAAAGACCCGTCACAGTCCAGCAACATTAACGCCTATTTTTCTATTCAGTGTCACTATTCTGTGTAGTTTCATATTTTAAACACGCCAAAGAATTACTAAACAGAATGTGACTTTAAAATATAAGAATTTATTATTCCAAGACTCTTCGCAAGCCTGTGCACAAGCACCATAGCGACCCAGTGACCCAATTCCTTCAAATGATCTCACAACGGCGCACCAGATAAGCAGTAGCTTCATGGCCATGTTCTTCTATCATGCTGCTACTATTACAAAGAAACCGAAAACATTTACAGGAAAGTATTCGGAGCAAAAAAATCGCATTGCGGTTTCAGTAAAGAGGCCTATGCTCATTAATCTTTCGTTTTTAGGATTCCCAGTGGGACGGTAGCCAAAAATGCAGAGCTGCGGCTTAAACTACGGATACAGGCGGCTATCGACAAGTTACAAATAATAACTTACGGACGTAAATCCAGCCAAGTGCTTTACAACTTCAGACCAAACTGCCATTCAAGATAACCATAGCTCAATGCTAACAATGCCATGGAAACTAGGCATAAGATCCCGTTTCTATTATCTGTGCCGTAAGGCAATTCAGAAATCACACACATGTGTATTAAAGAACACGCCGGGCAGCATTCACCTGTATACTAATAACATTGCAATCACCTATTGGCTTGCCAAGCCTGGCTGTTACGCCAGTATCCCACGTTTATTTATTACTCATTTTGTACATTTTCAGTTGCCAAGTCAAATCTATTCAATGCTGCTTTGGATTCATTTAGTTTTGATCCAAAACTTTCGCTTACATTCACCGGCGTTATAACCGTTCAAGTTAATGACGTTCCATTATTATTGTTCATTTGTTCTCGTACCGTAACATTTTACATTTCCTTGGTTTTCAGTCTTAATGACAGGTAATTGAGTATTACTTCAGTGAACATTAAACAAACTCGTTCCATGATTACTGGCTGTTAACAATTATGGGGAGTTTGGTAATCTCACTTTCTTAGTAATCATTCTGCAGTATTAGCGTTAGTCATTACCGTAAAGGGCAAAGAAGCCAACAGGAAACAAAACTTGCGTCTACTAAAAGTGAGAACAATAATTGCATCGTTATCGAACAAACAAAACAGACTTGTTCTAATGAGCTACGAGCGTACTACTTTGATAGCTATCGATGCTTTATGGGGTACTCAAAGCACCCAAACACTAGTAATGTAAACGAACCAAAGCTGGGAAACAAAACGCGTTGCGTGCCCCTACCTCAGAGACAAGTTTGTCGACGTCAATTTATATGAAGACATGCTATGGCCTCGCCACAACTCGCTTGCCAACCACTGATTGCTTTCCGACTACTTCCTCGCTAATCGTAAGTTTGTTGCTAGTGCCTGTGGCACGCTTATTGAATATGCAAAAGGAACTCAACTCAACCTTTAGAACACTAAAGAATCGTAGCGCCCTTTACCAAAAATAATTAAATTTTATCTGATTATTTGGGAATGGCTTCTGAAAATATTTCAGACTAAATTCGTGCGGGAAAATGTAAAAAGCTTCATATTGCGTTGACTGTGACAGTCGGAGAATAAAATTTTCCACGAAGGAATACAATAAATAATATCTGCATCACCCTACACGTAAATTAATTTATCTCATGAGGCTGCGTTCTCTCGGAACTGTTGAAATATTTCGCCAATGAGTTCTGATTCTGGTGTAACCGAATATTCTGATAGAGAGAATAAAAGGCGCTCTGTTTGTTTACGAACGGACGTGACTGAATCTGATGTTGTCTGAGAGCTGCAGCAAATCGTTTCACAAAGATAAATTGATATAAAAGAGTATTAGTTAGCGTAGTAACACGGTGCGATATAATATTAGAATCAATGTCGGTGTCGCAACACGCAACCTCACTGAAGGAGAGGACTCGGGTTTCAATACGATCGTATTTATTTATCACACAACATTGCACACCGTCACATAATCAACAGCGTCAGCCGCTTCTGCAGTGACGCGGAAATGTACAAGTTAATCTTTAGTTAACGTCTATAAATTGTAAGAGTCGAGAAAATAAGAAGCCGCTGAATTTCTGAGATAAAATAAATGAAATATACAGGGGGTGTAAACAGACTCTTCACGAAGCCGTCAACCAAGCATTATGTACATCAAACTAAGTAACTTTACGCAAAAATTAGTGCTGGGAAACGACTTTTCTTTTTGGGCTGAAAAATCACGTTTTACGGCAGGACTCAATATGACGCACTCAAAACATTGTGCTGATGGATGGAATGAATAGTAAGCGAGTCGTGGAGGTGTTTAAAAATCTTACATTAAAAACATGTATTTCAAAAAATACTTGTGAAAAAGTCGGAACTTTGGCCCCCAATATCTCCGTAACTAGAAGGTTCCCCAGGTATAGTCTAAAACAAAAAAATTATCGCAATGATGGGGAAAACAAGTGCCCTTCGGCTTCGTTAAGAGTCTGTTTACACCCTTTAGAAATAGTAAGGTCGGAAATATACCAGGCAACCTGAAAATAGAACTTCATTAGTCGATGCAAAGCCAGCATGAATATAGAAAATAAGGCTTCCTAGAATGTACGGAGTCGCACAGTCAGGGAAAGTATTTTCTAGCTACAACTCGATCAACAGTTTATTGATCAAAGTTATATCACACATATATTGAAACACTACAACACAGAGAAGGGTGTGAACGAAAAGGTTCTTATGTGTCACAACAGTAACGAGCTCTGTGAATGACGAGAACTTTCCCAACTTTATTTACGACTATGAACTCGGGTTTCAGCTGAATAAATTGACCTGACTTGGAGAAAAATTGCACCCGACTCCTTTGCTTCAAAATAAGTGGGTGCATTAATCAATACTTACAAATCCACAAATCACGCGAATGAAAGGAAACAGTTGCCAAGCGAAGGCGTCGACCGTCATCATTACGATTCAAACGCGGTTTTGATTATTGTGTCGTGACCAAAAACAATACATGCCAAAAAGTTCTGTGCCTTACAAAACATGGCTATACTTGGTGCGATTTAGGAGATTAACGAGCATTGTAGCATGGAAGGCTTACAGAAAGAGATTTACGACCAAATAGCAAGTGAGCAAGGAAGAAGCCGTATGGCAACGTAAGAAGACTGAACTTGACCTGCTAATGGTTGTCTTCGGCCTACATCGCCTCAGACTAATTTGGCACCGATAAAAACAACGCGATAAACAACGCGCAAGCACTCTCTGATCTCTTTCACTCAGACAATTCCGATAATAGTGTAACAAGTAATTATTCGTTGACACTAACTACTGCTACCTAATGTTTTGCAACAGTTTGCATTTAAATAATTACATATCTAATGCGTTTCGAGGTGACTTGAAAGAATAAATGAATATTATAGGTAATTCCGTTATCATGCCTAAACTAGAATATGACACAATAACTGGTACAACAACAAGAATTGCATACCTTTATACTGCGTCCTCCAATAGTATTTCAGAGTTTTTTTGTACTTTAGTGAGGTTTCAATTTCGATTAGAAAATAAACCTTAAACCACAAATAATAGAAACCAGAATACTGACAATACATCATCGAGAAACATACAGACACGTACGTAATGAATATATAAAAGTAAATCGCAGACATTCATGGAATCAAAAGAAATGTATTTGTGCCAGGCAATATATAAACTATTTTTATTTTTATAATACGTCATTGGTGCCAGGAATGGATAGATAAGCTCAGTCAGCGCTTTATAAAGCCAAACACCAATTTTAACGCGGAAACGGAAACTATAGATAAGAGAGGAGTAGTTCCAAACGTCCCTTTATTTATCGAAGCACGAGGGTCGCATTCAGGGAGTACCTCGCTTTGGACTATTAAACTGTCTGTCGCAAGAAAAATGGGGACTTTGAATAACGGTAGCAAATCAAAAGTATGTTACGAACGGCACGGGGTCACTTTCACTATCACAGCATAGCGCTCCGTTGCATAATTATACTCAGCCGACTTACTTCTTATCCAATTATAATTCACATTTGCTCATAGAATCAATTGTATGGGTATCAATAAATTGTATCGATCCATACTCGTAAAATTGATGTGGATATTGGATAGCACACAAACCACTGGTCCACGTTAAGTAGTCAACTCCAGGTCCACACCGAACCATTCCAGTAGTGACACCAGCAGCAGTGGCAGACGTAGGTAATATATTCTTGGACCATGGACAAAGAGCAAGATAAAAAGAAAACCCTGGGATGCATTGAGTGCTTCTCAACAAATTAAATCTAATTTGAGAGCAGACATTTGATTTCCTTGATATAATATAGCTTTTTCACGCCGGTGTAGACAGGTTTTTATTCATACTAATGGAATCGCTCTAAGCTAAGACTGTATAAAATTACCGATGATCGCCAAACCAACAAGCGACAAATCAACTTAATTTACTACGTCTTCTTGTACCAAAAAGTTCGTTAAATGCCAGCCTGATTGTAGAATGCTTTATTTTGTTTGCAAAACTTGTACCGTTAGCACCAGTAAAACATCCAGGCCCGACTTCCTGACCGCAGAAATTTTAAATGCAAATACTTAGCCCTTCTTGAAAAACAATTCAGTCATTGTTATTACTACAAAAGTTACATGTCCAACAAAATGTTACTCTGACACAAAGGGCCAGAGTCGTTCGTATATCGGGGCTTCGACAAGGCCGATGTTACTAGAAATAGACACAAGGAAAAATAGACGGTATCACATCAAGTTTGGGTGTATTTGTAAATGAAGAGTTTCAAGAGGGGGAGTGGCAGCGGGGGGGAGCACGTGGCGGGCGACCCAACACAGCGAGCTTGACCCAGTTAGTAGAAGCACCATTTCGGTCCCGTTTGAAAGCAAGGGCTGCTCTTTGCCGCCGTTGCTATGTTTGGGATCTCCCTGTTCCTTCCTCTGATTCCTTTGTTCGGTGAAGACCGACATACTACGTCTTATTTTGTCGTAGCGATGACGCCTACTCGATTGCATGAAAGCCGATTAAATACGTACGGAAATCGCTAGGAGCTTTTTAAAATATTCGGCGTCACGGTAAATATCAATAAAACCAGCATTAGATTCCCCTTAGATTTGAATCTCAACATGTAACATTTGGCAAGGTGCCGTGACACGAGCGCGGTGTCACTCCTTCGCGGTACAGTTTATAGAGATAAACTCTACAAATCTTATAAATATTAATCAAACACTGTTTATTATCCGAAACAACCGATATATATTTATAGGTAGACTTAGTCGTTTCTTTAAAACTACTGCGTAGTCACCGGTCAATCGAAATACCGTAAAAGATAATGTGAATGAATTAATAATACTTAATTATGTAAAAGTAAAATAGTGCGCAGTTGAAGTGGTCGCGGAACAAAGAGTAGAGAACAATACGTCGCAACGTTATTTGCTGATCAGTAAAGGGTGGAAGTAAATTATACTCAAAGCATGGTTCATCGACGGGCAGACAATGGACCCGGAGACACGCGTGATAGCTACACAACACGACACACGGCACTCATCTCACCCCTATTTATCTATTACACAACAAACAACTGCATAGCTGGAAATACTGAAATATAAATACTACTCCAGTGGGTATTATTAGAAACTGAACCAAACTAGAAGAGACGTTGCGAACGGGAATGACTATAAAAAGCCGCTTCACGTTATAATCAATGAACCCAATATAATTGATATTCAAGTTAACTCGTCCCACGGATACAAAAATAAAACTCCACTTCACAAAACCCTAATCTGTATACTTAGACGAATCATTCAGCGGTTGTGGCAAATAAAAAGTTGTTTTCTTCAAGGTGTTTTTAACCGAGAGTCATTATCGATTGGTTATACTGTTCGATACGAAGAAAGCTGTGGCTCGAAGGAGAAATCGTGTGCGACAATTTCTATGAGACAGAGAGTGAACAATCTCAATAGTATCGTGGCCTATTATCTGTGACGTCACCCGGCCATCGTTACCGCCACTAATTAAACCAGTTCACGTAGCTAGCGAGCATTCATTCATATTATCATAGCTCGTGTCGCCCGCGTGTGCGTCTCCGCAGCGTTCGGCGAGGTGCCCTTCAGACAGTGCGAGTGCGACCTCATTACCAATACACCCCTTGTCCCTTGAGGTCGGTAACTTGTTATACGAAACGATATTCTAACCATAAAGTATAATTATTGTGGTTCGTAATTTAAACATCAAACAAGATTTCAAAAAATCTGAGACCAGGCATACTAGCGTGGATTTTTTTTTTATTACTTGGTGGGCCTGCTCTTGACCTCGATCCCATACATTTATACATAATAATATAACATATTATACAGTTGAGCATTGTGGATTTTTCTAACAGGTTAGATATCATACGACTACACGATCACGACCAATAAGTAATCACAAAAACAATCAAATGAATAATTTTACAAACACAGTTCAAGAGCCATTCACTGAATTAGGTACTTACATATTATTAGACATTTTATATGATGGAAAAAACTAGTTGGACAAAGAAAAGTCAACAGTGTTCCCGTCGTAATAAAACATAAAGAAAATTCTATTTCAGTCGCAACTAGCCCACATGCGGTGAACTAACAGGAGATAATATTATGTGGGTCGAACGAAAGGAACTGGTGTTCCTGGCCCTTTGTTTATAAATCAATCAACATTAAGATATACAGTAGACCATTTTGACGAAGTCGAACGAAATTAAATATGGGTTTTTCAATCAGTCAATGACTGAAGCACGAATGCAGTTGAATTGAAGGTTGCAGGGCATAACGTAATTGAACATGAACATACGCAAAGAATAACAGTTCAACAAGACCATGATGGAAGGCGATTGATGAAAGGCGGGTTACTGAAAAACTTTTTTGCAATTTGTGAGGGAGGCGAGAAGGAACATAAATTTGTTCGACCACTGTGAAAGTGGATCGTAAAAGACAGATTGAGAGGCGCGATAGTAATTCGATTCAGATCTGCTAGTGCCGACGTTCAATATTCCAAGACAAAAGTTAAACCTTGCTAAATGTTTGGGTATCTACCTAGTCTAGATAGCTCATTCCACAGCATACATCATGTTTCAATATAAAATGGGTGCTCTAAATCCAAGATGCCGCACCAGCTTGGCCATACACTGGAGCTGTGAAAGATTCGCAGCTGTGCTTTAATTTTGAAGCTGACTTCCAAGGAACCTAATGCATAAATTCTAGATCTTGTTTTGTGAATTTCTATAATATGAAGTAAATGCTGCTGAGATCATTCAGGTTTTACACAGACTTCTGGGGAATTATCATAAAACTATTTATCAAGTAAAAGGTGTAAGGATCAGGGGTCGAGTCATGGGAACAGGCTGCAAATTAACAATTGCCAATACAACGCGATCTTTGACTCTGTAATCGCATACAGCAATAATATTATTAATATTATAGCCGTACATCAAAGATGATTTCGATAGTATTCATGAGTAACTGTACTCATGAATACTATCGAAATCATCTTCACTTCGGTCCCAGATTCGAAATTTAATATTAATTTGGCAGAGTTTGTGTTGAGTTGTCAGCGTCTTCAGTCATACACGACGACTATTCTAAACTTGTAACAACATCATTATCAGTATTCTACTTTATCATCTTCACTCAAATCTCAGATAATGAAAACTATAAGCCAAAGGTTTTGGAAGTTCTTTCTTCGTTCAAAACAGCATTATCAGCCACTGACTTACAAGTTAATCTCGCAGGCAAACTGTGCGCCCGTATTAGACCCAGTGTTTCGTCCGAGTTAGGGATCATGTAACTACTTAAACAAAATTGTTGTGGCTTTCGAGACAACTTGAGATTTCCCTGAAGACTCCTCAAGCTTGACGCTGTCCGGTTCAACCACAAACTTGTAATTCTATACATTTTAACTAAAAACTTTGGAACTTATAATACTGTTTTTGAATTATTACTACTTAATAATAATCATGTTCATTAAAACCACCCCTTCCGCTACAAAGAAATACTGCTTTTAAGTTGCATATAATTAACTCTACCCTTCGGGACCTAGAATAGTCACCACACTCGTTCCGATGAAAACAATTTAAAAGAAATTGTCTCCAACAAGAAATTAACCTCGGAGCGACCTCTATCATTTCCCTGCAGACCTTCAGGCAAACTGTTTTGTGAAAATAACATAATGTATTTCCACTACCATTCAAAACGTCCGTGTGCATTTCCACGGAAAATAGGGAAAATGATAGTTCGCATTGCCAACTATTTAATTGGCTTGGGGTCGCCCTCAACGAGCGCCGAGCGGTGCACCGCACAAACAAAAAGCGAGCCTTTCGCCAGCGCATGTGGAGAGTTGGGGACAGGACACTGATCCCTACACAGGAGTAATGATTTTTATTGGAAAATGTTCATTCTGATGAAGAAACATAGAAATTAAGCGCGATCCCTTCTAAAATAAACAATATAGCATTCAATTTGTAAACAAGAAAAGCATTTCAAACAAATAAAGTCTGCGCTCCTGTAACCATTGATCCCAGCAGGCGCGCACAAAGCCATACCCTCGACATAAGAACCAGGGGAGATTGGAACATGTTGCACTCAAGGCCCCATTCTAACTCCTCAACCTCAAGTGACTCCCACAGGAAAATGGGCAACGACCTACTATATTGTGTTGCATGTAGTGCCCGCTCTCGCATTTAAGGGAGGGAGAAAAGGATGCAGTGAAACTATATTCATTATTTACTTGCATTTTTCTAAATAATGCTTTACTCAAGGTCTTACTCTCAGTAATTGTCGGTACGGACAGTTTCTATCATGATATACTTTACTGAGCTGCTTCCAATTTAAACTGATCCATCCTTTTTATGACACCCACGGGATTAGACGAGTTACGACAGTTCGCTTTACAAGGTTTGAGCTGAAATGTACACACGGCGGCACATAAAGATTTACATTTCCAGTACAACGTGGTCTCGCTTTGTATATATTTTCTGCACAATGAGAGATCCGCATAAACTGGTTTTGTATAGCTTGATCAGCCGTCCTGCGTAAGTATTGATAAAAAGATAGCAGAAAATAAATAAATACCTTTTTTCAAAGACCTTATTTAAATACAAGTAAACCCGATACTGTTATGAATTTTAATGATAAATTATTCAGTGTGCTTACGAGTGGCGTGGGATTTGACAAAATGAATAAAAATATAATATTAAATAATTAGTTGGTTGCCGTCGCTGTATAATCAGGAACCTTGGATCTAGTTTTTTTTTTGTGGCACATGAGTGAACATATCAAAAACTTTCAGCGAAAAAAAACCGACTTCCAAAAAACCACAAAAAAAATTAAAATAACTTTTTTTAAATTACTTTCGGAAGTCGGTGACTTTGTTTGTTTCATTGTCATTTTTTGTCACCGACTTCCGAAAGTAATTTAAAAAAAGTTATTTTAGTTTTTTTTGTGTTTTTTTGGAAGTCGGTTTTTTTTCGCAGAAAGTTTTTTATTTTACCCTTTTTAGTTGTAGACTTTTTCGCATACCACACAAATTCTAATCATGAATTAATTTTTATATTGTAACCAGAACTTTAAGGAAGTACTCGTCAAGACGAATCAAACGAGTCCAAACTCCATGGGGTTGTCGTTTTATAGCGGAGTTCTTAAGACGACCTTACAGCTCCATCACCAGACCCTGGATACTAACTAAAGACAAACTACTCATTAAGACGAATCAAACGAGCCGAAACTTGATGCGGTTACGTCGTTTTATCATGGAGATCCTATGGCCACCTTCCAGCTCCATCATCAGATCAGCTCCATGTCATCGATATATTGTGCTATCACGCGATATACATAAGCGTGCAAATTTTTAATTCAATCGGATATCAGGAAGTGTGTCAAATTAAACATGCAAGACTTCAGGCGTCGTCGCGTGATATAGCAATTAACGTGAAAACATACCAAATTACTGAACCGATTTTGATGAAATTTCTATGGGACCAATCGGAAAGTATATCCTTTCACATAAATTTTTGAAATCGGTTAAGAAACGACGGAGATATGAGGTAACAAACACAAAAAAAAAAAATATACAACCGAATTGAGAACCTCCTCCTTTTTAAGAAAGTCGGTTAAAAAAGCAAGTCCAGACCCGTAGTGTTTGGCAAAATGTTGATGTGACTTGTTCATAATCATAATGACTTTTTAACCGATTTTTTTTTCAAAAACTATACTTCTTTGCCTATAGATTACAGGAAAACCTATAAGAAATCTACCACAAACAAATTTGCTAAAAAGGGTAAAATAAAAATCTTTCTGCGAAAAAGAAACAACTTCCAAAAAAACATTTAAAAAGTCTAAAATAACTTTACTTTCGGAATTCGGTGACAAAATAGTCAATGAAACAAACAAAGTTATCGTCTTTCAAAAGTAAAGTTATTTTAGACTTTTTAAATGTTTTTTGGAAGGTTTTTTTTCGCAGAAAGTTTTTACAATCTGTTACATCGTTGTTACTATCTGTAATCAAAAACTTTGATCGACGCATGTCGAAAGAGTCTTCAGCTAAACACTATGCGAGGAATAATATGAACATCAGGTATAAGATCCTAGTATAGCATTTTAGCTCTCTCACTTAAATGGAATTATGCATAGTCAATAGTTTGGTTTCACGAAGGGTAGGTCGACAACGGACGCGGAGGTAAAACTCATCAGTCACATTTTGGAATACTGGGAGAAGTCCCAGGATGCCAGTGGCCTCTTCTGTGATCTCTCAAAGCGTTCGACTGCGTCGATCACAACACACTGATCTGTAAATTACACCACTATGGTAAAGATACAGATGTCTTACATGACAACGAAACTCTAACTGTTCTCTGGAAATGGTTCGCAGCTAACAATCTTTTACTGAATGCGAACAAAACAAAATGTCTGAAGTTCTCTCTACCAAATGTACCACATGGGATCTAAATTTAAATCTTGACGGCAAAAAACTTAATTTTATAGCGCAGACTGTCTTCTTAGGGATTACTATCGATTCAAAATTGCAGTGGGGCGCGCATATTAGAACTCTTTCGGGTAGGTTAAGCTCAGCTGCATATGCACTAAGGAAAATAAGGCAGTTGACTGATGTAGCCACAGCTAGGTTAGTATACTATGCTTATTTCCACAGTATTATGTCTTATGGCATTCTGCTGTGGGGATCGGCAGCAGACATTGACTCCATTTTCATTTTTAAAAAGAGGTCAGTCCGTGCGATCTATAAAATGGGCCCTCGCGAGTCCCGAGAGAGAAAACTTAAAGAGATCGATATGACTGACTCTGCCTTCACTTTATATATTAGAATGTATTTTATATGTCCGGAAAAATCGAAGGCTTTTCAAATTAGAAGCGACTTCCACAATATAAATACACGCAGTAAACACGAAATTGTAATACCTAAATTCAGATTAGAAAAACTAGCAAGTCTTTTCTTATTAACAGTATACGCTTTTATAACAAGCCAAAGTCAGTCACATCAAACGTGTCCTTATTAAAAAAGCATATTATTATCAAGGACTAAGTTGAAGATAAAGAAGTTTGGCTTTAGTTTCTTCGACGCATGCGGCTTCTCTGGTAGCTCATAAGCGGCACAAATATGTGGATGTCTCTAACTATTCTCAATCTCATTTTTTCTCTTCTTCTTTGCGTGTCGATAGACTCAAATAATAATATAATAAATTCAAATAATGGCAGACCAGTATATTGCCACCTGCACAGCTCTGTCATTGGCTTCATTTAAATCCTGGAAGGTGCAGGTGGCTGTGCAGGATGGGCAAGAAAGGAGGTGGGGCTTCTTTCTAACTAGACTTTTTTACAATAGTTTTCAAATCATTTATGCATCTTTTGCTCAGAATATTTACAGCACTGATGGCAATATTTGTGTAATTTGTTTAATTATAGTATTTACAATATTTTCTTACCTTTATATAGATTCTTTTTTAACGATGGTTTGTGAATGTGTGAACACTTTTTAGGCTTTGTAGATTCCCAGATGCTTGTTAACTTTTTATCTTGATAACATTTTTTGTGTAATACGGAGCGACTTTATTTAAATACCAAATGATTTGAAAATAGTAACCATCGAGTTTCTTGCCGGTTCTTCTCCATAGGAAACGACCAAACCGAACTATGCACCTTTTTGTGGATGTTTTATTTATAAGTGCCCAACTGGGCCTATGTGAATGATTGATTTTGATTTATTAACTTAACGTAACTCGGTGAAATTGATTTAAGCAAATTCACTCTAGTGAGTGATTTGAATGGCACAAAGTCAAAGCTCTGGAACCCCTCCAGTAAGCCCATCCTGGCGTGGCTCGCGAATTATTCGCGCGCACGTTTCACAAAGTATTGATATTGATTTTATCAATGTCCCTCTTCATGTAAGTGACTTAAATAGGGCTACCACTGGACAGTGCACTGGGCCACCTGCTGTTAGAAAAGTGGCATCGATTAACTTAAATATTGAATCAAATAAATGTCTTTATTTTCTATGCACTTAAGTGCGGTATTTGTTGTAGTTAGTAGTTTACAAAAGGTATTGTTGAAAAGGTATTGAAAAGGGCTAAATGTGCTAAACTCGGTTGATTCTCTTTCAAAATAACTACCTTTTATATATCAGAGACAACTCAAGTTCCTGTCTATTTGAATATGCTACAAAGTTTCATCTTTGTCTTGCACGTTTATCAATATCATTCAAATAAAACTGAACCACTTTTGGTCTCAAAGTTTCAGCTACTTCCCGAGACAAATTGCAACCAAAGTTTGGCTTCACTTCAGTTTATGTAGTCCGTGGGTACTAAACTTGTTACATAATGTAAATGCAAACTCATCGGGTCCTTTTGAACACAAATCGACCTCGGCTCACACTTCCGCATAATGCTCAACATATGAGCTGAGCACGCAACGTAGGTACTTAATCCTCATTAATATTCCCTACACACCTCACCATACGCTCGCGAACTCAACTTTGAAGAAACAAAACGTAAAACGCACTCATTTTACAACAATTTGTCACTTTGTTTTCATAATTAAATTCATTTTCTACGTTTTCTAAAGGGTGTAAAAAGACTCTTTAACGAAGCCGAAAGGCACTTGTTCTCCCAGTCATTGCGATCATTTTTTTTTTTCTAAACCATACTGGGAACCGTCTAGTTACGGAAATATTGGGAGTCAAAGTTCTAAGTTTTTTCCAATTTTTTTTTAATGTAATATTTTTACTTAAGACACCTTCACGACCCCCTTTTTTGGGATGGGAAATCATCAAATGACCCTTCTCGCTCTGGGGGGAGCGGAATAGTGTCAGACTTGTACTGACTACAACCCATCCATGTTCCTTCCTTGCCCTTTGTGTTCCAGGGCCGCGGTATCTCTTTCGAACAGTCCCGCAGCCGTACTATTCAATCCACCCATCAGCACAATATTTTAAATGCGTTACATTGAGACCTACCGTAAAGCATAATTTTAAACCCCAAAAAAAGTCGTTTTCCTGCAATAATTTTATAAGTTTTTAAATAATTTTTAAAGTTACTTAGTTTGATGTACATAATGCTTTGTTGACGGCTTCGTAAAGAGTCCGTTTACACCCTGTATAATCAGAAACTAATAGCTGGAAGCCTATGGCTTAACATTGTTGTAACAGGTTTTGATATGAAAGTTTATGATTACGCTGCAAGACATGTAATAGTTAAACACCGTGCAACAATAGATGAAAAACACGAACCAATAAATTAATATGAGACTGCGACTAAGAACCTATAAAACACCCGAAACGCTTCCAACAAAGCCTTACGCAACTTGTTGATAGGCGAACCTTGCCTCACAGTCACAACATTTTTAAGTTTGCTACGAAAACATACAAAAAGCAGTCGGGACCACATGAGCGATCAACCTAGAGCAACTAGTTGGTTAACTGGTTTCGTGGGTCGTTAGCCTCGGACACTGTGGCCGGCCACAAGGACCTGCTGCCAGCTACTGTTGCCAGGAGTACTTCTTTTCAGTTTTACCTTTTGGGAAACCAGTAAACACTTCAGGCAGCGTTGTGACTGAGACATTGCTAAATGTGAGCTTAGTTTCTAAGTTGTGAGGACCTTGACGCGCGTGGGTGTATTTCCAGTAATACTACGTTCTAATCATGTGTTAAAATTCATTGTCTTGTGTACTATGTAACAAGCTCATCGACCATTTAATACGATTCCAGAACATTCAAGTTCCTTACGTCACTTTTAGCTATTCAATTTACGAATTCATATAAGCCTCTAGCGACCCGGTGCCCTATTGACCGAGATGTCCTTAGCCCGAGTCCTATTTTTCACAACATTCCCGAAAAATATGTCTGAATACGAATAGAATTAGTAAATGTCAGACGAAACACTTTCATGTGTCCTTCAAGTCTACTCAGAAAGGCAATTTATACGTTTAGTGATGTTGCAGTACTATTACAAGTTTCCAACTTAAGGTACCTATCTACTTACAACGCCCACTTGATGCAAAGTAATTACGAATAATGTTTATTGGTGTACAAGCCCGACATCATCGGTTCATTACAGCCATTACTGCTTCACAGCTGTGAAATAAGATTTGTTTCAGTAGCCGACTCCGCCGAGTTAAGATTATTGTTAAGTAACAATATAAATAGAATAGGAGCCAGCAAAAAGTGCAGAGCGCTCAACACACATAAGAGTGAGCTCCACAGATGATAGCGAATATTAAATTAAACACCAACTGAGAAAACCCAAATTGATGTCGAAAATAAAGTTGCCAAAGCTCACTTGTATACTAAGAGTAGGTAAGCGACACCGGGTGGGTGGAGAAAGATTAGCGAAGCCACGCGGGAATATTAAAGGCAGCAGACAACAAAAGGTGGTATAAATTGCATTGTCAGCACCCCCAGGGTCCTTGCCCCAAGTCTAGACGCGGAATTAGGCGGAGTGCACCGGCGTGAACCGGAGTGAACCAGGCGCACGGTCAACAACCGGCGCGCCAGCCCTCGCTCGATACAGGGCCCCGAGCGTCCCCGACCTCACGAATCCGGTTACAATACCAAATTCTGCACTCGACATGTACTTCAATAAATCAATAGTCATGTCTATGCAAATATCTTCTCAAATGTTGCGGAATCAATTCCACTTGTGCTTCGTCTGCATCTAACCATCCACGGTAATACATAGAAAAATCCCACCGTTAGGTAAATTTTTAGTTAGAAATTGAATCGAACAGTGGATATTTTAGTGATTTGGAAACACACTTTGCAAGTACCTACTTCTTCTTTATTGTGTGGTTAGTGCCTAACCTGGCGTCAGAGTTGTTATGCCGCCCATGGGACTCTGACTTGGCTTTACATGCCGTCGAGAAATATCGCTCAGCCATGCTATTTTTCTCACGATGTTTTCCTTCACCGAAGCTAGTGATAATTATACAATACGCACATGAATTTGAAAAATCAGAGGTGCGCGTCTTGGGTTCGACCTGTTCATGTACTTAATGTGAAAAAATAAGGTTTATTTAAAAACGTACAAAAATAACAGACACGACGAAATATATTCATAATTGTGAATATCGTACACATGTAATATTTTATTGTGGTCAAAGTACGCATCATTTATCTTAAAAGGAAAATAATACCTATGTACATAAACAAAAAAAGCCCGCATGAAATAAATATTTTTTGCATAATTTACTCCGATCATTCAACTAGGATAGGTACCTACTGCTTAAAATGTTTCAAATTCAAAGCGAAGATTTCTGATTTTTATCTCTTGTCGGAAAATACATGGGAATTGGCAACATTGAATGATCAAATTCAATGATCTCCATATGCCACACTAACTTAGTGTAAACTTTTCACTTAGAAATTGAAACGAGAATTTCAGATGCTCAAATAGACATTAAAAAAAAACCCCGCCCTAAATCTTAAGTAAGTCAACTAGAAACCAGGTGGACATCCAGCTGAGGACTTAGTAACAAGAAGTAAGCTGTCACCCTCACCGCAACCAGCTACATACTCCACAAATCACTGAACGACACTAAATAACACGCACGTTACCACTGCGTACTCCATGAAATGTAAACCAATTCTTTTTTTACGTGTCTACGCATTCCGGCTATTTTTGACCGCGAACTGTTTGCTATCTACATTCACTTCCTTTTTAAATGCTTTCAAAGCAGAACAACATGGTTCAGACTTGTCACAGAAGACTTGGAAGAGAAAACCTATTTTGGTGTCATATTTTGATACCTCTAACATCGTTTGAAGAATGAGAGACTGAAGTAAGTAACAATAAATTAGATTTACGAAGCACGCCGCGGATTTGAGGTTTTACCTGAAGTCTTTATTCCGTTAAGATACGAACTGAGGCTTCTCCAATTAGAATGAAGATGAAAAAAACAACAAAAGTGAACGAAAATACCAAATACCATTTCCGCGGTGACGAAATGAAACACTACAAAACAAACACAAGAACTAAGGACCACCTAAAACGGAGTAAGGTCCCCAAAGGACCCACAAATGGTCCTTGCTATCGAACGGGCTAGACAAAGACGTCACTACCCCTGCTATTCATAAACTAGCTCGCCTATCTGTATTGTGTCTGAAAGCCTAGTTAGTGTTTTTTACATCGCACTGTATTTTTAATTGTTGACGCAAAGAATAATAATATTTTGTGAATTGAGATAAGGCGCGGGTTCGACACACTTATCGCGGTGTAGCCGTAGGTCACCGTCGCGATTCATACTCCTTGATAACTATGTAGTTTATTATGTACGAGTTTGTAGGTAATGGGCAAGTTTTGCCAATAGCATAGGTGAATAACGTAACGAACCAAGCGCGTGGGTGGGCTACTATTTGCTCGTCTAAGTCGTGTCTTTGTTATAATTTTACTCGATTTTGTTTTTACAATGGGTATAAAAAAACTAGCCAAGTGCGAGCCGGACTCCCGCACGTAGAGTTCCGTACCATTATCTAAACAACATTAAACAAAAAAATCACGTTTGTGGTATGAGGACCTCCCTTAAATATTTATTTTAACTTAATTTAATTATTTATTTCTAAAGTGTAAATACAACTAAATATTCGAATATTTCAAGCGTCTACCTGTCGCCGTTATTACTATCGAGCAAAAAAGGACAAAAAATCACATTTGTTGTATGGGAGCCTCCCTTAAATATTTATTTTATTCTGTTTTTAGAAATAAACCAAAGAAATACATCATCTGTGAAAATTTCAACTGTCTAGCTATCACGGTTCATGAGATACAGCCTGGTGACAGACAGCCAGACGGAGAGATAAACGAACTGACAGTAGAGTCTTACTAATAGGATCCCGTTTTTACCCCTTGGGTACGGAACCCTAATAACAAAGCCCAAAGGCCCAATTGTTCTCCCCGTCATTTCGATCATTTTTTTTTTATTCTATACCTATACATACCTCAAAACCTTCTAGTTACGGAGACATTGGAGGTCAAAGTTACAACTTTTTCACAAGTTATTTTTTAATCAAAGTTTTATTAGTTTAAAAGTTTTTAATGTTACTTTAAATAGGTACCGCCACGACCCCCGTACTATTCATTGTATCCATCAGCATAATGTTTTGAGTGCGTTACATAGAATCCTACCGCAAGACGTGATTATTCACCAGAAAAAAAAAAAAAAAAAATTGCGGACATTTACTTAGCGTAGTTTCTTCACCAACACAGCGATCCGCGAAGCTTAGACCATAAGAACTATTAAACTGTTAAGACGAAGTTAAAAGTAACAGGGAATAAATATAAAACGGCTGGAAAATCACCAAAATGACTTAGCTACCGCATTAGCAACTATAAGCTTCTGGGACACAATAAGAAGGACAGGGAACAAGTCTGCTTATAGTTTGGTACTTATTGCAGATAAGCAGAAGAAAAAAACAGTTACTTAGTTTGATGTACAGAATGCATGGTTGAAGGCTTCCTGATTCTTGATCTTGTTGTAGGGCGCTAAAACTTGGTACATTTAAAGTCGTGGAAGCAGTAAGTTTGAAGGGTCCGTACTCCTTGTAATATCATGTCTTGTACTTGAGAATGTTGGCTAACCAGTAATAGTTGGCGACTGTGTAAATCCAAAACGAATTGTTAGTTATCACTAAGATTTATTGGAAACAGAAGCTATTGGTGAACCTTTATTAATAAGCAAATAGTTATAATCACCCCTGCCTAACCCTTCAGGAAATATAGGTGTGATCTTATGCATGTCACTACTAGCTTATTCTTTATGGTTATTGTGATTGATCCTTTGATCAATTAAAGTGGGTTCTTCGAACTTTTATATGTTGTTATTAAATGTTGTACTTTTGATTTATTCATAACAGCAGTATGCAATAACAACTAGCTAGAGGTTGAATTATAAAATAATCTCAGTTAAAATGATTAAAAGGCAATTCAATGTTATTGAATGACTCTCTAGTCTCTTTCATCTCATGGTATGAAAGGAATTTATGATAAGACTCACTCAGGTGTATAATATTGTTATTGTGAGTCTTAATATTTATTAAATGATAAAAATTCTATCAACTTGTTTTGTTTCATTGATAATAGAATAAAAATCATGTCATCATCATCTACATTAAATTTCTGATTTTCCCATTTCTTTTTTAATAGAAGGGAATTGTTAATTAAATTATTAAATTCATGCCATGAGTGACAAAAGTAATAATTTTTAAATCAGTTAGCAATGTTTTTCTTTCACTCATTTACCCTACTTTTCAAGCCGAGTCCAATGTTTACTCGTTGTGATTGACTCGTCAAGATGAAGTTTTAAAAAACAATATCAAATCTGAATGAAAGAGAAGGGAGATTCTTTCTGGAGTCAGTAGAAATATCATGAAATATAGAAATATTTGGAAATTCTATAGATAGAATAACAATGAATCAGGGCACAGTGCATAGGTACTACTGACCATTATGAAATAATACTCCACACGCTTGTTTAATGTTTTTATAACACTGATAACCCCATGAGCCTAGACCTTGAGGTATTGTGAGACACTGACAGATGAATAAATTTACATTGCACTATGGAACAGTAGATGTGTCCAGAGATTAATGCAATATGGGAGCAACATCATCCATTTCTACAAAAATAAGATGTGACAATTATGGCAACATAATTTGAAAAACTTGAAAATTTGTTTTAATATGTAACTTTAGATCTTCGAGAGTATGAAACATATTCATTGAAGTTAATTTATTTAATGCATAAGAATAGTGGCAATCTGGTATGAGCGGACACACAAAACTTGTGCTGGGCCATTGCATAGTGCCACCATTTTACCAGCTCTCAAAGCCATTGTGAGCACACCAGCATGTTCAAGAACTGAACATTTGTGACATATAGTAACCGGCACTGGGACCTCATAGTAGATTATGACCACCTTGCCACAGAGTTTGCCTGTCCCAGCAGTGGGGACATTACAGGCTGATTGTAAATATGTGTGAATACAAGCAAACCAGGACGATTTGAGCATTGCTCCCCATTAGGCCGTATTGGTATTAGGGAATCCTAAATTAGTTTAGAAACAGTGGATGCAGTTAAGGGAGACCTTCGTCTTTCCTTAACACAAAACAGGCCTGTAATAACAAATCAGTAATGAGAAAGTGTTTCAATGAAACACTATTAGAAACATCAAGATTTTATCAGTGTAACATATGGTATTTATTATATAAGAAGGATAACAAATAACTATTTGGAGTAAAATGAGCAATGTTCTGAAATATGTATTATTGTGTACCTATCTATCTATCAATACTTAATGCAAAAGTTAGTAAATGTACATGAAGTTATATACTATTGTGTTGGGAGTGTTTAGTAAGTGGCAATCAATGAAAGTATACTTTTAAAAACATATTTTTGTCTGCCATTTTAGAGGAGGAGACCTTGTAAAATAATATATGGATTTTGCTGTCCAAGCCGACAGGAATCGACTATTACAACCTCCTATCGTAGTTTGCAATCTATTTCGATGTTCTTAGACATAGCTATCTTATAGTCCTACGTGTTGTTACAAAATATACGATCAGCTGATTTCTTTGTTTGACTACTGCAACGATAGTCACCACACTACAAGCTGTTATGACACGTCAGACGACTTCCTACTAACATTAAACTATACAAAACTCTACTCAATAACATTAGAATTACTTTAAAGTGTATTGACGAAGAGTTTTGCGAATTACTAATCCATAAACAAACCTTGAAAGTTCTTACCTTTGTAATGGACTCGAAGATTATTTTGCGACAACCCGATGTAGCTGAATTTATCCTTAGTACTCCATGATCTTGGTAATGGGGTTTCTTCTTCGTTCACATTGGGATAAAGCAATTTTAAACGATCTACAGTATCACTTTGCACTTGATTTTGGGAATCCATCGTTCCCCGTCCACTACCCATCGCAGCCATTTCTAATTTCCGTAATTTCATGTCATGTCAGTGACGTCACGAAAATGATTTTCAAAGCTTTCGAAAGATGGCAGCTCAAGTCTCACTTTAGTCTTTTGTCTCGATTTTGTAGTTTTGAATGTGTTTTCGGTTTTGTTTATGGCTGAACCGGAAAATTTTCAAATAATAAATAATTTTAGTACTAAATTTCTAATCATTTTTTTGTATTGTCGTTTTTCAGTACCTTGTTGTGACGTAAAAAACTTATGAACTTTAGGCGGAAACCAGTTAAGAAGTGGTCTAGAATAACAAGATAATCACCACCACAACAAACCACTTCAAAGATAAAAGGGAATCTGTCTGCATTAAATAGCTTTTTTTAAACGTATTTTGTAAATTATGACAAGTGTGCCAAAACACGTTAAAGTTATCGAAACTCAGATAGCAGAAAAACTCAAAAGACTTAAGAAATCCGATAGCGAACTATTAGAAGTGCAGCAGTTACACTACGATGAAGTTCTGGAGGTAAGTCTGGTCTGTAATTATCTGGATCTGTCGTAGTCGGATTAAACCATACATTTTTTTATCCTATTCTCTGAAAGGAAAAGGAAGGAAAGGGAAAGGATAAAATCAGGGTCAGGATAAAGCATTCTAAGAAATAATTTGTTATAAAAGTGAAGCTGAAAAATAAGTGTAGATAACCGTTCTTTTATTTATTTTTTCAGATTTATCAGGAAGCTTATAAAAGCTTAATTGATAGAACTATAACATATTCAGGAATCCTCAGTGACATAAAACAAGCTTACGATAATGCAATACAAATACGAGATAAACGAGTTAGTCAATTTATTACACAAGATGTAAGTACAGCATTTTATTGCGTTATGTATCCATTTTTCCGATGAGTTTGTGCGTTATTCTCCCAAATGAAACCGAGCTCTAGTTAACACTCAAATTATTACAATACTTCTTTGAATATTTTTAATCCAAAATACTGTGTTCTAAGCACGGTTTTTTTTTAATCCTGACAGTTCCTTACTGACAATGCTGACATTGACAATGTTAACTTAACTCCAATAGTAACTCTTTCTATAATAATATGTCTATGACCTAGATCCCAACAATTTACAAACAAATTCCCTCGTAGTAACTTATTTTTACAAAATTAAATACTTAGTGACAGTCGTGGCAGACCTCTCCCATAATCGATACTGTGCCGACGTCAGCATATGTGAATATATGGCTGTGTACTTATTTCCATATCAGTAGTTTTCTTTACTAGTGCCCAATGACAGCAACCGGCGACGTAGCGCCGGCCGTGTTCGTTCTGGACGGTGGCTTTTCAACGCAGCTGTCATGCCATGTGGGCACCTCTGCGGATGGAGACCCGCTGTGGAGCGCGCGGTTCCTACAGACACACCCCGAGGATGTTGTCAACACACATCTGGATTTCTTGCGGGCCGGCTCCGACGTTATCATGACGAATACTTACCAAGCGTCAGTCGGGGGCTTCGTTAAACATCTTGGCCTTACTCCTGAGAGTGGATACGCTCTTATTAAACATGCAGTGGAACTAGCCAAGCGCGCCCGTGACACATACTTAGAAGAATGTCGTGAAACAGGACATCACACTCTGACTCCTCTGATCGCTGGCTCCATAGGCCCGTACGGTGCGCACCTGCATGACGGCTCTGAGTACAGCGGCAGCTACGCGGACGTGACAGCTGTTGACACCATGAGAGAATGGCACATGCCCAGGATCAGGGCCCTGGTCGAAGCTGGAGTTGACTTCTTAGCCTTTGAGACAATACCGTGTTTGAAGGAAGCTGAAATGCTTGTAAAGATACTTAAAGAGTTTCCTAAAATGAAGGGCTGGTTGAGTTTCAACTGCAAAGATGAGCATTCATTAGCACATGGAGAAGACTTCAAGACAGCTGCAAAGAAGTGCTGGGACTTGAACTCCAACCAGCTAGTAGCTATTGGTGTGAACTGCTGCTCACCTAAGATTGTTGCCAAGTTATTTGAGGGCATCAATGATGATAGGCCACAGTCTCCTATTCCATTCATCACCTACCCTAACTCTGGAGAGAAGTATAACCCTCAGATAGGTTGGATTGACCGGCACAAGTGTGAGGCCCTGGCTAACTTTGTGCCTGAGTGGCTGGATGTTGGAGTGAGGTACGTGGGAGGGTGCTGCAGGACATATGGAGCTGACATCTCCCTCATCAAGAACCAAGTCCAGATCTGGTTAGATAGGCAATCTAAGACAAATTAGCTCTCATGTACTATCCAAGCTACATTGTAAAATTGTAGTATTAGAAGTATGTTGGGGGTTTTACTCATTTTATGTGAATAATATGTTGAAATAATGACTTGCAATTTTAGAAACTGGTGTTACATGATGATCTTTGCTTCTATTTTAATACTGTTTACATAATAGAACCCTTATCAAGTTCTAATGATCTGCTATTGAGAAGCAGTACTTAAGTCTGATGAAATAGAGTTTAATTTATTATTGTTAAAAGTAAATATCGTGTTATATTTTTTGTCTTATTGGTTTATGATTACATAATGTTTAGAAAATTACATGCAATCTAAAGTCTGCTTAAATAATTGACCTCTTTTTTCTCTAAGAAAAAAATAGGCTAATGTTATTTGTAAGGAATGTAGAGACTTGAAAAAAGACTGAACTAAATTTACAGAGAGTATTTGGTATATCTGTAAGAAAAAATCAGAGGGATGACAAAATCAAAAAGTTGTTAAAAGGCAATGAAGATTTAAGAGAACAAAACTTGAAACTGACTTTCGAGATTAACAAACTGAAGAAAGAAATGGGGAAGGTGGGTACTGTAGGCAGACAGACAACTTATTTGCCTTAATCTTTGTTAGTAATTGTTTCCTGTCTGTGTAATGTTACTGTTATACTTAACTTATATATTTAATTTTATACCTATGTTTATGTTAACCTTATCTTTCTGCTGAATTATGACGTCGGAGATGACACCCAGCGACATAGTATTATGAAGTTTCTACTGCTCTCTCTAATGCAGTTTGCACACTACTGGTTACCGAATAGCTTGCAGATTGGTTTGTTGTGATACCAGGTCGGCGCTGCAGAGGCGTACATATGCGTTAGGCACAATATGTAAAGAAAACACATTCAACTATCGCTTAAATGTGGCGTCAGTATACTCTTCTTATTGTTATATAAATATATATAGTTTTTATTTACCTTATTTTGTGTTTTACTTGTTGTCTACTTACTTTATTAAACTCTTTTAATACTCACCCTAGCACAGTGTATCTACTGCTGCAACGACAACTGCTCGGTCGCTATCGTGCCCATTTAGCATTCTAGCTATCGTTTTCCACTAAACTCTAAGATTGCCAAATCATGTCTTTGAGGTAGACCTGTCTACAGCCGCGAATTTAAATGATTCTGTAATCATGTTTGTCTCACATAAAATATGTAACCATGCCATGGCGTCAGTTAGACAACTTGCGCGATGATTCCAGTATGTGAACTTCATCTTGCCCTTATCATATTCTACTTGGCGACCGGGCAACATTCTCCCCTACCAACCGTAGGTACCCATAATTAATACCGGCTTTCCTATCCTATTTCGTCCATCAACATACCTATGTCTAATAGTATAACCCCGTTGCCAGCTCAACGACGACAAGTTCTCCGACTACCTGACTCTGATGCGCGAGCGTGACGCGCGCTACACGCTGTATTTTGAGAATCTAGGGCTGCAGATGAAGCTCAAGGAGCTAGACGGTAGCTCGTACCCTGTGGATGACGCCTACGGCGACCCCGTCGTACTGAGGATTGCGCTTGACAGATGCAGGTATTTAAAGATTGTTTGATACCTGGACGAAGCATAGCGATTTGTAGTATGTTAGGACCGCCACGAGAAAAAGATGTGAGTTTTAGTTTATATATTGTAACGTTGTAAGTGGTGGCTAATACACTAGAATCGTAGTTGCAAACAGAAAAATAGATAGTTATTAACTAATTACGCTTATAGCTGATGAAGGTACTTTTAACTGGCAATAGTGGAATCGGTATTAAAATACCGTCGCAAAACTCGCGCATGGGACTGGTTGTGGGTAAATGATTGCCCTCTCCATACCGCACGCACACCTAACGTTTGCGGATTACCAACGTCTAGAGGAACAGAAGGAATGTCTCAACTGGAGGTGACTTCGCACTATACAACGGCAGAGTGATCGCGTATGCACAATATTTAATTGTACCTCTGCCAACCTCCTTATCGTTAATACCTTGAAGACATTTACTTATAAGTTGTACAAAGAATTAAATTGAGTGTAACCCCGATTGGGGTTCTTCCAACCAATAATTAGCTGCCGCTGCAGGGATTGTGGCTGGACAACCCTGCTTGCTACGCGCCACCCTCGAACTAGAAGACCGCCCTACATACCTACCACCAGTCTCCTGCGTACTGGGAACTTCAGGATAGTGGTTTTCTTGCGGTCTAGAATTCAACACCAGCTCGATGTCGAGAACTCACGCCAGTCCTCTACCGGGTGATTCTGAAATTCTTCGCATAATTATTTTTGAAGTGAAAACTTCTTTACCATCGTTGTGATTTAACGTGGGAGAAATTGAGATAGGAAGCATTATACAGTGTTTATCTTGAAGCGAACATTTTTGAAGGTTTCACTACTATAGTACCACGTGTGAATTGCACAGGTTTTTTTCAATGATTATGTTTTTTATATACAGTTCCCCTCAGGGATTCATTTACCGGCTGAGCCTTAACCGTTACAGTAGGTGTGCCAGGAGGAAAAGGAATTAGGCAGGGTGTAACAACTCCTCGTGCTTCTCCAACTACCCTACTAACTATTCTACTATTCTTAAAGTGCGGAATTTGATGGCTCTGGATGTGTTTAAGTCCTCCCGCATGACCGAATAGAGTGCGGGAGGTAGCTTAGAGACTCGAACACGGTTTTTTTTTTCTATCTTTTTAATTTGGATGATTAGAAAGATTGAAGCACAAATTCATGCAATCAATTAATGTTTATGTTGTAGGGAGCAGCTATCCATAACCCAGACGGAGCTGAAGAAGATGACGGACGAGTACGCGGATACCGTGCCGCGGCGGGAGTACGACACCTTGGAGGCCAAGTACTATCACCTGTCCAAGGCACTGGACAAGCTAGAGGAAGAATACAAGGTGCTGCGGGATAATAATAAAAGGCTTTTGGGTAAGTTATACCTTCTTGACTGCTTGTTGGTCTAGTGACCTGAAGCGCGACTGCTGAGCCAGGGTTCCCGGGTTTGATCCACAGATCTGGCAAGGTAAGGTGCTATTAGGTTCTTATCAGCAGTATTTTTTGGGTGCCAACACGTTGCCTTTCCTACAACATACCTCTCCTTTACCTCTTCCTCGAGAGTAGGATAGGGACCTTTCGGGGAAGGCGCCATGTTGTTTCCCCCAAATTATCAAAACTACTCTATATTTGAGTCAGTAATGGAAGATGCTTTAGCGAAACTTGCAACTGGCAATAAATCGCTGGTTATCTGTGGTGACTTTAATGTTAATATTTTAGATGAAAATTCAAATAGCAGTAGGTTATTACATCTCTTTAAATCATTTAATTTGTTAAACGTGTTTTCGGAACCAACCCGAATTACCACAAATACTGCTACATGTATTGATAATGTTTTTTGTTGCTGCGACTACTTGGATAAATCCATTGTAAATTACCTTCCTTCTGATCATAGCGGTCAAACCGTTGTTTTCGAGTCCTACACACCATTAAAAAAAATCCAGATAAAGTCTAGACAAATAACACCTAGTAATTTGAATAAATTTAATAATAACTTAGTTAGTAATTTAGGTATCCCGGGCCATATTATTGAAAATGTAAATCAATTTTATGAGGAATTCTTTTCAGTAGTTTACACCGAGTTCAATAATACATTAAAAATGAAAACTAAATCTATTTGCCCTAAGTTTTTCTTCAGTGACTGGGCAACTAAGGGTATTAGGAAAAGTAGGGAGCGATTGTTTGAGCTGTACGGCCTTAAGCCTTACATGAACTCGGAAACTTTTAATAAATATGTTGCAACTTATTCAAAAATTTTTAAAAACACTTGTAAGGTAGCTAAAGCCTTATTCATTAGCAACAAAATTAAATCCGCCGATAATAAAATTAAGACGGTTTGGAAAATTATCAATAGTGAAACTAATAGAAATAAAAAATATAATAATGATATTACACTAGAGACAACAAGTGGTCTTCTAACCTCTGAAGACGAAGTTGCTCAAGAATTTGTAGATTTCTTTACTAGTATCCCACTTAAAACTACTGAAACCTTAAATTCCTCACCCTTGCATTCTATTGATTTATTAAGAGCTAACGTTTCAGCCTGTCCGGTTGAGTTTCAATTTAAGCATATAAAGCCCATAGCAGTCATTAAAGCTTTTAAGGAAATCAAAATAAAATTAACTGAAGATCTATGGGGAATGTCGATTAAAGTTTGTCAAGCTATTATTGAGACTATAGCACCGTATTTAGCATTAATATTTAACTTGTGTGTGGACCAAGGAGTCTTCCCGGACCTTATGAAATACAGCAAGGTAATACCACTTTTCAAATCCGGGGACAGTAAAGACACCAATAACTATAGACCCGTATCCGTGTTGCCGGTTTTTAGCAAGGTGTTTGAAAAGGTAATGCTTAATCAAATGCTCAACCACTTTAACACCAATAAAATTTTACATGAGAAACAGTATGGTTTCACCAAAGGACGTTGCACGACTGACGCCGGTGTAACTTTATTAAAACACATATTTACTGCGTAGGAAGAGGCACAAGATGCCATAGGAATCTTCTGTGACCTCTCGAAAGCATTTGATTGCGTAAACCACGAAACCCTACTCTTAAAACTTGCACATTACGGTTTAGGTAAACTTGCGCTCAGTTTAGTGAAATCATATTTGAACGATAGACATCAGCAAGTACAAATAAATGGTGTCAATTCAATGGGTTTAAAAGTAAGTATGGGTGTACCGCAAGGTTCGATATTAGGTCCTTTCCTCTTTTTAGTCTATATAAATGATCTCCCCCATTTATTTAAAAACCAACCACAGATGGTGTTGTTTGCTGACGATACCTCTTTAATATTTAAGATAAACAGACGTGCTACAAATCTTGACGACGTAAATAACGCTCTACTACAGGTTCATAATTGGTTCACCGCGAATAATTTAGTATTAAATGGGAAAAAAACGAAGTGCATCAGATTTGCTCTACCGAATGTCAAAAGTAGTAATAGTGACATAGTATTGAATCAAGAGAAACTAGAATTCGTCGGAAAAACTGTTTTCCTGGGGATCACGCTCGACTCAAGCCTACAATGGGGTCCGCATATAACATCTCTTGCAGGACGGCTGAGTTCAGCAGCATATGCTGTTAGAAAAATCCGTCAATTTACTGATGTAGATACCGCGAGGCTGGTCTATTTTAGTTATTTTCATAGTATTATGTCTTACGGTATTTTACTATGGGGACGGGCTGCAGACATCGAATCTATATTTATTCTGCAGAAAAGAGCTATCAGAGCCTTATATGATCTACGTAGGCGTGACTCTCTAAGAGAACTGTTTAAGGAAATTAACATGTACCTTGTCAATACATCTATGAAAACATCATGTACGTTAGGAAAAATCTGCATTTATTTAGTAAAAGAGGTGACAGGCACCACTATAGTACTAGAAACAGGGACGAACTAGTACAGCCAGGTTTTAGGTTAGCTAAAGTAGACTCATCTTTCATGGGGTACTGTTTAAAATGTTACAATAAAATACCTCCCCACATTCTACAACTAAACGAGACGAAATTTAAATCTTGTATAAAACGCACACTATGTAGGCAAGCATATTATAAATTGGGGGATTACATTGATGATAAAAATGCTTGGCTCACTGCTGGTCCTGCTCCACAAGCATAGGGGCAAACTAATTTATTACCATGTGAAGTTATTGTGGAAGCTGCAGAAGATTGTAATAATATCTTTGCATTGTATAAATTCAATCTCTTAGTATTATATAATTGCATAGCACATGTGTGAGTACTATGTACTGTAACGCTACCATTTACATTTAGTTATCTTTCATTGACTTGAATTTGCCCTGGTGGCTGAGAGAATGTCATGCTCACTCAAATCTCTCGCTGATGGTGGCGGGTGTGTCGGGTCATTTAGTTCCCTTCAATATGGTTGAGCTGAATGGGTCTGATCCATGCGTCATGTTCGTGAACGGGCGCTGTCAGTTGGGACTGGTCATCTCTAGGCTGCCATGGTTTATTTTAACTACTTACTTTGTTTTTAAATTGTTGATATAATGTTTTACTCTGGACGCTCTTAACGTGCACGTATTTCTACATCGTTCTCACATATGTTTAATCTCAACATGAATGATGTAACCAAGATTTTGTACAATATTTTGATTGAAAAGAGTGTCCATGGAGTTTCTTGCCCATTCTTCTCCATAGAGACGCGTTGGAATGGGCAACTACAGTACTTTCACAAGTTATTATACCTTGTGTCTGTGACTGTAGCTTAGCCTTATTTGTTTTTCTGACATTCAAAAGTGCCTGTAATGGTCTAATTGAAATAAATGCTTTTGAGTTTGAGTTTGAGTTTGAGTTGACCATTCATTGTTCGCATACAATCGCTCATTTATACTTACAGCATCAAAGACGTCTATCGAGGAGGAGTTGTTCGAGACGAAGGAGCGCTGCAGTGAGCTGGAGCGCGCGGGCACGCCGCGCCCGCAGTGGGACCTGTGTGCCGACTTCATTGGCGGAGGACGGGATAGGTAATATGCTAGCACCAGTAAGAATTTATTAAAATCTAAGACTAAACTAAACTGAAGTTCAGGCTTATGTATGAGTTTCTCTAACTAATTTAATGTAACCCTGTATAAGGTAACTGGTAGATAATGCCTTCATTAAGTCCAGATAGAACATTGCACACACAGCGCCTTAGGGTTTATTGTAATATTGAATACATAAATGTTTAATGTATGCACCCTTCCCCCGCGTCCCTGTCATCCTCTCCTTGCACTGGACAGGGATTACACATTCCTACCGATAGGCTTCATTCATGAGTGATAACTCATGAATGAAAGCTAGGATTTGGGAACAACTGAGATCAAAATTCGTTTTTTTTCCAGATGGTGGCAGCTGGCGAGCGGTTTATCTTCGCGAGATATCCTAAGGGTGCTACTGAAGGAACTCGGTCCAGCTGCCGAAAGCGATAATCTGGAACATTTTGATGGACTTGTAAGCTGTTACTCACTTGTTGTCTTATATAAAAATACCGCTTTTTTATGTTAAGAAATTATGACTGTTTTCTGATATGCCCCTTTTTCCTAGGGCATGGACCCCGCGATACCTCCGTACTTGCGCTACGAAGGCAAGGTGCGCAACCTGCGCCTGTCGCGGCGGGAGATCAGCGTCATCATCACCGACATCTGGCTCGGCAAGATGAACAGCCCGGATGTCTCCATGCAGGACTATGTCACACAGTACTTTGAAGATAGGTACCTACTGCTTGTCGTGATCTTTACATACGCAACGGATTTTAATGCAGTTTTCAGCAATAGATAGAGTGATTCAAGAGGAAGGTTTATATGTTAGGTACATATATAACTTTTGCCCGCGGCTTCGCTCGCGTTAGTACTCTGCTTGTAATGATTTGAAAATGCAATCATGATTTGAAAGACACGTGGCGCCATCTATGAGTATGATAACGTAATTGTTGTTTTCCTCGGGAACAGTACTTTTTCACGGAATGAAAGGTACCCTATGTCCGTCTCTGTACACCTGACAACGTATATGCAAAATTTCAGGATGATCGGTTAAGTGGTTTATGCGTGCAAAGGTAGAAAACAAACAAACAACCTTACTTTCGCTGCCTAGCCTAGCCTTTTCCCCAACTATGTTGGGGCGGCTTCCAATCTAACTGGATGCAGCTGAATACCAGTATTTTACATGGAGCGACTACCTATCTGACCTCCACCACCCAGTTATACTGGGTAATACGATACCCCTTGGTAAGACTGGTTGTCAGACTTTTTTGGGCCACTAACGACTGTCAAATATCATATCTTCAAATGACAGCCGGGTTCAACGGCTTAACGCTTATACGCAGCTTATTTATGATATTTATTATATAAATAATATAATAATATTAGTAAAGATTACATTGCACCCTTGCGAAGCCGGGGCGTGTCCCTAGTGAGTTATTATGTTAACAACATCCTTCTGTTGCTTTCATTTAAACTTTTGTTATCTAGATCAGTATGCAGCTCTTTATTTCTTTGCATCACAGGTGCAAACCCATTCAAGTTTCAACACAACAGCCCCTACAGTTTGGCCGCTGAGAGAATGCGTTTCTGACATCTGTCAGTCGGTCATGATTAGTGCTGGGCAATAACCCAACGACATCGACCGACCCGCAACAAGAATAACAATAGCTTTAATACTTGTTTGTCTGGTTTCTAATTTCTGAATTTAACTAGCGTAAAGAATATAAAAAAAATGCAATAGTAATATTCTGAAATCACTATCACTACATAGTATAAAACAAAGTCGCTTCCCACTGTCTGTCCCTATGTATGTTTAGATCTTTAAGACTTCGCAACGGATTTTGATGCGGGTTTTTTTACTGGATATAGTGATTCAAGAGGAAGGTTTATATGTATATAATATGCAGAATATAGTAGAGAAACACTGATAATTTTAGAGGTTTCTAATGTGATGTCGTAAATAAACACATTTTTTTGCGCTTACATTGCAAACGCTGGCTGAATCCTCGTAGGAAGCGGGCTGCTTAGTTTTCGAGCTCACTACTCTCGCACGCAAGTTTCTTAATCTGGTCAGAAACTTTTATGCGTAATTATGTCGACAATATTACCTGTATGAATGGTAAAAATAAAATCTATACAAATCCGAGAAGGATCGTTAAGTTTTTCAAGCTTTTTTCGCTCGCTCTTGCATTCTAGAGTCCAATTTACTTATTCATTCTGATACTGTTATGCATAAGTCGGCAAAGTAAGGCGCGTGCCAAAGAATTTCGAGCTCGCTTCGCTCGCTCACCTCGGCAATTTAATTTTAATAACGCCTATTTAAATGGTATAAATAAAGTACAAAGCGGATCGCTGCGCCCGCTCCTGAATTCTGAAGTCTGTATATAACATATCAGAGGCGGGTGCAAAAACATTCGAACACGCTGCACTTGCTCTTGCGGTATTTTTATTTTAGCTTCTTCTTGTGAAATTCATCATTAAACTACTACCACTCCACGAAGATTTTTTGCCTTTTTTTTTTTCAAGGTCACTTTGCCGATTTTAGGACCGTGCCCACAACCTATTTCGAGGGCTGGATGCGCGCCTGGGTCTCGTAGAATAGAGAGCAGCGATGGCCCCGATTTACGAACAGTAAGTCGTGGGTTCGAACCCAGGCAGGCGCATTACTTTATGTAATTTATTTCATCACCACTGCTCTCAAAAATAATGAAGGGTTACATCGTGAGGAAACCGTCAAGTCTTAGAACCAAAAATTCGAAGACATAATAATATGGCGTCTAGCAACCCGCACTGGGCCCGCGTGGTGGATTATAGTCCGTTCCCTTTCATAGAGAGGTGGCCTGTGTCCCAGCAGTGAGAACATTCTAGGCTGATTGTGCTATTCGTAGATACGGTCAGCCGTCAGTCCGCGCCGAGTGGGCGTACAACCTGTGCGCGGGCGCCGAGCAGATGCTGGACGAGCCGCAGGTAAAGCTGTTCTGGGGAGTCCTGCACGGCCACCTCAGCGAGCACATCTACTGGGGCCATCGGCGGCACTGGCAGGCGCTGCGGGACAACTTGTACAAGCACAGCAAGGACCAGGAGGTACAGTACTGTACACACATGTGCTGCACATCTACTGGGGCCAGAGGTAACACACCCACAGTTGGGCAGTTATGTTTTAAGTCACATGTAATAGCGGGCGAGCCTATTGTCATCAATCGAGAAATTCCTATCGGAAAAACCGAATAATCGAACCTAAAACGTCGTGCTGAGTAGTAGCGATTGCGACCATCGAAGCAGCCATTAGCTTTGTGTGTTCCACTGACCAACCCTACTTGCCGTTATTTTTCTTTCACAGACAATAACAATCGAAGAATTCGAGAAGATATCAAAAGCGACGTTTCCACTAAAGAGTGAAGTGGACATCAAGAACTTGATGGACGTGGTGCGCAAGCAACTCAAACTGAAGATCAATAGCAACGATATCAACCTCGATAAACTGTTTCAAGAGGTACTAATAAGATACTCCTATTAATAACTAACCAACCTGCCAGACGTTGTCCGTATATGTCGACAACAGCTAAGAACCACGGTGACCACATAAGTACAATAAAACATCAAAATCGGTCAAGCCATTTAGACGGAGAAGAATTTCAAACACATAATTTTTTCTAACTACCCAGAATGAAGAAGGCTTCGACCGCGTGGATTTCGCGCGCGAGTTGTTCCGACAGCGGCAGCTGGCGCAGGACAAGTACATCCGGGAGGTGGTCGCCGAGCTCGGCGGGAAGCACGCCGCTAACAAGACGGTCACCATCGAGAACGTGAAGCGGGCGTTCGCTATTGTCGACCCGGCCATAGGTAGTATGATGATATAAGGTATTCATTAGTTAGTGTTTTAAAACTAAACAGGAAGTGTTGCTTCGAAAAATTGTATTTAACATTATATGATGTTTCTAGATCATATCCGCATGGAACGTTACATCCGTTGGGCGTTTTCTGAATCAACAACTGAACTGAACAGTATTCCTCCAATACCACTTAAGATTCTAACTACTAGGCTTGCCGCAGGAGACATAGAACGTGTTGGACCCAGATATCGGGGCGCATATCGTAGGACGACCTACAAATAATCGAATATTAATAACAAGAATGGAATGTATATGCAGATGTTGATTGGCAGGAACTTCCATGCGTGTAAGCGTTAACATATCAATGGTCCATTATCAATTTTGGTTTTGAGTACTTTATCATTGTATTTCTAACGTTTTATCAGTATAAGTTAATGTTTTATTTATTTATTAACAATGGAATAAATATTGAATCAGATCAACGTAGAACCGTATTTTTGTGTTTGATTTACTTTATCCAAAATTACTGAAAAGTTGGAAACACAGTTTTGCTCTAATTTTCAAAAACCTATTCTTAGGTGCTTGATTATCCGCGTATCCGAACGTTCGTTGGCTTGGCGTAGCTGTCAACGTCAAACACGCATGATTGTCATGTCCATTTAGACATAACCTCAAAATATAAAGAAAAATGTTTGTTTACAACATTGCCTGAAAGTAATATACCTCTTAAAACAATAATATTTACTGTAAGTGGACATAAAAATGGCTGATATCGTTGATAATGAAGAAGTTGATAGAGATACTGTGGATCCTGAAGTTCTAGAACAACAGTTCCAAAAGAAATACAAGTTATTAACAGAAAGTGCGGTATCACTTAAAAAATCTTACATTAATAAATTGCACGCTACAAAGTGAGTATATTGGTCATGGTATTTATATTCCTAAACGTAATGGAAGACCAAAAATTAAATACCTCTTAATCTAGAGAGCTCTATTATCCAACACTGTTTTAAGCTTTCACGGTTTACAACTGAACTTATATTGTCACTTACGGGATATCTTCCGTGATGGTTATTTATTTTGATGACTGGATGGAAATAACTTGTTAGGAGCAGACAAATCTATCTACCCTCTATCTTTGTCTTTTGGTACGCGCACTACTGGAACTCGATACTAAGTCACGGCAAAACACACTCACAGTATCACACGGTTTTGTGGAGTCCATCACAATGCCGGCTGCTACTTTTGAGCATACTCAAATCTGGATTCCACATATTTGACAATTTGAAGCCATCCTCTCGATTGAAATTTTTATGTTTCTTTATTTCAATTGCTTCTCTTGTCAGCCTTGGTAAGTAATGTTTGTCCATCAACAAAGTATGTGGCTTGTGGAATTCGATCCAGTGATTGGGCCCTGACTGCAGTAGGTGTTCAGCTATAGCAGATTTTGGCTCATCATTGTTTTTCACAGCCTTTATGTGCTCTTTGATGCGGCATGAGACAGTCATTTGACAGAACTGCCACAACTAAAAAAAATCAAAATCAAAGCATTTATTTCAAGTAGGCCAGTTACAGGCACTTTTGAATTGTCAACAAGATAAAAATGTAATGAAGCTACAGTCCCAGTCACAAGGCATAAAAACTGTGAAAGTACTGTAGTTGCCCATTCCCTAGCGTAGATCTCTATGGAGAAGAACGGGCAAGAAACTCCATGGACACTCTTTTAAATCAGTATATTTTTACAAAAACCTTGGTTACATCATTCATGTTGAGATGGTACATTATGTGAGAACGATGTAGCAAGATGTGCAGTGTGCACGTTAAAAGTGTCCATAGTAAAAACAAAAAAAAAATAAACCAAAAATAAAATAATTAATTCAAATAAGCCGTGGCTACCAAGAGATGACCAGTCACAAGACTGACAGTGCCCGTTCACGAACATGACGCATGTATCAGCACCATTCAACTCAACCATTTTGAAGGGAACTAAATGATCCGACACACGCGCCACCATCAGCGAGTCCTTTGAGTGAGCATGACATACAAGTCAAGAAAAGTGTAGGTTACCAGTGAATAGCTATCTAGTACATAGTACTCACACAATATGGGCTATGCGGCTATATAATACTAGAGAGATTGAATTTATACAATGCAAAGATAGTTGTACAATCTTCAGCAGCTCCAACAATACAGTTTAATGCTACCCATTTATGCGCCCCTGTCCTTGTGGAGCAGGACCGGCATTGTGCCAAGCATTTTTATCGGCGATAATATAATCGTCCAACTTGTAATATGCTTGCTTACATAGTGTGCGTTTAATGCATGTTTTAAATTTCGTCTCATTCAGTTCAAGAATACTTTGTGGAATTTTATTGTAGCATCTCAAACAGTACCCCATGAAAGATGAGTCTACTTTAGCGAGTCCTGAAGCCTGGCTGAACTAATTGGTCCCTATTTCTAGTACTGTAATTATGTCTGGCACCTCTTTTATTAAAAAGATGTAGATTTTTTCTTACGTACATTGTTTTCGTAGATGTATTGACAATGTACCGTCATGATGTTAATTTCCTTAAACAGTTCCTTTAGAGAATCGCGCCTACGAACATTATATATGGCTCTGATGGCTCTTTTTTGCAGAATAAATATAGACTCAATGTCTGCAGCCCGTCCCCATAACAAAATTCCATAAGACATTATGCTATGAAAGTAACTACAATAGACCAGTCTAGCGGCGTATGCTGCTGAACTTAGCCGCCCGGCAAGAGTACTTAAATGAGAACCCCATTGTAGCCTCGAATCAAGCGTAATCCCCAGGAAAACCGTTTTATCTACGAATTAGTTTCTCTTTACTCAAAACTATATCACAATCGCTAAGTTTAACATTCGGTAAAGCAAATCTTATGCATTCCGTTTTTTTTTTTCATTTAATACTAAATTGTTTGCTGTGAACCAATTATGGACTTGAATTAGGGCATTATTCACGTCATCTAGATTTTGGGCCCTTCTATTTATCTTAAAAATTAGAGAAATATCATCAACAAATAGCAATATTTTGAGGCGGGTTTTTCAATAAGTAAGGCAGATCATTAATATATACTAGAAAGAGGAAAGGACCCAATATTGAGCCTTGCGGAACCCCCATTTTTACTTTTAAACCCTGTGAATTAACACCATTTATTTGAACATGTTGCTGTCTATCACTCAAATAAGATTTTACCAAACTAAGTGCAAGTTTACATAGTCCATAATGCTCAAGTTTCAAAAGTAATGTGTCGTGATTTACGCAATCGAATGCTTTGGAGAGGTCACAAAATATTCCAATAGCGTCTTGTGAGTCTTCCCACGCAGTAAATATGTTCTTTAATAAGGTTACACCGGCGTCGGTTGTACAACGTCCCTTGGTGAAACCATACTGTATCGTGTAAGATTCTGTTGGTGTTAAAATGATTGAGCAAACGTAAAAATTTCAATTGAGAGGATGCCTTAAAATTGTTATATCCAGTTTTGAGTATACTCAAAAGTAGCAGCCGGCATCGTGATAAGGACTTCACAAAACCGATACTGTGAGTGTGTTTTGCCGTGACTTCGAGTCGAGTTCCAGTAGCGCACATAGCAAAAGAAGAAAGAGGGTAGATAGATTTGTCTGCTCATAACAAGAGATTTCCATCCACCCGCATTCTCCAGTCAACCCGCGATCGTGGCGCTTTCAACAACGTCGAAATATCGGGAGCTCAAAATAAATAACCTTCACAGAAGATATCCCATAAGTGACAATATAAGTTAAGTTCTATTATATTTTTTTTATTGCCTGTAATGTCCCGAGTGTCAGGCAACAAAGGCCACTTCTCATACAGACGAGATGGGATGGGCTAAATCTATTTTATTATAAAAAAAAATCATTCGCTGAAAACAATAAGTTCTAATTTCATTTTAACTAAAACCGGCAGATCTTTAAAACTAGCAGTAAGTCTATCAGACAATGGCATAGAAGTATATCAGTTAAACAACACATCCTTGAACAAAGTGTGTCGGCTCAGCGGCCATCAGAAGGCTCTCACGGAGGTGGTATGTGACCCCAAGGAAGACCACCTTGTGTACTCGGCTGGGCAGGATGGGCTTGTCAAACTGTGGGACACTCGGACCAGTAGGAGCTGCGTGCAGGAGTATAAAGGTGATTCACATTTCCATCGTAAAATAATAATAATTGATATTTTTAAAACATGGTATATGGTTAATATGTGGCTTTTGGTATATGGTTTTAATGTTTTCTAATTTATTCAAATAATGAATAAGTTAGTTGGAAAACATTAAAACCATAGACCCTCCGAGTGTCCAGTCCAGTTTTCCTGAGATATGTTTAAATAGAAAGTGAAAACTTGTCATATTTAAAACTTACATCTATCGCATCTATAGCATTTATTAATTTGATTTTGTTTAGCACTTACATAATTATATGTATTTTTTTAAATGAAGAAATTGCATTAGTCCACTGCTGGACAAGGAGCTTTGTTTAGCCACACTGTTATAATATATTATTTTTGTTCAGATAAAGATGAAGAGCTAGTCAGGCCATATGAGTGCATGGATATCTCCTTCAATGGAAGGATCCTGTGCGCCGGCAGCCAGCTGGTGGAGGACGACGCCTACCTGGTGTTCTGGGACACCCGCCTCACCAAGCCACTGGGAGGATACTGGAACTCACATACTGATGATATCACACAGGTAACAAATGGAATGTCTTTTCAACCAATTCAAAAAGAAGGAGGTTATCAATTTGCCTGATTATGTATCAGTGCTGACAATTATCATTATCTTCCCAAATAGTTACTACAAAATGTCAGCAGTTCTCAATGTATGTATTAGACACCTGTAGGTGTTTCAGTATTTATATACATTAAGATTAAATCACCGTCACAAACAACCCCTAGTAGCATTGGGCTGGCCATGTGTGCCATATGCCCTGTGAGTATATGAGCTGAGAGCTGTGGGCCAAAATAACTAATATGTGGCGCCCTGACCCCCTGACTCACTTCACCGTCACACAGTCGGGCGGCGCTGGGTATCGAAATTCTCTGGTTGACCTCGTCATGGATGGATGAGATGGACAAACTAACAACTAGTGACCTTAATTAGCCGTAGATCCCTTTCCCAGCCGTCTAACAGTCCAGATTTCCAGAGGCAGGCTAACAGTAATATATTATGGAACTAAGATAATGTATAAAACATTCAACAGGTGAAATTCCACAAGACAAAAACAGAGATGCTGGCAACAGGTTCCCTGGATGGCCTCCTCAACATATACAATGTGATGGAGCTGACAGAAGACGACGCGCTGACGTACTCGCTCAATGTAGAGAACTCGGTGGAGAAGCTGTCGTGGTTGGACGACAAGCAAGTGGCCTGCATCACGCAGTCCAATGACCTGCAGCTCTGGGATGCGGACAGTGGGGACATTCTCAGGAGCTTCACTAGGGATAAAGTTTCTAGGAGTATTAAGGTGGGCTGCCATTATTGTAATTTGCTTTGTAATTTTTACTTAAGAGCTAGGCAGATGGTAGACTATTTGTTCGCCGGACAGAAATGACGTGTCCTCCTACCCATTGGTTGCCGCAATGTTTTTTATATCCTAGCTGCTTATATAGCGCTTAAAATTATTAAGAACAACCCTAAGTATTTAATATTGTTATCATCAGCCTATAGCAGTCCGGGACACAGGACATTTCAAATCTCACGCCATTTAATCGAGGCTGAGGTACCCTGATTACATGACAGTTTAAAATGACATTGGTGTCGATTCCCTTGTTCACAAACTAAACTAAATTTAAGTTGAGTGCATCTTTTTTTCTATTTCATTATGAAAAGGACAGAAGATAAATATTAGTTTAGTCCTGTCAAATTAGTCAGCACCTGACGTAATTCGATGTAATTTTAGTAGTCAACTTTTTAATCACGTCTAAACTTGTGTCAGGCGCTGGTTAATTTGACAGGACTAAACTAAAATTTATCTTCTGTCCTTTTCTTAATAAAAATGGGAAGAAAAAGATGCACTGAACTTAAATTTAGTTTAGTTTGTAAACAAGGGAATCGGCACCATTATCAGTTATGCCTTTGGATAGCCTTAGTTACAAGTTTACTTCCTCAAAGAGCACACCTTATGCAATACTAGAGTACTGCTAAACAGGACACTCGTATTACTTGCAGAGAAGTAAAGCCGACGACTGTTATTTGGTGGACACATACACTTCGATAGACGACACACCCGTGCTACTGGCCGGCTCCTATGAAGGCGATGGGTAAGATCCTAATGATAAAATGGATATTGGTGCCGATTCCCTTGTTCACAAACTAAACTAAATTTAAGTTGAGTGCATCTTTATCTTTCTATTTCATTATGAAAAGGACAGAAGATAAATATTAGTTTAGTCCTGTCAAATTAGTCAGCACCTGACGTAATTTGATGTAATTTTAGTAGTCAACTTTTTAGTCACGTCTAAACTTGTGTCAGGCGCTGGTTAATGTGACAGGAACTAAAATTTATCTTCTGTCCTTTTCTTAATGAAATAGAAAGAAAAAGATGCACTGAACTTAAATTTTGTTTGGTTTGTAAACAAGGGAATCGGCACCATTATTCACATAGTGTGTAGTTCTCAATTTCAATTTCATTTATTGCATCAAATATGGTAGGTACATGAAGTTCTTATAAAATATTTAGTATCACATATTTGGCCAAAATATAGCATGCAATAGTTCAAGTTTGTACACATAAGGTTTAATTATTTGGTAACTACATTTAGTCAACTACTTACTACTTAACAATTAAATCTGTCTGTGCTTTATAGTATAAAATTTACAGGGACACTTGGAAAAACTCATCTATCGTATAAAAACACTTGTAACAACCACTTCCGCAACGCAACACAAAACTTATTGAAGGGTAGTTGAGTAATTGACCTAGGCAAAGCATTGTAAATTAAGGGAGCCATATAAAGGCAACTCCGCCGAAAAAGTTCTATTGCACGAATACACTTTTTTTTGGGCAATGAAGATCTTCGCCATTTCGGAAGAGTTTCCCCATACAACTATACCGTATCGTATTATTGAGCAGACGTATGCGTGATACACCATTAAGGCGGTGCGCAAAGATGTCTCGCAACCAGTGTAAGTGTAGGTACGAGGGCGGTTTGATAAGTCCGTGACTTTTAAGGTTAAATCAAATATTTTTTCATAATTTCTTTTTGTTTCTTAATTTAGACCTTTTTATTCATTTTTTTTTAATCGGTGCGAAAATAATAGTTTTATCGACAAAAAGGTAATTGCGGTTGGAACATTCTTGGAAAATGGATAAAACTAATTGAAAGCGCCAATTCAACACTAGGTACAATGAAACAGACGGAAGATAAACTGAAAAAATATGGGGAATCTGCTCCGTCTCATGGAATAGTACTTACGTGGTTCAATAAATTTCGTTGTGGTCATACCACCACAAATAAATTACGCAGAGAGCCCAGAAAGGGCGATTGTGGTCACCCCCGAAGATATCATCAACATAATCCATATGGTTTTGGTAGACCGGCAAGTGAAGATATGAGGTAGCTGATGAGATGCACATCTCGACTGAACGTGTTTTTCATATTTTGCACGATATTTTGGGCATAAAAAAAGCTTCCTGCAAGATGAGTGCCGCGGTTACTCAAAGTCGACCAAAGCGAAATCGCGTTACAACTTCTGAGCAATGCTTAGCTACGACACGAACCATTGCCGCACCCCCGGATTCACATTCATTCATTCAGGTCACCCCAGAGGCTCATTCCTATTCTCAAACTTGAAAAAATGGCTTGGCGAACAAAGATTTTAATCAAATACGGAAGCGATAGCTGGAACAGACGCCTGTTTTTCAGGGTTTGACAAAAACTTAATTTTGATGGATTTAAGAAGCTTGTTGGTCGAAGTCTATAGAGCTAAAAGTAGATTATTTAGAAAAATAAAACAAAAATTTTATTCTTCCCAAAGTCACGGATTTATGAAACCACCCTCGTACATATTGTAAATGAAAGTAGTATGTAAGGGTCATAGCAGGAGGCAGGTGGCATTGGAAATGAGGGTAGGCAGAAACTACAGAACACCACAAGACGTGTGTTGCCCGGGGGCCCTCAGTGAATGCAAATACTTGAACTTAGAAATTCCGTCTAGAAAACTAAAAATGCTTTAGCATGCTAAAGAAAAAGACTAATTCTACAAGATTTCCGTTTATCTTGCTAAAGCCGTAATTCCGAAGGCGGCTACAAACTGCAGGGGCAAAGTCGCCTCGTCATAGTGACAGACCGCAGCGTGCAACTCTATGAAAACGGAAACAGGCGACAATTTTTCCAGCTACGGAAGCATTATCATAAAGTTCCATCGCCTTCGGAATTGTAACATGACAATGTAACAATACTGTATTTTCAATTTCCAGGCAAGTTCTCCGCTCAGTGACGATAGCGGACAAGAAACTGCAGCCGAGCACGAACTTCGCACAGAACACGCAGACCGTGCGCTGCTGCTGGTACGACAAGGATGTAAGTACAGTCTCATTTAAACTGGGTTTAATGGTGATTTAAAAAAAAAAAACTATGCCAAGATTTCGTAAAAAAATGTAAAAGTTTATTCCCAAACCATACATTTGTCAAAGTTATGGTTAAAAAGTTATAAGGGTTTGAACGTGGCCGCGCCATTGAAACGCGGACAACCGCACATGTGTCTTAGTTTTTAAAAATAATGACTTCGTCTATAACAGTTAGCCGGCGATGTACTTTTAAATTACGCACTTTAAAAAAACAAAATCTAGATAGGCGATTAGTTCTACATTAACTCTAATTACTTATCTACTTTATACTTATAAAATTCATTACTTTAGGCTAAAAAAGATAATACCAAGAAGTAAACCTAGCGATGTTTTGTAAAGAAAAATATTATTATGATAATGTTAATGATCAAAATGACTAAAACGGAACAAATTGCGTATTATGCATATTTCGATAGAACAAATATAGATCTAATTATTTAATGTATTCGTTAAAACGCAGGGCATGGTCTATCGCTAGGTACAGACACATGAACCGCACGGCCACGGAAATCTTTAAAACTAAGCTTTGCAGAGACCCGAAATTTAAGTAAATAAAAGTTTTTTTTTCTTTGTTTAGCGCGACATATTGGTGACGACCGGCGAGTCAGGCATCATCAGCGTGTGGAGTACGAGCGAGGATGCCGCCGACGAACCTATCTCGAGGAAGATCTCGCAGTCTCTGAACAAACTCCGCGTCAACAGACACAAGCCCTACTGATATACACTCATTTTGTACAGCTGTCTAATAAATCCGTTCATTTTCAGTAAGTCCAATATAGCACTATTATTTTACCAATATCGATCGATCCGATGTAATATGCTGGCGCACAGGTTTGCACGATGTACTAAAGAAGTGAAACTTACTCTTTTCAAGGCGTTTTGCCAGTCATTCTACACGTGCAGCCAGCGGGCTAGACACACAACGTCCTTCGCGTACAGTACAGTACAACAACTCTCTTCGGGAGCTGTTGGGGCGACCGCGGTTCTGTCGCGTATCGGGCATGTTTGCTGAATTCGAAATAAATAATAAAATAACAACCGCGTTGGTGTCCTAACCAACGCGATTGTTATTTAAGGCGTCGTCACACCGACAGAGAGCGCCTTCCGGTCTTCAAACCTGACGATCGCGTATTAGTGCGACCGTTCGTTTTAGTTACGACACGGGGTTAGGCTGATCTAGACGCAAGTGACATTAAACCTACTCAACAATTCGGGAGCACTCTGATACACCCGTTTTTTTTTCGGATGGGGAATCATCAAATGACTCCTCCCGCTCTGAGTGGAGCGGAAGGGAGTGTCAGACTTGTACTGACTAAAACCCATCCATTCCTTTCTTGCCCTTTGTGTTGCAGGGCTGCGGGCTCTTTCGAATAGTCCCGCAGCCGGCAGTGCGGGCCCCTGCCTGTTTGCTGACATCTCTGAGGCGCGCGTGGCGGTCGTCATAAGACGGACGGACGGCGGGCTAGCCCATTACTCACCGTCCACAGGTCTCTGATACACCTCTTGGCTCGTTCTTGTTAGCTGTGCTATTAGAGGAGCAATAAACGGTGAATTAAAACAACACATTTCATCAATAACTTAGCACTTTAATCGAAACCAAAAATTACTACTATTTGTAAATAAAAGTAATTCTTTATATGTATAAAATTATAGCTGTAACCCGGCCCCAGGGTTACATTTAAAAATTATAATTTAGTTGATTACACATACAGTCAAGAGCTAAACTAAGGTCACGCATGCTAAATACATAAGATTTATAATAAACACAACTCTTCAAAATTGTTTAATGTATACGTATATACATTTTATAGCTGTTATTCCCAAATATAAAAAGTTGCAACAAGCAGTCCCTCCATGGGAAATATTGAGAATCAGCTGCATCTGATTAGACTGGAAGTGGGCCCCAACATGGTAGGGTACAGGCAAGCAGGCATGATGACCGACTGTGAGATAACAAGGAATAATGTGCGTATCCGATACAGTCACTCTGATGTTTCGTCTCGACCAGTTCAGTTCAGCTGCCGATTTTAAGATCTCGTATAATTCAAATCATACTAATGAACACAAGCATCGTATCTCACACTATCCAGATTAACCGCACCAAACGTCTTTAGAACCTCAAGACTTACACTAGTAATTAACATCTATAAGTCAATACTTACATCACTAACGAGTTAACGAATAAAACCCCAATTAATATAAATTTGTACTCAATTATAATCTCAAACATCTGCCTTTTGAATTTTGCTTCGTTTTAATTTAGGAAATTTCAAATTAAGATAGAAATAACTAATATAATCTTATATTTTTAAATGTGTTATTTTCAAATATTTAAAAATGTAATTTATATTATATGTATAATTTATATTTATTTATTGAATAAAGAAAATAAGAATAGAAATAATATTAATATTCTAAAAAGCGAAAAGTGGAAGAAGAATGCGATGAGTGATTTGACAGATCAATCGTAACATTCTTTATTTGTCGACCCGGAAACATCCGATAAATATATAATTATATTACAAATATACATAAAACCGTTATAGTAAAGACTATTCGAGAAATGCGATAATTCTATTTATTTTGATGTTCGATTGATCTGCAAAGAATAAGATGTGTATGTGGCATGATTGCATTGTTCTTTGGTAAACGCACAGTGTGAGTGTAAAGCGGTACAAAAGGTCGCGAGCAGGAGCGCGCGCGCCGGCTCGTCACTTCGACGACAGGAACATTATGAGCCTGCGAACGAGACACACGCTTAGACACGATCAGTATATCGCGTAGCAATACACTGCACTCTGCTCAAACTGGGACACGCGGGATTCGCTACAGTTAGAACCGGTGGCCTACAATGACGTCTTAAAGCAGTTGTCATTCCAGTGAGGGAAAGAGATGGCGCTAGACGACGTGTATAGCTCTGTCTCTTTCCCACACTGAAATTTCAACTGCTTTAAGACGTCATAGTAACCCCCCAGGCCCTAAGTTGTGACAAAGCAGAAAATATAATGATGCTAATTACAATACGCGCCACTTCGACTCATCTAGTATTTACCAAAAAAAAAAATTGTTTCTGCTACAACCTCAATATTTTGAATATTTTTTTATATATTTTGAAATGTTTTTTTATATTGTTTTATTTTTAAGGACTATTTAAAAATGTAATTTGTCAAGAAATAAATAAAGGAAAGGAGAATAACCAAAAAAGTTAGGGCTCTGGTCCAAAAAAAATCACGCCCAAAAATCGCGTCCAATTCAACAACGCGCTCAGGGCAGTATTGGGGCTGCCCCGCTACTGCAGCGCCTCAGGTATGTTCGCTGAGGCGCGCACTGACTGCTTTTATGCGACCATGCGCAAGCGGAGCGCGTCGCTGGTGCGTAGGGTGTGGCGCAGCCCCAATGCTGTCCTGGCGATGATCGCTGACCGGATGGAGTGCCCATACATACGGCACTGCTGTGATAGGCATGCTGCCGTCAGCAGGGCCGGTTAGGTGTTGCCTCTTTTTTTTATATTTTATTTTTGTTATATTATCTTGTGTATGTATATTAATTATTGTCTGTATTTGTGTGTACTCCACATATGAGTTCATGTTGCTCGAAATAAATGTATTTTATTTTATTTATTTATTTTATGTAGTAAACCTTGATGTTTTTTATCAATTTTTGGACCAATTATTTGATCATTCTCCTTTAAAAATTATTTAATTACCACCACTGAAATGATTCAGAACGACTCGTCTGATTACGGTGATGGTGTCTACGGTGCTACCTGAAGTGAATGGCCTTGTTGGAGAGCAGGCGGTTGGTGTCGTTGATGTCGGCCAGCGGCAGCGGCATGGGCGCGGCGTCCGGCGCGTCCTCGTGGAACGTGTGCGTGCACACCCGCGGCGCCACGCGCGCCTCGCCGTACGGCCCGCGCAGCACCACCCACTGCAGCGACAGCCCGCACACCGTCTTACTCTTCAGGATCAACTGCAGGGCAATCTGACCGCATTATGATGCTCGAGTATCTGTATTATACATGCATGAGTTACGTCGTGGAGGTCGCTGTACTGTGCTCAGCTGTCCGCCCGACTCCTGGAAGGCCTCAACTTTACGACGGAGCAGAATGCAGATCTTCTCTGGCGGCTAATTTATATACTCATCTAAAATTTGAGTGGCGGCCAGTGGCCAACTACTGTGCCCAAGCAGTTTGTTAAGACGTACATTAGTACGAAAGAGGAAGATTTAAAATTTGCCAGTCTGAGTGCTTGTCACAAACTCACAAGCAATGAGAAAATGACGAAAAATCGATTCAGTGAGACATGTTCGAATGTTGAAGATCTAGTGTTCACAAAACTACGATGTAGCTCTAAACTCTTGCTACAAGTTGTGCATCCGCAAGTTGCGGTCAGAGTACCGCACGAGGTGACGTTGACCAACATCACATCGACATGATCATGAAGAAAAACGTGGCCCAGGTCGTGCTCTCCGTGCTGGCGCAGGGTACCCGCCCTGCTCGTGTTGAAGTGCTGGCTTGTGACAGTCTGGTGAGAGAGGTTCATACCTGGTAGGTGATCTCCCGCTGTGAGCTCTGTGTGGGGTCGCGCTGGTTCTTGTTGACAAAGGCCTTCACCACCCACTGGTGGCCGAAAGCGGAGAACCTGGACGTCTCGTAGTACAACTTATGGAGGAACTCCTCCGTACGGTAGGGCTTCAGCTGGAGGTCTGCGACACATTCTTCGTTAGGTTGTTAGTGCGCACTGCTCTCAAGCCTCAACATTACATGCGACATAGTATGACAGGGATGAAACCTCGTTTGCATGACGACAATTTTGTCTACCCTCGCCTAACGACGCGCGACGGTAGAGAAACTGTCCCATGTAAACCAGGCTCCAGTCAGAGCCATGGCTTCTAAAAATCTATTCGATTCATAAAAGATGCTGTCAAATCTCAAGTTAACTTTGATGGTATGTTGACATCTAGTTTGGTAAACCACAATAGGTAACATGAGAGCGGACATGCCACTGATCTGAGACTTGAATAGACTTCCACGGACCGGTGACTTGATTATATGATGCTTATCACGAAGTTTGGGTATTATAAAAATATGGAAGTTAGTGCAAATGTTGCAATAGTTAATTCGGAAACAATCTTTACAATTTAATAATGTTGTTCAAACCATCATTGTTGAAAAGTAGTGAAATAATCAAGCTGAAACCTATGTTTACATAATGTACAGATGAATAAATGTGTTACTATCCTATATACTATATCCCTTTAGTGGATGATTGCGCAAGAATTGAACAAGGTCAAACAACCGCACGGGACGCATCCCTACTATACCGAGATCCTCCGTGCTTCGGTAAACGCGTAAAAGCTGTTACGCGTCTGGGCTGTCATTCGTAGGTCTGTGACAGTCGTACCGCGTAGTTAGCAAGCCCGAAATTCCCCAACCAGTCTTTCCAATAGTATCATGTAGGTATTATCCAGTACCTAAGTGGGTCGGTTGCTCATATGAAGTACTGGTGCTCAGCTGCATCCGGTTAGACACAACATAGTTGGGACAATACTAGGCAGGTGATTATGAAAAAGTTTGTTTACATTTTCATTCAAATGTTTTGAAACTTCGTGACCCGCGAACACCAACGACTTGTGATTGGAAATGTAGATCATCTAGATCAGTGCGGGCCGCGGAGACCACGACAGTGTGTGTGTGAAACATTTAATAATATTAATTTGGGAATGGTAAGGATTATGAGGGATGTAAGGGTGTTTGACACAGTGTGATATAAACTTACCATTAAAGGTAATTTTTTCGTAGGAGAGCAGTTCGAGCACCTGGTTGTATACGACGGTGGCCTCCCGGTTGCGCTTGTCGCGCTCGGCCAGCACGCTCACCACCTCGGCCGCCGACTTGTGCGGGTGCGCGCACTGCGCCTCGTGCGCGCCGCTCTCGTGCGCCGGCCCGCGCCACGGGCAGCCGATGCACGCGAAGCGGCAGCCCGTTATCCTGCGCAACACAACATTCTTCACGCGCGCCCACACGAGCCGACATGATGCCACAGGCGTTACTTGTTGAGCACCTTACATATACCGGGCGTGGGAGCTCTGAGATTAGCATAGCAGCCTAATGGTTGTCTGGGACCAAGAACTTGAGAAAATTAAGGGATAAATATAATTACCACCAAAAATTACTTTGTGACCACTACTAACATCTATAACTTAAAATATCAATTGATCACCAAATTTAGTAAATGAGCACCAAATTTGAATGAGGTGGTTGATGACAAACTAGTTTTGCCTAGGCCGACTTGGGGCACCCCGACACGGATAGATAGGTTAGAAGGCGTAGGAAGTATGGCGGGGTCGAATGAGCGAGCGAAGCGAGTGAATAGACCCCGCCATACCTTTCGTGGTTATTTTTTTATAAACCATTCAGAAATAGGAGACTAGGAGCCCCGTTCGCGGGGCTCCGTCAACCGGGCCCCCCTCGAGAGCAAGACAGTTCAATTTCTGGTGGTCATTAACTATTTTGGTTCTAATTTCACGCTAAAATGGGGATCCAATTTTGGTGATCATTTACTATTTTCGGCAAAAGTGATTTTTTGCCGTTAAATTTTACTAAATCTGGTAGGTACTTAGTTGGTTATACAAAAGGCGAAAATTATAAGCTCCACTCCATGATATGCCATCATGCGTTAGGAAGCAAAGCCACCTGAAAGGCCTGGGTTATATCTGATATGTTACACAGGACACGTATCAAGCTAAATGCAGGCGATAAGTTCGGTTCGCATTACACCAGGCGTTACCAAGCGATACAACTAGGTTAGTGATGAAGAGAGCGGCGCAGTGGAGCGGACGCACCTGCGCGGCCGGCGGCGCTTGAGCGGCGCGCTCACGCCGCCCGCCAGCACACAGTACACGCTGGACACAATGCGAACCAAACTATCGAGGTAGCGCCTGTCGCCCCCATCGACTACGATTTGCGAGAACTTGAACTTCCTGGGGGAAGAAATATGTTGCCTTGTTTAGTAGGCGTTACGCTAAGTACTGTCTATATCTACTGCTTAGTATTAACTCGCGACTGGGGCTAGGGAGCGGCTACCTTTCATAAAAAATACCTATTGTCCCATTTTCGTTTCATAATTCAAAAGTAACTTTAATTTTAAAATAATAATGCGTCGAAAGTAATTAAAAGTAATTAGTAAAAAAAACCTGTTTCAACTAAACTACTAGAACATTGTAGCGCGATTACGGCAGAAGATGGTGTGTGTAATGAAACGAAGTAGATAAGTGAGAAAGCGTGCGGCACCTGTCGTCGCACGTGTTCTCCTCGTGGTGCTGCAGCGAGTGGCGCGGGAACACGCCCGTGCAGAACTTGCACTCGGACGGCAGCTCCGACACCGTCTTCTCCACGGCGAGGTTGCGCGACGCCGACGTCTTGGAGATCTCCACGCGGCAGTTGGGGCACGTGGCGGCCTCATCGCGCAGCCGCGCGTCCGCCAGCAGGTGCGTGAAGCACGGCGCACACATCAGGTGCCCATTGCTACACTGCAATGTAACAGCTGTGTCAGTACCCAGCGGTGGCGGCTGGCACAACATGTATTTGTAAAACAGTAATTTGTTTGTGTACTTTACTAGTATCTACAATGTATGAGTATGTGAAAGGTGTAATGATAATTGTAATCAATGTTTGGAACCAATTTAAATGTTTCACTATAAGTGGATAAGATTTTAACTATTTCAGAAAAACAAAGCCTTTCTTGCATTCAATAGGTACAAGTATATCAGAAAAATTAAAATGCATGTATGTGTGTGTGCTACATGGTCTACCTCTGGCCGTGATTGCGTGTGCCACCTGTAATAAAACTACACAAAGTAAATGCTGCTGTAACAGAAAAAAAAGTTAAGTATGCGGAACAGCTGATTTTAATTTAGCCTTTATGGTTCACTTTATGGTTCACTTTTCTTTCATCTTATTCACATTAGTGTTTTCTTTTTTCCAAATTATGTTTGATCAAAAACTAATATTTTTCATAAGTTATTTACTATTACATTACATTACAAATTCAGATTTATGTTTTTTGTAAAATAAATATGATGGCTAAGAGCACTGGCAAGAATAATATTTCATAAAATTATAAAATCAAATATTCATGTGATATAATTTTTTTAAGATTTCTCACTAAAAATCAAAAAGGATGCTTTTGAATTTGGGATGGGGATTGTAATGGGGATTTCTGAATAAAGAAAGAAGTAAATCTCTCAAACATTTCTTTATTACAATGAAATGTTACAAGAGTGTATACAGCTAAGTTTACTTGCTACACTATGGACCATACACACTAGTTATCCTATACAATATCACAGACACTTAACTCCTAGGAGTACTGACACTTAACACAATTTGCTGAGATTATGTAGGTACACAATAATACATAAGTCATAGGTCACACATACATTGACTAATTGAATCATAAAATAAATGAACACAATCCATAAGACTAGGTAACAACACCCAACAGAGGGCTATCACAGGTGTTAGCTGTGCCAACTTTACAATGACAACCAAATGATTTAATACAATACATTGACACCATACAATCTACTACTCTCAAAATGGTGAGTGATAAAGCGACGTCGTGTAGGCGTCGCCACGACGCGAATGTATGCTGGGAGCTGAAGGCTCAGCTGCTTACGTAACAAGAAAAAGATTGGTAAAACAGCTGATGCGAACATCGGCGATATCAGCTGTTTTAAAATACCTGATACACGGCCGCCTGAGGCAGATCCAGGCAAACTGCGCAGCACAGGATGCCCCCCAGCCTGTGCTCGAGCTTGTCGCTCCCCTCTTTGTCAATAATTTTACGTTTTTTATTCAATGGCTCGTCGGAATCTTTCGCGTCAGGGCCGACCGCACCCTCGCTAGACGATGGCATGGGCTCGCTCGCGGGCACCTCAGCCATTCCACGATGTAAATAACAACAATACTACGACACAAACTGCGCGCAACTGCGTCAGATGGACGGAAAATTAAATGACGCGAAACGAGTATCGACGAACTTCGCGACAAACAAAGGTTTGTTGTGTTTATATAGATACCCACCCTCCCGCACCCGCAACCCAACACTTTTTAGTTTTAGTGTTGTTCTGTTGACATGATTACCGATACATAGAATACATATACATAACATTGCAATCTTAAAAGTATTTTGTAAACTGCTGAAAATCAAAATTCTGTAAAATTGCGTAAACAAAATATAGCTTTATATTACAAATAGCTAAATAATAATAGTCATGAGTAGTGGAATCGGAAGTGCTGTACTATATTATGTAGAGACTCCACCGCATCAAGCTAGCTACAATCTGTCAAATAATTTCTTTAATAGATTTTCAACTTTATTATTTAAGAATTATGTTCAAGGTTGCTTGAGAAAATTTGACACTTTGACGGGTTGCTTCTCGGTCAGTTCTCGAAAATGATAATATCAAATTTTATACACTGGGATCAATCCAACATCACTGACAAAGACTACAATAGTGTACTGACAGCACTATTGTAGCCAGTAAACCTGATATAGTGGTGGTGGATAAATAAGAGCGACGCGCAATGATTATTTACATAATGGTCCCCCACGACGAGAACCTCGTGAAAGCTGAGAAAGATAAGCAAATCTTGACTTGGCCCGGGAGGTTGTCGACAAGTGAGGTGTGAACTCAGTGATAATTTTGCCGATAGTCGTTTTAGCCAATGGCTTAATTGCCAAGAGCCTCGACCAATACCTGAGGAGGTTCTCGTTAGGCAACTGGATCAAGGGCTTGAAAGCGGTACTCCTGCGCATGGCTCGTATTGCTAGGGGGTTCCTCTCCCTGGAACCACCGGTAGCTTGAACAATGATGATAATACATACAAGTAGGAACCTAATATTGCGGGACACAGGAACGTTGTTGTGTATTACGATTTATAAATTGACCTGAACTAAAAATGAAAATATGGCTTTTTAAATAGAGATGAGATATACCTGCCATTCTCCATACCCGGCCTTTAAGGTATGGGTATCACTAAATACCTGGTACAAATACCAGGTATCAAAATACTTCTAAGTATTTGGGTGTGGTAGGATTTAGATAAGTAAACGTATGCGATAAGTATGGTATGCCTCCAATACTCTTTCACGTCGTGACAAAAAATGTAATTATGCTATTATGTTCCTTATACACGTAAAAATAAGTACCCATTTTGTCTAACTAAATTAAATAGACCGAATGTTCATAAAGCACGAATGACGTTTCTGGTCCCTTCGTAAGCTGTCGGGTAGCTTCGGGTTGCTTCGGCGTACCGAACTGCCGATAAAACTGGGCGCTACCTTGTGGTAGCGGTTCGTATCGTACTATGCGCCTGACGTCATACCTTCAAGGTATTTACCCAGTATTTCGGTCCGTACCCGGTCTATGTACTGGGAAGCACATACTTGGTATATATACCTCTACCAGTATATACGTCTCATCTCTATTTTTAAAGATAGTTTGTATTTTTTTTTTTGGCAAAATGATTTCTCATTGTGTGTGTCTACTCGTATTTACGTAATATAAGACGTCAATGAACCTAACCTAGGTTAATCCTACACATTTTTACCATACTCGTTATTGCCTTATTCAGTTTTCTCGTACAACCCAATAGTTGACAAGAAACTGTCAGACTATCGCTAGTAATTAAAATGGGAAATATATCTCTAGTATTGTATTTTTTGTGAATGGGTACAACACTATGGAATATATTATACTATTTCAGTTTGAGTTGCCAACGAAGAAAAAAGTAATACTAAAATAAGATTTTATGGCAAGAAGTTTGAAAACAGCCAAGCAGAAGTGGGTGGCCAGCTAGCACAGGGGTGGAAGGGGAGGGAGAGGGTCGAAGGAAAAAGGGCAGTCCTTTGCTCAGCTGATTTCTCAATAACCTTAAGGTATCTGGTATTTTTTAATGCACAGATATATATCACCTATATATTTAATAAGAACGTACGAATTTTTATTTTGAACCACTCGACATAAATTACGAAAAATAAAAATCAAACATACGTTTCTACGTAAGCGCGAAACATCAGGTTTTTCAATAACTTTTATGGCTAACTGGTAATGAACTATAATATGAAAAAAAAAACGTACATACTGGGCATAATACATTAGCAAGTCCACGATTTTTTTTGTTATTAATTTAATTAGTACCATAGAAAACATGTGGTTCACACAGAAAATACCCAATAAAATGGTGCGCAATATCGTCGTCAACTCGTAAGAATATTATGTTGAAAACATCAATAAATATGAAGTATTTTTTGATATTTTTTTGACTACTTACTTAATTGTGATAAAATATTTAAATAATGCCTTTAGTTTCGCCTGTGGGTACCCTTATTAGACATATAGGTGATTTATAACTGTGCATTATAAACCTTATCAGATAGCTTATGGTTATTGAGAAATTTGAGCTGAAAAAAGTAGTGTTTGCTGTTTTCAGACCATGAAACTGATAGGGACCCCTAACACTGTCTACTTTTTTTCAGAGCATGAAACACTAATAAAACCTTAAATAAAATAATACATGCTTTTTTACAAGTTATTCTATATTTTATTTTATTATATTATTTTTAAAACTTTATTGACTACTTTTAATACTACCTAAATGCTAAGTATGTAAAAATATCAATCATGGTATTTTTTCCAATTTGATAAATCCACCACACCACAAAACATGTTAGACACTGATTTATCTTATGAATATTTTGTTTCCAGTCAAAGTTTTGGTTTCTTCGGCAAAGAACCAAATGCTGAGATAATAGTTCCCTTTGTTCCTGTCACATTGCTAGTGAGTGGTTGTTGAACCAGCCCAGGCTGCTTGATGGTTGGCTTGTTGGACACATTGGGCGCTGCCTGGTCCCACTTAGACTTTCTCTTCTTTTCATCATCACTTTCAGATTTCTTTGCTACTCCTGTTATAAAATCTATTTTGGCTAGTTTCTCTTTCTTTTCTTTCTCCCTTCGATCCATCTCTACTTTCTGTACTCTGGATAATTCATCATAATATGATTCTTTGCCCCACTTAAGTGGGTCATAGATTTCAGGAGGATAATTTGTATCTAATTCATTAATATCACAGAACTGTATTAACTTTTCATAAATGCTTGGGTTTCTAAACATCTTCTTATCCTGTATTATCCTGTTCATGTCAAAGCCTTCATTTAACATTCGGCTGTAAAATTTAGCTATGCTGTCTTGGAGCTCCTTGGGGCACTTGCCGGCCGGCTCTGGTGGGATGGTAACTCCGTCCTCACTCTCGTCGGGCTCAGAGCGCGGCACGGCCTCATCTGTGTCCGTCTCCATGGACAGGCGCCGCATGTCGTCCTGGTTTTCTGCAGCGGGTGACAGCGGCTCCTCGTCTGACACCACCGTGTCGTCCACATAAGAAACTAATCTTCTCTTTGGAGTTACTGGTGCAGAGGCGGGTTGATTACTTTCTTCAATCTTCTTTGGGCTAGTAGGAACTGAATGAGTTTCCCTAGGTTCCTCCTTTTCTGGTGTCTGATCTTCCATATCTTCCTCGCCTTCGGAATCAGTGTAGGTAGCAGTTAAAGAGGCTAAAGCTTGAGAAGCCATTGCTTAACCTTTGAATGAGCAGATTTATAAAGATATAACTATGGCAAAGACTTTTTTGATAAAGAAATCTAAAATTAAATGTTTATCTCGATGGAATTTATCGAATTTTAAGCACAAACAACTCTACTCACTGCTTGACACAAACAGTGAATGACAGCAGAGTGCCTGTGTCTGTCATGGCCGTAACTGTCACATTTGTTGGAAGTTTAAAATTTCGTTCAGCAAAGCAAAGTTTTCATTCATAAACCGTAAAATGCAATTTCCCACAGGTAAAATAATCACAGAAACTGCAGAAAAGAGATCTTAATAATAACAGTGCTGTTATTATTAAGATTATAATGTTATTATTTCAAGCATCTCAATAATAAAAATACATTTTTGCAGTTGTATGTACACAGCATGGGGTGCACCTCCTACCTGTCAAGTGTCATTTGAATTTGACATTTAATTAGCGATTGGCAATTTTAGCAAATGATGGGGGAGTTGCGTTGGAGATTGTAAAAATAATGAACTGTCGTATGTAAAATACATAGTGACATGAAATGAAGTCCTAACCCGAGGTTATTATTGTGTGTGACGCAAAAGCCAGTGAAGTGACGACAATGGCGACGATGCCGAGTGACTATACGGAGTTTCCGTCCGAGATAATTCTGAAGCCCCTCGCGCTGATCGGGTTGTCTGGGCTCGATGCGGTGAACAATGCCGTGCACAAGGAGATCTGGGATGCATTCTCTAACAACCGCCGCGCAGACCGCACGCCCGTGCGCTTCAAGTTGTTGAACAATACCTTCGAGTTTCCTGTAGTCAAGCCTAAGCGGAACTCGTACGAGTGGTATATACCGAAAGGAGTTCTTAAGAAGAACTGGATCCACAAGCGAGTATCCTTGATTCCCGCTGTTGTAGTCATATTTTACGATATGGACTGGAATGATCCCCAGTGGAATGAAAAAATCATCGAGTGTGCGTCCAAAGTGCAATCAATCCGCGCTGCAGTGGAAGGACACGCGACACGCGTCGCCGTCGTCGTCATCCAGAGCCGACTATCCCCGCCCCCCTCTGAGTACATGCTGGGCGCCGAGCGCGCGCAGGCTCTGTGTGCCGCCTGTGAGATACAGTCCAAGTCTCTGTTTGTGCTGCCTCACAGTGATCATCTCATGGGGTACATAGTTCGCCTGGAGAATGCGTTTTATGATATTGCTCAGAACTACTATCACCATGAAACTAAAAACATTAAGCAGCATAGAGATCATCTCAATAAGACAACACATCAGTATTTATTTGTGCGACATCAATTCAAACTAGGCTATCTGAACGAGTTGAAACAAGATTTGAGTACAGCACACAAACACTACATGCATGCTTACAACAATTTACTTGAGACAAGGATTGTTGACACCAATATCCATGAAGTAAGAACTGTAGCAGGCTACATCAATTATAAACTTTGTAAATTATTGTTTGCTCTCAATTTGCCCCGAGATGCTATTGCGCAACTTAAGTCACACATTGAAAGATATAAGAATCGTATTGGATCCACAGAACTTTTGTTTGAACATTATGCTTGGATTGCAAGGCAGTACAGTGCCTTTGGAGAGTTGTTTGATGAAGCAATCCGAGCAGGACTTCCAGCTATACAGTCTCAGCATCCCGGCTTTTACTATCAACATGCAGCTCAGTTCACAGTGAAGAGAAGGCAAGCTATGAGGTCTGTATGCACTGAGGCCACAGCATACCCTACCGCTCCTGATCCACTAGAAGGCATTGTGGAGTTTTATGGCCAGAGACCATGGAGGCCAGGTCGCCTCAGTGCTGACCCTCATGATCCACAAAAGGAACAAGCAGCTGTCCTAGCTTTACAGTATAATGAAAGGGTTTTCAACCACTCAGCAATGATCATTAGCTTCTTGGGTTGTGCCATCTCACAGTTTAAGACATTCCACTCTCCTCGGATGAGGAAGCAGCTAGTGGTAGAGATGGCTAATGAATACTTCTACTCAGCTGATTATGGCAAGGCTCTCACATTATTGACACATATGTTGTGGGACTACAGGAGAGAGAAATGGTGGTTCTTAGCTTCTCATGTTCTTAACCGAGCATTACAATGTGCATACTTGTCTGGGAAAATACATGACTATCTTCAGCTGTCCATAGAGGCACTGTCTAAGCATATTCAAGTGCCAAACAATGATAAGGATAGAATATTTAGGAATATAATGTCTGTTCTCAACTTGAACATCCCTGCTGCAGAGCCAGACCTGCCAGCCTCCTCTCAGCACAAAGCTCTAGAGCTGTGGCAGGCGGTCATTGAGAAGGAACCCCTCACAGTTCCTGTAGACATGGCCAATATATCTAGCTTTTTAGAAGTAAAGCCTAAATTTAAGCAGCAGAGATATAGGATGGATGAAATAATAGATTTAGAACTGTATGTCAGACTCTTGTACAGCACAGTTCTTGAAGTAAGAAATGCCTTTGTAGCCATATCTAGTCACACAGAAACAATTGAAATTCCAATCACAGAGGATGGCAACACAACTATTTCCTTGCAAGGGGGGAAAGTAAAGAAATTTTTATGTCAATTTAAACCAAATCCCCATGATAGTGGATCAGACCTCCACATTAAAAATGTGTCTTTTGTGCTTGACATGGACCGAAAACGCAAGATAGTTTTGAATTTCAAGGTTGAGGGAAACAAAACTTCGGAGTCAACTATCCATCCAGAACTGCTGCACTTCATAAGGAGCCCTAAGGCAGACTATGAATTTGACTGCATTGTACCTTTGACAGTAGCATCAATTACATCGCGAGAATGTAAGGTATCACTACTTGTCACAAACTCAAGTCCAGCTCTTCAAGGCGAATGGTTTCCATCAACATTCACTATTACAAATAATGAACACAGTTCTATTTACGATGTTAAAATTACACTAACTCTGTTAAGTTCCCCTGACAATCCCAATCCTGATTCTGTAACAGAATTGAGTCTAAAAGAAAGTGAGCCACAAACACAACCACTAAACATACAGGTTGACAGTATTAGCACATCGGGCAGCCATGTAAATACATTTTATTTAAAAACAAACAGAACAGCCACTTCAACTGTACAAATAAAAGTAACTTATATTATTGATCTTCCTGAAATATCTAAATTGGAATGCACTAAAGAGTTCTCCACAAAAATTACTGTAATTAAGCCATTTGAGGTTTCTACAAATTTTGTGGCTATGAACTTCAGACCCATTGCAAAGTGTTTTGTGGACGATCACTTCATAGTGATACCACAAATAAAAATTTTGAGTCCATGGGACTTGCTGATAGTGGACACAGAGTTAGAGGTGGTGGAGTGCTTCAAGAATAGTGATGCTGTGAAGCCATCGTCTTGTATCAGTAACCTGGAGGTTGCTGAAAAGAATGTTGCTACTGATGCTGTGTGTATACAAGCAAAGTACAAACCAAAAGATCAACCAACTAGAGTTGGTCTGTATAACATAACATGGCGGCGGAAGATCAGCACCAGCCACTGTGTGATGAGCAGCACGGCACTGTCAGGCCTGCCCATTGATGACTGTCCTATAGCCATTGAAGTCGATTATCCTCAGGTGGTAGAACTGCTAACTTCAGTTCCATTGAAATGCACTTTGCTTGGCAAATGTAGTACTCCAATCAGGCTTAGTGTGACAGTAGAGGGCACTGATGCCTACATGTTCTCAGGATACAAGAAACTATCCGTCACTATCCCACCCAAGGGAAAAGTAGAGCTGTGCTACAACATCCATCCTCTCGTTGCTGGCAACACCACCCCTCCAAGGTTAAAAGCTACTATAGTAGGTGATGCAGCAAGTCAAGAAGTAGTGAGTGAAATGTTTGATAAAATCTTCCCCCAGAATATATTTGTTATGCCTAAGTACAATAAATAAAATTATGAAATGTTATTCCCTCAGTTTTAATAAAATTGTAAATAGTAATGAACAAAGTGTATAAGTTATATTGTAGTTACCTTGTAATTATTTTTAAATAATAAATTCAGTTACTTGTTACTTCGGTGGTTTTTTTTCTATTGCCTTTCATTATCATTCTGTTAGCCGGTGATATGGCTTGTCAAGTACTTCTTAAGCCATAAAATTACCTTCTCACAGATGAGATCCATAAAGCTGCTCTTGCTACAGCTACATTTTAGTGAGCTTGGAAGCCAACCTAGGGAAGAGGTTAGGCAGATGGGTAAAATATCTCATTTTTATAAAAGAAGAAATAATAATAGACTCAATATACAAAATAAATAAAACAAAGTATTTAAGAAATTATACATATTTATTTATTTTAAATTAATCTTTACGCAATTCAAATTTCTCCTCTTGGATACCACTTGCAGTAATGATCAATATGTAGATGCAGTCTCCAGTGTAGATATCACGCTCGGCGGCACTGATGAACACATCCTTCAGAAGTGCCAAAGCCTTCTCCCTAGGTAAGGGGGCCTCTGTCACATTCTGCATGTTCTTGAGTCCTATTTGATTATCGAGCAAAGGCTGCAGCTGTGCGCCAGCTGAACCGCCGGCGCGGTAATTGGAGCGCTCGCAATGACCAATTGGATCATAACTGTAGACACAACCCTTTCCATCAGCATCCAACCCCGCCAGAACATTGGAAACGTAGTAAGGGAAGAACCGCTTGTAGTACAGCATGGTGGAGAGCATCTGAGCGACAGCGGGTGTAGACATGGACTTGTTGTGTTCATGCTCGTACATCTGCATCCTTGCTGACAATAGCCGCGTCAGAGTGAGCGTGTCGCACCAGCAGCCCGTCGCGCCCAGGACTGTCTTGTCTGCTAACTTGAACAGTTTTTTCTGTTCTCTTGTGTAGATCGAAAAGCCCGTACTGAGACGAGTATCTGCTCCAATTACAGCGTAATCATCACCGGCAATAGCAACGATGCTCCCTCCATTGTCAGCATACGGCTCGAAGCGAACTTGTTTAGCGCCGGGCACTGCATATTCAGGAAAGTTTCCATTAACACTCAGCATTTTAGTTTCTAACAATGATACTTTCAATACAAATACTATTTGAACAATTTACAATTCAGTGCGCCACGAATGATATGCACAAATTCACAATACAATATGTCACTAAGCCAAAATCAGTGTTGCCAGATGGAATCTGAAGTATTCAGTAGATTAAAAAAGTAACACCCACATGAGGTAAAATGGACTTGAGTTCGAATTATAAGCATAATTATTATTATAATACATTATAACATATGAACACACATATTCATGTAAATATTTAAAGAAAAAACCGGCAAACTCGCTTTCGTAATGCCAAAAAAAGATAGAAATACGATAAATAATACTTGTTGAATCAAAATAGAATCGAAGTATTGTGTATAGCTATGCTGAGTTCAGGATCAGATAACCTATCACACTACAGATAAGAAATACAGCCAATTTACAAAACTTGATGAACAAATGTCATGTTGTAAAGGCCAAATGACATGACACGACGACAAAACTAGATGATCCGATCTGATTAGGAAAAAAGCAGGTAGATTTCTTAAATATATAATAATAATATAATAATATCTTGGGACAACCAACACACCGTCATCTGATCCCAAACTAGGCAGAGCCTGTACTATGGCAACCAGACAACTGATAAACATACTTATATATTTCTAAATACATACATATTATAGATAAATTTACACCCAGATACAGAACAAATAATTGTACTCATCGCACAAAGATTTGTCCTGTGTGGGAATCGAACCCACGACCTCCGTCCTAGCAGTCAGGGTCACTAACCACTAGACCAACAGGCCAATCAAATAAAAACAATCTAAGCAGTAGATCAGTAGATTTTTTTTAATCAGGTAGATCTACTGCTAAATCCGTAGATCTGGCATCACTGGCCATAATTTTAAATGAGAGATCTTAAGCATAGAAAAATGTTATCCGTTTCTGCACTGTTTATGAAGAGAGAGATAACTCATGGATAACCCTTTTTATATTATTAATGTTTGTTTTTTTATTACTATTCTTATCTTTGACATGTTTTTCAATTGTAATGTTTTCATGGTACAGTTTTATTTTACAAAATTTCTACACAATGTATATTGTTTCGAAATAAATGACTTATGACTTATAATATGCTAAACAATGACACTGTATAGGACTGGAATTTTACTTCAATTATAATGTCACCTCAACGCGATGGGATTGTTCGTTTTTTTTTTTTAAATTAAATTACTTAATTAAATGTGTATATCAGAAACGATAATAAGTAGAGTTTTTAAACCCCGACCAAAAAAGAGGGGTAATGGCCTGCAAGGGCCGAGGCCTGCCAGGGCTGCGGGCTGTTCGAAAGAGATACCGCGGCCCTGGAACACAAAGGGCAAGGAAGGAACATGGATGGGATTTAGTCGGTACAAGTCTGACACTCCCTTCCGCTCTGCCCAGAGCGGGAGATTTTTTTTTACGGATGGGAAATCATCAAATGACTTTTGATGATTTCCCATCCGTAGAAAAAAATAAAAGGGGTCTGTTTGTCTGACCTCCGGCGCGATCTCATGGCGCCATGGAGAGAGCGACTATCGCAACCCCGTGCAGGGCACGCCACATCGCCACAATACTGGCAATAAGTCCCCTCTTTGAGGAATGGCTAGAGAGGCGCCATGGCACTCTCACCTTCCGCCTGACGCAGTACTCACCGGAAACGGTTGTTTCGGGAGGTTTCTGCACCGAATCGGGCAACGCCCGGGTGTTATCACTGCGAGGATCGCCCGGAGGACACAGTGGAGCACACGAGGAGGCCTACTCCGCTTGGGCGCACCGCCGTGTCCTTGTAGCGGCATCGGCAGCGGCGAACCATCGCGTCCGGCCCTGGTTCAATGGTTCGGAGCGAGAGGGAATAGGACGCCGTTACCTGCTTCTGCGAAGCAGTCATGCTAGCGAAGGAGGTGGTGGAGCGTCAAAGGGAGAGAACCTCACGTCCCAGCCACCCCGGGCGTCGGGGGTCACGTGATGGCTTCCGGCCACCGTAGACGCGGATCTGTGGACGACAGGCCGTCTTGACGGCGCGGTCGTATGCCACGCGCGCCTTAAAGGTATGTTATCAAACTGGGAGGAGCTCGCAAGAACCAATGCCTATCAGGGCTGCGGGACCGTTCGAAAGAGATACCGCGGCCCTGGAACACAAGGGCAAGGAAGGAACATGGATGGGTTTTAGTCAGTACAAGTCTAACACTCCCTTCCGCTCCACCCAGAGCGGGAGGGGTCATCTGCAGATTACCCATACAGAAATTAAAAATAATAGGGGCCTGTCTGTCTGTAGCATCATAGCTCCTGAACGGATGAACCGATTTTGAGTAAGGTGGAAGCGTACGTATAGCCAGCGAAATTAAATTTTCTGACGCTTTTTGCAAATTGCAGGTCAGTGTCAGGTTGTTAGTTGATAAAAACTGAGTCGCGCCAGTAATACGTGTGTAGTTACAGAATTACAATCATGAAAAGCATCAATACCACCCTCTAAGTTCATTTAACCCCATTGAATGACTTTTTTATGAAATATTCATTGAGTTAAGTTCGTTTAACTCCATTGAATGATTTTTTCATGAAATATTCATTGAATAGGGTTATATGAACTTAGAGGGTTGTATTCATTTTCATGATTGTAATTCTATAACTACTTACGTTTTACTTTAGTCCGGTCAAATTAGACCAAATAATTGGGGTGAGGTTAAAATAATTCCTACTTGGTTGAAAATTGGTACGATTATTCAATACACTATTATAAAAGAAATGTGAAAAGTCCTCACCAATCCAGCACGTGAAAAGAAACTCGGGGTCTAAGGTCACAAAAACGGTTTTTTCACGATTTTCAGCAAAACGGTAAGTTTTATCATGTTTTAGTTTTATCACGAATGTTTCCTTTTCTGTTTTTTTTTTGCATCGAGCGATATTATTTTTTTTTTTTTTTATCTGTATTTCAACAGCCAATTGAATGACACGACGTGTAGTTTTCTTGTCAAACCTATACAATACACTAAAAACGTCAAAGTTCTGACGTTTAATCATTGGTGAAGTGGAACAGAACCGTAGTACATTGTAAAAGCCGCATTCAATCTAAAGAAAAACTATAAAATGACCTCCTTAACGTCTGTAATTCCTAAATTGTACCAGGAATACACAAACAAAACACCTAAAAAGTTGAAGATCATCGATGCGTATCTACTTTACATATTTCTCACTGCTGTAATTCAGTTTGTGTATTGCTGCCTTGTCGGCACTTTTCCTTTCAATTCATTCTTGAGCGGTTTTATTTCTACTGTCAGCTCTTTCGTTCTTGGAGGTAAGATTAAGCTTGGCGAGTGATTTCAGACCATTATATGTATAAATATCACAAATATGTTGTAGGTACAAAATTAAATAACCTACAGCAATACTAACAGACTAAAAACAGCGTTTAATTTGTTTTCAGTATGCCTACGCCTTCAAGTTAATCCTGAGAACAAGAGTGAGTTCCAGGGTTTGAGTGCGGAGAGAGGCTTTGCGGACTTCATATTTGCTCACCTTGTGTTGCATATTGTTGTCATCAACTTCATAGGATAATTAATTTGTATTGTTTTATTATTAATGTATAAGAAAATCTCCAAATAAAACAATAAGTTTACTTATTGTTTGTTTTAAGAGCCCCTTACTGACAACAACTGAATTCACTAATAGGTTCAAATAATATGTTAGAAGTAAAATATGATTGTGGCAGCCAGAAAGCATTTCATTCCTCTTACAGATTCATCGTGGCATGTTCAATCATACAGCAGGTCCAGTTTTATGTGGCTCTTTGGGGAGCCAAGAATTCGCAGATTATTTTGACTGTTGTTACACGTCTGCCTTGTGCATCAAAGCACTTCCTACAGCATGTTTTGTGTGGGTTTTGTTAATTTTTAGTTCTTTACTTCTATTTTCGATTTCCATTATTTCAGAATTTTATACAAAGCTGAGTGCATAAATTTAACTAAAATGAAATAAATCATTTAAACTTGGTATTAAATTGTTATAATTTTATTTGAATTTGACTAAACTAGTCATCCAGTACCCCTCTTATTCAAAGTCAAATTGGCCACTAGTCACGATCCACCAATGACTCGATCTCGAATGAATGATGATTCTGGGTTAAGGTCGCCGTTGTACATTTATAAGTATATTATTGTAATTTTGTGTGCATAAACAATAAGAATGACAGCCGGGTCCAACGGCATAACTTGCTTTCCGAGGCACGGATAAAACTCGGCATGTAATTGGTGGTCACGGACCATCTTAGGCAAGCGCGGCTTAACCTAAAGATCGACCCTAATGGCTTTTATTATTTAGCCTGTATTTGTAGGTATGTATTTAGCTTTTTACCTCTGACAATGGCAACTCAATATCATCCTTATTGCAATGACGGTAAAGGTCACTGTAACTAATCAGGTGATATGAAAAACAAAGGCTTCGTAAAAGGAATAATTCCAAGTAATATTTAACATAATATTATCAATGTTTCCAAGTCATCTCTTGCTCACCAAGTAGACATGTGATATCATCATCATCATTCTTCTGCCGTTATCCCAATTTATTTAGGGTCGGCGCAGCATGTATTCTTCTTCCATACAATACTTCTCTGTTACGTATTATGAAGTAGGTATTGGCAAATATTTCCACCAAACAGTTGCTTTCATGTCCACGTGTCCACCAAAGATAAGAATACCTATAAAAACTGTTAGCGTCAGAATGGCTGGTTACCTATGGCAAGCGGCTCTGAAAGTATATTCAAGAATTGCTATCTAATTGCTTATATTTGCTACATTTCTTCAATAATTGCTACATATGATACATTCAGAGAAATATGGATATTTTTTTGTTTGCGTTCCCATTGAGGGACCACATTTGAATTTTGATTTTTTGAATGCATGAGCCGTTAGTAAATGTTCCCAAACGATTGTAAATTCAGCCTTTAGTTTGTAAAAGCAGCCACTCAAAAGTTACAATCGTTTAAAGGTGGTCCCTCAGTCGTGACTGACAGGCATCCATATCTCAAACCCTAGTTAACATTTTAAACTCCTCTATATGACTGCGTATAGTAAAAGATTTGTAAAACTAATTTATTGAATATCAACCCTTCCTGTTCACACAGTAAAAAGAACTAGCATGCGGAAGGTGGTCCCTCAATTGAGCACCATAAGTTCCCGTGAGTGGAGACCACGATAGAATTTGAAATTTATATATGGGTTTAGCGTAAGTAAAAGTACTTGAACGATTGTATGTTCAACCTCTAGTTTGTAAAAGAAGCCATTCGAAAATTACAATCGATTTAAGGTGGTCCCTCAATTGAAACGCTTATCATAAGTAAAATCAGTTTACGTAGCATTCGGAAGTTAAACAGACGAATGCTACAGTCTATCCTTTAGTAAATTTTTTTACTAACGATTACACTACTAAACAGCATCAATAAATGTACCGTTTCATCACAACTAATCATCGAATTCCTGGGAAGAAATACTAAGATTGAGGTGACCACACAGCAGGATTTATCTAGTGACTGTTGATACTATTCCGCTAACTTATATTAGTATGTACTTTTGTATGTCTTGTCTGTGCACAACATTTGACATTGTTCGGATTGAAGTTTATAACTTTCACATAATTTTCCTGTTGGTCACGTAAGTTTTAACATAATTATTATATAAATTTATGCGTTGGTGTCTCTTCCACCCCGTAGGGGGGGGAGGAGACACCAACGCGAAAACGGTTACCTACCACATATTCAGTACATCATTGTGAGCCTCCACGTCCACACATAGAAATATTTCATCGGTTATTTAAAAAAAAAAACAGCTATGCCATACATTTTAACCGCATAAGTATGACTTTTGTAGGAAACAGCTGATTTTTACGTGGTAACCGTTTTCGCGTTGGTGTCCCTGCCACCCCGTATGTATGTAGGTACAGAGATATTGAAATCTTTGTACATACTTTTCTTTCTGAATTGTTTGTAATGGATTATTATTTATGCGGTTTTTAAAAGTAATGCTCCTTTGCAGAGGCACGTTTGCCATGGGTCGAAAACCTAAAGTGAGTCATGAAGAACAAACAGCGTTATTTCGCAAATTTTATATCATTCGATTTAAACGACACACCTAAAGGATCAATAAGCGAAATACCTCAAACGATCAAAGTCAAACCAAATTTGTACAAATTAGTTGGAGCTCTTGAATTTATTCCCGGACCTAGCGCCAGTGACCTCAGCCATTACAGATGTCACTACTTTTTTAATGAAAGCATACGTATTTACGACGACTTACGCTTTAAATTTGATGAAAGTCCTCCAAACGAACAAATTTTCATACATACACTTTGCTATTGTCTCATTAGTAGTATACTATGAATTAAAAAGTTCAGAGCTATGCTGTCAGTGCAGGGTATTTCTTTTAGTTTTTTTGAAGTTATACTTCTTTTGGCACGTTAGGGAAAAAGGATGTTTAATTTTTTTACGATGCCCGTGCACACCGTCACGAATAGCCGACACCCTGAAGTTAGCTAGTCAACATACACCCTGAAGTTAGCTAGTCAACATACACCCTGAAGTTAGCTAGTCAACATTTTAGTTTTATGCGCCAAAGAAGTATAACTTCTTACGTGCGTAATAAGTACACACACATTTTTTTAAAATATCTTTAGCATTATTTTCTTTGTGTTTTTAATTAGCTAAGTGATGTCTAATATTATGAGAGCACACGTTCTTAGAACGACTAACGCTTTAAGTTTGATGAAAGCTCTCCAAACGAAAAAAAATTTATACATACATTTTGCTACTTTCTCATTAGTAGTACTGTTTGAGTTAAAAACTTCAGAGCTACACTGTCAGTGCCGGGTATTTCTTTTCTTTTTATCATCATTAGCATTTTTTTCTTTGTGTTTTTAATTATCTAAGTGATGTTAAATATTAAAAAAAATAATATCAACAAACAGTCACTACTTAGTTTTTACTTTTTCCAGAAAATCCTGCTGTGTGGTCACCTCAATCTTAGTATTTCTTCCCAGGAATTCGATGATTAGTTGTGATGAAACGGTACATTTATTGATGCTGTTTAGTAGTGTAATCGTTAGTAAAAATAATTACTAAAGGATAGACTGTAGCATTCGTCTATTTAACTTCCGAATGCTACGTAAACTGATTTTACTTATGATAAGCGTTTCAATTGAGGGACCACCTTAAATCGATTGTAATTTTCGAATGGCTTCTTTTACAAACTAGAGGTTGAACATACAATCGTTCAAGTACTTTTACTTACGCTAAACCCATACATAAATTTCAAATTCTATCGTGGTCTCCACTCACGGGAACTTATGGTGCTCAATTGAGGGACCACCTTCCGCATGCTAGTTCTTTTTACTGTGTGAACAGGAAGGGTTGATATTCAATAAATTAGTTTTAAAAATCTTTTACTATACGCAGTCATATAGAGGAGTTTAAAATATTAACTAGGGTTTGAGATATGGATGCCTGTCAGTCACGACTGAGGGACCACCTTTAAACGATTGTAACTTTTGAGTGGCTGCTTTTACAAACTAAAGGCTGAATTTACAATCGTTTGGGAACATTTACTAACGGCTCATGCATTCAAAAAATCAAAATTCAAATGTGGTCCCTCAATGGGAACGCAAACTATTTTTTTGACCAGCCATTCTGACGTCAGGATGGTGGCCTCCGTGTTCAGCGTGAAGGACGAAGAATGTCTAAAAGTTTGTTGTATCAATAATTACTTACTAATTATTGATACTTTCACGAATTAGTTTGAGCTTTGATTTAATTAATGGTTCATTCCAAAATACCAGTAAACACAAAATTTTGATGCGATCTCATTACTATCCATCACATTCTATCCAATGTTTAACAGATGAAGAATCATACGAATTACAACTGTTAAAAGCATTGGCCAATTTGTATTTAAATTTAAGAATATTCCATCATGCGAAATGTAATGTAATAAGAAACTTAGGCAGTAAGATTGGCTTACGGCAGAAACTCCAAAAACAATTTGTTTGTATTTTGTAGGTATGTAAAAAAATGTTAATTGTGTAAGAGTGAATAAAGGAGGTACTAATGATATGTAACCACTCGTTAAATTAAGATAATAATATAAAAAAATACTATTCGTTTTTCGGAATGCTCTCCCACATGAATGCTACCCACACTATCGTAATCTTTCTTTTCTGTACATCGTGGCTATAGTTTCTATACTAAGGTGCCCAATGACCTGTTGGTATCTCTTGCATGGTTAATTTCAATACTTACTGTGTTTTGAAGTTAAAAAAGAGTGATGATTTAGGCAGGTAAGAGTGTAGAAGTCGGTACAGTAGTTCCGCCGACCCCAACATGGTTGGGAAAGTTCTAGGTAGGACAACTAACAACAACAACTTCAACTTGTCGGGCTATCGAAGAAATACTTACATCGGTGATGCGGGCGCTGGTCGGAAGCTTCTCACAGTGACTGAGGTGAGGTGCCGATGGATAAATAATACACAAGAATTTGTAATATTAATTTATGTTTATTTTGACTAGTCATGAATCAATTTTCATCATTATTTTAAATGTACCAGCAGTAACCTAACGTGGCTATAACAAGAACTAAAAACAATTATCATTAAATAAGTACTTGTCTCCCCCGTGTTCCAGTGGCTTCATCGTTCGTTCTATGTTATAATATGTTATATGCTTACTATTGTCTGCTTCTCAGCCACTTACTAAAGATTATTTTGTCAAGTTACTAATATCACATTTATAATCAATTTTAGTTTATCGTTAGGCAGGGAGCCGCTCACACACACATTTATAAAATAAGTACAAAAACTCACAACAAAACGTGTTTTGTTAGGCTATGATAGTTATGAAAATTGTGTTACAAATTACAAAATAGGAAATGTGGGAAAATCTTTTAAAACTATTATTACAATAAATTTGCGAGATAAAAATTATTAGGTACATCTAAAAACACATTGTTTTACAACATAGTCAGCAGCGTGCGGGGGGTAGGTAGTTACTAGTGCTGCAAGCTGAGCGTGGCCGTCGCTCACTGCCGACTATGAGCACGCTTCCTTCATTAGCTCAAGTGAAACAAAATATATACTATATAACTATTGTGTTGAAACAAATATTTACAATAAAATTAAAGGGAGATCAAACTGGTATAAGTTCGTGTACATTTAATGGTTAACTACAAACTATGGACGATGATATTTTTTATTAAATAGAAAAATACACTCTCAAAGATAAAATAGAAAAATAAATCGGCGCGTCGAGCGTCTAATAATAAGGCCCTTCGATGTATCGCCCGCCGGTACCACTGAAATGTTTAACGTACGGCCAGGCTCGTCGACGTGAGAGGACATACAAATTTTTACACTAATTAAAATATCACAAAGGATGAAGTATTTACATTGAATCAATATGTATGGCTACTCACTAGAAACAAAGAGTCGGGTCGTGACACGGCGACGGGAGGCGCTCGGTGCACTCAGTTCGGAGTGTCGGGCGGCGCTCGGTGTACTCAGTGCGGCGTGTCGGGCGGCGCTCGGTGCACTCAGTGCAGAGTGTCGGGCGGCGCTCGGTGCACTCAGTGCGGCGTGTCGGGCGGCGCTCGGTGCACTCAGTGCAGAGTGTCGGGCGGCGCTCGGTGCACTCAGTGCGGCGTGTCGGGCGGCGCTCGGTGCACTCAGTGCAGAGTGTCGGACGGCGCTCGGTGCACTCAGTGCGGCGTGTCGGGCGGCGCTCGGTGCACTCAGTGCGGCGTGTCGGGCGGCGCTCGGTGCACTCAGTGCGGAGTGTCGGGCGGCTCTCGGAGCACTCAGTGCGGCGTGTCGGGCGGCGCCGGGATAGTGCGCGGGCGCCGCGCCAGGTAGCGCCGCCGCGCCTCCGCCACCAGCGCCTCCTTGCGCCGCGCCAGCCACGCCTCGCGCGCCGCCGCGCTGTGCCCGAACCGCGCCCCCGCCCCCGCCCCCGCCCCGCCGCGCTCCGGGCTGGGCGAGCGCGAGCCCGGCGCCTGTCGGGGCGTGGGCGCCGTCAGCGTGGCCGCGTCCACCAGCACGGGCGCCGGCGCCGGCGCAGGCACCGCAACCACTGCGGGCTCCGGAGGTAGCATATCTGAAGGCATCGCGAAAATGTGTTAACAAAGATCGACAAAGTGAGAGTACAGATTACGTATACTCGTGCGTCGGGTAGAGCGGCGCGACATACCTGCGGGCGAGGGCAGGCGGCCTTCGAGGATGTTGTCGAGCGTGAGGTCAGCGGAGCGCGTGCGCGCCAGGTCGCCGGCCAGCGCGACGCGCGAGTACTGCGGGAACATGAGCTGCAGCTGCGCGGCCGCCGCGTCCAGCTGCGCGCCCGCCAGCGCCGCGTCCGGCCGCACGCGCGTCACCTCCACCGAGAAGCTCGGCAGCCACGACACGTACCGTGACCCTGCGCACCGGATACGATGTACATACATGGGACAACACTAACGCAGCCACACGGAATTTGCGAGAAACATAAATCAAATTGCTGCGGACTAGATTGTTGTTGGAGTAAGAAGATGGTAGAGACCCAGAACTGGTCATAGGAGCGTGGGCAGACCACGGGACAGGCGACTAGAGAATGACCTGGTTAGGTAAGAGATAGTGCAAGGAGACCAACACTCAGCATTGGGTGACTTGAAGAAATAGAAGTACATCAAATGATACAAACGTGATTGATCTAATGACGATTAAATTAAAAGAAGAAGAAGAATTGCAACTACCCGGCGGTCGTTCACACCTAACTATAATAATCTATCGATACGATCGAATTTATTTAAGAAGGTTCAGAAGAAAGGCGATGGGATATTGTTGGAATATCTGGCAAAAAGTTGCCGCCGAATAGTTCAGAATGAGCTAGCTGCTAGCTGTTGCTGCTGCTGCAGAGCTAAGTTAGCTGGCTATCCAAGAATGCAATCACAGTCGCCACAAATCTTGTTTCAACATTAAGTTTAAAAACTAACTAGTAGCAGCTTTAGCCCACGGCTTCGCCGACATGGAGGCTGGGTACTTGGATACTATCCCTGTGGGACCTCAGCTACCAGGATTAAAAACGTATGCAATGTTCTAACTTCCTAAGCCAAGCAAAGTCATGTGACATTAGACCTTACATCCGAATCCGTTCAGCAGTTAACTCGTGAAAACTAATAACAGACCGGAAATGCTGAAGCAACGCGCCAACTGCTAGAATCATGGGCTGAATTCTAAAAGTTTGCTCGATGACCTACGTATACGGAACACTAATATATAAATCATCATCATCTAGGTGAAGGTGCGCTGTTCTAGCTTGTAAGTTTCTGGAACAATGCGTGTGCGCGTGTGGGTGTTGTTGTACTGGGGCTTTCAACTCTAAAAACTATACTAACTAACGGCCTGCGCGCAGCCTTTCTGAAAGCCCCAGTTGTTACCAGAAGATCTTTTGAATGAACAGCTTTCTAGTCATTCTTACTAGAACCCAGTTCGTGATACAGTGATGTGGCAACGTAAACCGACTACGAGGCTACGAGTGCTGGTATCACGAACGACGAGGTGCCGGCTGGCCGAGTGGATGAGGCCAGCAAACTGGAGAAAAATTGCAAGATTCTACCAATAAAGGAGAGAAGAGAATCGATTTCAACCGATGTGCTTGGTTGATTCCCGCATGGGGTCTCTGAGTCGCACTAGCCGAGCAGTCACAGGTATCGCTGACCTGTCGGGTTCCATTCCAGCACATGCACTCGCAACAGCAGATACACGAGGGCACAGCACAGCGCACTGAGAACCACTGCGTAGATGCCGAGCCGCTGTCTCATTTAACTCATGGCCAGCCCGCGAGCCCGACCTCTCCTCAGTCCTTCCACAGTTACGTTACCTCGACATAGACTGTAGCACAACCACGATAAAGGTCAAGCTGTACAAGATCAGAGGTACGATAACGATGAAAGGACGGCGTGCGCGCGGTACGGAGCAAGCATATTATGCTTTTGGAATTCGTAACTAAATTTTTCACAGTTCACTGCATTGTTTTGATGGGAATTTTGATTGATGGCAGCTGTCGCTGTGACTGAAATGTCACAAGTTTAAATCTTTATGTTTCTTTTGACCTCTGACACTGCTTTTTGTTGCCAAAGAGTTTTGTTAATTTTAGGCACGCTACTTCCTTCGAGACACGCTAGGCGAACAGCGAGGCGCCAAGCGCGAAGTGAGGCCGGTTGCAAGCATTTTAAAACGTCAGTTTCACAAGGCGACTCGCTAGCATCTACTCCAGGGGGGAGACAGTTAGAACAAGCACAACTTCAGTGAACAAAGAGTTGCCATCTACTTTTCATAACAGAGAGAGAGAGCTTTATTTAGTTTCATAATTAACGATAGATGTCTCTGTGGTTCTAACTTTAATGCAAATTAAGAAAATCAAATAATTCAGTTATCTAATTTAATTTATAGTATTTTCTAGAGAATAATTGTTTCATTTTTTATCACATTTTTATATTTTATAGCTGTCCAATATTATCAATTATGGCAACCTTGTCGCGGTAATCGGTAATCCTTTTAATTAACTGACAACATCACATAATGGCCGCCGCAACTTGAGCTTGCATGTGTTGTGTTTCGTGGGTCTGGCACTCTGTATAATCCGGTATTCTATAAAATGCCTAGGCAATGGTAGTTAGAAGTGGTGGTGAATGGTGGTTAGAAGGGTATGGCGCTATACCCTTCTAACCTATCTGTGTCGGGGTGCCCCAAGTCGGCCTAGGCAAAACTATATGTCATCAACCACCTCATTAAAATTTGGTGCTCATTTACTAAATTTGGTGATCAATTGATATTTTAGGTGATAGATGTTAGTGGTCACAAAGTTATTTTTGGTGGTCGTTATATTTATCCCCGTTTTATAATATGTAGTGATAGTGATATAGACATTGCTCAAGATCTTACGACAAAAATTAAACAGTTAATAACAATATTTCGTGCTAGATACGAGTATAAGATCTTGAGTGCTATTAACGCTCTCCTGAACTCAAATACAGATCTTGATTAGTTTGCGAATGAATGGAAGGTAATACTGTCAGAATGTTTGAATGTTTGTGAGAAGAATCCATGACGGTATTATGTATAAAAATATTTGTTTAAATAGTGTAATTGACTTCGGCCGGTCTATTTAAATAAATAAATCTTATAATTGCGCGTTCAAATTTCCGAGAACTGTGCGTACTTTTAGGGTTTATTCCCGGTCGTCCCCACCTCGTCGTCCCCACTGGGTACGAATGGGAAAAAAAAGTTTCATTCCTCCCCAGTGGTGACGATTGGAACTTTTTATTTCCCACTCATCCCGCTATAGACCGAGAGTCAATTGAGAGAATTATTGTAAATTCGTTGATTACCTGCGCTTCAGTCTTTTTAAATTATTTTTAATGAAAAACGTTCACTCTTGGTCAGAAAGTCGTAATTAAAACATTTTAACAATCCGTGTAATCTGTTATTGAAATCCCTATTACTGCATTTGACTCTCGGTCTATAGCGGAACGAGTGAGAAAAAAAGTTCCAATCGTCACCACTGGGGAGGAACGAAACTTTTTTTCCCATTCGTACCCAGTGGGTACGACCGGGAATAAACCACTTTTACAGGGATCTTTTTTGATGTTTAAGAATATTTCGCAAACTAACATGGACAAGCTATCAATGTCAGGTGAGTGCCAAAAGATCTTTGTAGCACTGTAATGATTTTTTGTATTTTTTTTATCGAACAAAGTAAAGAACCTGATTCTTATCTCATTCGTAATACTGTTAAGCGATGACGGAACCAAAGCGTTCTGCCTTGGAGCCGGACGCATGCAGCTGCACTTACCGTCGAAGTGGAACAGATGGTTGGGGTGGCGTGCGGCGGCGTCCGCGTGCGGCCGCGCGCCGCCGGCCGCCGCCAGCGCGCGCCGGCACGTGGGACACGACGCGTCCTGCTGCACCCACTGGCACAGGCACGAGCTGCCACACAACATGAGGTGAGGACCACATACGGACTGTTCAGCGGCCATCAGACCATCCCCAGACGTCACCGAGTTTAGTTGACACTTTTCTATTATTATACATATAAACATTCACAACTAACGCAAGACACGGAACACTTAAAACTTAGCTAAAACTTATCGGTACTTTGTTTATGAGTAGGTGAATACCAAAGAAAAGATGGATGGACTATGTGGAAGATGATCCTACTTAATATTATAAATGCGAAAGATAGTGAGGTATGAGATATGTATGTCTGGATATTTGTTATTATTTCACTCAAAAACTACTAACCGGATTTGGATGAAATTTGGAGCACATATAGTTTATAACCAGGATTAACACCTAGGATACTTTTTATCCCGGTAGTATGATTCCGTGGGACAATTACCAAACTCCACGCGTGGGAAGCTAGTAAGGAATATGAATAGAACGTGTGTGAATGTTAGACTCAAAGATCGAAAACCTCAATATCGTCGTTGGTCATTTTGCCACATAGCGTAGTTGTCGGTTTTCGTTCAATGAGCGTTTTCGGTGTTTGAGCCTAACATGAAAAAATGAATAATAAAAGATACATGCTGGGTGCATCCCAATAAATTGGTATTAGGGCAAAATAGTGACGAATGAGCTTACAGCAAATATTATTTATTTTGGCACTAAAATATGTTCATTAGAAAACTTACTTGTGGAACAGATGTGAGCACGGCAGCTTCCTGGCTTCCTTCATGGGCTCCCAGCAGATGGCGCAGTTGTCTTGGTTCTTCTCCACCTCTTCCTTGCTAGCCATCGGGTAGCTGTAGACACACCTCTTGTTACATTATCTGCTAAGCTCTTTACCTAACAATATGTACAGATTCCCTGCATTTATTCGAACATTTTAACCCAGGCAGGCAGGAAAACAGTGAGGAAACCAGCTTGTCCTAAAATTTAAATTCGATGACATGCTCAATTCACTAACTCGCCCCGAGCCCGTGTGCGGTGTGATGGATCACTGCCCACTCCCTGACCTGACTCCCAGCAGTGGGGATGCTATCGGCTGACATATAATGTATTCGAACATTTTGTATAATACGTGCTGGTACAAGACGGTCAATGGAAGTAGTTTTCTAACGAAAGGTAACAATTTGTTGATTTTATTGTAAAAAAAGGAGTGTGCTTTATTAGACCACACGACTGAAGTAAAACTTTTCCTTGAACTTTTTTCCGTTCGTATCGTAACATAACTTTTCCTAACGCATTCACCAGATTAGTCGCAAGTCAAGCGTGCGGTAAAGAAGTTTTACTTCAATAATCCTAATATAATTAGCGTAATGCGTCAATTGGTGGCTTGTTTACAGTTCACGTTTAGCGGCGTGTTAATGTGGTATTAATGACCGATAGCGCAGATACGGTGCTCGGTGCGGAGCGAGACGTGGCGTGACCGGTGACGTCACTTGTTGTGACGCCTCCTCGTCGCACCACGCCAGCTAAAGTTCAGATCCTTTGTCTATTGCACAAGTGGCATTATGATTTCAACATTTTTTGTTATTAAAAAATGGCTGTATTTAAAATATACAAATTAGCAGCAGTTAGTTGGCAATTAGTTAGCATCTACAAGCCTTACCCAACTGTGTTGAGGCTGGTAATACATAAATACATTACAAACATAACGAATAAATATACCAATTTTTTTTTTTTTATTCAAGGCCGAAATTCCTTTGCTGGATGAACTCAAATAACAAGGAAATCATGATCAATACTCGCGTCATACTTAAAAAATACATACAATGGGTAATCAATCTTAGATTACAGGAAGGAAACACATTAGAAGATTTCGAACCTTTTAATTACAGAATAATTAAATGGTAATTTCCTTATTTATTGTTTTTGTACTCTACCCCAATGCTGTCCTATTTGACCCAAAGATTGACTGGTAGAGAATGCCTTGTGGCATTAAGTCAGCCTATGTACCACTCTTGTTCATAAAGTTTAAGCAAATAATTCCTAAACTGGTGGCAAGCTATTAGTAATAAACCTGTCGTGACGTAGGTCAGGTCGCTGAAACCCTAATAGCATATTTTAGATATTTTTCTACCAACAATTGAGTACTTCCATTATTTGAATTTGTGTAGGACAGACTTGAAGCTGCAGGAATCTAAATTGTTGGTTCTTTGAGTCAGGTGTGTCATTAGCATTAGTTTGTGCAGAGAATGCTTTGATCTGGGTAGCCGAGGCGTGGGCGTGGCTGTCCAGTGTGGGTACGTACTTGCGGCTCATGTGCGTGGCGAGCTCGGTGTAGAGGCGGTGCCGGCGCACGCGCGCCTGCAGCTCGTGCAGCAGGTGGCGCAGCTGCATCAGCAGCACCAGCGATGCCATGGACACCAGCATGTTGCTGTACACCACCATGTGCAGCACGTGCAGCAGCTCCACCACCAGCGACACCGACTGCAACAACAACACACCTCATTTATTACTTAACCAACATAACGCGCTAGAATTTTTGTCACCGACTTCAGAAGCTTGTCACTTGTTGTTTTTTTTTATTATTAATAATTTATTTTCAGAATAAAAACGTTCCAAAGATTGTTAGTAAATAATACTATGACTAATTGACTATGTTAGTACATTATTATTACATTTTGCAAATTAAAATGATAAAATCAATATGAAAATTATAATTATTAATTTATTCTGTACATTTACACTTATTTAATACTAGCTTTTGCCCGCGGCTTCATCATCATCATCATAATCAGCCTTATAATGTTCCCACTGCTGGGACTCAGGCCTCCTCCTTATGAGAGGGAATGGGCTATAATCCACCACGCGGGCCCAGTGCGGATTGGTAGATGTCACATGTTTTCGAATTTTTTTTTTGGATCTAGCATGCCGGTTTCCTCACGATGTTTTCCTTCACCTTTTTTGAGAGCTTTGGTGATGAAAAGCCGCACCCGCGCCCGCGCGTGCCCGCGGCTTCGCTCGCGTTAAAATACAATTTGACAATCAAGTGACATATGCTGGGACTGGGACTAAAGGTTAATAACAATACAACGTCATGTTAATGTTAATAACTTGTTGGGTTGTTACATCGCATCGTCGGAACCACTGTTCAGTTCGTTGGTCGATGGTCGCTACGTACTTATACAGTCATCTACCTCTGAGGGTTAGAGGTTAACTTAAAGTACTTAATCAAAACTTTATTTAGTACAATTTGTTTAGTTCAATTTTTTACTCTGATGATAACTGTCATCCAACTTAGGTAGGCATTCGACTGTTTGTACATGCATTCCCAACAACTTATGGCGCTCAGTAACAATGCAATCTTATCTATAATACTAATGATGCAATGAACTCAGATATGATATGATGTTATCATATTGATTGATTGATCGACCGCCAATGGCAGCAGGATTACAAACATCTCATCACTTAAGTTGGACCCAATCTTCGATGGTTGACTTTTATTAATACCTCCCACCGGCAGATTAAAGGTTCGACCCTCCGCAGGTGAGTTTATCCTTGGTATATTTTTGTATGTGTGCTCCTGGCGCCCGGGTTTCGTTTTTTCATATTAGTATCTTTAATTTGGATCACACATATTATTATTTTAATTAAACCACATTTTTTTTTCCTTTATTACAATTGGAATACTTCCGAAAGCAGCGCAAGCGAGCTGTGTGTCGGTGACTTCGACCATTCAGCTCACAGTATGGCATTCCCCTACTGGACATAGGCCGCCCAAAAGGTGACGCATAACTAAGGTTATCATCAATTGTCCGGAGTCTGGCCCTCTGTCCGGACCTCAACCGGCCTAGTCAGTCTTAACTGCTTTTATAAAGTCATATATATTTTTAGTAATGGACTATGTCATGGTGGTCACACTCACGTCGAAGACGAGATGCGTGTAGTAGGCGACGGGGCCGGCCACGTCGGCTTCGTACAGCTGCAGCACGTAGCGCGCCACCACGTGCAGCACCGATACCAGCACTAGGATACACTGCAACAAACATACAAAATACAGTACATACTAAAACACCGCCATGGCTGGCTTCTTCATTAATTAGCGAGAAGAAGCGCAACATCGAGAGTAATAATGGGGGGAAACCCTTTGCTCAGGTGTGGGACAGATCAGGTTAACAAGATCAAAAGAAAAAAAAATGATATTCTTTTAGTTCTTTTATACAGAGATGAGAATAGGAGTAACTCCGTCAATTTATACAAAACTGGAAAAGTGGATGCAGTATCGAGCGAAGCGAGCTTGAATACTTTGAGGTTCGCCCTCAGAAAGCTTCGTTTCTCTGGTAACCGAACAAGCAGGAAGTTAATAAATGGAATTATTATTTTTTTTGAAAAATTACTATTTTAGTAACGTTTGCCAATTTGACGTGTACGATTTTGGGGGTCATGACAGGTCCGAGGGGCGGGGGGGGGCCCCGCCCCTCGAACCGCGTTTGCCTTAATAGCCAGATAGTCTTACTCCATTAATTAGGCCAATCTACAGGTACCCATATAAATAATACCTTAGAACTAACATTAACCTAAAACATAACTCAAAAACAAGGTTATTAAATGCATAATAATTGCGGAACTGACTAATTACTGGACTATTTCAATTGTATTGTCATTTTTTTGTATTATAAGATAATAACGTATATTCACAAACATTGCCTCCGCCTGTTTGCTCTCAGTCTTGTTCATTGGATGGTAAACCATCGCAGTATGGATAGAGACGCTCTACACTCCATAGCTTAGACAATGGTCCACCATGGCCCATCACGTTAGCCACGGGTCACAACCCACAGTGTACCACATATTGCCTCACAAGCCTACTGCCTACTGATACGGAAGTTTGTGCAGTGGTATCGAACTGTGCTGACCTATGTTACTCATTCAAGGTTCTGTTACCTCATATTCTGTTTGCTACATTCTGAACACATGACGTAACAACTGGACTCAATTAAATTATTCCTTTATTCTAGAAATATCTTAACCTTGCACTTTGATGAATGACCGTCATCAAGTATGAATACTAGGTACTACATACTCCAGCTTTATCTTTGTACAATGGAAATTGAAACTAACTTCGCTTTGACAAGCATTGATCTGCAACAGATCAATGCTTGTTTAGCATTAAGCGTGATGTGCTGAACTCTTTTGATAAACACTGTTGCTAGATACAGAGATGGACAGTAGGAGGGAGGCGTTTGACATGCAGTGGGAAAATTAAGAGTTATACAAAATTATGTTAGAAAACTGGGGACTTACCTCAGCAGCCATGAAGGCGAAGGTGTCCCGTCCAGCAGGCAGCCCCCATGCAGCAGCGGCGCCCAGCAGCGCGGTGGCGGCCGCCAGGATGCCGCCCAGCAGGCTCGCCAGTCGCACGTGCGCCCAGCCGCCCGTGTTCGGCGACGAGGATAACTGGAGACACACAGCATCAGGTCAGGATTGCGCATTATGGCTGTTTCGCTCCACAATGGCTTAACGAGCTTTCCGACACCCGTCCGTGCCTCGGAAAGCATGTAAAGCCGGTCTAGCTACTTTAATTGGTAGCTCTTTGACATTCGTCACATCGTAACGGAGAGAATCAGACTAATGTTATGTAAAGGCAGTCGCTGTGCGTCAAATTCTGATATTCAGCTACATCCAGTTGAACAAGAAGGCGAAGGCGGTTGAATATAGGATTGTATGCTGGTAGAATGCACAACCACCTCATTTATCAGAGGTCGGTTAAAAAATGAGTTTTTAATTTATATTAATTTAAAAATTGAATGTTTATTACATTCAATTTTTAAATTAATATAAATTTTTAAACTTTTATTTTTAAGCTTTAGACACTTTTATTTTAGACACATTTATTTCTCATAAGAACTTATAAATATAAATAAATATTAGACATACAGTTGTAAACTTTATGTTATATTTTATAAATATTATAATGTAGCTTAGCTCAAAACCTGTCGATTTAGTAAAAAAAAATAAAAAGTAGTTTGGTGTGTTTTTGCATTAATTAACAATTATTTGTTGATTTGTAAAAAAAATTGGTTGTTTTTTCGACTTTGATTTTTTTTTACAAAAATTATGGAAATGTGAACACATTGATTTGTGATGTAAACGATAGAAAATATTGTTGCCTTTCGAATAAGCCTATTTTTATCTCAGTATGACCAAAACTTTGAGAGTAATTATTTTTTTGTACACGCCTAGAGAATATTTTAACAAAAAGGCTTCCACATAGCGGGGAAGTGGATCGGAGCCAAGCTTTGAATGTATTTGTATGTACTTGAAGATAGTTTCATCATCATCATCATTTCAGCCAATAGACGTCCACTGCTGGACATAGGCCTCCCCCAAGTGTCGCCACATTGACCGGTCCCGTGCGACTCGCATCCAGCGGATCCCTGCAACCTTCATCAGGTCATCGGTCCACCTAGTGGGAGGCCTTCCAACGCAACGTCTTCCGGTTCGCGGTCGCCACTCCAGAACTTTACGGCCCCATCGGCCATCCGTTCTGCGAGCAATGTGCCCTGCCCACTGCCACTTAAGTTTGGCAATTCTTCGGGCTACGTCGGTAACCTTGGTTCTCTTGCGGATGTCCTCATTTCTGATTCGATCACGCAAGGAAACTCCGAGCATAGCCCTCTCCATTGCCCTTTGGGTGACTTTAAGCTTTCTAATTAGGCCCATTGTGAGCGACCACGTTTCGGTCCCGTATGTAATCACTGGCAACACACACTGGTCATAGACTTTCGTCTTGAGACACTGCGGTAAGTTGGACGAGAAGATACCACGCAACTTCCCGAACGCTGCCCAGCCGAGTCGGATTCGACGATTGACCTCTTTCTCGAAGTTAGACCTACCTAACTGGACCGTTTGTCCCAGGTAGACATAATCGTCTGCAACTTCGATTGTAGAGTCTCCGATCTTGATAGGAGTGGGTGTTACATGGGCATTCAACATGACCTTGGTTTTGTCCATGTTCATTTTAAGACCCACTCTTCCGGAAGCTCTACTGAGGTCATCGAGCATTGTACTGAGGTTCTCCATGGTCTCAGCCATAACCACAATATCGTCGGCAAACCGAAGGTGAGAGATGTACTCGCCATTGACATTGATGCCTAGCCCTCGCCAGTCCAGAACCTTGAAGACATCCTCCAGTGCAGCGGTGAACAGTTTCGGAGATATGACGTCTCCCTGTCTCACACCTCGCTGCAGAAAGATAGGTTCCGAGGTCTGGTCCTGAAGTCGGACTGAAATGGTGGCGTTTTTGTATAAACACTTCAACACCTCGATGTACCGATAATCGATTTGGCACCGTTGGAGAGACTGCAGTACAGCCCAAGTCTCGATCGAATCAAAGGCTTTCTCGTAGTCCACAAACGCTAAACAGAGAGGCAGGTTATACTCTTCGGTCTTCTGTATAACCTGCCGCAGCGTATGTATGTGGTCTACGGTGCTAAAGCCTTTTCGGAAACCGGCTTGTTCGGGAGGCTGGAAATCGTCAAACCTGCGCGCGAGACGATTCATGATGACTCTTGAAAACAACTTGTAGACATGGCTCAGAAGTGAGATGGGCCTATAGTTCTTCAGCCGGGCATTGTCGCCCTTTTTGAAGAAGAGTACCACCACACCTCTGCACCATGCCTGTGGCGTTTTCCCCTCGAGTATGACGGAATCGAACAGCTTCTGAAGGGCCTAAAGTACCGGTTTTCCACCCGCCTTCAGGAGTTCGGCCGTAATTCCGTCATCACCCGGTGCCTTGTTGTTTTTAAGCTGTTTCAGAGCCATCCTAATCTCGTACAGGCTGACGTCCGGGATGTCTTCGGTATAGTGTCGGGTTAGTCTAGCTCTCTGGGTCGTTTGCTAGATCTACAACAGGTTCACTAGTTGACGTGTATAACTGCCCATAGAACCTCTCGATCTCCCTCAAAAGCTCAGGTTTGGCGGATACGATCCTGCCATCGTCGGTCTTCAGTTTTGCGAGCTGGCTCTGCCCAATAGCCAGATCTCTTGCAAATACCTTGGAGCCTTTATTCCGCTCAATTGCGTCTTTAACACGCTCGGTATTAAAGCTGCGGAGGTAGCTCTTCAAGGATTTAGAGATCCGTCTATTAAGCTGCCGGTACTTCCACGCCTCGTCTGAAGACTGCAGGATCATCTCACGCCGCTCCTTCATGAGCTTGAGAGTATGCTCTGAGAGTTTTTTGTTCTTGTCTGGACGACGGGTCTTGAGGAACTTAGACCCAGTCGTATGGACAGTTTCCACGAACCCGTCGTTATATTCGTCCACTGAGCTTCCTAGGCACTCGAAACGATTCTGGAGTTCAAGCTGAAAGCTCTCGGGGTTTTGGATCTGCATCTGTGCTGGACGGAGCGTAGACTTCATCAGTCGAGACCTTTCAAGCTTGATATTGATGTTCAATGTGCCTCTTACCATGCGGTGATCGCTCCCGGTTTTCACCGAATTGATCACAGAGACATCATTGAACATTTGCTTCTTGGTTGACATGATGAAGTCAATCTCATTTTTAGTTGCACCATCGGGGCTCTGCCAGGTCCACTTCCTGTGCTCACGCTTTCTGAAGAAAGAGTTCATCATATAGAGGCCCTCCTTCTCCATAAAACTAGCCAGTTGGTGACCCCGGTGATTCCGACGTCCAAACCCAAATTTCCCCACCTGCAGCTCATCACCGTCTCGTTTGCCCAGCTTCGCGTTGAAGTCTCCCATGACAACGGTGAAGTGAGTTTTGAAACCATGCATGGCTTTAGAGATATCCTCATACATGGTCTCCACTTCCTCGTCGGGGTGTGCCGAGGTCGGGGCGTAGACCTGTATGACCTTCAGCGAATATCTTGAGGATATTCTGAGTATAAGGCACGCCACCCTGGTCGACACACTCTCGATCTTCACCACGTTGTTCACGAGGGACTTGTGGACGATAAACCCAACACCACCCTGGGACTGCCGGTCACCCTCTCGGAAATAGAGCAGGTTGCCGGAATTCAGGGTTATCGTGTCCTCCCCCTCTCTTCGGACTTCAGATAATCCCACAATACTCCATCGCAGCCTGCTCAATTCCTCTTCGAGTTCCGTTATCTTCTCGTCGGTCCGGAGTGTACGCGTGTTGTATGTTGCCAGGTCAAGTCGTCGGTATAGGCAGCCAGATCCCGTCCGGAGATTCTTCGCACCCCTTGCCACGCCGTCACCTCGACCGCTACCATAGTCGAGGGTAGACGGGCTGCCGGGTACTAGGGGCCATTTGTGTGTTGCGCTATTCATTTGGGGGGTTTTGCCATAATCGCCACGCTTGGCAGGCGGGTTGGCGATCGCAGTATGGTTGTTACAAAGGCACAGAGAACGCTGCTGCCCATTCTCTGGTAAGTCCCTTAGTCGCCTCTTACGACACCCACGGGGAGATATGGGATGGTATTATTCTTTACGTCCGACACCATACAGAACACGATAGTTTATATTTAAGTATTTAGAATATCGCTAGTCCATTCCGGACACATTGTATATTTGTTTTTATTTATTTTGGCGCACTTCTTGCATTTTTTGTTTCAAATAAAAGTGTCTAAAGCTTAATTACATTCAATTTTTAAATTAATATAAATTAAAAACTCATTTTTTAACCGACCTCTTATAAATGAGGTGGTTGTGCATTCTACATTGTATATTTGTCTATTTTTCGCTTTTTCCATACAACACCTTATATTTTTTTGAAGAGTACTATATTTTTTTACAGCTTAATTTAAAAAATACTATATTTCGACAAAGAAATGTTGGCAAGCCTGTTGGCAGGGAGTGATGCTGAGATCTAGTGTAGGAACTGATTGAGAAGATGTTTTCTTTTTTGGAGTGTTATTAACAATGTCCGTTGTAAGTTTTTTTTTCCTTCTTTATTAAATCCTCTTTGGTCTTTTTGAGATTATGTGTTGTCCATATTTAGATTTGACTTCGCGGTGTGCAGTCTCTAGTAGTACCTAGAAGAAATTCGTATGTGAGTCACAGATCAGGGATCCAGCGGGGTTGGAAGCCATATCTGTGTCTGTGACTCAATGGAAAGTACAGCAGTAACGTGTTTATTATAATTGGAATGTTCCTATGCTATCCAATTACAAAAGAAAATCAGTGCATCCGTTATTTATCAATATTTTCGCATGATAGTGTGCAACGAGACAAACAAGTGAGTGACTGCGCCGTGGTCGGTTATTGTTAGGTAACGCGTGGTTATCATGCTTCAGCTATGTTCGTATCTACCTGTTGCGTCCAGCGATAACAGCATGCAGTGACATGTCACGAACTTAGCTGCAACGGTTGAACTCGCACGTCCCAAAAAAAAAAACACACAAGTGGTGGTATTTGGTAATAAAAGAAGTAATACAAAGGCAAAAGGACTAATATATAATCCTCGGCTGTTATACTCGTGGTAATCCTTGCCTAATGAATAACTGTAACGTCGTGAGAATGTGTAGTCTATGTTCCTTTCATCATCAGATTATGTGGTAAACACACAAATTAATTATTACAACTAGCTAATCCCTTGCTAATTAGGTTGCCCTTATCTCAAGGTTTATTAATTAACACGTTAATGTCACGGACATGATGTGACGTGAGCCCTTGTTTTTAGCAGTTCAATCTCAAGTAAGCACAGAGTTAAGATTGTGTGTAGTCAAGGAACAATTCGTCTTTAATAAACGGCTCAGATAATTTATTGAACCAGAGGATGCTTCGTTTCATTTGGCGTGGGTTTTAATAGTGTCAGAAATAGTTTAGTACCGGCGGCGGCGTGCTCCAGGCAATGAACAATGAAGATATTATCTTAGCGGTTGTTTGTTATATCGAGAGGTTTCAAACATAGCTAGAGCTCGCGCATTTTTTATGCTATGCGTATGCTCTTAACTGCTCCGAGTAGATAATTAATTTTCATCACTTCCGTCTGCATTTAGTTATTATATACGGGGTGCTAAAATTAGGTTTTATAATTTGGAGGTCGAATTTAACTAGATAAGTGCGTAGCGACGTCATGAATTCAATGTTAGTTGCTAGTGGAGCAAATTAATAGACAATAACTATTACACGATTTTAGCGTGGTATAAAAATAAATTTCATAATGCTAACTGCGCCCAATTAAGGAAATGAAATGTCAAGGGCATTATTTATAAATCTTTAAGTTCAGGGGTGTCTCATGCTAATGGAGATGTAAGTAATCACGTCTGTGTACTTGTGTGTTGTGTATCATGCAGCGAGCCCCCTACAAGGCTGCTTGCTGCTAGCTTTGCATATCAATACACGGCACTGACCTGTGGATGTGCAGTACAGAGGTTGCTGCCATTTCTTATTCATGGCGGGTTCATCGAAAACATGTATTCAATAATGGATTTTTAAATGACTAAATTAGGTACATACCCTATAGTTAAGTCACTGTTAAAACAACCAAACAGAGAAACACGTATGACGTCACGTATTCAACTATTGCTTTAATGTTCCAATTCGTGACTTATTATACCGATACTTCATTATACTTACTAGAGCTATTACTTCATAAAACGTCTTAAGCGAGAAAAATACAAATATAATATACTGTAAAATCTGCAGTTTCATTCTATAAGCAGATATTTAGCAGACTATTGCTAAATTCCAAGTTAACTACTCAAAGGACCACGTTGTGTTTGATGATGATCAACAAATCACGATCACGATGTGCATCACGAATTCACGATCCCTGATGATGAGTAATAGTCAGTAGTACTTGTTCATAATTTTTTTATGGTGGTGGTAAAAATTTAAAATATAATTCATCACAATTTCGGGCCACTGACTACCTATAAAGATACCAATGACAGCCGGGAGCAAGGCTTAACGTGCTAGCGAGGCACGGAGGGAACTCGGTATGTAGTGGGTAGTCTCCCATCCACGGAGCAAGTTAAGCAAGCACGGCTGTCCTGAAGATCGACACGAGTGACTGTTATTATAATTTTTTATTTTTTTATTTAGCCACGACAGGATCAGCAGATCTAACAGATAAATATGATGGATGGAGAAGAGATACCGAAGAAGGAAAGGATTGTCTGAGGGACGATGGACGATGTAAAAGAAGTGGGAGGGAATGATAATGAGACGGTAGACAGGGTGTCCCCTTGGAAATAAAACTTGCGCCGACAAAAAGAAAAAGTAACCAATAAAATCATCCAAGAAGATCATTCTGCACCCATGTGATCATTTGGCTTTTCTTTAGAAATAAAAGTTTAATCTTGATACGGTCAAACACATGGAACCCTTATGTGCATCGTGTAATGAGAACCGAGTGGTCGCGCCCATAATGTATACAGATTATTGAATTTCTAGGCTATTCATATTGTAGACCAAGACACTCATCAGTCAATTCAGTCATTACGTATTGTTCTATCTATGAATTACATCACTTTTGCAATAACATAGATGCGTAATGTATTTAAGGTACTTAATTGGATAAGGATTAATGCTCTATAGCTTAAAATCGCTTCGTAAATAAGCCATTATTTCTCGTGAAAAGTAAAGGATAAAAAATGGTTATTGTGGGTCATTCCTAAGAGATAGACATATATCATCGCAGACTTTTTTGTAGAACTTTTTACGGTGTACAATACTGTAGTACATTATTTTGATCTATTTCGTAGGGTTCAGCCAGCGTTGCAATGTAAGCGCAAAAAAATGTGTTTATTTACGACATCACATTAGAAACCTCTAAATTTATCAGTGTTTCTCTAGACATTATGCATGTATTGTACATATAAACCTTCCTCTTGAATCACTTTATCTACTAGAAAAACCGCTTCAAAATCCGTTGCGTAGTTTCAAAGATTTAAGCATACATAGGGACGGACAGACAGCAACAGCGACTTTGTTTTATACTATGTAGTGATAGTAGAGATAGTGAAGTATTAAGGACTTCCTGCTTAGCTTGATTTTCATATCGGGGTCGGATCGCACAAGGTTTACATATATTTCAGTCAGGAAAGGATACTGTACCAATGACACTGAATCAATGCGTCGGTAATTTTAATCATGTTTACTAAGTAAGTAGCTTCCACGTATTCATTTACATTAAACCGTTCCCTTATCTTGTAAACGTACGTTTAAACTTAACGACGACCAATTTTGAACTTGACTTGTTGGAGTTTCACAACCGTGTCGTAGTCTTGACGATAACCTGCGTTATAAGAATCCAACAGTCCGCTAAACCAAACAATCGGTGTGACTGACATGACAAGAGTTTCTCGACACAATAACGCATGGCGCAAGTCAGACAATGCGTCGCCCTTTAAATTGAGATAGGAGCAGGCCATTGTTTGCTCTACGACAGTTCTTATCTCGAGTGCTACTTAACGACGACTGAATGGCTAATTATTGTCTTTAACCCCTTCGAATACCTACATACCTACTTTAACTTACAATAAATCAAAGTTTTTAAATATACCTTAGTTACTTACCTTTCGTTTTTTTATATACCTGAGATTCTCAACAACCCAACAACGGTCAACTGTTTTCAAAATAACGTTAACTTAGATATTTTAATTCTGAAAAAAGGAAAAGTACTTATACAGTAGAAAATGATTCTACTTTTTATGCAAAATAAAAAACATAGTTTCTTTTGGCAGTTCATATTGCAGTTATACCTTCATCATTGGGAAAATTAACTGTACCGTGCAATTAGTCAATTACATACGTATATGGTATAGTGGGCATGTTATTAAAAGCTATTTGTTAAACGCCGTCTGCATTATAAAGGGTGTAAACAGACTCTTAACGAAGCCGAAAGGCACTTGTTCTCCCCGTGTCCGCGTCATTGCGATCATTTTTTTGTTCTTGGCCATACCTGGGAACCTTCTAGTTACGGAGATATTGGGGGTCAAATTCCAACTTTTTCACAAGTTTTTTTTGAAATACATGTTTTTAATGTAAGATTTTTACTTTAAACACCTCCACGACTCTCTTAATATTCAATCCATCCATCAGCACAATTTTTTGAGTGCGTCACATCCTGTGAGTCCTGCCGCAAAACGTGATTTTTCAGCCCAAAAAAAAAGTCGTTTCCCAGCACTAATTTTTGCATAAAGTTACTTAGTTTGATGTACATAATGCTTGGTTGACGGCTTCGTAAAGAGTCTGTTTACACCCTGTATTATTATTATAGTCAAAGTAGGTCAAAATGTAAAAGGACAGAACATTATGATTTTACGAGCCACGCGCACATAGCCAATAAATGGAATATAAATGTGTCGCACCCGCCCCCTCTTCGAAAGCCTAATCAAAATTCTAAGCGTTATTGTCAAACGCTTTAAAGTAGTTGTCGTAAGAAACCAGACGGGAACCTTTGACGAACATCATATCTTGGGCGACTGCTAAGCTCACTCCCACTGCATTAGAATAGAATGAATAACAGCTAGTGGTTGTACAAAGACAAAAAAACTATAATACTAGCAGCAAGGGATTAATTAACGCAAGCATTATGTTACGGTCCACAATCTACAATGGACGGTCATGAGAAAATAACACTGATGGGAATGTGCTATTATGTGAGAGGCCTATTTATTTATGATATTGCTCGTCCATTCATACACTATTAAATTTACGGCAGCTAGTGTACGACGAAACCTAAAGAATATAATAAATAAATAGGTGCGTGTCCTCTGATCCGCATCGCGTCAACAGAATATCGACACTAATATTTTCATAATCAGTGTATTGTATGTATGTACATTAAACTTGTTGTTTGGTGATGTCGTGCGTTACAAATTAACAAACAATCCAACAACACGTATATCTTCGACAACGACTCTACGTCTATTTTACCGAATATTGGAATCCTTCGATTTACTTGTTGAGTACCTACTCTACTTATTGATTATTTCTAACGTATCATTTATTTATAGAAGCTCGGCGGAACGAAGGAATTCCCAAACTCTTACAAACGAGTAGCTCTCACAGTACAGTAGTAGGTGCAACTGCACACTAGGGCATGCAAACTGTATACCCGGATACCCGAAAAAACGGATAACCGACTGTTTAGAAACCCGGGTTTTTTAGGATAGCAAAACCGGGTTTTTAGGTTTTTTTCGGTTATGTTTCTCCTAGTGCTGATCGACGTAATGTAGTGTATACCTTGATTTATAAAGACATTTTAGACAAACTAAGAAGTGTTGCAAAAATGTTTAGAAAACCACCAAAGAAAAAAATCATTTTAGATAATTGATGTCATGGCAGACTATTACAATAAAGATCAGTAACTTATACTGGATTGCTCGGAGCTCTGGAGGATCGGTGTACTTTGATCGTGGACATGATTACGCGTTTTTAGGGTTCCGTAGTCAACAAGGAACCCTTATAGTTTCGCCATGTCCGTCTGTCTATTTGTCTGTCCGCAGCTTAGCTCAAAGACTCTTAGTACTAAATAGCTGTAATTTGGCATGAATACTTATACAGATTAATTACACCGACAAACTGGTAAAATAATATCTCGAAAAGTATTTTTTTCCGGTATCTCCTTTTGGAAAGCCATGGAGGAGGCCTTTGCCCAGCAGAGGGTCAGAGTAGGCTAACTTAAAAAAAAATATCTCTTGTATACACGTATAGTGGGGTTTTTTTCTCACGTACTCCATAGTGTGGGACGTCGTTGGATAGATCTTTAAAAAATATTGCGAGTTTTTCATATAATTTCTCATGCTCTACTGCACACGTTATTTTACGTCATAACATCTAAAGGGAGATCGAATCCAAAAAAAACTTTTTTGCAAAAAATTAAACCGAATTCAGAAACACAAAAAAGTGAAAAATTACTTTAGCTTCTATAGTCGGTGTGTTTTGTTTGATTGGTTCATTTTTCTTGTCACCGACTTCTAAAGTTAAATTTATTTTTCGAAGTCGGTTTTATTTTTTGCAAAAGTTTTCTTATTTTTTAATTTTTAGATATCCTATACACATATGTGCTATGCATTTATTTTACATTTCTAACAATACATTTTATTGTATAGGCTTAGCCTACTACCTAACTGTCGAAATCTGGGTGTAATGTACACATCTGTGTACACTCTCAGAGCATACAGGCGTTATAATAATGGCGTTAATAATTATGTGTTTAGTTCTAAGTTAGTTTAAGTTAATCAAAATAAGTTCGTCATTATGTAATGTTAAATATTAAAAAAAAATACTGTCCTAATACTGTAATAAATAGAATTTTCTTAGAGCTCCTCCAGCCTGTGATACAGGATTATCCTAGTACAGGCATCATACATTATTATACCTACATTGTTAGTTTTACATTAAAATCGTATTTTACCTTCTGAGTTATTGAATAAAGTTTTTTTTTATGTTATGATACTGTGTAAACCAGTAGTCAGCATCAGATCTTCACCAAATTGAAACGGGACCACCGCGGAATAACATACTTACAACCAAAACAAGCATCATCAAAATCGGTTCACTATTGGCGAAGATATCGGTGAACATATACACAAAAAAAAACAGACGAATTGATAACCTCCTCCTTTTGGAAGCCGGTTAAAAAGGTGCAACAGGATACAGCTAGGATATCAACCTACATGCGGCACCATTATGATGGATTAGTCACCTTTATTGTCTCTAATACCAACACAGAAAAACCAATTCACAGGACAAAAAAAAAACCGAAGCTTAGTGTTTTGTATAAAGAATATGGTACTCACATATTCGTACCTATCCTTGCACAACTGCCCCAGCAGGTGCAGGAAGCCGACGAGCGTGAACCAGGAGCACCACAGGAGCACCTCATCCATGTACTGCACGTTAATGACGCCGAACACGAAGATGAACTTGTAGAACACATAGTTCCAGAACTTGTCTTTGACGCGCTGTGCCTCGGCGACCCGGAGTTGGCCGAAGACGAGGCGTTGGACGCCGAAGCCGAATACCGCCAGCGAACAGTAAGCTATGTTGATCAGAGTCTGCAACAAATAGAATAACAAAACGTTAGCGATATAACATTTAAGCACACAGAAAAGTACGCAACTGAAAGCTTCTTAGGTACACTATGTTGAAAATTTACAGTATTAACATGAAGTAGTGCATTTATCTACTCAAAGGTTGGTTGTAAAATAGTTCTGTGGAGCAGGCCGACCTAAAAAGTCTTTCAGACCCCTTTGGTAAGTCGACTCTTTGTAAGTGAACAAAGTGCTCTTTGAAGCCGAGAATGAACCGGAACAAAAGGGGGCATGCTTTAGCCTGGAGGTCAAAAATATGGAATGACGCTGGACCGTAGAATGTTTCCTTCACTATTTTTGGCCTTTCTTTCTCTGCACATAATTATTAGACGAATGAATTGAATGAAAACTGTTATCCCAAACAGTTACGGTAAGGAAGTTACGGTAGGAACAGTATCTGTGCAGCAGCGTAAAATACATTCATTAAATTAAAATAGCAAGGAAAATGACACGACCTGTTTGAGCAAAATTGGTCTGAAAGGCAAATAAAATTGGCCCAACGTAATCTGAAATTGAGAAATGTGCGTCTCAAGTTATTAATATAACCAAAAAGTTGACAACAGTTGTATGCGAACGGTTTATTACGTTTCGCGGATATTAGATGATTGGTATCGTACGGTATGGCTGAGAAACTGAAGACTTTCAATGAGAGAGCTCTGAGTTGTCGTTGTATAGCTGGTTGGAGTGTTAAATCGGTTCGGAAATCATACTCCTAAATTTCTCAATTGTGGTACTGACCCAGAATGACAACTTCAGATAAACTAAGTCACGCTAACCAGAAACCTTGCAACTAAAACAGCTGGCTACCGTTGAGACCCTGGCCTTCTGTCCACAGTACGTCTATGGCGGTCGTTAGCAAATAATAACTCCAGTAATTAACAACACAGTCTGTATACAAACAAAATCAAACCAGAATTGTTTGGTTATTGTTACGTCGGTTACTTTACGAGAACATTCTAGATTACATGCGAGTCTCGAATGATTTACTATTGAACTGTCTAAGACGACTCGAGTCTAGAATGTTCTAGTATAGAAATTTCTAGAAGATTCGAGAGAGTTGTCCAACCTTCTCGAAGGACAATATACATTATGGAATTGTCTAGAACATTCGAGAAAGATGTCGAAGTTTCTCGAAGGATGATGTTCCATAGTGCCACAGTGAAGAAGGTTCGAGAAGGATCGGTCGACAAATAGCCGTCATGTTTGCGGGAAAGTCAGTCTGATTTTGGCTACACAACGAATCGAAGTGAACTAGAAGTGCGATATTTAAGTGACTAGTGATCAATAGTGTATTTGTAATTGAGTTTTAAGTGTTTTGTGTTTATTAAAGTTATTTGTTGTTTAATCGGTGGTAATTAATTTATCCCACACCCAGCTCGTAATATTATTATCATTACGAAACTAAACCACAAACTCAGTGGGTAATTATTTTCAATGGCAAGATAATCGTTTTATTTTCAAAAATGGCGTTTAATTTGACCACAGTCGTCCTTAACCGGACACGGTGTATAATAATGTTACTTAATAAGCTTTCGAAAGAACAAAGAGTACATTTAATCAGAAATAACAGAATCTTATATAATTCTATACCGTAGAACAAGGCTATTCATATTTTCGGGGGTTATAGTAATTGTAAGATTTGAGTTGACATAGCGTCGGTGCGCCTGCCGAAACCGTTATGTGCCGTGTGTACGACAGCCTATAACGTTCCCACTACTGGGACACACAGGCTCCTCTCTATGAAAGGGCTCCACCACGCGGGCTCAGTGCGGGTTGGTAGATTTCACATGTATTCGATTTTTTTATTCTAGGACATGCTGGTTTTCTCACGATGTTTTCCTTCACCATTTTCGAGAGCAGTGGTGATGAAATAAATTACACAAAGTAATGCGCCTGCCTGGGTTTGAATCCACGACTTACTGTTCGTAATATATGTACATATTATTTGAAAATTATATTTGTGTTTCGACTTTCGCCATTAAGAACTCTTGGTCCTTATGAGAATTGTTGGTCCTCCTAGTAGTAGGACACTGATCTAGGTGTGGCTGAGAAACCAATACCCCATTAATAATGGCCTAACGTGTTGAGATCTTTGTTTACATTTAAACCTCCGCAATTCGGTTGCGGTGCGTCAGACACGAAAAATGAGTTTAAAAAGGCTTTTAATCGAATGGAGTATACAGGGTGTAAACAGACTCTTGACGAAGCCGTCAATCAAGCATTATGTACATCAAACTAAGTAACTTTACGCAAAAAATAGTGCTGGGAAACTACTTTTTCACAAAAATCACGTTTTACAGTAGGACTCAATGTAACGCACTCAAAACATTGTGCGGATGGATGGGTTGAATAGTGAGAGGGTCCTGGAGATGTTTAAAGTAAAAATCTTACATTAAAAACATGTAAGTATTGAAAATACTTGTGAAAAAGTTGGAACTTTGACCACCAATATCTCCGTAGCTAGAAGGTTCCCAGGTATGGTCTAGAACAAAAAAATGATCACAATGACGGGGAGAACAAGTGCCTTTCGGCTTCGTTAAGAGTCTGTTTACACCCTTTATTATGTATTTATGTATAGGTAGGTAGTCAGAATACAGACCGGTAGATAAAGGAAGATGTATGTATCAATAACAAGACGCCAACAAGTTTGTGGCGGCTGACCTTTACCTGGCATTCTTAGTAAACCACTATTTTATACTTATAACTTGATCACTTTACATATTAATTGTGACGAGTTTCAAGTGTCAGTGGGCTTCAAGGACAATTAATACTTTCACTGGGGGTTCCCTTAAAGGTAGCATTGTCAGACAGTAATTATGCTTCCTGGTCCACAGACACTCCAAATATTTTTTTAACGACTTTTTAAGCAGTTTACAGACACAAAGTCTGTAGTCTGAGACTATTCTAGTATTATTTCCTGACAATTGTTGCTGCCAAAGAGCGTAGAAAGTATGATCTACTAATCATATTGATAATACGAGTATAACTAAAAAATCTGTAGTGCGACTCGGACTCGCGCACGAAGGGCCCCGTACCATAAACAAAAAAAAAAAACACGTTTCTTGAATGGCAGGGGCGTGCCGTCCATAGAGGCAATTAGGCCTAGCCTACCCTACCAACAACGCCAAATGCATTTATTATAACTACGTAATTAAATAACACAACATATAAAAAAATAAGTTAAAACTCCTGGTAAATACTTATAGCAACTTGTCGCGCCCGTGTGAACTCACAATATACGTTACTACACCGCTCCGTTTGGATTTTTAGGCACGAAGATCGCGGGCCTACCTTTGCATTCATAAGTTTACGCACACTAATGCATATTTTCGTGTGTATGAACGGGACACATGCATAGATTATGGGCGCGTCTCCTGCCAGAGGAGCTGTGTTGCTATTGGCTAGTTTAAATTTGAATTGAATGACTCAGGGTTCCCAATTTGTGGAGATTTCCCCGAATTACGGGGAATTCAAGAAACGGACTACACACAAACACGATAGTTTCATTAATTACTAATAGAGACAATAAAAAAACAGGGTCGTATTGTCGAATTTATACCTTCCAAAAAATTATAAATTGTAAGGAATAGCAAAAGCCCTTTATAAAACAGAAACTACAATCATGAATTTTATTTTCCGCTTTGTTTTTAGGGGAGTTAGGAAAATAAATATTGACAACCCTGCTGTGTCTGTCACTTTTATTGACAAATTAGAAATTAAACTTTTCTTCAAGAAGGTTATGTGACAAATAACTTATTGGTTTGGATGTTTATATCTTACTAAGTTATAACACTCGCAATGTCTGATGTGTGTGAACAGATATTAATAATTATCTGTTGATCGCGATTCGCGCCAAATTGAACCGATTTGTTGTGTTATTTGTTTATTTACTTAAAAATGGTGTTCTGTTGTGAAGTTTGCGCTGATAATGAGTGTTTGTTAGAAGTTAAAAGCAGTAAGTTTACGTAATTATCATATGAATGATAAGATAATTTAAGCAAGTTGTGTCTAAAGGTAGATGTGTACCCAAATTACGAGAATTAACCTAAAAATATGTATACCGATTTTTATTTGGGTATCGGTATCCATGGCCTACCCTACGTGGAGAACCACTGCACGCCACTGTTGAATGGTCCCTTTAATTATTAAATATGTATATTATTATTATTTGTTGTTATAACGGCAACAGAAATACATCATCTGTGAAAATTGCAATTGTCTAGCTATCACGGTTCATGAGATACAGCCTGGTGACAGACAGCCAGACAGACACAGACGGACAATGGATTCTTAGTAATAGGGCCCCGTTTTTACCCTTTGGGTACGGAACCCTAAAAATCCTGCGAGTGTTAATTATTTTGAAAACGATTGATAGGGCTAATTCGGTCGACATTCCGCACCAGAAAAGTTGTAAAGAGACTGAACTATCCTTGGCCTTAGAACGCAAATAGTATTTGCATTGTCTGAGATGAGGCGTTTTTGTTCAATCATAGCAGTACCGATTTAACTATTAGTATTGGATTATTATGCGGGAACAGTCTAGACATTTAGATAAAAGCGTTGCTCGCTCTTTCCTCGATGAAAATAATAAATACTCATTTACTCAAACTTTCAAACTATTTAAAGCCAAACCCAAGCAGCACGTCACTAACAACACAAAACTATTTAGTGACTCACAACAACATGTCGACATCGGCATCGTACCTACCTGTATTAAGCTCACAAAACTGTTAACTACTAGACTACACTTACACTTATGTATTTATTCGATAAGTGAACAATGTATGTTCTTTTAGAATAATTAAAGAATCTTTAAACCAAACAGTGCAAGGATCACAAAGAAGGCCAGGTTGGAATGAACGAGCAAATGTCTGTTTTCCTTAACTCTGCCTGGTAGCAACATACTTCAGCGTCCTCAAAAATGCACACATTAATAAACACTAGAGTTCACTAGACATTTGTTTGGATTTTGTTTTTTATAGCCATTCTAATGGATTGGACAGATGTTTTTCAGAGGAATTTGTCCTCCAATTATCATGGCCATCGTGGCATATTTTTTTGCACTGATGTTTTCAACAAGAGCTGAAAAGCTCGCACAAGCACATTAGCGTTCCAACCAAAAGCAAAACCTTACTGCTTACTTTTGCGACGTGAGGGCGAAGATGACTTTCTAATTTGAATGTGATTATCATTGCGTCTTTTAGGGCGCGAATTCTAGTGATTTCTCAGGGGTGTAACAGTTGCAACGAGGACCGGCCCCAAGATCTCATTAAACTGCCGGAATTTATTAGAAAACACATCTCGCGCATTACAAACAATCCAGCTTATCTAACCACTTTCTTTTCTACGTCGTGAATTTGGGATCATTGGACTTAACATTGATGTACAGTATTCGTAGGTTTTTTAGGTCTAAATTAACATAGTAATTGTAACGTTGCTGTATGAACTAACCACAGCTTGCTAATGAGCGCGGTCATCGACTCCTCGAACTGAGCAGTACATAGGTATGTGAAGCGAGCCACGCGAACGATGAGTCAACGGTATGGAGCTGTTAGATCGAGGCTCGGTAATATTCGCAAGTAGGCATGACTTGTGCCCCTCACACCATGTTCTGGTTGACGTGGCTCTCCACTACTGGCGTCCAGCTGCGTGGGAATACTACCAACTGCTCTAATTACTTACGTTATTTTTATATTGTGCCCGACCGTTGAATTTTCCCAGAGTATTAAGCTGTTAATTTCATTTTTAAAGTGTTTTCTTCACTTGCTAGTCTTTAGTTAGTGTCTGCTAGTTTCGAGTGAACACTAGAAGTGATGATGCACTCTACTGTTTCCTTGCATCATTCATTTGCCAAATCTTTACAAGTAAGTCTATAGAGTTTAGTAACACTCTAATAACATAATTGTAGATCTGACGATGAGGTCATAACGCATGTCTTCATACAAGTCAATTTCCATAAATGGTGCACACATACGTGGATGTATAGCACTGGCACAGCACTTAAATGTGCAGCAGACGGTAGCCTTGCTGTCTGAAACAAGGCGAGAACTTCACGATTTATTATTATAGTTGTTGTTATACTTTAATAACGACTGAACGATAATAGCAATAGCCGTGTCAAGGCCTCTAAATGAAGTAATATCATGTCAAAATAAAAAACCCTAAATACTCATTAGTATTTAGATTTTTGAGTAAGAAAGTGGCTTTACACGACGCGCGACGCCGCGCCGTGGTGATCTTCTATAATGCATAGGTACATGAATAGGCAACCAATTCATTTCACAATTTCAATTAACATCACGACACTAAGGGTACTATATGACGCATTAGTCAGAAGTCACCTCGAACATAGCGCATTCATTTGGGCTCCTCATGAGGCGAAATATAGTGTTATGTTGGAACGTATCCAAAATAAGTTCACGAGACACTTGTATTACAAGCTGTATGGGGTATATCCATTATACGCATTGATGTACCCTACACTATTTGTTCCGGGTATGGTAGGGTATAACACTCTAAGAGTACGACGGGAGTTTTCGCTCGTAGCGTATGTAGTGAAGCTACTACGTGGCGTCGCGCCGGGACTGCTGCGACACCTACAGCTGTACGTGCCCGACCGGTACGTGTGGAGGCGGCAACGCCCGCCCCTGCTCGCTGTGCCTGCCTGCAGCCAGGACCAACCTACTGGCTAGAACTCCTCTCACTAGAGCCATACGCGTGGTGAATGAGGTTTACGGGAGGGTTGATATATTGTGGTGCAACTTGAGTGAATTCGCAAAAGTTACACTATATGTAATAAGTTATTTGGATTAAGATATTTTTTTAACTAGGTATAATTTTTTTTAACTAGGTGTAGATTTAGGATTTAGTTAGTAAGGCCACTCTGTCGCATTGGATCATAGATCTGTAATGATAGTGTAGGTAAGATTGTTGTAAATAAATAAATAAATTTGATTGATAAGTCGATCAGCCCAATTTGAAAGGTGTGTAGTCTGGTAATAACTTATGATAAAACTAGAGCACATTACTCCGGTAGTGGAACTGGCTAGTTCTGGTGCTATGAACCTCTTATTAACACGGGAATTTGTATCGTAATTTCCTTCCGCCTCTCTAACCATATGTAACTTTCTGTACGAACTGGAGGGAGAGCTTTCTGTGCGAAAAGTCTTTCAATTGCGACTAATACTTTCTAGGCAATTACTATTACGTAATAACTAACCAATACATGAACAAGATTACAATGAATATACGAAAAGCAAAATTGTTTTTTTTTTACAAAAAATGTCTGTTTTATTCACACATTAAACATACATCAGCTGTACAAGCATGGATATGGTATTAGAATTTACTTGGTAGCGTAGCAGCAGTTATAACAAAGCTGCCATACAAGTAGCCGTAGCCTCGACGTCCATACAAAAGGACCATGAATTTTTAATAACGTAAAGCGTGTCAAAAATCCATCACAGTTGACATAAGAGGCAGCTCATTCATCTAATAGTCTTGCTGTGAAACGAATGATAGTGAGTGATGGCGAAACGAGTAGAAAATTATTCTCTCTTCCGAGGATATTATACGAAAGTAGTGTTCATAGAAACGCGAGGCACCTGTGAAGAGAGTGCTGACGTCACAGTTCAATAACGTTTCTTTCTCTTCCACACAAGTCATTGTTCCTATGAAGATGATTACCGAAATTGAAGTTTAACACATAAGTAAGGAAACAGCAATGTGAAGCTATCATTATGTTAATAGTACGGCGCTAGGTCGTCGGCAAGGTAACGCTGAACCCCGCAAGGTGGACTTGTACTCTAAACAAAAACGCTTGCACCAGATAGTCATATCCTGTCCGAGAGATATTTAACATATATTTGCACAGACTCTTCAATGTTTTGATACGTCTACCTACTGGTATAATAAATCAAGTTTCAGTTATCTAGGTCGTTTGGATAATATTTTTGTTTTTCAACTATATCATTTTTTTATTGCTAATAGATATTTTTGGCATTTACCTAAATGTTATCTTATTATTATTTCTGTTAACAACAAGATGAGCAGTCTAAAGTCTGTGTCGTTCAGGTTATTGAAGTTATACTTATTTGGGCGCGTTAGGGAAAAATGATGAGAGTAAGTTTTTACGATGCGCGCGCACGTCGTCACGAAAAACCGACACCCTGAAGTTAGCTAGTCAACATTTTAGTTTTATAGGCCAAAGAAGTATAATTTTTTACGTGCCTAATAGGTACACACACACTTTTTTATTTAATTACAAGTAAGTAAAAGACATTCACCTAAAATGTTTCTGCTCAGACTTGTGACTCGTAAGGAATATCAAAAACTTAAGGAAATACATAGTTTTCCTCTTGCACAAAAAACCAACCGTTATGTCATATTAACGTTATTTCTCCACCATTAAGCCTCGTGATTCCAGCCTTTCTTACGTTTCGCCATTTATGAATGTTAAGTTTTATCAAGTGTTGGATCAATGGACCCGCAAATCAATCAACTGGGTGCAATCCCCGATCTTCTATTACTATTTCTATATATGTAGGCTCGGAGTAAAATCTCTCTTGAGATTACTACTAAGCCGTAGAACCTCATAATATTTGGACCCTGACCCTGCGTGATGCTCATAATTTAGAACGTAGCTACATTATGTTAGACAGTTATGTATTCCTAACGGATTTTACTGAATAGTAGTTTTAATGTCTCTCAAGTCGTGTGCGGTCATTGTTCCAATTTTTCTAAGTAAAGATCATTTCAATAGTAAATACATTCTCAGCGTATTTTTTCCGTAAGCATTCTAGTACCCACACATTCAGCATTATGTACATTGTCTTTGTTGCTTGAAAATATTCTTTAATGCACTAGTGCTGGAAAATTGCATAAAAAGTAGACGGTACTATCAAGTGCGCACACTTGCCATGGTGCAGATCGTGATGTAGTCTAAAAGCTATTTATTTATTAAAACTTTATGCACATAATGTACAAAGGGTCAAAGGCGGACTTAATGCCTTGGGCATTTTCTACCAGTCTATCTTAGGGTGATGCAGAGACAAAACAGTAGGTGCAAAAGTATAGAAAATTTCCAACAAAATATAATAATAAATACATATATACATACATACACACAAAATATACAAAGTAAAGAGAGATATAAAAATACATAGATGAAGAATAAAACAAATTAATTGTGAGACGAGTCTGCCAATTTAATTGTTGACGAGTATTCTTGGCGTTCCTGCCGTATTTTCTCCGTGTTCTGCTCAAAAGAACTGATATTATCATGGTGGATCCTGCGTTCGCTGGCTAAGATTGGCATGGCGAGTGTCAGCTCGACTTGAAGTCATCAGTAAGAGTCATTATTTTTATAGTATTCTCTTCAGACTAACTAAGAAGGATTTCACTTACATCATTATCCCCTGGCTTGCGCTTCTCTTTATCTTTGTCTGGTGTCATATTATTTAGGTCTAGCAAATTATAATTGTTATTATTTATACAGTAATAGAGAGCACATTAGTGCGTTACGTAGTGGTGACGTTTGCCGACCTCCAAACAAACAAGTCGATAGATTTGGCACAGCTCGTAGAAACATCGCTGGCGTATTTTTGTAAACAACGCATTTATAAACTGTACCCCGAAAATGAAACGATTTTATAATTGTGCGATGTTATTACAGTTTATGATAATTAAGAATGTTGAATGTTGTAGACGGAGGTATAACGGAATTAGAATATTTTGATTCAAACCATATTTTAGTTTTTTATTAAATACTAATTCATTAACAGATTATTTATGTGAACACAAATAATTTTTATGTATTTCTTCAAAAACGTGGATCTCACTCACACTCGACCTCAACCGCTCATAATCTTTATTTTGACTTGAGAGCTTAGAAACTTAAATTCTGCCAATTTGAATGTCGGGGTAAACAAGACAATAAAAATGCATCGATTTAGCTCGGTTTAGTGTTCAGTTTTTGAAATCAGTTTGTTTGGCTAACCTTGAGGTCGGCCATCAGATCATTGTGAAGACAATCAGTGCGAGCCTCGCTGTTTGATTCAACACCTGTTGATAAACGCGGCTAAAGGGTCTTGCTCATTATCGGGCCCCAAGGTTTTTCAGAGTAGAAGTAGTGATTGAGGTCCTTTCCTTATCAACCGCAGACTATATGTTTTTCATCTTCAGACGTTTTTGTCGTGGCATTAGTTCTATTTCGATTTGGGCGAGATACAATCAGTGAGACGATAGTGGTTCATCGCAAACTTGTACATCGACATATATTCTCTATCACGTCAGGTGTAAGCGTGACTCCACGTAATCAGTCGCCAGACAATGCCACTATGGTACCGAGAACATCTGTTTTTTCATTTGCTTCTGAATCAACATCCGCAGCACTCGATTCAAGCATGTTGCCCCTAGCCACTATATCTTCGTTATCATTTCTCTACATATAAGGGAAAGAATGTTGTAGTAAATAAACAATTACTATGCGGAGAAGTGGTACCGGTATGAGTAATACAAAATAACTGCGTGTTCAATAAAAAATATAAAACTGGTTATTGACTTGGTAAATTGGCACTTTAATATTAGGATCGTATGTCGAACTGCTACAGAGACGCTAAACTTATATGGGATTGGGCCGGATTTGTCTTCCGCATGTCAGGTGAGGAATGTGCTAAAAGGACCATTGAGTGACTCCCATTAAACGCCATACGGCATCGCACCAGACCAAGGCGAAATGGTTGGACGAGCTTGACTCCTATCAACAGGACTGGTTGGTACTAGAACAAGACAGAATTGTGTGGAGAAGGGGGAGGCCCTGGCAGGATAAGCCCTGCAGTGGGACGAAAAAGGCGGCAGTTGTACGGCCAGCTTTTATCTTCCGAATCAATTATCGGTTGAAAAATGCAAAATGAGGACTTCAGGAGACATAGCTCGCTTGGTTAAACGTTACTTATGTGCACCATGAGTGAAACTAGAGACCGCAGGTGGTCACCTATCCCACTCAAAAGAAGAGTACGGCAAGGCAACCCTTTATCGCCTCAAATCTTATAGCAGTACTGGAATCGATTATCAGAAAACTAAATTGGGATAGAATAGGCATATGCAAAGAAGGGAAACATATTAGTCACCTAAGGTTCGCGGACGACATTGCCCTTCTATCAGAAAATAGTACAGAGCTGGAGTGAATGTTGCGTTACAGCAAACAAGCAGGGAAGTAGGACTAGAAATTAATCTGAGCAAAACAAAACTCATGACAAATGCTGCACAAAACTGAAACCGACACATCAGAAGAGTACGTTATGGACTATATCTACCAAGGCAAACAAATTTCTTTCCACAAAATAAATAACGATGCAGAAGTAGATGGAAGAATAATAACGACTTGGAAAAAGTTTTGGAGCCAACACGAAATTTAAAAAAGTCAGATGCCAATGAAACACATTGGCATCACATCACTTCATTAACCTACGCCTGTCGAACATGGAAGTTCACACGGAGTCAAAAATAAAATCACGTTCTGCCAGCGAAGTATGGAGAGAAGTGTCACAAAAATCAGAAGTGATAAGATGCTCTCACCTACGCTCTAAAGTTAAAATGGAGATGGGCAGGACACGTAGCATAATGAGCGGCGAACGATGGACAATTCGCATGACGTCATGGCCAGGTCCGACAGGCACTCGGAAAAGAGGAAGACCTGTAACTAGATGGAATGACGACATCACACGAGTTGCGGGGAAAAACTGGTTGACAGAAGCCGAATACCGAGACCGCTGGGGTTCCTTTACCCTCACTACCTGAGAGGTTCATGCACTCTAATTTTTGTAATTTTGATTTATTATTTTAATAATTCATTTATTGATAATTATAATCTATACAATACATTCAATTAAAAATTAATTTGTACATGTATACTAACATTAAAATAAAATGAAAATCAATTATTTGTACATACGTCAGCATATGAAGCTACTACAATCTGTCAAATTTCTTTAATAGATTTTTAACTTTATCTCTAAAGCATTAGGTTCAAGGTTGGTTGGGAAAATCTGTCAGTTTTGGGTAGCTTGACCTGCTGAAGTCTGTACAATACCTGTGACAAAACTATCAATATTATGTTAAATAAAATTTTATAATTTTACAATAAAATCATAATTTATTAAATGTAAATCGTGTTAGCAAAGACAACTTTAAATCTATGTATGTTTTCAAACTATTGTTGCATGAAATAAAAGGCTCTTTTATTTTATTTATTTATGTTCGTCATCTACAGTTCTACACTAATATTATAAAGAGGAAAGATGATTTGTATGTTTGTAACGAATAAACTCAAAAACTCTTTCACCATTTGAATGCTACATTATCCTAGAATGAGTAGCCATTTAACGTAGGCTATATTTATTACTAAAAAAATAGGGGGGGGGGTTGGGTATTTTGGGAAAATAAATGTCCACCCGTGCAAAGCCGGGACAAGCCGCTAACATTTTAATATTTCAGGAAAATAACATCGATAACATCGAGAGGACATTTAGCACCACTTATCAAGCGTCACAGCGAAATGTTTATTGAATGGTTCCGGCATCAACGTTATATTATTAAGTCGCCGATAACGAGATTTATGGTTTTATAATAATAATTCCCTTTGTGGTGCGATGGACTTCAGCTCTTTATTATTTTCTTAGCGGATTTAGTTAGAATAGTATTTAAGTCAACTCGTGGCTCATCAGTTGGTAATCTTCCCACAATATCTGTATTTTTGCATATATATATCGTAATTACTTACTCATTTGTTTTTATCTATGTTTTTTTCAACGCTACTATCTGATTAGTAATGCGGTCGGAAGGACTAAGGAGCTGATTGAGGATTTATGCCGTTGGCGCATATGGAGGGAAATCAAAAGAAGCAAAGGCAGTCTGCTACCCCATGGTTTAAGACTCTCGGTAGTTCGGCATCTTGTGACGATGCACAGGTCTCATTGAAAATCTCTCTAACTCAAAGCATTACTTACTTTACGTACGGTACAGTATAATATTCCTATTAGGACTCCTCGCACATTTCAACAGTTGTCAGTATAGGAAGCAGAACGAGGCGAAGGCGACTAAATATTTTATTGATATAATCGAATAGACGCATGTATTTTATTTGAGTTATGCCCGATTCGTCACTGTTCCGGATAGATCCTTTGATAATACCATTATTATTGCAACAGCATCGTACAGGCTACGAGTTCACTATGAAATAAAAATATTGTGATAACAAAGACGAAACACCCCTGTTATTAAATCTTCTTGTTTCTATATTATGCTAATTTGTTGTGATCTTTGGATCACAACAAATTAGCTCTATCAAAAACTTATACGAAAATAAAACTATATTGAAACGAGATGCAGTGCAACCTTATATAGTACTAGGTGTCCCGCGCAACTTCGTCTGCGTCAAACCTAGATAACGACTGCAGCGCCATCTGTCGGGCTAATTTGTGAATCTAAACACTCCAGGGTGCCACCCAAAGGCATACAAAAAAAATCATTCAAATCGGTCCAGCCGTTTAGGAGGAGTTCAGTGACATACACACGCACAGTAGAATTATATATATATAGTATATATATACAGAGTGATTGGTAATTGAGTGCAGTCCTTGAAATAGGTGATACTAGAACTCATTTGCAACAAATTTGACCCCGATAAGTAGGGGTCAAATTGATCTGAGTGGTTTCGGAGTAATCGAACTTTAAAGATTTTTTGGAAATTTTCCTTCTCTCGACCAAAAATTGATGATTGTGACAAATCTACGAGCATTGATATGATACTTTTCAGAGTGCGCATAAACGAATAAATATTTTGAAAACCAATTTATCAAATAATAACTCAAACCTTTGGTTTGTCAGCGTCATAAAGTTCATAATATGTAAAAAAATATAACTACCCTTGCTTTTCAAGGCAGATGATTACTCTGTCTGACACTTAACGTGCATATTAAAGAAACGACATCCTTGTCTTATTAGCTTTCAAAATTGGTATCACAGTACCCACTTCAAGAAACGTATGGATACTAACAACAGTTATTCCAGACAAGGTAGTATTTTGGCGGTACTGGTTATTACGCATTTTTGGATGAAGGCTTGCTTGGTTTTGTTTTGTTACCGATGTATCAGGTTTAGTATGGTTATCTGGTCCTATGGGTCTTAGTCGGTCGGGATCACAAACTTCAGTAAGGAAGAAAAAGACAAACTGTATCAATTCGAAACAAAATCAAATAAGGTCAGAGAATGATGATTACAAAATAAGGTATCGCGAAACTTAAAAAAAAAAAGAATATCAAAAGTTGGTTTTGTTAGAATTATTTACTAATTTTAAAAATTTTGACAATTGTTTTTTTTTACATAAAACAAAAGAAGTTTGAAATGGAACATCCAAGAAGTGAAAGAGCTAGTAACATCATTGCAAGAAGGTTTAGCCTGAATTGTTAAGATGAAACAAAAAAAGTTTGTGATGCTGAGCAACTAAGACACCAAGGACCAGATAAGCTTGATAAACATGACACATCAGAATAAAACAAGCAAGCCATCTTCCAAAAATGTGTAATAACCAGTACGGTCAAAATACTGCCTTGTCTGGAACAACTGTTGTTAGTATCCATACTCTATCTTGAAGTGGGTACAGTGATACCAATTTTGAAAGCTAATAAGACAAGGAAGTCGTTTCTGTAATTTGCACGTTAAGTGTCTTACATTTATTTTGAGTAAGCTGCCTTGAAAAGCAAGGATAGTTTCAACTTTTTACATTATAATGACTTTATGACGTTGTTAATCCAAAGGTTTGGGTTATTTTTTGATAAATTAGTTTTCGAAATATTCATTCGTTTATGCGCTCTCTGAAAAGTATCATATCAACGTTTTGAACGACGTAGACTTGTGGCAATTATCAATTTTTGGTCGAGAGGAGGAAAATTTCCAAAAAAAAATAAAAGTTCGATTACTCCGAAACCACTCAGATAGGACCCCTAGTTTTCGGGGTCAAATTTGTTGCAAATGAGCACTACTATCACCCATTTCAAGGCCTGCACCCAATTACCAATCACCCTGTATAGTGGGCGCCCCAACATAAGTAGAATATTGTATGTATGTGTGTATGTATAAACAAGACTGGTGAGATCCGGAAAGCACCGCAAATGACGATGACCGAGGAACATAAATAGCTCCGGCCCGTAGAACGTAGAAGTGACCTTTAGGACCGCTCTTGTTTTTTAGCAGAGACCGACCATTTCTGCTATTTACAATCACATTCTGAATGTCAGTAACCTGTTGGAGAAGTCTAAGCTTTCCTGTTCCTTGTATGTTAATTAACTCACACATGTATGTCATGATTCGTAATGAATGACTAAGTAGGTATTAAGTATAGTGCGTGTGGGCTTGTTTCTCAGAGTTAATTGTGCAGAATGAAGACCAAACTCATTTACAAAGATATTCGTGATCGTGTTGAGCTGATAATCATCATCATCGTATTCCAAATATTGTACTAGGTCAGGTTCTTAAAAATGAGATGTTGGATTTTAAAATGGTACAAATAGTGCGTACTACTGAGTTCGTCTCTCAGTTGCCACTGCCAAGTCGCGTGGGGTGACTGAGCTGGTGGACTTCATTCTACTCACTACTGGAGATTCAGATTTAGATTCAGATTTCAGATAGCCGTTATTGTTTTGATTTATTATTGGTAAACATTTGCGTGTCGTGCCAACGTCCAAGCATAACAAATTAGCATTACTAAGTCTTGGAGACGAGAGACATTGAGGACCCAGCGCATCGATACTTGTCCCCTGAATGTCACACGAGTTTATTTTTGTTTAATCTTAATCCCTTAGTTGCGTAATGCGTTCAATTTAGGAGAATTGGAAAAAAATGAGGCCTTTGCCCAGCAGTGGGACAGAATAGGCTAATAAAAAAAAACAAGTGCGAGTCGGACTCGCGCACGAAGGGTTCTGTACCATTATTTATAAACACGGCAAAAAAATCATGCATGTATTTTAATTGCTTATTTTTAAAGAAGCGTTTCCCTAAATATTTATTTTATTATTATTACTTATTTTTAAAGTGAATATACAACTACATATTCTGTAAATATTTCAAGCGTCTACCTGTAGCCGTTATTAATATCGAGCAAAAAAACGGCAAGAAAACACGTTTGTTGTATGGGAGCCCCCCTTAAATATTTATTTTATTCTGTTTTTAGTATTTGTTGTTATAGCGGCCACAGAAATACATCATCTGTGAAAATTAATGAATTTCAACTATCTAGCTATCACGGTTCATGAGATACAGCCTGGTGACAGACGGATAGACAGACAGACAGACGGACGGACAGCGGAGTCTTAGTAATATGGTCCCGTTTTACCCTACGGAACTCTAAAAAGTAGCGTTCAAGTTCAAACAAGACAAAGACAATGCTCCCTCATCCTTGAGATGTTTTTGTGTCGAAGACTCACGTCCACGACACCGAACATGGCATGCATCATAATTAAGAAGTACCTGGATGACCGAGCCTTGCGGTTTTTGTTTTTGACGTTTTCTAAAAATGAAACCTAGTTAGATCGATTTATCGCCCCCGAAACCCCTGCATACTAAATTTCATGAAAATCGTTGGAGCCGTTTCCGAGATTCAGATTATTGTACAATATGTAGGCTGGGCAGCGTTCGGGAAGTTGCGTGGTATCTTCTCGTCCAACTTACCGCAGTGTCTCAAAACGAAAGTCTATGACCAGTATGTGTTGCCAGCACAGAAATCTTAATAATAAGGCAATATTAAGATTTCTGTGGTTGCCAGTGATTACATACGGGACCGAAACGTGGTCGCTCACAATGGGCCTCATCAGAAAGCTTAAAGTCACCCAAAGGGCAATGGAGAGGGCTATGCGCGATCCTTGCGCGATCGAATCAGAAATGAGGACATCCCGAAGAGAACCAAGGTTACCGACGTAGCCCGAAGAATTGCCAACCTTAAGTGGGCAGGGCACATTGCTCGCAGAACGGATGGCCGATGGGGCCGTAAAGTTCTGGAGTGGCGACCGCGAACCGGAAGACGTTGCGTTGGAAGGCCTCCCACTAGGTGGACCGATGACCTGGTGAAGGTTGCGGGGATCCGCTGGATGCGAACCGCACGGGACCGGTCAATGTGGCGACACTTGGGGGAGGCCTATGTCCAGAAGTGGACGTCTTTCGGCTGAAATGATGATGATGATGATGTACAAGAATTGCTCGTTTAAAGTATTAGATTAAGTAGATACTTAATATTTTAAACTTGTTTATTTATAGCGAAACGTTCATTATTTTTAGTGCTAAGAAGCAGTGTAAGGCCGTTTGGTTCAGAACCTGAATATTGACTTTCACCGTAAAGCCGAGAACTTTTGACTTGACAAACAAGTCTCATGCTTTGAAAGTTCAGCGCGCTCGCGGGCTCGCGTCGCGGTGCGAAATAACGACTGTTGAGAAATACTGCATATTTTTTCAATAAAATTATTACATAATGCACTTAACCGTCCCAGATAGGGATTCCCCGAAAGAATAGAACGGAGAACCAGCTCGACAGACTAACAGAAGTAACATACAATTTATCTGGTACAGCCTAGATTAAAAAGGGTGTTACAACTAACATTGGGGATAACAACTGGGAAGAAGGGCACAAGAGAAAGATCAGAGAAGCAGGTAGATATACATATTAGGGTGCGACGGGAATTTGCACTAGTGTCGTACGTGGTGAATCTGCTCCGAGGCATAGAGCACAACCCGAGTGTTGCAGCGGTTGCACTTATGTGTACCAGACAATTATGTGTGGAGGCGACGGCTCCCGCCGCTGCTGCTCGTACCTTCAGCTAGGACCAACTTGCTGGCCAAAACCCCTCTGACTTGAGCAATTCGCACCATCAATTGCATTCAAGTAGAAATTGATATGTTTACATGTCACTGGGGTGAATTCGCAAAAGTACTATTATTTACACTGTGTTACAAATCTTGATGTATTTGGTGCTTTAATTTTAATTTTGTGTGTGTGACTGGGCTATTGCATTAGGTTAAAGACCTGTAATGATAGTTTAAGGCAGTTAAATAAATAAATATTTAGATAATATCTTGAGAAAGTCTAGTCTCTTTCTTATACCAATGTCCAGTCTCCGCGGCTTGGTTCCGCCCACGAGTACGATCTAAGTATAAACAAATAACAACAATCTATAAATATTACGTAACACCGGTAAATCGCAAGTAAGCTCAGATGACTAGTGTTTTCTACAACAGCCTAATATTATTGAAGAGCATGTCCTACGCACATTTAAAAGAAAAACTTTCTTTATTCTAGTGACTAGTCAAAAACTCAAAACTATCATTACGTAAGTTGTAAGAATGTGTACAGCCAAGAGATTTGTGGTCGATAGTTTATAAATTCGTGTTTCATACACGAATTTATAAAAGTGTGAAATATCCCTGAGTGGAATAGACCCGAGGGTGACTGACGTATTCAGCTCTTTACGGAGTCATATTAGATCTGCAGCATCTGTAGGCCTTCCAAATAAAATGTAAATGATATGAACGCTCCATCGGAGGCTAATGACTCCGAGAGAAACCGTGATAGTTAAAAAAGACATTTATTAAATACAACACAGGCTTATGTCGCGGCGAGACCGAACGATGTCTACAGTTGTTGAACTCAACGAAACCATTGAAGCTCACCATTCAACTGTGTTTCTAATTTTCTTTGGAATGCCGCTTAGGGCATTTATGATTATGACACCATATTCATAAATGCCCAAAGCAGCATTGGTGATGATAGGCTGCTGAGGAGGAACTCTAAAAAAGTATTGCAACTTTCCAATTTCAAATATTTATAACTATAAATTTGTATGTAGCCCAGCAGATTAGTGCCTTGTGTACGGAGTGATAAAAATCTGGAGAAATTTGCATCATGTTTAAGTATGTTACTTTACTGGACACTACAAGGAAAATGTTTTGCAATAATTTCTTGTACGAAAGTGGGTGTCCGAGATAATTAGCACCATACGAGGAAGGAATCCTGATGGATGTGATTGTGTGGGAATCTACATGAAACAGACGATTACAGTGGCATCGTACCCCTAGTGGGACTCGAACCTGCAATCCCCGGCTTAGTCGATGCCTTATCTGTATGTGTCGCGTTTCAACGGCGTGCAATCCTCAAAAGTCAATTTGATTAAATGATGTTGTTCTCCGAGGTGAGAGTTTCGGCCTAATTTATTATTACGTGTTTGCTTCTAACAGCATTCAAAAGGAAAAAATATAATTTGCCTAGTTTTATTTAGCAGGATTTTGTAAACAATCAAGTATGTAAAATGCAATCCAACATGTAAAAAATGCCATGTTCTGTGTACTTGATACACACTTTGTCCAGATAGCCTTCTAAGGCTATCTTAGAAAGAGGAATATATCTTGGAAAGGGTCCAGTAGATGTTAATCTTCCATTTATTGTGGACTAACTTGCCGCGGATTGCTCTGACCTTTTTGTATAATTTGACAAAGCGAATATTGAGGACATACAGCGATCTGCGTGTCCAATATAATAACGCGTTTAGGATACTATTGGGGCTGTCGTTGCGTTGTAGTGCGTCCACTATGTTTGCGGAGGCGCGCACAGACGATTTTTACGCCATTATAAGAAAAAACACCGCCTCCATAGCCAACCGGCTACGCTCCGACACCAATAGTCTCCTGAGCGTGTTGTCAGATCGGTGGGCCTCCCCTCTGCTGCGTCACTAGGTGAGGATCCATACCAATTAATCTTGTTCTTTATTATTTCCTTATTACTAACACTAGTTATTAAGTTATTTTGTTGCTACTAACACTGATGAGTCACGAGTCCATCTCATGTCTGAAATAAAGAATTTGAATTTGAATTGCAATTTCATGAAACAACACTACTAACAAATACACAAATAATTACGATTCCATCATCATCTGCCTAGCCTTTTCCCAACTATGTTGGGGTCGGCTTCCAGTCTAACCGGATGCATCTGAATACCAGTATTTTACATGGAGCGACTGCCTGTCTGACCTACACAACCCAGTTAGTACTAGGTAATACAATACCCCTTGGTAAGACTGGTTGTCAGACTTTTTGGGCCACTGACTACTTAACGACTCTCAAAAATCTACAAATGAGAGCCGGGACCAACGGCTTAACGTGCTTTCCGAGACACGGAAAATAATTACGATTATTGAAGTATAAATAAATAAACTCTTTATTAGTATACAATGTATGTTATGTTTTCACAGCTGATAAATATTCAATACGCAAAGGTAAGAAAAACAACAATCAGTGAGTAAAAGAGTTACGCGGTAAAGGTTATTTGTCTGGCTCTAGATAGCAACAATAAAGCAAATATGTAGTTCATAACTTCAAGCCTCTGAGCGAAGCACTGCAAATCTCGTTCGTGAGGTGAATGAAACACAATATTGCAAAACACACAAAGTAGCTTGCATTTAGTCTTATGCTGTTTATGCTAATGTGTGGAGTGTCAGAGTGTGATGAAGATACAAGCTGAGGAAATGCTGAAAATACTGAAAAAGTATTGTGCGTACAAACAAGATTACTTCAACACTTGTTATTCACTTTGAGAACAAGACTGATCTTCTACTTTTGGCTAGCTATTACCTACAGTCGCTGTACCCTGACACTGCTAAGCGGCACAACACTTGAGACAGCATAGTCTCGACTTCCAGAGGATCACTTAAATAGTGTAACACCTTCAAACTCAAGACAGCTCCACTCTTACTGTGACGTGGACTAATTCATTCACTAGGAATCTAGCTATTGTGAACCACCATTTATATTATTTCTCATCTTGTTTCGTAAGGCGAACCTAGTGCAAGCTAGACCTGCTAATGAATTCATAAGAAAACCTGATAATAATTTGAAAATTGTATGTGTAAGAACTATGAACATGGTTTGTTTATAATACAGTTAAGATTTCTTTGAAAAGCCTTTGGTAATCATTTCATTGTTGATTTGATTGTGTTATCATTTATCATTGAATGATATAATAGTTAGCAGTAAAGATAACATATTTAGTAACATTTCATGGGGTTAAACATGGAGCAATAATTTTTAGAATACAACTTATTTCTTTGAATAACTTCTAAAAGTTCCCCTGCAATTATTGTAGAAATAAAGCTGTTTAAATTTTTTGTTAGAATGATTGCTCTAGTGGTTGCAAGCAATACTGGTGAGCCTGAGGGCCTGGGTTTAATTCTCAGGTCAGGCACTCAGAAATATCTCAGTACCAGCTAAGTTCTGATTTGTGCCTGGTTGATGGCAATAGTTTCGCCCCCTATTACATTGGACAATGGACTTTAAAATAACTGGCGAAACATGGGTGCACTATAAGGTACAGTCATTCTGACTGATCCTGTACAGACAATAAATATCAGACCCATACAATGTTTATTTTCTTTTTTTTTATTATGTGATTTTTAAATCGAACCTTTTGTTTATAATAATATGTACATAATATTTGTTCATTTTTTTTCCTCGAGACAAGATACTTAATTCCAAAAACAGTAAATCAATTGGATAAGATAAGTGTTTATTAATTATGATCCATCTTAGCAATATTCTTGATGGTTTAGTTAATTAAGCTACTGGCCTACTGGTGATTAGGATTGTGAATACCATATTTACAATATCTTATATCTAAAATTATCCCTCTATTGTACATGGAAGATAAAAACATATATTATGTATATTCAATAATGTGTCAAATGAAATCTAATAAAAATTCTCAGAATAAACATGTTCATCAAATTGTCTGAGTATAATTTTCATAAATATTTTAATAACTCTGCATTATTGTACAGATGCCAGCACACCTAGCTACTACAATCTGTCAGATTTCTTTATAATGGATTTTCAACTTCATTGCTGAAGTATTAGGTTTAAGGTTGATTGGAAAATTTGACAGTTTCAGGTAGCTTGATGTGCTTATGTGTCAGGTCCTGTGCGTCTGTAACTAATGTTTACTTTCAGAAATATTACATATGTTTTTATTCATGTTATGCATCATAATTATAACAATTCATCTAATTGTAATTAAATGAGGATATAAATGACTCTCTGGAGCTGTAGCTGAATAACCTGGATCACATTCCCAAAACTGACTGAGTGATCCCCTGTTATTTTTTTTTGTGTAAATGTAACAAGTTTATCAACTGAATGTCTAAAATGTCCTCCATAGAAAAGTAAGCTTTGTTATTGTAGAAATATACACCTACTGTTAGTATGTTTATACATTCAGAGTAGATTAGCCTGCAATGCTCTACATATTTATTTGATAACAAACTAGAGGCAACATTTCCTTCCGTATTTTTGGCACACTTCAGCTTACCAAACACAATAACATGATAAGAATAGTGACGAAAAATGGGATTTTACATTGTTTATCAAAACAATATTGCTATGAGATTATTTTACTCAGAGTTTGAAAACACTGAAAATCGACATCTAGTGGCTAAATTGTAGCAAAGAGCGGCCAGGTGTGTGTGGCAGGCCGCAGGGTAGTACTTACCCACATGCAGAGCGGCTCCTGCATCATGAACGTCATGACATCCACGAACTGCTCGCTCACATTCCTGGTGCCGTTGGGTGCCAGCGCCGGTAGTAGGCGCTCCCCCTCGCCCGGCTCCATGGCGTCCTGCCGGGCCAGCGTCGCGTTCCCGCGCCAGTTCGGGTCACTAGTCACACTCAGCGCGTAATAAACAGCGATCGAAAGCAGCGATACACTTCCCGCGGTGTAAACCTTGAGATTCGGCAAGGGCAACCTGTCTACGAGAGTCACAGGCATGACGGACGCACAAATGTACTTTAGCGCGGCAAAAAAACACCTATACTATACCACAATTTAGAACATAATGACATTGGATTGTTTTATAACGCAGTTTTATCAAAATAGTAAGACACGACAGTAGACACGACTCGTCAAGCGCACCACGGCAGTTCAACTGGGTTGCCATTTTAGTGTAAAGTCGTTTACCCGAGTTTAGTTAAAAATAAGTGAGTGTCGGGCCACGCACTATGTAGGGTTCCGTAGTTGCCCATCAAAGTAAATGCGGACACTTCCTACGTTCTGATTTGCCTCCAAACGATGATTTTTATTGTAATATAAAAATATACATTTGCTGTTAAAAACCTGTGCGTTCCACGCGCGCCTCAAAGAGATGTCAGCAAACAGGGAGGGGCCCGCAAGGGCCGATGCCTGCCAGGGCTGCGGGACTGTTTAAAAGAGATACCGCGGCCCTGGAACACAGAGGGAGTTAATTTTGTAACACCTTAAAGAGGATGTAAACAGACTCTTAATGAAGCCGAAAGGTTCTCTCGCTGTTCTACCTGTCATTGCGATCATTTTTTTGTTCTAAACCATACCTGGGAACCTTCTAGTTACGGAGATATTGGGGGTCAAAGTTCCAACTTTGTCACAAGTTTTTTTTTTAAATACATGTTTTTAATGTAATGTTTTTACTTTAAACACCTAGGACCCTCTTACTATTCAATCCATCCATCAGCACAATGTTTGAGTGCTTTTCATTGAGTCCTACTGTAAAACGTGGTTTTTCATTTAAAAAAAAAAGTCGTTTCTCACCACAATTTTTTGCGTAAAGTTAACTTTACGCAAAAATTTGTGCATAAAGTTAACTTTACGCAAAAATTTGTGCACTTAGTTTGATGTACATAATGCTTGGTTGACGGCTTCGTGAAGAGTCTGTTTACGACCTGTATATATACAACACAATATTTCACTATTACGATACTACCTTAATATTTCACGAGATTTTATTTTACCACTTTGTCGGCGAACTAATCTGGTTAGTCGTGCCAAATGACAGCTTTCTAGTACTAAGAGTCTTTGAGCTAAGCTGTGGACAGACAAACAGACAGACGGACATGGCGACTGTTAACTATAAGGGTTCCTTGTTGACCATGGAACCCTAATTAGTGTCCGACCGAAACGGTATTTTCAGCTGAAACCAAAACTTAACCGTCAAAAACCATCAAGCAGGAAAATTTCCCTCAGACCGTCAGTTGAAAAAAAAATGCCAGCCGATGCAATACGAGAAGTTCAGGTATTTTGAAGTGATAACTTCATGGGAGGGTAAACCGCTTCGTTACATTATCACTTCTGTCGGGCGTCCCGAGAGGCACAGTTTTTTTTTAACCTTCTTCTTGGGAATGTGGTCCAGTTTGATGGTCTGACTCTCTACCTAACAGGCATTGCGCTTATTTTGCACCCTGTATTAAATTCTTATTTATTTTGATATTTTAAAATCTTATTTTTGCGCTCAATGGATGGAAAGAAAAAGACCCTTAGCGAAGCCGAAAGGTAAAAACGCCAGCACATCAAGCTACTACTATAATCTGTCTTTCTTTAATAGATTTTTAACTTTATCGCTGTAGCATTAAGTTCATGGTTGATTGACAGTTTTGGGTAGCTTGATGTGCTGTCGTCTGTACTTTTTTGTAACCGACATCGACATTGCGAAATACGGAATAAAGTCTTAGAACTGACTGATTGATAACTTAACCGTAAGTGGTTCTTTAATAACGTTAGTTTTAATTTAAAAATGCAATAATGACGACGTTCAATAATGTAATAATGACGACGTCGACATAAATTGCATACGCAGGAGAGATTTCACGGCAACTTCATCTTAGAGCGAAAACACTCAAGTCAGGAGGGAGCGGCAAGTGGGGCGGAGGGAGGTTCAGATCTTACTGGCGAAATGTGGGTGTCTATTAGCTATTTTACACCCCTGCCTAACCCTTCGGGGATTATAGGCTTGATGTTATGTGTGTTTCATCTTAGGGTTTTTGAATATTGAAAAGTTTTAAAGAATATCTGGGATAATTTTAAACGACGGGTGGTATTTAAAAAGAGTCGTTCAGAAATGAAACTGGGGATATTTAACCTATTCAGGGAGGATATTGCAGGATGGCAATTATTAATTTTTGTTTTGTTAACCAATATTTTTTATAACGTTTTTTATTACTTCATAACCATTTAGCTTGTAGATTACAGCACAAACGTTCTTTGTTTATTTTTTAATATGCAACACTGCCATTTAAAACTGTATCTATTTCCGCACGTAAAAATGTACGTTAAAATCAGTTAAAATGACATAGACAGCTGATCGAAAGACCGAAAGTACGAACAACAAATTGGTAAATGGTATTTAGTTGGATTTGGTGCATTCTTGATACTGTTTCCCTATTTTTTGTCTAGAGTAAGACAAGGATATACGATAGAATTTCTTGGAAGAAGGCGGTGATTTTCATTTCTGATTCAATTCAATTTGGTTTCATTGATCCCATTGATGTATTTATGTGTTTCGGTCTTTTTTATTGAGTTGTAATTGGTGAAAAATAAAGATGTCTGAAAGAGACTATGCACCGTTGAGTATAGCCTGCGTCCGCGGGCTGTGCGATAAGATATATGACAAGAGGAAGTTTGCTGGCGTCGAGATTGAGAAGTGAGTACCATTTCCCTACAATCAAACCGCCCATTTTTAGATAGACGTTCTCTGCTGAATGCAATGGGTAGACCTTGGTGTTGGTCAAACAATGATACCATGGTGCACTGGTGTTAGCCTCCACCTCGCTCATAAATTTCAATAATTTTGACAAAACATTGTTACCCATTTTTTAACTATTCTATTCATACTGAAGTGCATACATATTCTGTAAATAAAGGCATTATCAGTAGTGCACTAAATCCTTATAATGGCAGGATGGTAAAGGACTTCAGTGATGCAAAGAACACAAGTCAAATCAAGAGGCTGATCCGTGTGCTGGGTCAGGATCTGATGTCCTCCACCAACCCTAACGTGAAGAATGGAGCACTCATGGGACTGTCCTCGGTGGCCGTGGGCTTGGGGAAGGTTAGTGTTGAAGGAAAATGTTATCTTGCTTCGGTTCCGCTTATCGAACATAGCATGCAATCTATTTCATCAAGTTAATTTGAGTTGAAGTTGAGATTGTTGAATTATTTTAATAGTTCATTGTTTAATTAAATACTAATGAACATCATTTAAACCTTTTCATATGGGTACTGTGACTGACACTGACACAATATAAAATGGGAGCAGATTTATTGCCAGATTACATTTTATCATTTGGACCATCCAAGCATAAACACTTACATGTGCCTTCCTCACCAAGCCACAATTTCACCTACCATTTATCATATATTTGTGTTTTTTGGCATACAAGGCATGGGCTTAGTTGTCACATACATGTGACTATGACGGTCAAACAGTTAAGCTGAATCACTCCCTGGTGCTGACTTTTAGTAAATTGGTGTCCTTCTACACATAAGCATGAATTTAAGTGGAGGAAACATTTAAATCATGAATAAATTGCCGATTCAATATAAGGTATGGGCAATTTTTATATGAATTTCATATCTTGTTCTCTTTCAATATGTACCTAGTCAATTTCCAAAACCTATCAATGTTTTTCAACACTTAAGTCTTACAACTGATTGATTGCCCCTTACAGGGCTGCATCGACTACCTGCCGGAGCTGGTGCACCCGATCGTGGCGTGCTTCAGCGAGGGCGAGTCGCGCGTGCGCTACCAGGCGGCCGAGGCGCTGTTCAACGTGCTGAAGATAGCGCGCGGCGACGCGCTGCCGCACTTCCCGCTCGTGTTCGACGCGCTCGCGCGCCTGGCCGCCGACCCCGAGCAGCAGGTCAAGCAGGGCGCCGAGCTCCTCGATAGACTCGTCAAGGTAACCCTAGTTCCCCAACATGGCAAGCAGTTTTCACAAGCGAACTTAACACTTAATTTCTATGGTTGTAATTCAGAGTTCAAATTAAATGTCTGTGGTTTTAAGATCTATGTTTTGCTATTTCGATAATGATATAAACAAATCGGCTTAGTTTTGCTTGTACAAAAGGTGCGTAAGTGAAATCGCTGTCCGGCGATGCCGGCTTCATTTTGATAGACTGTTGAGTAGAAGATCGCCTCTAAGACGACCCACTGGCCGAATAAAGTGCGGCACACACTGAACTTCTTCCCTCGCCACCGATGCCGACGCCTACCTATTCCTTGTAAGAACAAGAACTAAACCAATGTTTTCTATCTATACTAATAATATATATTCCACGATCCCCGGCTAGTGCCGGCCCGCGTTTGCGGGCCTCCTCAAGTCCGCGGGAGGAGTGAGGTGTGTTCCCCCCGCGACGTCCAATAGGGGCGCGCGTGAGTCAAGCTCATGTTGAAGCAGTGTATCGAACACTTAAGGACTTGAGAAACTCAGTCGTTGTCGTGGGTGGGTGTGTAGGGAGCAAATGCAATACATTTTATAACATAGACTACTAAGTACATACATACTACACCTCAGGTGTAACTTTTGTGTTTGCTGGTGACTGGCAGATACTTCCCGCCTCCACAAAAGGGATACGTGCGGACATCATTAAGGCATGTCTAAAATCATCGCTTCTATGGAGTATATAACTCAAACTTATTTACGTACGAGAGCATACCTTATAGGAAATATGGATAAAGATTTTCCACAACAGCTACTCAAAGTTGTAGGCGGGTCTTTTTCTTCTCCAACCTTGGGCGCTGACGCTTCGGAAATCGTTATAAATGAGAGTCTGGGTCGTATAGTTCACAGTTTGCAGCAACTTATAGATGCAGTATATCCTGACCTTGAATATTTTTTTTGAACTCCCTTAATCCTTCTGGCCGGCCACCTCACGAACTGCTATTGAAAATCGGAACGCCTATCATGCTTTTAAGAAATTTTAGCCCACCTAACCAGTGCAATGGCACTTAGGTAAGATTTAAATGATAACTTAATTGTAGAGACCATTCTCATAGGACCGAGAGCTGGCCAGTCGGCGCAAATCCCGAGAACTCCAATGATTCCCACGAGCCTACCTATATTGTTTAAGCGACTCCTGTTTCCCGTAAAAACATCATTTGCCCTTACTATTAACAACTATCAAGTCTCAGGGACAAACATTTCTCTTTGGTTGACATTTATCTAAGAAAATAATGTTTTACCCATGGCCAGTGAATAATTATGTTGGTTTATCACGAGTTGGATCACCCGAAAACCAGATTATTTTATTACCGAAATATAAAACAACCTCAAACATTGTAATTTGTAAATAGAGCAGTTTAAAATTAAATACCTATTTCAATTCGTTAGGTGCCAGTGCTAGGTAATTTTATAAAATTCTTTCACCTAGAGAAAGCTACTTGCTAGCGGGGAAGTGCTAGTAATTAAATACAGATGCAGTTTCTACCGTATTTTTTATATGGAGTATAACACAGTAATACATAGCTGCAATCAAAATTTAATAAAAATTAAAATATGCTTGTCTGGTTAACGGAGAGTACTTGCATAGACACAACCTTGTAGCCAAGATTATCCCATCAGCAACTTGCTCTAAAATACAGCCTTGTGGAATAGGAATCGGAATCATACTATATTTATTTATTTAACACTTCAAGCACAAAGTACAGAGGCGGTCTTAATGCCATAGGCATTTTCTACCAGTCAACCTTTGGGTGAGAGACAAACAGTGGTAGGTGTATAAATCAGAAAATATTTTTAAATTTTATACTAAGATAGACTACAAGGATATATAAAATACTATAAATATATATTAAAATACTACTACAGGTCTACTATAGGTATGTGCCCGACCCAGTTCTCGAAAATGGCAATATTACACTGTACTGGGATCAATCCATCATCACTGACAGGACCATTGTAGCCAATAAGTCTGATGTAGTGGTGGTGGATCGATCAGAGCGGCGCGCAATGATTGTTGATTTGTTGACATAACGGTCCCGCATGATGAGAACCTCGTGAAAGCCGAGAAAGATAAGCAAATCAAGTATCTTGACTTGGCTCGCGAGGTTGTCGACATGTGAGATGTGAGCTCAGCGATCATTGTGTCGAGAGTCGTTTCAGCCAATGGCTTTTTTTTTTCGGATGGGAGATCATCAATTGACCTCTCCCGCTCTACCCAGAGCGGGAGAGGTCAATTGTGTGTCGATCAAGTGTCAGACTTGTACTGACTAAATCCCATCCATGTTCCTTCCTTGCCCTTTGTGTTCCAGGGCCGCGGTATCTCATTCGAACAGTCCCGCAGCCCGTCGAACAGTCCCGCTGCCCATTGCCTAGAGCCTCGACCAACACCTGAGGAGTCTCTCGTTAGGCAGCTGGATCAAGGGCTTGATTCAAAAAGCGGTACACCTGGACACGGCTCGTATTGTTAGGAGGTTCCTCTCTCTGGAGACCTGACCGCCGGTAGCTTGGACCCTATAGTAGTAGTAGTGGGGACTCCTTTGTCCGCACTTAGACTCTCATTTGGTCCGTTGTGCGTGGGGGGTTGTGGGTGGGGGGTTAAGATAGCCAGCCTAACTCCGCCCAGAAGGACAGAATCTTCCTGGGAGCTACGCAGGCTTCGTGGAGCGACCTCACTGTTCCGAGGATTTGTGCACGTTGGGTAAACACCAGTGGCGGATCCATACAACCCGAAAAGCCCGGCTTGCGGCTACAATCAACTCAACAAATTGAAAAAAAAAAAAAATCTATGTCAAACAATAATAATATCAAAATCTACGCCAAACGCAACCTAATACGATGCGACGTTGCCAAGTTTCCACACAACTTTATCAATCCAGAAATTATTATAAATTCGCGCGCATTAAGAACGCGACTTTGTCAAAATTTTCTGATATCTCCGATGCCGGCCGACTCTGGCTCGCTCTAACACTATACAAAAGAAGAGTTGTGCCTATGGCTTACGGCCAGTGACCCAGTGCTAGCGCTTTCTCTTTCTATTTCTAATTTGGCTTCTCTAACCTTTCATTTTCTCTAGCAAAATCTTTCTGTTTTTGATAACAATAATAGGCACGAAATTTGAATTTTGTATTGAATCAAAAGCAGGGCCTTTTTATGAATGTGTGAGTGTAAGTCAGTGTAGGTTTGAGAGAGAATTGTGTGTTCGCGCCAACTGCGCCAGATGCGCATCGCGCGAATTTTGATAGAAATTGAATTGTGCATTTCTTTTTTGTGTTTTAGTTTATTTAATTTCTTGTGATTTAAAGTTTTGTGATTAGTTTTTGCTGTGATTAACGCTGTTTAGTAGTGATTGTAGTGTTTTTAACACTAAAATGAATTCGAAAACGGATGCAAGTGCCTTGTGAAGGATTAAAGTGTGTGAAATCGGTACTGGGCAAGGTAAATGCTTTGAGTTTTTTTAATTGGGCTTTGCCTCCATTTCATTGCGGGCACGCCACTGGTAGCCACAGCCTCGCATTCCAGGATGACGTGGGCGGCTGATTCCTCGGCGTCAAAACAACCTCTGCAGAGAGGGCTGTCCGTGACACCTAGGTTGAAAAGATGTTTGTTTAAGAGGCAATAGCCCGTGATTGTCCCTATCATTATTTTAAGATTAGTTTTGTTGAGGCTTAGGAATCGTTTGGTTAGTGTCGGGTGCAGGCACGGCATGGCCATTCTTGACTGCCTACAGTCTGTTACCCGTGACCATCTGTTGTTGTGTAGATCAGTTGATCTCTGGCGTATCCATGTACGAAATGGCGAGAAAGGCAGGGGAAGCAGTGGGTCCGGGCCCAGCACTGTCATCTCGGAACCTCTCTTTGCAAGCTCGTCCGCGGCGTCATTGCCCAAGGATCCACTGTGCCCCTTGATCCACTGGAGTGTAATTCGGTTTGATAACGAAATACTCTCCAGTGCCCGGTGACACTCTAGAATTAATTTGTTGTTTGTCTGTCTTTTTTCTAAGGCTTTGAGCACTGCTAGACTATCCGATATAAATCTGATACCGTAGTTTTGTATCCCCAGACGCTTTACGGCCGTTGCCGCTTGCGCCAGGGCGACAGTCTTGCACTGGAAAATCGAGGTGTGTTCGCCTAGTGGTAGGTGAAGTTTTATGTTGAGGCCTAGAGAGTATACACCAGCACCTGAACCGTTGCGTGTTTTTGAGCCATCCGTGTAGATGTGTACTTCATCGACACCTGACTGGTCTCTTACTAATTCTGCGGTTTGTATGCAATCGTTTTTGTTAAAGGTTAATTGTTTAGGTATTCTGTCACACGGGGCAGCGATAAGTGGTTGATACTCAATCGCCCGGTCCAGGATGCCCGCGTGAGCACTGGTGTGGTTTTTTCCCCATATGCCTAGGTGCATAAGCCTGATGGCGGCTAGAGCCGCCTCCTGCTGTATGAATACGTCAAGGGGGGTTAATTTCAGGGCTATCTCCATTGCTGCTGTTGGGGTGGTTCTCATGCAGCCAGTGATAGCTGAACAGGCTGGCCTCTGGAACTTCTGGAGCCTGGTATTGGTGGTCGAGAGTTCCGTCCTCGTCCACCACACCAGAGAGCAATAGGTCAGCATTGGCCTGATTACGGCTGTGTAGAGCCACAGCGTAATCTTTGGAGAGAGCCCCCATGTTTTTCCTATCATTTTTTTGCATTGGTAGAGTGCGATCGTGCTTTTGTTGAGTTTGTAGTCAAGGTGCTTGTTCCATAGCAGTTTACTGTCTAGAACCACTCCTAAGTGCTTGACTTCTTCTTTGAGTGTTAGTTCAGTGTTGAAGAGTTTTGGTAGTTTGTGGGGCCCTAGAGCTCTTTTGTTGGTAAACATTATCATATTTTTGAGGGGTTGACCGATAGCTCATGTTTGGCACACCAGCCCTCAATTATTTTGAAGGCTCTCGTCATGAGGTCGCATAAGACGCCTTCAAAATGCCCGGAAATTAGGATAGCTATGTCATCTGCGTAACCCACCGAGTATAGGCTGCAGCACTCCACCCTGCGGGCAGCCTCTGCTCACAATGCCTCGTGTGGTGGTGTTCACAGTAAATTGAATAGCTAGGTTTTTCAGCATGTTGTGTATCCATTCTATAAGGGTTGGCGCAACACCCTGCGCGGCCAATGCCTGTGTGATACTGGCAAAGTTAGTTTTGTCAAAGGCGCCTTCTAAATCAATGAAGGCCCCCAGGGTTGGTTTTTTCATTTTGAGTGCACTACCTATGCGTGAAACTACATTGTGGAGTGCCGATTCGGTTGATTTGCCTGCGCAGTAAGCGTGTTGGTTGGGGTGTTATGTAGGGGTTTAATAACTGCGATTTGGTTTCTGATGGTCTTTTCCCCTAGTCTCTCCAGAGACTATAGGAAGAATGAGGTGAGACTTATGGGCCTGAATGATTTGGACTGTGTGTAGTCGCCCCTGCCAGGTTTTGGAATGAAAATAATCTTAACCTCTCGCCAGATCAAGGGAATGTAGCGGTGGGCTAGACAAGCACGGAAGACTTTGACCAGATGTTCGACCAGTGAGTATCCGCTCCTTCTGAGCAGGGCTGGAAAGATTCCATCTATTCCCGCTGCCTTGAAAGGTATGAAGGTGTTGATGGCCCATGTTACTTTATCCTGGTCAACGATTTCACAAGCCGCATCCCAATTCCCATCCCAATCCAGACTGGTCGTAGCGCGTTCACCGTGCGGCTCCCAGTTTTGATGGATTGCAATCTGGCAGCCTGGAAAGTGGGTTGTAAGAAGTAGTTCGCTTGTTTCTGAGTCGTTTGTAGTGTAAGTGTTGTCAGGTCTTTTGAGACAACCTATTGAGTGATCTGTCCCTGTGGCAAGACAAGTTTTGACCCTCATAGCTTGGCTTTTATTTTCAATATTGTTGCAGAAACGCCTCCAGCCGTTCCTTCCTCTTTGGCGTATTAGTTTCTTATATACTTTGCGCGTTGTTGTGCAGTCACCTGGCGAACGTGTATTTATAGCTCTGTTGAAGAGCCTTCTCAGTTTGTGTCGGTGTCTTTCCAGTTCCGGGCTCCACCAAGACTGTCTAACTCCCTGTCTGGGTAGTCTGAGGGGGCAAGACTGCTCGCAACAGGATGTTTATTATGTTGTTAATGTGTTCATCTAAGTTAGCTGTTGTAATTTCGGCCGGAAGGGGAGTTAATCTGCATAGCCCTACTTCGACCAATCTGTATTACGAGGAACCCTTCTCGGCTGTGGTTTGGGTAGGTTGAAGTTTAAGGTGTACCGAATCCATCTGTGGTCTGACCATGATAATTCGTTGGATACATGCCAGTCCTGGATATAGTTGGAGACATCTAAAGTTGTTATAGTTAGGTCTATCACTGTTTGAGATCGTGCATTTACAAAGGTAGGTTCTGAACCTTTGTTGAGTAACATTAGATTATTGTTAAGAATAAAGTTAAGCATTTTCTCCCCTCGGTTGTTGGTTTTGACATTACCCCATAGAGTGTGATACGCGTTGGAGTCTGTCGCGATGATCAGTTACAGTTTCTCTTTTTCACAGTACTCCACCAGCGATGCCAGCTCAGGAAGAGGCACGTTCTCGTCTCCCGGCAGGTAGGCCGAGGTGAGTACAATGTCTGGGAGATTCTGTGCTGTTCTGGAAAGCCTAGTTGCTGTCAGGTCTCTTGAACATGTTTAGGTAAGAGTATGCAGGTTCCTGGGTTGTTTGCGGAGGTGTCTAGCAGCAACTTACCTCCTATGCTGTTTAGTCCGCATATTTTGCCATTCCTGATCCACGGCTCTTGGATAAGGGTTATGGTCTTCGGTTGGTTTTCCAGAACTCTGCGCAAAGTAGCCGTCGCAGTTTGGCTGTGCTGGAGATTAGTTTGTAGGATCTTAGTTGTCCCGTAGGGGAGAAGAGTAGAGGCTGCTGTCATCGACCTCACTCTCCTCCACCCCCCGGAAAGCAGTCCTCGTCCGAGGTGAGCCTCGACGAGGGTGGATCCTTTAATGTTCCTTGTGTTGGTTCCGGCATTGGAACAGCCGCTAGATCGATCTCCACTACGCCCGCGGTAAAAGCCCGCTCCACAGCCCCCTCCATGATCTCCATTTCTGCCACTGGTGACAGTGGGGAACACGAGGGCAGAGGCGGACCAAGCCCAGGCCCGGGCGCAGCGGAAGCCGATGAAGTTGATGGCGCGCCAGCCACCTCAGTGACAGCCGTCTCCTCTAAGAAGCGGATGTATATGATCCCCATGAGGTAGTACACGCGCCTCTGCTGTTCTTTTAATATTTTAACCATGGGCTCCGGCACCCGGAAGAATAGACAAGTGCCCTGGGAGCTTGGACCCTGTTCCGATACCGGTGGGCTACTATTTTTTATATTTTAAATGTTTTAATTTTTGTTACTAAAAATATTTTAGTCACAAAAATGTAAATAATAAGTAAGAAAAATGAATAAAAGATTAAAATAAAACATGTAGTCTTTTGCTTTTTTATTTGGTCAACTGAACATACATTTATTTTAAGCCAAACGCGTTGAACTCGATAAAATAAAGAAGTTCAAATTCGTATTGGCAACTCATCATCATTGTCCTCCCGCTAACTCAATTCATTTGGGGTCAGCGCAGCATATCGTCTTCTTCCATAAGCACTTCTCTATTACTCGTTATCTCAGCAGTCACCTCCTTTCTAGCCATACCATCCTTCTACTCTTATAGCCATCCTTCATACCCAAAACTTTCCTCACGACATTTTCTTCATTCCATGATTACCACACAACTTTTCAGACACCAGCGCCACTTTCAATTTCCTCTTATGAACTTATTTCTTATTTACACCACGCTTCTCCCTTAGTATTCTCATCTCAGCCACTTGTAATTGCCTTTCATTCATCCCTTTTGTGGACCAACATTCTGATCCATACAACACAGCAGGCTTAACCATGGTTTTATAAATCTTCCTCTTGATTTTATAAGTCTCCACCATCAATGTCCTACGTATGTTCGAATTGGATGATGTTCGGACTAGTGCCATCGAAAGCCTTAGCACCAAACCAAACGGCCACCACCTCGCTTCACACAATAGAGCAACGAAAAAAAAAATCAACAGTTATGGAATATATTTACCTATTGGCTGTTGCCAACAAAACGTGTTGCGCCGACCACAAAAGTTGCGGAAATAAAAACAGGAAGATGATGATGATCATGACTATTAGCCAGATTAACATTTAGTTCTCGATTGTTTGCCAACATGCCAACCCAAAGTGACGAAATTGTAGTATGTTTATTCCACGTATCAACTCAACTTTATTATTACACAAGACGAACCTGTACCTAATCGTGTTTACCGTGACGTGTTCCAAGATAAAAACATGCATAAACAGCTGCAGTAAACGACGCACGCGCATTTAGTTAACAGTTATTATTCTTTCATTGTTTAATTTTAAATCTACAGTTCTGTCTCATGCTATACAAAGCAATTTTTCTAAATATCCCGCTTGCATTCCTCCTGGAGTATCTACTAGAGTAAGACAGTAAGTTACTTGACTAATTTACATTCGACCAAAAACTGAATGATAAGTTCCAAGTACTGGAGCTTACGGACAATAATTTTTTTGATTCAAAGGAAACCTAAAAAATGATTTGTACTCTAGTGCTCTGCGAAACATATTTTTGAAACGTTGACAAATAATGTACTGAAATATATATGACCGCATACCAGATATTTCAGTACATTATCTGTCAACGTTTGTGGTTCGCAGTCCGCTGTCCGGCTGTGAATAAAACTAACGTAGATCATCGTTTTTTCTAGGACATAGTGACGGAGAGCCAGACATTCGACCTGGCGGCGTTCATCCCGATGCTGCGCGAGCGCATCTACACGCGCAACGCGTTCGCGCGGCAGTTCATCGTGTCGTGGGTGTCGGTGCTGGACGCCGTGCCCGACATCGACCTCATCGTGCACCTGCCCGAGCTGCTCGACGGACTCTTCAAAATGCTGGATGATGCCAACTCCGAGATTAGAAGGATGTAAGGCAGCTGTTCTACAATCTCGATTTCTAAACGAAAAGATTTGGTTTTTAAGAGTTCAACACGATTTACAGAGTGGGAAACGTTATTACAAAGACTGGCACACTATCTATGACACTTTGCCATGTCGCGTGTCGCACAATGAAAATTGTGACTTGAAATAACGAACAATTTCAGTTCATCTATAGTTACTTTGCTGACTTGACAAATTCCAGGTCCACTGAAAAGCTACTTAATTAATCGATAATAATTCCAGGTGCGACGTTCAACTGAATGAGTTCTTGAGGAGTATAAAGAAGGACCCGTCGCGGGTGGACTTTCAGGCCATGATCAACATTCTGATCACTCACGCGCAGTCGCCGGAGGAAATGTTACAGGTCAGTCACGTGGCTATATCGTTTCCTTAGGCGAAATCGGTCAGAACTGAATACCGATAATAGTCCTGATGGGATTTCGGTCATGGCGGGCAATCTCAGCGTGGAGTAGCCATGCGAAACACAGGCGCACACTCTTTGTAGTACATGACCAGCGGAGAGAGGACGGGTGCCGGCCGGTCGGTTAAACCCAGTATTTTCCTCATTCCTCCGTATCACATGACTGAATAGACTTAACCATGGTATGGGCATACCAAGACAACTGACTACCACATAACTTTTCAGTGACCGGCGCCAGTGTCAGACTTCCTCTTATATACTCATCTCTTATTAATACTACTATTACTGATAGAATTATTATACGCCCTAAAAAAGAATTATAGCATGATTTAATAACGCGTTTAGAACGGGGTTTTCACTTCTGTGCCAAGTTATATTATTATGCCATTAGTACTACACCTTTGTAAGCAATGGGTATGACTTTGTTTATGTATGTAGTTATTCGCTCATAGTTGACTGCAATAACGTGGATCAAGGAGTTCGTGGAGCTGGCGGGCGTGAGCATGCTGCCGTACGCGTCGGGTGTGCTGTGTGCCGTGCTGCCGTGCCTGGCCTACTCCGACGAGCCACGGAAGAGTATCCTTTCTCACGATGAGCCTCTGTACCGCCACTGTATCCTACACTTAACGAAGCTAATGTTCTCAATCGTCATCTAATCGGTCGATTTCTCCTTAAAGGTGTACTCACACCGTAGTGGCGCTGCAGGGCCCGTACTCATCACATTGTGGTACCGTAGGCACCGCGCCGCATCCTGTGCACTCCGTATACCCTACAGCATTTTACTGAAAAGCGGATCGTTCGACGTGGATAGGTGCGCGACGTTGCTTACTATTTCATAATATGAAATATAAATTTATAAATCTCTATATTATAGGGATTTATAAAATGCGATGGTGCGGCGCGTACGGCTCCTGCGGCACGTCTAGGTGCGCGTCCAAAATTCATTGGTATAAACATATTTTGCCAATTCAGTTTGGACCGGCTCAAAAACTACACCATGCAGTATTGTCTCAAGCCCTTCATAACGTACGACACATAAACAAATAGCTCAAATAAAATCGGTCCTCGCTAAACGTTTAGCCCAAGCAAATAAAAAATATACCCACATATTACAATATCCAAGAAGTCCTTAGCATTTATTCAGGCATACGCGAGACGGCTGCTACCGTGAACTTTCAACTCACCAAGCTGGTAACGTCAGAGCAGTCCCCCTCCCCCTCCCCGCCGCGTCTGGAGGGGGAGGCGGAGGGGGCCGCGGGCGAAGAGGACGAGGGCGCGGCGGGGGACGGTGTGGAGGGGAGACTGGACCTGGACGCCGTGGTAGCCATCCTGACGCAGATGCTGCACCATAGCTCTGTGCACACCAAGGTGGCCGCGCTGGACTGGATTCTGCACCTCTACAATAAGCTACCCCATGAGGTGAGTGCACACGAGTAGTACCATTTCACAGTTAGACGTGTTCCGCCACGCTACAAGTTTATACAGAACCTTCTGTGCGCGAGTCCAACTCGCATTTGGCCGGTTTTTCTTATATATTGCAACGCACACTTGCAAGCATCGTCACGGCATCGCAGCTAACAGAAGTCACCAGTCTCCGGCCTCGGGAAATCTCGACCCCGAGACCAGAGACAACTTGTTGACCCCGAGATAATTTAACCTCAGGACAACTCGACCCCGACAACTACAGCCCGAACACTCGCGTCCGATGTCTCGAGCTAGAACTGTGACCAACACGTGCGAGCCAAGCGAACCTGCGTTGGTGGCCTGAGGACCTGAGGCTGACGACGAGACGTTGGAGATCCCTTGCAGACTCATAAGTGTGCATTGACTTTTATCTAACTTACGTCATTCAAGACGTGCTGATTGTAAGAATAATTTAGTATAAATAATCGATGCTTGTTGTTGCGTCAGATGTTCAAGCAGACAGACAAGCTGTTCGTGAGCGTCGTGGGCAGCCTGACGGACGCCTCGGACGACGTGGTGCGGCGCTCGCTGGCCGTGCTCGCCGAGATCTGCGAGTGCGAGCCCGCCAGGGAGGCCGCCCCAGGTGTGTACAGCGACATCATCATTAGTGCGATATTGTACACCATCATTGTAACGCAGCCCTGTTACAATATCGCTAATTCAATAAGTTCTTATTTCCTTTTCCCTTGCAGGTGACCTGGAGTCCAGTCCGTATTACTACAAGTTCCTGCGAGCTCTGCTGAGGCTGCTGGCGGCTGATGACAATCTTTTAGAAGATAGAGGTGCATTTATTATTAGGTAATTTTGTATCGTCGCACTTTACTGATCCATGCTCCGGTGGAAACAGAACTCTCGAGAGCTATAACTAATTGAATCCAATTTACGCAAAAAAAAAAATAACACTGAGCATCAATTTTTGCCATTTCGAATCAGTTGATTAAATTATTATACCAGTATATATTGGAAAATGGTCTAGCGGTCACGAGCGCTACTGATGATGTAGTCCTGTTCTCATGTTTGGTTCGAATCCCGTTTCGGAAGTGTTAGGGGTTTTACCTTCAGGTATTTCTTAGTAGTGGCGCGGTCTGGATTAGTGCCCCGTCAATGGCAATACGCTCGCCTCTATTACAAGGGATTTAAATATAACTAGCAAGTGTGGGTTTTCTGTATGTCACTTTTGCCTAACCCTTCGGGGTTAAGGAACGAACATATAATATTCCCCCCCCTGGCCCCCCAGACAGCTGTGCGTGCTGCTGAACGCGGAGCACGTGTACGTGGCGCTGGGCGGCATCCTGCTGGGCGAGCGCGACGTGCGCTTCGTGGGCACCATGGTGGCCGTGCTCAACACCATGCTGCTCACGGCCGCCGAGCTGTTCGAGCTGCGCACCGCGCTGAGGAACTTCCGCGACCCCGTCAGTGCACTACACGATCATGTTACTAGAACCGCGACGCACTACGCGTGTGGACGGCGACCGTGAACCTAGTGGCGCTACCGTAGCTAGCTCCGAGCGTCGTTACTGTAATATCGATTTTGTCGCCCAGCCGATTTTGATGATTCTTACGTCAATCGATTTTTCTTAAACTTGCGAGTGTCACTTAAATAACGTCTGACAGTAATCAAAATTCAATATAACCACAACCAGACGTCATAATGTTAAGTTTAATTTATTCTATTTAGGATTTCAAACGATTTTAAGTTGGTTATTCGAAATGTAAAATCATATAAAAGTAAAAAAACAACAGTTATTAAATCATCATTCACATTGTTAAGCTGGAAATCAAAAATGTAATTATGAAAGATAAAAACCCGACTTTTACTTTAATACAGCTTGACCTCATTGTTCAGATTAGGATCTAGCTATGGTCACGCCATCTACAATGAGCTTTATAACTTTTCTCCATTGAGTCAGCCCAGAACTTGAGTAGAAGTTTTGTGCCTTCAGTAGAGTCCATGAGTTCTGGTAATGTAAACAACAGAACACGATAGTGCCCCGTTGTTTGTGGAACAGGACCTCATAAGTGCGATAGCTGTCACGTTATAACCGCACTCACACTATACAGTTCATTTCATTAGCTAGCAGAACTCCATAGACTTGGTGTCGTAAACGTAATATCAAAATACTAAAATAAAAATTATTTCCTCTACCCGCAGTCGTCATCTCGTATTCCTGTGATGAAACCTTTTCTTTTTCATGATTAGTCATCAATACCAACAGATCAGTGAAGTTTCGCTAGCTTATGTAAAACTCTGTAGAAGAATGTCCTTTAACAGGGACAGTTAGAGCGCTACCAGGTTTTGGGGCGCCGCCTGGGAGAGGCCTCTGTTCACCTGTCCACTGCAAAGGGCTGAGTTCATCGATGGAGTATACTAGTATAGTTATATACTTGTGGCATGACGGTTTCACATTATAAGCAAGAGGTGTAGGTTAAACCAAAGCTTGGTTGTGTCCGCGCAGGCGACGCACCAGCTGTTCGCGGCGCTGTACCCGTGCTGGTGCCACAGCCCCGTGTCGCTGCTGGCGCTGTGCCTGCTCACGCACAACTACCAGCACTGCAACCGGCTCATCTCCTCCTTGTATCCTTTGCGACCACTGCTCTTTGTTATTGGCAGTTGTTCATATCTTATGAATCAATCAATAATTAACTACTTATGTATCATGATTTTCTTAGAGCTTTTTTCAGAGCGCGTAAAAGGCATATTGATTCACTATATAGCACCACATTTTGCGTTTATCCCGGCGTGTTCGTTCGTACCGCTGTGTTCAGTCGGTAGCGATATGGATCTCGACGAAGAAACATAGTTATATACGAGCTTTTAAACCCGCCAACGCTCGTACGAGTAATGTTCCAAAAACGAGCTTATATACGCGCCGATAAAACGCTGAAGCTTGTGTCCCTGCCGTAGCCAATTAGGATCTTCGAATGCGGAAATAACGATCGATTCTAAAACCACAATCTAGACATTTTGTTTTATGTTCCATTTTTTTGTTTCATTTTATAAATCCTTAAGTTACAAACAGCGGAGATTTAGAGATCACGGTGGATTTCCTGACTGAAGTGGATAAGTTAGTGCAGCTCATCGAATCGCCTATATTTGCATGTGAGTACCTTCCTGTTCCTCGGCTCGTTGAATAACATTTGAACGAGCCATAGTGTGCGGCCTTGCAGTTTACGCATCTAGTAGATGCCCGCTGCGGAACCTTGCATGGGCTAGTTTATAATTATTTAATAGCCATAACATGTGACGTCATTAATCCTTAGCTAGCAATACCCGAGATTTATGATGAGATTTTTCGACCCGATTGTGGCAAATAACCTAATGCGTTATTGGCAAACTTAAGACTGCGTAGGACCGTGAGTACCTATAATAATATCCTCTTACGGTGCGTTCCTAATCAAAGTGATCACGTTCAGTTAGCGAGACCATACCGTCATGGTTGACGTCATGACCTGCGTGAACCTTGGGATACACTCACGTCGAAGAACGAAGCACTGCTAGCGGCCTGTTAAAAGTGACATTTACCATTTAGATTTGCATATTTTTGTATTACCTACTGCAAATTGGTTTATCGACCAATTCTTATTAACACATTTAATTCAGATTAAAAAAATCCATAAATAGTTAGTAAAGACAAAACTATGTTAGTAAAACTTATCTAAAATTAAAAACTATTGGCCTGGAACCCGTGTGAACACTGTTCCAGTACCGCACAAGACGGCAAAGGTTGATTGCCGTCTTGAGCGGTACCTATAATGGTGTTGAAGACACTGCTGGTACCGTCGCGCACTCGAAGCATCAGGGAGGCTATCCGTTTGCGTACAATTGTTTTAAAACAATCAGTTCTGGCCTCAGCAAACATTCCTGATACGCTACAGTAGCGCGGCAGCCCCAGCAGCATCCTAAACCCGTTATTATACATAAATGTACATTTCGCCCACAGGCTACACCAATGTAAAGAAGGGGCAATTTTTATGGACCCTAGGCCCAGTGTTGCAGCACTTTTTCATCTAAGAATTTTAAAATAATAATATCAGAATAATATAAATTTGAGTGATGGTACCATGACTTTATATAAAGAATAAGCTGAGCCGAGAAGGTTCTATCATATGAGGAGGAAACCCGGCTGCTGCACTAAATCTTCATTTAATGTGTCTTGTTACCAAATCTGTATAGCGTCGCTTAAGTTTAAACACCTCGTACAGTCGCGGCCTTTTCCGCCTGTTTTTTTATATATTAGTTCGAAAAATATATTAGTTCAAAAAAGGAGGCGCCTCGCCTGGCTAGAGAGCTCTTCACGTTGTGAGTGCAAGCAAAAATTAGCTTAGTGGTGATCAGGCGGGTGTGTCCGCCATTGTACCTTCGTCAAAAATAGCAACTTTACAGGAGAGTGAAGAAACTGCATAATTTTACAAAAGTACCATTACCTACAACAATACCATTTTCAGACGGCACGGTTGGCGCAGTGGCTGACTGATTGACTGCTGCACTGCGTGTCGCGGGTTCGATCCCCGCACTATTTGTATGGCCTACAGATAGTTGTTCCGGGTCTCAGGTCTGGCTGTTTGTGTATGTGAGTTTAAATGTTTGTAATCGCACCCACGCACGATACAGTAGACATTCCTAGTGTGGGCCAACGTGTGGCAAACGGCATCAAAATGTTAAAACGGTCAAATTATTTACTTTTACCAAATCTTGGATTAATAATAAAATAATCAATTTCTAAATCTAAAATCTAGATAAACAACCGGTCTAACTATTGCTTTACAGATCTTTCTAAAATTAAAGGGCGTCACAGATTTTTTATTCAAAAAAATTACAACTCTTACTTACATTTTCTTGTGTTACATTTAGTTTTGCAGCTTTAAACAATATTGCTTGTTACATCGGCGCGCGCGACGACGTATCTCGCGCCTTTGGTCAACGTTCAACACAGCAGTTCAGTTGCTGTTTTGGACATTGGTGTAAGGCGCGGATACGTACTACCTACCAGCAGAGCTTCAGATTACCTTTCGGAAACTGTTCATTTTTGGCCCCGCGAACATCTGCCGAGTTGCAGCGAAGACAATGAGAAGATAACAATTTAAACAAGACCTTTCTATAACATACGTTTGGAAATGGCGTGTCAAATATCGATTATAGCGGTAGGCGCTCGGCGCTGTGACTAAAGCCGGCCGAGTGCAATTTCTCCGAAGACCGCGCGTCGGGGCACAGGGGCTCTCAACAGTTAGCGGTGACTCTCGGGATCGTGGTCTGCGCCACCGAACCGCGCTTCATCGTGACTGCATGGTGCGCTGGACTTTAGTTGTCGTGTTGATGTGTTTTGATCCTTTGGGTACATGGAAAGCTACCACGAAGTTCTTAGTTCGATTCGGCTCGGTCGTCACTGTGGCTCGTGGTCGATAAGTGCAGTACAGCGTGGTCCCGTGTTGCAGACCTGCGGCTGGAGATGCTGGGCGGCCAGCGCAGCGCCCCGCTACGCGCCGCCATGTTCGGGCTGCTCATGTTGTTGCCGCAGAGCGACGCCTTCCACGCGCTGCGCAACCGGCTCACCTGCGCGCGCGTCTATCCCGACCAGTGAGTCACTTGTCCCAGCAGTGGGAACATAATAGTCTGATCTAGTGGGAGTGGCTTCGAATTTACATGTGGCCAGGTACTGAGTAATCGATGTCCTCTCTCAGGGTCCCCGCCGGTGTCGAGGACGTGTGCTGGCTGGGCCCGTCGGAGAGCGTCGAGCCCGCGATAGACTTCGACAAGCTGTTCAAGGAGTTCCTGCGCGTGCAGGCGGCGCACCGCGAGTTCAAGATGCTGGACCGGAGTCGCGGCAAGCTGCTCGACTAGCGGTACTGACTGACTGACACTTTATGTATATAAGCATGTACAGATCGTCACAGCTAAAATAAATGGCGCGCCCTTCCATTACACGTTTTCAATGTTATCTAAACATAATACGCACAACATAAACACACGCCTTTGTGCAGTTCTACTTGTGCATAAAGTTTTAATAACATAAATGAACGGTGTCATCAATGATGTCATCGTCAGTACCTGCTCCACTTCTGGGCTGACGCTGTCACTATTTAGAATGCCATCCACATGCATGAAAAAGACCGGTTATGAACGCGGACTTGATTTCACATAATACATGGAGAGGAGGAGCTTCCGTGGAGAGGCTTCCAATTATTTTAGCTGAGACGGGCTTTACTCCTTTTTATTTTTAAAATATTTTATTATTATAAAACACTTAAGGATTGACCCCCCCCCCCGCAACCCTTCCCGTCCTCAGCTCCGTGTTACCATCCGTTCATCGTCACCTGTACTTCAATACCATGAAGGCTCGAGCATGTCTGCAGGACAATAGTGTAGCGTAGTTATATTCAGAATTCGATACAAATGGATTCGAACGTGAGTGAACAAGAGACCAAGAAAAGACTGAATAATAGGAGCGTTCACAACTTGGATGTGTGAACACCCGGCCCCGGGAGCGCTGGGTCTCGGACACACCAGACAGACTGATGGCATGGTATTCTGAACAAGACAATGTTACACAATGTAGCTGAAGCTTTCCGCATCGCTTCAAGTCAAACCGACTAGTGCGAGAGACGATGCGGCCATTTGTTTGGTCGATCATCATTTATATATTTGTGTAATGTATTTTGAAAAGTTAATAAAATATTACGTAAGAACTAAAGAAGACAGATCCCTTGCTTTTATTTTATACGGGTTGGAAGGCGGGACACCGACACGTAAACGGTTACCACTTATTCAGATCATCATTCTGAGCCCTTTCTGAGCAACATTGAAATTTTTCATCGGTTATTTTAATAAATCAGCTGTTTCCTACAAAAGTGCAATACGTTCACGATCTAATGTATGGAACAGCTGATTTTCCGCTGTCTCTCATTCAGGTTTCATTTCTTGGTTGTAAAGATGTTTTGCCTTAGTGAATCGCACTCCAGATGTCTGTGATGCTCTTTCAGCGAGATATCGATAACGTATTGTTCACCGTTTCAATGGCACGGCCATGGGATTTTAGTCTTACAGCTCCTAAAATATAAACCCAGGATTTTTTCTTATATTTTTACAAATTCAAGCTTTTATTTTACTAAATTTCGGGTCTCTGCAAAGCTTAGTTTTATAGATCTCCTTGACCGCGCGGTTCTCCGAGTTTCAATGGCGCGGCCACGTTCAACCATTTATAACTTTTTAACCATAACTTTGACAAATTTATGGTTTTGGGAATCAACTTTTACATATTATTACATAATCTCGGCATAATTTTTTTTTTTTAAATATCGCCGGTCCTGCGCTTTCGAAACGCACACACAAAAACTTGACAAATTATATACTAAAACCTTCCTCGAGAACACGTTACATATTTTAATGTATTTTGTAGGTACATAACAATTTCAGACGAGAATATTTGCTTGTTTCATACTTTTGAAAGCGTGATTTTTCAGTAGTAGGGTTTTAGTTTATTTTTATTTAAACTTCACAAAACAAGAGTGGTTCATGGGCGGACTTAATGCCACAAGGCATTCTCTATCAGTCAAAGCTATCAAAGTTGTGCTGAAGATGCCATCAGTGAATGGACTTTAACTTTGATAGCTCATATCTTGGAAACGGGACACTTTAGTTAGAACATTTTGTCTCATACAAAACTGGTATACCAGCTAAAATGGCGGAAGTTAGGGCGGCCAGTAAATTTAAACCCCTTAAAAAAAGATAAAAATATATATTCTTACAAGCAGAGTACGACCCGAATTGTTTATCAAATTCTAAATAATTGCGAGCGAAGCTGCAGCCGCGGGCAGCAGCTAGTTATAAAATAAAAAATCACACTTCCCTGACACACATCTTTGCCTTGTTTTGTATGTACTAAAACCTCGCTCCGCTGATTTCCACTAGAGCTGCGCTGAGCGAGGTAAATGACATGATTCTTATCAAACACATCCTCGCACATCTCTGGTGGAAACGCAACCTAAGACCTAAGTTAAAGTTATCGAAGTCATTCAGTTTCTTATAATAACAAATGCCAACGCAAAAATCACGGTAGAAATGTAATAGGCCTGATAACAAATACAATGAAGTATTTTACTTTATATTGAAGCATGTTGTAATGTTCGCGAGCTATATGCTAAATTACTGTTTTTAAGGTTTGTTATTTTATTCCCCTGTTGTTCTAAGAATCCAGAACTAGAACAGATCTAGAACTTCCACAGTATTGTTTATATGTACATTCCGTTAGTTATTAATAATTATGAAATAAAACCAAATGATCTAAAAAGTTATAGTTTCATTTTCATTATAATAGTAACAGTGATTGTCTATAGTAATTATTGCTATCTATAAATTGTAAAGTTATAATCAACACTAATTTACTAGTTATATTATTGCTTAAATTATATCTATTGCACTTATTCGTAAGAATATATTTCTGGATTTACTATTCGTTCATAATATAAAAGCCAGACCGCACTAGCCTCAGAAATATGAACTTTCTTGGTACTGTCGACATTGCCGTAATTTTTTGCAGATAATCAATAAAATCTTGAAGACAGGTAACAATTATATTTTGTAAATGGAGACCAATAATTATACAAAGAGAGCACTAAAAATAAACATCAATATTCCTTATAAATATTTTGTAAAAATATAATCTATGGCTTGTCCCAATACGGATTAGCCCCACAACCTGTCCTCCCAGAGACAGTGGGACGTGCCGCTCTGCAGTATTGTACGGAATACCATTTTAAACAATACTGTGGAGCGTGCCCGTCTGCTGGCCGTGGGGGAATGGGAGTCAGGCTTGTGGCTTAGGCACTTCCTTCTTCCACAATTGGCATTATGATGGATGACGCACCGTTCCGTGTCGCTACGAGTCTATGCTCTACATCGGTGTCACTGCGGTGAAGCTGTCCACAGCATCGGGCACCATGGCCTGTCCTGCTATAGGAGCGCAGGTCGCTTTGCACGGCACGCCAGCATTAACGACATTATACGTTGAGCTCATGCCAGTGCCCGGCGTACCAGCGGTTTTAGAACCAAACGGCTTGATACGTGACGATGGCAAGAGATCAGACAGCAAGACGTTGGTGCCTTGGAAGGTGGGTAGGCCTTTGGTGTGGGACGCAACCTGTGTCGACACCCTGACACGTGGCAAGCACGGTGGGTTGTGCGGGCGCTGCTGCTGCGGCTGCTGAGATCCTCAAGCGGCGCAAATACTGTAACCTTATTGGTAACTTCAGTTTTGAACCGTTAGGGGTCGGAACGCTCGGGTCATGGGGCCCGAGTGCGCGTCTCCTTTTTAAGGAAATATCTCGCCGACTGGTCGACACTTCGCGTGACCAGAGGGCTGGCTTCTTCTTTTGCCAAAGAATTAGCATTACCATTCAACGTGGCAATGCTGCCAGTCTTCTGGGCACGTTTCCGGATGACAGCGATGCGGAGGAGTACTTTGACGCCTAAGTGTCCTATTGTTGTCATTGTAAATATGTAGGTACTTACTTTTAGTATTCTTTTTTTTAAGCATTATTTTTGTTCTATTTGTAGTCTGTATATAATGTACATAGTAGGTATTTATTAATATAAAGGATAAATTAATATTGCTGATAAATATTAGGAATGCTGTGAAAGTTTTAATGTCATATTATAAAATAAAACAATATTCTGAGATCGGAAAGAGTTATCAGTCCAAATCACTGGCCTCCGTAATCGTTTATACAGGCTGTCGCTTTGCCTCCTGGTCAAATTCAGGGAGGTATTTGTATTCATCACTACGAACAACTTCCACTATGGGACCAAACCTGAAGTCGCAAAAAAAATCGGCTGTTGCCTACATTTATGTTCGCATAACTCGTCAAAATGTAGGCAACAGCAAATTTTTTTTGCGACTGTATAATCTTATTGTATACAAATATGAAATGTGAATTATAATGAGTAAAAATGTGTAGAAATCAAGGATCTGTGGTGAGTCATATGATTAGATATTTAAGGATATGTGTCATTTACTAAGCCACACTGCGCAGCGTATCGCGATCCAGCCTCTCTCACTGGGAGCCCGAGTGTCAGCAGTGAGAGCAGGAAGGGCGGAGAGTGGATAATTGATTTGTTTCTGGAAGGTTAAGAAAGTCTTAGTATAACATTAGTTTGACAGTAATTTTTGCTCGATGAAGAACATTTACTTCTTACAGTATTTAGCACTGCTATGGAATGATATTTACAATGAACTGTTTGGTTTCCTCTGATATGTCTGGCATTTTAACTTAGCACTGTATAGACATGTAGTCTGAATCGATCGCGCGTTACCCGATGATGCACGAGGGCTTCCCGCTGCGGGCGTGCGCGTCTTCGTGCGAGTCGTGGGTGTCTTCGTGCGCGCCGTGCGCGTCCTCGTGCGCTTTGTGCGCGTCTTGCAGCTCGCTGTGGTGCGCGCCTGACGAGTAGATGACCGACGCGAACACGCAGTTCCCCACGCTGGAGCCCTCGCCGCCGTCGGACGCCGACGTGCAGACGTCGGGCGGCGCGCGCTACGGCGTGAGCGAGTGCGTGAGGTTGTTGAGCTTGCTGAGCAGCGCGGAGTTGCCCCTGAGCGCGCTGGCCAGCTCGTCGTGCGCGGCCAGCAGCGCGCGCACGCCGGCCCCGCGCGCGCCCACTCCGCCTGCGGGTGCGCGCGTACCGTTGCTCTGCTGCGCGCGCACTCCCACGTCTTTAGTTCTCTCGGCGCCTAGCTCTGCCTTTGAAGCGTTCAACTGAAAAAGAAAACAATTTGTTAATAGCATTAGTATATATTTGTAAATGTCGCCGCACTCGATCCGCAGGCGGTACAGACCGTAGTTTGCGCGTCGTTGATCTGCTCGCGGATGGTGTGCTCGGCGTCCTGTATCCGCGCCGCCAGGGTCAGCAGCTTCAGCTCCGCACTGGAGACGTCCTTGTCCAGGATCTGCGTCTGAAGGTACACCGTCTGCGCCACCTTGTACCTGATTGTAACGTAAATATTAATTTGATTATTTGAATGGACGATAGACAGGGACAGCTATAGTCTATTTTTTAATCCCTAAGATTAAATTGACATTACGTGGGTTGTCAGCTTTTTGCAATTCTTAAATAGTGATGTGCCACTACCGTAAACTGAAGTTAGTAAAATCAAGTAGTATCGTTTTTTTATAATAAGTTATCCTGAAAAAAATTGTAGGTACTTATTTAAAAAGAATTAATACAAAAGTAATAAGGTATAGATATATATATTATGTGAAACAAACTTTTAATTAATGAACACTAGATATTGTACCGCAATAGACACAACGGACGCATTCGAACACTTAGGTTGAAAGACGAATAAGGTAAACAAAATGACATCCAGTGTTGTTCCTATTAAATTTTGGGTTGCCGTATTCAACATCACACACTAACTTCCGTATTAACATAATGCTTTTTTAAATTGTAATTGTTTGTAAGGTGTCAAGTTCCAATAATTGCCGCATTTTTAAAAAGTTCTGCCGTTTTGTAAGATAAAATGGTTTATATAGCCCGTTTTACCGTGTACGGGAACAACACTAATGGCGTCTGTCATTTTTTCTAATCTATATATCATCATCAGCCTATAACGTTCCCACTGCTGGGACACAGACCTCCGCTCTATGAGAGGGAATGGGCTATAATCCACCACGCGAGCCCAGTGCGGATTGGTAGATGTCACATATCTTCGAATTTTTGGTTCTAGGACATGCCGGTTTCCTCACGATGTTTTCCTTCACCGTTTTTGAGAGCAGTGGTGATGAAATAAATTACACAAAGTTATGCGCCTGCCTGGGTTCGATCCCACGACTTACTGTTCGTAAGTCGGGGTCGCTACCACTGGGCCACCGCTGCTTCCGCTAATTCCAATCTATATATATAAAAATCAATTGCTGTTCGTTAGTCTCGCTAAAACTCGAGAATGGCTGGACCGATTTAAATAATTCTTTTTTTGTTTTGTTCGTCCGAATACAGGGAAGGTTTAAAAACAAAAAAAATAGGTAGGTAGGGTGGGTTTGTAGGGTATGTAGGTAGGGTAGATAGGGTAGGTAGGCTAGGTAGGGTAGGTAGATAGGTAGGATAGTGTAGTGTAGGGTAGGTAGGGTAAGGTAGGTCAATTAGAATTTAATATTCATGGTTGACAGGACAACGTCTGTCGGGTCAGCTAGTCGTCTAATAAATATAAAAAGTTACGATTCAACAAACCGGTTTAGTAGGTACAGACGCCAGCAGGTCAAGCTACCCGAAACTGTCAGATTTTCCCAATCAACCTTCGACCTAAAGCTTTGACATTAAAGTCGAAAATCTATTAAAGAAATCTGACAGATTGTAGTAGCTTGATGAGCTGGCGTCTGTACATCACTGCATAAAAGAGCTTGCATTGCATTATTTGTAAGTTTGACATTTACATGTGTCAATTTAGTCTCAGGGATAAAAAAACCGACATTTGAGAAATTGGACAGACGTGATGCGGACACCTGCGGCGAGGTCTGCAGCAGCACGTGGAGCTGTACGTCAGGCGGCGTGTGTACTCACCAGTCGGCGATAGCGTCGGCGCGTGCGCGCGCGAGTGGCGAGGCCTTCTGCAGCAGCGCGCGCGCACGCCGCCCGGTCTCCGCCACGGTGATGCGCTCCAGCACGTGGAACTGCTCGTCGTTGTACGTCAGCGAGCGCGTGGCGCGGTCGCGCACCAGGTGCTGCCACGAGTCGCGCAGCCTGCGACATACGACGAACACAATCTATAAATGAAATCTAAAATCCGGAGTTCCGGTCAATGGAGAAAGCTACCGACGCGGGAAATTATGAATGTGCTGAAACAGGCGCACTCTCACTTCCATCATACAGTCCAATAGGACGGCAATTCAATACGATCTGAAATATCAGGCGCAGTGCTAAAGGACCCGTTCGTTTCATGATCGCGAGCGCAACCGACGCCGAGCTCGGGGTCTCGGGTTCGATTGCTAGTTGTAAAAAAAATAACGAAATACTACTAAGTTTTGCCATTAGGAAAATAAATGAGTAAACAAGGTGTCGTGCGTGCACCGACCTCTCGACGAGCGTCTTGGCCTTGATGTGCAGGCGCAGGTCGCTGGGGCAGGGCGCGTGGTGCGCGGCGGCGTCGAACTCGGCCCGCAGCGCCGGCGCCGCGTGCCGCGCCACCAGCGCCGCCGCCGCCGTGCGCAGCGACCCCGCCTCGCCCGCCACCAGCCCCGCCATGGCCGCCCAGCTCTCCGCGCCCGGCGTCTACGCATGTACACGCCACGGCATCTTACTCTCTACTTTTTATTCACCTACCTATGTTACGGCTAAAGATCGGGCGCTGTCAGTTGGGACTGGTCATCTCTAGGCTGCCACGGTTTATTTTAACTACTTACTTTTATTTTTAAATTGTTGATATAGGTGCCGATTCCCTTGTTCACAAACTAAACTAAATTTAAGTTGAGTGCATCTTTTTCTGTCTATTTCATTATGAAAAGGACAGAAGATAAATATTAGTTTAGTCCTGTCAAATTAGTCAGCACCTGACGTATTTTGATGTTATTTTAGTAGTCAACTTTTTAATCACGTCTAAACTTGTGTCAGGCACTGGTTAATTTGACAGGACTAAACTAAAATTTATTTTCTGTCCTTTTCTTAATGAAATAGAAAGAAAAAGATGCACTGAACTTAAATTTGGTTTAGTTTGTAAACAAGGGAATCGGCACCATAATCTTTTACTCTGGACGCTCTTAACGTACGTATTTCTACATCGTTCTCACATATGTATAATCTCAACATGAATGATGTAAGTTACATCTTGGTTACATCATGTAACCAAGATTTCCATGGAAAGAAAAGTGTCCATGGAATTTCTTGCCAATTCTTCTCCATAGAGATCTACGCTTTGGAATGGGCAACTACACAAGTTATTATGCCTTGTGTCTGTGACTGTAGCTTAGCCTCCTTTGTTTTTCTGACATTCAAAAGTGCCTGTAATGGTCTAATTGAAATAAATGCTTTTGAGTTTTGAGTTTGAGTTAGATGGGCGCAATAATAATTATTATTACGTAATATTTTTTTAACAGGCTTTTTTAAAATGAAAAGAAAAAAATATGTTTATATATCAAAGTTGATAACGCCTAAATATAACATTATAACAATTAATAACAATTTCAAGGGCTACCATTCTTTTTTCAAAATAAAAGCAAAAGTTACTCGATAGAACATCAGCTATCGGCGGTATCCGCCAGTAAAACTTCCGATAAAATCGGTCCAGTCGTTTCGGAGATTCGCTTCAGACACACTTGCACAAGAGAAATCCAGAAATTTCTTGCGGTTTCCACATTGCACCCCGTCATTAAACTGATCATTGCAAATTGCACACGTCTTCATCGTGACTGAAATAATTATTAGGCGAAACTTTATGGAATTGTGAAAAATTTTGACCAATTTTTTTAATGTAAGTGTACTGTGCTAGTGCGTGCTCACACAAGAATTAATTTTATTTACTTATTTTTATATTAAATAATGAACTAAATAGGACTAAATTAATAAGATTCAGAAAATAAGAATTAGATTTTAAAGCTGTCTGTTCTTTTTAATAATGGGGTCAACTAACTCGTGATTTTCATGATTGCAATTTATAAAAAAAAAAATAATAAGTAACGTGCTTCACCGAGCTAGTCACTAACCGGCGCGGTGCTGCCGGCTCGGCTGTGGGCCGCCAGGTCCAGCGCGCGCGCGGCCGTGTGCGTGAGGTGCGCGTGCGCGTGCAGCGCGTCGGCGCGCGCCGCCACCCGCGCCAGGCGCGCGCCCAGCAGCGCGCCCCAGCGCGACACGCAGGCGCCGCACAGCACGGACGCCGCGCACACCGCCTCCACGCGCCGCCTGATCACGTGGCCCACGCTGCACGCCGTCTGACACAACATGACGCCACATTCATCAGCACACCACACCGAATGTGGTAGCAGGAAGGGTGGGTTTTGGTCTTCGATAATCGATACTAGGAAGCTCGTCATGAAACTCATCAATCAATAGAGTTGGTAGCTCATCTAGCAAGGTGATGGCTGGTGGAGTAAAGCTGTGAAGTGTTGAGCGAAGAGATTGGCAGACGAGTTTGTTTTCATAGGCGTGGATGATGAACGTCCTGGATGAGCTTGGCACAGGAATAAGATTCGTCCCACAAAGATTTGTGGGTCGCGGGTTACGGACGTCTGTTGTCACTTCTGCTGGGATAGGTTGTAGTTACAGACGAAGTCCCGCCGCTGCGCGCTGGCCGGAGATGGAAATTAGCCGAAGTTCAGTGCTGTGCTGTACGGTGACGTCACTGGTAGATAAAACGGCGCAGCTACTGTAGGCTCATGGCAATGTTTTTTAGTGGGTGCAAGCTCCACATAACCAAACCGTCTCCCATGACAGTGCGGTATGTGTTAGGCATTTTTCACCGATTAATTAAAAGAATGTGAAGATTAGGAGTGTGGATGATGATGAAGGGCGGATCTGCAGAGCACTCACCTTGGCTTGGCTGGCGTCGTTCTCCACGGACACGATGTTGGGGAAGACGGGGAACTTAGGGATGTCGGGCTCGGGGGCCATGCTCACGTTGTTGTTGTTTTTGTTGAACAGCATCAGCGGCTCCTCTGCGCTCGTCTCCGGGTATTCCGCGCCTGTACCGACGCAGCTTCGTTAACCAACGTTAGCATTACGGTTAAATTAACTTCCTCGCCTTTTCCCAACTAAGTTGGGGTCGGCATCTAGTCTAAGAGTATAACACGCATGCATCTGAATACCAGAATTTAACATGTCGCGACTACCTATCTACACAAACCTCCATAACCCAATAAAAAAAAAAGATGGGTGTGAAAAGGTTTATTTTGAAAAGATAAGGAATGAAGAGAATGAATGGAGCGATGTGCTTAAAGAGGTACAAGTAAATAAGGGTTTGGTGAGGGAATTAGTATGGATGAAGTACGGAAGGCAGTTCAAGGTATTAAAAATGGGAAGGGCGTGGGCCCTGATGACATACCATTAGATGTATCGAAGTGTCTAAAAGAAGCTGGATTTATAGGCTGACTTTATACTTCAATAAGTTGTTGTGTAAACAAGCGATCCCACAAGAATGGCCTATTTTCAAGAATAAAAGTGATGTGTAGGACTGCAACAACTATCGAGGGATAAAGCTCATGTCACATAGTATGAAAGTATGGGAGAGAGTAATAGAGAAAATATTGCAGGAGAGAGCGAGATTACCCAAAATCAGTTTGGATTCATGCCAGGTCGAGGAATATTTGACACCATTTTTGTACTCCGCCAATTGTGTGAGTGTGATAAGTACAGACGAGCACAAAAAACCTGCACATGGTGTTCATTGATTTAGAGAAAGCGTTTTATAGGGTACCCCGGGATGTGTTGTGGTGGGCCTTGAAAGAGAAAGGTATGCCTGGGAAGAATGTAGAGTTCATTCGTGTTGTGTACAGTCGATCTTCCTACGTCCGAGCAACTGCTGGCAACACCGACGAGTTCAGGGTGGGCTTGCATTAAGTTTCGGCTTTGAGTCCGCTTTGACGTCGGACATACAGGAAGAGGCAACCCGGTGCATGCTGTTTGCCGACGACAGCGTTCTTGTTTATGAAGATGTACCGGAGATCCAGAGCAGATTGGAGAAATGGCAACAGAAGCTGGAGAAAGTTGGCTTTCAAAACCAGCTAGAACTAAAACCGAATACATATTCTGCGATTTCGGCGGTCTCTTCAGTCCTGAAGTCATAGCGGTTGATGGCGCATTTCTTCCTGTCTGCTCAGACTTTCGGTGTCTCGGTTCACTCTTGCAAAGCGATGGTGAAATAGATCGTAGTGGTAAGCACAGAATTAACTCTGGATGGATGAAATAGAAATGCCAGCAGGTCACGAGGAAAATTTGCGCCACCCGCATTCCCCTTAACTTAAAGGAAGATTTATAACATAAAGGTTAGACTTGCTGTCTTGTATGTACCAAAATGTTGGTCTACAATAAGGATGAAGGCGTTTGCATGTGGCTGATATGAGAATGCTAAGGGGGGTGTGTGGCGTTAACCGAGTGGATAAAATAAGAGTACATAAGAGGAAGTCTGAAAGTGGTGCCGGTGACTGAAAACTTGTATGGTAATCGGTGGGCGTGTGGTGGTATGTGGTGAGGAGGAATGAGGAAAATGTCGTGAGTAAAGTTTTGAGTATCAATATGGCTGGGTATAAGAGTAGAGGAAGACCAAAGAATCGAGACAATATGGCAAGAAAGGATGAGATGACGAGTAATAGAGAATGTATGGAAGAAGAAGACATGCTGCACCAACCCCAAATAAATTGGATAAAGGCAGGAGAATGATAACGATTTGAGTTTAACCATGAAAGTATGACCTTAATTATGCAGCTACATTTTTAACTGTCAGCGAAGTAGACTCAACAGATAAACGATCGCCTTATATGTTACAGGCAGCGTACCAACTTACCAAGCGTGTTTTCGTCGATGACGGTGAGCATGAGCTTGTCCTTGTAGAGCAGTATCTGCGACTCGGCGACCACGCTCGTCTGCTCGCAGATGTACGTCTGCAGGTGCTCGTACTTCTCGTCCGGCTTCAGGAACACCTGACGTAACGTAAGGTCGCATTAGATGCTTGGGTGTAATGCTTAACGTATTTAAGTTCATAATACTGTACCCGTCTAAATAGCTTTCCAATTGCCGCACTTTTTCCGACATTTCCAACAATGATTGACATATTTTAACTAATTTACACAAAACCTTGACAGTATATACTTAAACCTTCCTTACTCTATTTATTTGTGAAAACCGCATGAAAATCCGTTCAGTAGTTTTTGAGTTTTTCGCGAACAGCCCGACAGACGCGGCGGAGGATTTTATTTATAAGTAGTGATGATTTGTCAGGAAATTTAATTATGATAATAATTCCCACACTGTTCCGCGTGCTAATCGTAGCGCTGCCACATAAATTGATGGTTTCAGTAGAAATATTTAGCTCGCGTGCATAAATAACATTTGTTCACTTGATGCCTTTAACCATGTTTTTTTTTCAGAAACAAAAAGTAGTACTAAAAAAGTCAGATATGCAAAAAAATTGGTTGTCTGTAAAGTTGGTTTACGGACGATAGTTTAACGTGACAACGTCATAAAATCGTGTGGAAAAGAGATAGATGCGGCGCACGCGTACAATGAGCGTAACGGGACACTTTTTCGTGCATGCAGCCGGCGTTCATCGATTTATTAGACGCTATCACGTCTAAAACTTTTCCCTTTCATTTTGTTTGAAAGTTTTAACCAAAAATTTGTTTTTGATGTTAATTGATCCTGTTTTTGATCAAAATGTGCCTTTGCTTGAGGTGTTCTTGCCCAACTTTGGGTCCTTCTGAGAGGTGGTACAGCTACTACTACGACTTAGCCGGGGACTTTTCGTAAAATTACATTATTGATGTTTTTGATTACCTCGTTGGTCTAGTGTTTGCAAGCACGACTACTGAGCATGAGGTCCTGGGTTCGATTCCCGGGTCGGGCAAGGTGTCATTGGGTTTTTCCAACAGGAATTTCTCAGTTGTAGCCACGGAGTCTGGATTTGTACCCGGTTGTTGGCAATAGGCTCGCCCCCTAGATTTAAGAGGTTTTCTTCCTACCTGCCGGGCCAGACAATAATTGTGATAGCTTGGTTAATATGCATGATATCAATCGGTTAATATGCATGGTATGTAATTATTTATCTGGATTAATTTACTTTAACTGGATGGATAGGAAAATGACAGAAATGTAACATAGATGTTACATTTACGATGTAACATTTTATATGTATTAAGATACTGATATTTTTTTTTGTGGTCATTAACTATTTTTGGATTAAACAATTATTATTTGGAGTTAGTAGCATCACAAGTTGTAAAATTTTTGGTTCTAATTTCATGCTAAAATGGGGATTTAATTTTGGTGATCATTTACAATTTTTGGCAATATAAAGTGATTTTTGCTGTTATATTTTACTAGATCTGGTGGTTAGGTAAACATAAGTCTTTTACATTTGTCTACTTCACGAATTTTAGCAACAAGTTGCCATTTGCAAAAGCGAGAGCATTTATTGACAGGGTGATAACTGTTGCACCACCGCAAAAGCATTTGCAGTTAGCACATCAGTCTGTCAGACAGGTAGTTAACAGTTGGTCAGAAGGTCATTCAGACTGCTGGTTAGCTGCGCCGTTAAATAAAATGGTTAAGCAGTTAATTGAAAGGCTAATTAAGCTACTTGGGTGCAACATTAACATTCCATAGAAAAATTACGACTGAACACTAGTCAGTGTTTGGACCGTGGTGGCTGTTTGTTGGTATTATTTCACGAGCAAATGCGGGCCGCGCGCCGCAGTAACGGCGTGACGAGTGTTGCGAAAGCACAACCGACACCACACTCATTTGGTTTAGTATTAGATAAGTCTAATAGATGTTTCAATCTACGCCACCTACTTCCGACAACGCGTAGATCATGTCGTTAACTAAATTTTATGTAATTGTCTTTTTGTAGCAGCTTGTACAATAATTACGGCAATTCATTATTTTGCCGAAAGAACCGTGTTGGCCATGACTTTGGCAATAAACTAAGTACAAGTAGCAAAGTAAAACTTTCAAGTAATTATGGTTGTTTGCTACATCTTGCATGTGTAGTGAATGTTCTCTTACTCTACCCAAGGGGAAATATTTATACATAGTAGATAATTATGTAGATAGTTTCTTTCTTACCTTGATGCTAGCTGCTTTGTTAACATGAAATACATGTACAGCAGTTGTAGATGTGGCGACTTGCACCTCAGAGAAGAACCTGTCAAAAGTCCATATCCTGTGAGGGTCCACCTCTAGCAGGCCTGCCAGGAGTGGTGTGACTAGTTTACGTAAGCCAACACTGAGCTGACAGTGGGATGGCAGATCACGAGCCCAGTCTATGGGACCATTCTCTGTTGTTTGTGTACCCTGGGAAAATATCATCGTCATCATCATCCTATAATGTTCCCACTGCTGGGACACAGGCCTCCTCTCTATGAGAGGGAATGGGCTATAATCCACCACGCGGGCCCAGTGCAGTGCGGATAAAATATAAGATTTATAATAAAGTACGAGTAGTGAACAGTTTAGTAAAATGATGTATGTGCTGGACATATTAACACAGGGTGGACAGAACTTATGATAGGATATTTGAATGTTTAAGTTAACCAATGTTTGTCAACTCTGAAGTTGCCAACACTTACAAGCCATTTGCATGATAACTGACTGAGTAATCATACAGTTAAGCTGGTTATGGTTGGTAATGGTTTATTGGTTGTAATTTGACTTACTGCAATGACTCCGGATGCCTTCTTTGTAGTGATATAGAACATGGTCTCTTTATTCCTCCTTCCTCCATATGGTCTGAATGGCAGCTGTCCAGTAGCCACATGGTACAGCGTGACGCCTATGGACCACAAGTCCACTGTGGCCCCAAAGCTCTTTCCCACAGGCTTGCGTAACACTGCTCGCTCGTACATATCAGGGTGCAGGTATTCCTCAGTGCCATACAAAGACACAAATTGTTCCTCTTCCTGCAATTCTCTAGCAGCTCCAAAATCCGTGAGTTTGTATGTGGTAGTTCCATCCTCATTTATATATTTCATAATGTTGCCAGGCTTCAGATCTCTATGTACTAAGTTATTATCACGCAAGTGCTTCATGCCAGCTGTTAAGTGCTCTAACACTAATAGAAACTCGTATTCTTGAAGGCCGTACGTATTCTCAGGGTCGTCTAGTATATTAAACAAGCTGCCGCCGGTGCACAGCTCCATGACGATGACTTTCCCGCGCCCCTCCTGCTCCTCCTCGATGGCAAGCAGTTTCACGATGTTCTCGTGCTTTACTTTCTTGAGCACTTCGAACTCTCTCATCTGCACGTCGTGCGGGCGCATGTGACTCAGCTGGTTGAACGTCTTCACGGCGACGGGCTCTCCGTTGTTCTTGTTGACGCCCTGGAACACTGCGCCTGTAGCGCCCTTGCCCAGCACGCTAGTCGTGCACCACACATAGTTCTCGGAGCCCCGCAGGAAGGACATTTTCGAAAGTTTATTTCTTGTGTAATACAGTTACCTATGTTTCACAGACAATTACAATAACCAATCGACTGTCTATACCGTTTTTTCTACACAGAGTTTTAAAACAACTAATAATGAAACACCTTAACATTACAGATATTATTTAAACTTGACTCTTGTCATGAAATAATTAAATTAAAGTACTTCACGTTCACTTTTAACTTGCAATCAACAAAATTGTGACATAAAGACATGACAATGACAGAAAACTGTTGAGCTTGTCACATTTGGCAGATGAAGGCATGGGGCAAGCTTTCTAAAAGCCGCGTTGACATGGTCACATGGAGTATGCTCGGACCGAGTGGACTCGAGTAAGCTTTATAAATACGAGTGTACTAGGATCATCGATCTATAATCCTCTAGATTTCCGCGATTTTTTTTTAGGCGTTTCCAAAATGGCCATTCAAATTAGATCATGAAAAATTGCGTGGTCTTATTTCAAATTAATACGGTCCAACCACAGCCAATATTAAGACGTCAAAATGCCGCAGTGCGAGCCAAGATTTCTGATAGAAACCCTTCTATCGATAAGTTTATGCTAATAAGTATTTCTTATAAAGTAAAAATAGAATTAAACAATTTAATTGAAATATTAGGAGTAAAATGATTGTTTGACCAATGTTGCGATAGCACCAACTTTTGGGGAAAACGTTGGCTGGCTGGTTTAAAAAAAGGGTAAATGATGCAGCGACGTTTAACAAGCGAGAATGGAAGAAGAAAACGTGTTGCACCGTCCCCAAGTAGAATAGGACAAGGACAGGAAGATTATGATGATGAATTACTTATATCCTAACTTATATACATTAGTATTAAAGAACCGTCTAAAGCATAGTTAATAAAATTATACTGTGCTTTTATAAACGATTTTACTGTTAAAATCAACACAACGTTAATTCTCATTTAATGTTGAAAGCATTATTTTGTTATTGGCATAGGCAAAGCTAGATTTTACTTCTTGTTTTTCGATGAAATTATCTGGTCTACTTGGTTCGCGCCTCTAGTCTAATTGTAAGTGGATTTTGTAACGAAACATTTGGCTGTCAACTTCAATCCTTGACAGGGACAAATTATGACAAGCTGTCACTATGCTGTCACTTTGCACAGGTTTCACATCGCTTCTTTTTAGAGTACCTACAGAACTTTAGACAAGGACACAAATCAAAACAACAAATAGAGTTGTACATCAATAATTTTTAGGCAATTATGCACTAACGCTTAAAACAGTACTCGCAGACATCTGCAGAAGTTAGTCGTAGAGTGTTTATAAGATATTATAGAAGAAATGTGAGTTTAAACAGAATTGTGATTCGTGACCCTACTTCTAAATAATTTTTATTTATTTATCCGCCTTTATCGTACGATAAAAGCTATTATTGATTCATTTATTGTTTTATGTAACCTCTGATATTAATTAGCGCGTCATTCAACTGTAACCCCACTTTCCGTCAGGTCATCTCGTCACGATGTGCGGAGGCACGAGCGTTCCAAAAGCAGATCAGTGGAACATCGCAGAGGCTGGAAACATGACAGAACACGGTCTCATTCACCAAAACCATCGAAGCATAGGTCCCCAAGTAGAGAAAAAAGAGACTCCAAGCATAAGAAAAGTAAGAAGAAGAAAAGACGATCGTCCAGCAGTAGCTCCAGCAGTGACAGCGGGGAGGAGGAGCTGAAGCTGTTGCAAAGGCTGGAGACTGAGCGCCTACGGCTGAAGGAGGACAAGAAAAAACAGAAAGAACAACTGAAAGCCAATGAAACACCGGAGGAAAAGAGGTCTAGTGACATTGTAACTGTACAGTGCAGAGATGGTTTCCCATTGTCTGTTATCAGGACTAGCTGTTATAGTTTTTGAGAATGGTGATCTTTGTTTAACTTCTTAAATTATTGCAACTTCCACATAATCCAGAGGTAGATAAGATCACCATTAAGGTAGATTTTGGTTTTAAACATCAAACAACAGGTCAACCTCACTAGTACTCACCTTTAGGACTTCCCATTGTTTAAGTTTCTACACAGGCTTCTTAAAACATTAATTATTCAGGGCTCGACGTCTGAGAGAAAAACAAGAGAAGGAGCGTAAGCGTCGTGAGCGAATGGGCTGGGACAATGAGTACCAATGTTACACCAACCAAGACAACCCTTTTGGGGACTCAGCACTAACCAACACCTTCGTCTGGACTAAAAAACTTGCCAAGGAGGGTGTCAAGACGGTGTCTCGGGATGAACTGGAGGCACTCAATAGACAGAAGCAGTTGGAAAATAAAATTGAGCTAGAAAAGGTGATCCTTACTTATCTAATATATAAAATTCGCAGTGATTGTTGCCACACTCCTCTGAAACAGCTGAACCGTGTGTATGAAATTTTGTATGCATATCGGGTAGGTGACATCTATTTTCGTACCCCTAAATGATAAGGGTGACCCAACCCTAAAGGTAGGCAGTAGGTAGATAGTAGGTCAATTCGGATTCAATATTCATACTTGACAGGAGAACGTCTGTCGGGTCAGCTAGTAATATTATAAATGCAAAATTAAGTTTGTTTGTTACTGTTTCACGCCTAAACCACTGAAGCGAGCATCCTGATATTTTGCATACACATTGTCAAGTGTACAGAAACGGACGTAGGGTACCTTTCAAAAATAGAAAAAAAAAGTACTGTTTCCAAATAAAACAGCAATATCATTCTTATGATAATAGATGGCGCCACGTGTCTTTCAAATCATGATTGAATTATAATATTACACAAGCAGATTAGCAGAGTACAACCCGAGTTGATTGTCAAATTTAAAATTAACGAGAGCGAATCTACAGGCTAAAGCTAGTATTTCATATGTATGAGTATCAGATGGTTTGCTCTTAGTATAAGGTACAGCCCCTTTCCTTTCGAGAACTTCCCACGATGTTGAGATGAATATTCTTTATCCGAAATACCACCGGAATTGATAGTAGAGTTCTGTGGCTTTTACTGACAGATTGTATAATATGTTAGGGATATTGCGTAGGTGAGAGTGTAGAGTTTGTGTGCTGGCGTGACGCAGGTGAAGCAGCGGCGCCTGGAGCGCGAGGCGGAGCGTGCGGCGCGCGAGGCGGAGGCGGCGGCGGCGGCGCGCGCCCGCGAGGCGATGCAGTTCCACACGTGGGCGCGCCAGGAGGACGCCTTCCATCTGCATCAGGCGCGCCTGCGCTCGCAGATACGCATCCGCGACGGACGAGGTACTACCATCACACTACTTTCTTCCAAAAGCTGAATCCATTAATAACAAAAATTCTGACCAAAATGCACTCGACGGCATTTCGGCCCTCTGGGCATTGTGGCTTGAGGTATTATAATTATCGCACCTCTGCATGTACCTATTTTCGGGCGGCAGGGCAAATCTGCATCCAAGCTAGGGTCTACTTTTTGCAGGATTAAAACTAAAACGTTTTGAATAACACTCATGGATTTTACCACGAATTAACACCAAGCTCCATAACTTTATCACCAGCCAATTTGTTCAAACACTGTTTTAAGCTTTCATGGTTTACAACTAAACTTATATTGACCCAATCAACCCGCGATTATGGCGCTTGCAACAGCGTCGAAATATCGGAAGCTCAAAATAAATAACCATCACAGAAGATATAAATATATAATAAATTTGTTCAAGTCCTTTGCCCAATTTTGTGTACATTTCATCAAATAATATCAATTAGAATAATTACTTGCAGCCAAGCCCATAGACCTGCTGGCGTGGTACGTAAGCTCGGAAGAGTGCGTAGACGCACTGGAGATGCACGAGCCTTACACCTACCTCAACGGGCTGCAGACGCAAGACCTTGAGGATCTGCTAGAAGATATTAAGGTATGTGCACCTGGCTACAAGGTACAGTGTATTTTGGCTTATGTTTACGAACCACCAGATATAGTAAAAAAGAAACGGCAAAAAATCACTTTGTATTGCCAAAATTAGTAAATGATCGCCAAAATTAATCCCCATTTTAGCGTGAAATTAGAACAAAAAAATTGACAACTTGAGATCCTACTTAAAACAACCAACTCCAAATTATGATTGTTTAATCTAAAAATAATAAATTCTCACCAAAGATGTAACAGTATTTTAATATAAAATGACATTTAAATATTAAATATTATTTAAATATTATTCAAATACTTTATTTCAGACATGAGTCCATAGTGTTAGTAGCAACATAATAATTATGTAACATCCTATCCTATCAAAGTAAATTACTACAGTTAAATCATTATATACCTAAAAATAGTAATCAATCCCCTAAAGTTTGACCTTATGATATTGTAAAATCATTACTAAAGTCACCTGTCCGTTGTCTGTCTGTAATCAAATCTTGCAAGTTAAAGACACACATTACGGTTTCCGATTGAGCTGAAATTTTGCACACATATGTATATCGCGTGATAATACAATATCAGGATAACATGGAGCTGATCTGATGAAGTTGGAAGGTGGCCATAGGAACTCAGTAATGAATGGTCGTTTCATTTGTTGAATGTGAATTCTATTTAATTAGATGGAGAACTGAATGGTATGAGGGTGTATAAAATGTCATATCGCTAACGTTGCGCCTCAGGGTACCAGATAACCAGAATAACACAAACTCGCACGCATCGCACGCTAGTGTATTTGGTAGTTTAGCAACATTTTATGGCAATTAAATGGTGTATTTAGGTAGATATAGGGCGATAATTTGCTCAATCAAAGGACATGGCCGGAATTTGTAGAGAGCTGTGCCCTAAAAAAGTTTAAGTTTTATGATCAGAGAACAAGCGAGAGATACTATAAATAGGATACAAAAAAAATGTGCCTAAACATTTTGAATAGCAATGATCATACATTCCGAGACGAAAAAATACGAGAAATGCTATTACCAATGGATATAAAGGTCGCTTCTTCGCTAACCGACACGACATTTGAAATCGATTTCAGTGAATCTGTGAATATCTTATTCTATGAAAATGTATGGAACACTCTCAAGTTCGTGTTCTACCTACATTTTCATAGAATTACGCGTCACGTCGGCTAGTGCAGAGCCAAAAATTAAAATACCAAGTAAAACTTACTGGTAATCACATTTATACTGGTACTTCTAGTACTGGTAGTACACACATATTAGTAATAGTGTCTGGCTAGACCATAGACATAGAGTTTTGACTGAGCGTTTGGTATTCAGTTATGCAGTGAATACGTACTGAAAAGTACGAGAGAGACAAAGCGAATTTGCGGCCAGTAGTTGTCTGCCTTGCTTGCGGTTTGCAGTTTTCGGTTTGTCTCTTTCTAGAGAGAGGTCAGTTTTGTGAGGCTAATGCTCAGTCCGTTCTCTAAGTCTATGGGTTAGACCTTTAATACGTCACGCGTCGTCAAAGCAGGCCTCGATATCGAAGAAGAGCTCGTCGCCTACAGATATTTCTGAATAATATGACTTCCTTAAAGCGACTTTGCAAAAAATATACAATTGCATAGGAAATAAAACACTATAATGGTATTTGAATTTAAAATAGATCCTTTTATCTAATTCCTGATTTTATTAAACGGATTTTAATCAATGATTATTAAAACATCAATTAATGGACTGATTTCTTCAATTGTGTGGTGTCGCACTGAGTAACGCCTCCCCATAACCGAGCACCCACAACCAATACACACCATTGGGTAGCCCAGTGCTCTGCTATGTGTACCTTCTTCCAAGCGTTGGTTTAACAATACATAACATGCATTGCAAATCACCCTATTTGAGGGAAGCTGAAAAAGATGAAATATTGTACTGAGTAAAGTAATAATACGTATCAGTTATATTGTGCTACTCTTTCGGGAACTGTTCATGATGGCAGGTGAAGTTGGTAAAATATGAAAATAATTACTCTGTGGCTACTTACTTCTTGTAAAGATAACCATTCAGTCAATGTATTTTGTAACTGCAGTGCTAAAGTTGTTACATGCCTTCGAATTCGATTAGTTGCCTCAGTACAATTCAGGCACCTTAACGTCGTGAGCGTCAGAATCAAATCGTCGTAAACAAACAAGTCCAGTATGCACAGCAGAATATTAACATTAGAGCGTAAACGAAAGTCCGATAAACAATAGCGTAGTGACCCTACGCTATTGTAAGTACGCGTTAAAATATCCAATACAGAAACGAAAATACAAGAAAAAATCAACGCAAGCCTGCACAGACATTTTTGACAATTTGAATTATCGCGCACACAAACATCAAAACTCTAGGATGTTTGGATACACACTCTTGAAAAAAATGTTTTAATTTTTTTTAAATTTTCGTGTTTCTTAAACAAAGCCTACAATTATGTGGGGTAGGCCTTAGCATGCCACGGCTTAAAATTTGATCAACGCTCTATTAACAGTTAAGTTGTAATCGAGTTGATGTAATGTACTTTCAGCTTCCGCTTTATGTTTTTACTGTTCATTGATTCATAATGTGTAACGTGAGTGGTGATAATCGTGAAACCGTTAACTTTCTTAAGGTACCTTAGCAATACAACTCTGGCAGTCACAGGTGTTTTATATTTTAGTCTGACCTTCAGGCGTACCTGCAGGATAGGTAATGTTTGTCTTGTGCGTGTATCCAAACGGAGATGCAATTTGTATTGCATTCGATGAGTCAAAACCACACAAAGCAAATAACACACATATTTAATTGGGATTATTTGTCGCCTGTTCTAGAGAAATGTAATTAATGCGATCTATTTTTATTTATTTTAGAAGGAATTTTCATATATTAATAATTAATGTACATAACGATTTCTGAATTGATTTTGAGGGCAGTATTCGGCGATGTCATTTGTTGATCATTTACTAAATTTGGTTTCAAAATACAATTTAAAGTGCAGTCATGAATTAAATAAAAAGAACCATTGTTATTTTTGGTTTTCACTTTTTGGTTTAGGTTTAATTTGATTGGTATATATTTTAGGTGATAGAGGTTATGGTTACAAAGTTTTTTTTATAAATATTTGCTTTGAATTTATTCCACATTGTTAACAATACATGTCATGGTTATAGCCCTATCCCCAATAAAATGGAACTTAATATACCTAAATGTCGAAATGTGGGTGTACTGTACACATGTGTGTACCCCTCAGAGCATACAGGCGTGATGCTATGTTGTGAAGTTGTGTAAACAATAAATATCCAAGCGATTGCAGCAATCGCGGTTGATTTGCTGTCATTTATTGAGGAGTTAGGTAACTGCTGTAAGTCGTTGAGGAATTCCCTTGTCTGTCTATGGTCTCCATCATCAGACCTGTAATGGCACTTATAACCCATATGGGTGCAAAGTTCTCATCAATAGAAATGAATTAAGTTCAGTTAAGAGTTCCATTGACTGTCCTTCATCTTCATCATAAGAACCTTAATGACAGTCACGACCCATCTTGTTGTAAAGTCCTCATCAATACAAAATTAATCGAGCTCAAAAACCAGGTAATTGCTGTAAATCGTTGAGGAGTTCCCTCGATTCTCTTTCGGCTCCATCATCAGATCGATTCCAGACCTTCATTAAATATTAGTGCTTTAAAATACTTATTGACAAAATTAACAAACGCACTACTCACCACTACGATTTTCGAAGGTTCCCCTCGATTTCTCTGGGATGCCATCATCAGATCCTGGTTTTCTTATCATGGTACCACCCTTAGAATATCTCCTTTCCAATAAAGAAAGAATCATCAAAATCGATTCATAAACGACGAAGTTATCCGCGAACACACATAAAAAAGAAAATATATACGGTCGAATTGAGAAACCTCCTCCTATTTTATTAATTCGGTTAAAAACCACCTCTTTTTTTTGGAGTCGGTTAAAAACGGAATATTTTACAATCCTAAGGGTGTTACCACACCAATCGATCGATCGTCGATCGATGGTAGAATGGATTTGTCGAAAGAGAGCAACTATCGATCGACGTCGATTCCATTTCCATTTTACCATCGATTGACGGCATCGGCCGACGATCGATCGATTGGTGTGGTAGCACCCTAAGAGCAACCAACCTTGAGTTGTGTCTTGTAGTGTCTTGTGACGTCAAATTTGCAATTTTTATTTCACTAACTGATTGTGTAGTTCCAATGTAGCTGTTACGCGACTTTCAGCGAGCTTACCTGCTGGAAAGTGGAGAATGGCACTGGCGGACGCTTTGGACTATTATGCAATGCAATATGCCCTCAAAAAGTGCTGTATTATTATCAGTCTAATTTGAATCTTTCTTGGTTATTAGCGGAATAGATCAGATGTCACTTCATGATGTTGTTATTACAGGTGTACAAAGAATTAGAGAACAACGCCAACCAGGCGTACTGGGAGGACGTGCAGACCATCGTGCTGGACGAGCTCAACAAGCTGCGCCGCTTGGCCGCGCCAGACGCGCGCCGCGACGGCGTGCACCAGGCCGTAGCCGATGACGTCACACAGGTAACGCCAGCCAGCGGCAGACATCGTGCTCAACACCTCGCTGGACCTCTAAACCCAGACGTTTTCACTACTATATTGGCTACTCATCGCATATTTAAACACATCATGTAGGATGTGCGAAAGGAGTTCTGTTGTCACAGTGTAACGTGTGTGCTCGTTCGGGCAGATATTCAAGGGCAAGACGGGCGCGCAGCTGGAAGCGCTGCAGACTCAGATCGAGCAAAAGATCAGCGGCCGCCACGACGGCGTTGACGTCGGCTACTGGGAGAGCCTGCTCAGCCAGCTCAAGGGTAACATTATCATTTTTGCTTTTTGTTATTGTAACTTGTAATTTACACTGTACGGCTGACTAGGGAATGGTAATGAAATAAGTGTGACGCCGCCGCCTAGTGTAATCGCTCTTTTTCATAATTCGGCCGGGCCGTATTAGGTCGCAGTTCGATTGTGACCAGTGTACTTTGTTATTATGAGTTTAGTCGTGTGTTACATGATGATGTACCTAATCGGGCGATACTTTCCGTGCAGCGCACATGTCCCGCGCGCGCCTGCGCGACCGGCACCAGGGCAACCTGCGCCGCAAGCTGCAGCTGCTGAAGCAGGAGCAGGGCGTCACGCTCGTCAAGCAGGAGGAAGCGCACAGGTACGCACATATGTACAGTCCAAGGCCATAAGTCCAGTAGCATATCAGTGTTTACAATAACCCAAGTCTCGATCGAATCGAAGGCTTTCACGTAATCCACAAACGCTAAACAGAGAGGCAGGTTATACTCTTCGGTCTTCTGTATAACCTGCCGCAGCGTATGTATGTGGTCTACGGTGCTAAAGCCTTTTCGGAAACCGGCTTCTTCGGGAGGCTGGAAATCGTCAAACCTGCGCGCGAAACGATTCGGGATGACTCTTGAAAACATCTTGTAGACATGGCTCAGAAGTGAGATGGGCCTATAGTTCTTCAGCCGGGCATTGTCGCCCTTTTTGAAGAAGAGTATCACCACACCTCTGCACCATGCCTTTGGCGTTTTACCCTCGAGTATGACGGAATCAAACAGCTTCTGAAGGGCCATTAGTAACGGTTTTCCTCCTGCCTTCAGGCAGGGGCGTGCCGTCCATAGAGGCAATTAGGCCTAGCCTACCCTACCAACAACGCCAAATGCATTTATTATAACTATGTAATAAAATAACACAAAATATTAAAAAAGAAAGTCCAAACTCCTGAGCAACACTTATAGCAACTTGTCGCGCTCGTGTGACGTATTTCACAGTACTACGATTATAAGGCAAGAAGTCGTACGGCCTACCCGTGCATTCATAAATTTACGCACACATGCATATTTTCGCGTGTATGAACGGCACACATGTATAGATATGGGCGTCACCTACTTGGACTGTAGACGGCCATCGTGTGTTGTGATTGGACGAATGGCTGCCCCACAAAAGTCAAGACGTAAGGTCACGTAGCGAAATTCAAATTTTCATACGTTTTTTGTGATTTGTATCGCAATCTTGAATGTTTTGCTTTTTCTAACTTACTAAGTTATAAATAATTAGTTTCAAAACGTACAGTTACTGTAAATATTATTTGTTGTGTTTATTATTTGTTTATTTACATAAAAATGGTGATCTGTTATGAACTTTGCGCTGATAATGGTGCCGATTCTCTTGTCACAAATACCTCTAAATTAGACTAAAAATCATCAAAAATTAGTTTATTCCTGTCAAACGACAATTTCCCATTCTGAAAGTGACACAAATTCATATTTTAGTTTGACAGCACTAAGATGGCACGGAGATATTAATTTATTGAAAATGGCAAATTTTGCTATTCTGAATTTGACGTTTTTCACCCAAAATTTTGATTGTTTAGTTTTGTTCTAAATCTGACTAATTTTAATCGCGATTAAAAAGGAGTGGACTAAAATTAGTTGTCATGGACTAAAATTCACACCAACACCTCGAGTTCAGGTGCAAAACCAGTACTGCCTTTTTTTTTCTTTTCTTTTGCTTATATCTCGAAAATAGTGTGTCCTATCGCAAAAATAATGAAAATTTCGACCCCCTTCATAAAACCCAATAAATTTCAAATATTATAAATCAATAAAGGTGACTACTTTGAAGGTCATCTTAAATAGAACGACACTGTAATGTTCCGCGATTTTTTTTTTCGGAATTCAGTATACGTGGCCTACCCTCCGTGGAGAACCACTGCACGCCACTGCCTTCAGGAGTTCGGCTGCATTTTGAATTGCGTAGTGGCATTTCAATTCACTACTAGTCAGCCTTTCTGCTCTTTCAAAATATTTTTTTGTTTAGTTATTATCCTTGTTATTGATGGAAAAGTACCAACGAGTAGTTACAAAAAAATATAGGTAATATGTATAATTATGGGATATGTGGTCTAGCGCGGAGGAAATGTGGTAGTTGGACAAATGATGCTTGGGTGGATGGTGAAGTGAAAGAACTTGTGAGCAAGAAGAAAGAGGCCTGGCTTAATGTATTAGCTTGTAAGGCCCAAAATAGGATGAATCAGGCAACGGATATGACAGATGATTTGGAAAGAGTGAAGAAAAGATACACCGAAATGAAAGCGAAAGTGAAAGACCTGGTAAAAAAGAAGAAGGATGAGAAGGAAGAAAAGTACAACAGGAAGTTCGCTCATAACTTCAGGGCCAATGTTAAGCTGTTCTGGAAACAGGTAAGATTGGCTCGAGGAGTGACGGGAACATCAAGTATGAACGCTGTAAGAGCAGAGGACGGATGCTTACTAAGCGAAGAATGTAAGGTTATGGAACGCTGGAAGGGATATTTTGAAAGTTTGTTTAGTGTTCAGGATAGTGTGCAAGGAGTGGGTAGCTGGGCGGAAGCCAGTTCAGAAGACCCAGACTCAGATACAACTGAAGAGAATGAAATAGAAATGGATGAGATTGTAAGAGCAATGAGAGGTATGAAAGTTGGGAAAGCTGCAGGGTATGACAGAGTGTCTGTCGAAATGTTGAAGAGCGGTGACGGGGTGGTAGCAAGCCTGTTGTGCCGGATCTTTAATATGTGTTGGAAATATGGCCGCGTGCCGGATGACTGGTGCAAGGCTGTAATTGTTCCACTATATAAGGGAAAAGGGTCACAGCAGGAGTGTAAAAACTACCGCGGCATTAGTCTTTTGAGCGTTGTTGGCAAACTGTATGCAAAGGTGTTGATTAACAGGGTGATAAGAATGACAGATGAGAAAATTTGGGATGTGCAAGCAGGATTTAGAGAGGGAATGGGTTGTATGGATCAGATCTTCTCCTTAAGGTGCATAGCTGAAAAACATCTGGCCAAGCACAAGAGCGTCTACTGTGCTTTCGTAGACTTGGAGAAGGCCTATGACAGTGTGTGGAGGGAAGAGCTGTGGTCGACTCTATCCATGTATGGTGTGAACAGTTGCTTGGTACGAGCACTGAAATCTTTATACAAGGATTCTAGTGCTTGTGTTAGGATAAATGGGGCATACACTGACTGGTTCTGCATCTCAAGAGGTGTTAGACAGGGCTGTGTAGCATCTCCTTGGCTGTTCAACCTATACATGGATAGTTGTTTGACAGATTTAAGAGAAAGTGAGTGTGGATTGAGGATGAATGAGTTGCCTGTCAAATGCCTTCTGTACGCAGATGATCAAGTTATTCTTGCATCTTCAGCGGAACAGTTGCAAGATATGGTAACTGTAATGAGTGAAGCTTTTAAGAGAAAAGGGATGAATGTAAATGTGAATAAGACCAAGGTTATGGTGTTTGAAAGAAAAGAGGATGTATCGGTGTGTGATGTGAAAATAAATGATAAGAGTGTGGAGCAAGTGAATGAGTTTGTATATTTGGGCAGTATGTTTACAAGAGATGGAAAGATTGACGAAGACGTGGAAAGGAGAGTAAATGCGGGAAATAAAGTGAATGGTGCTATACATACGATTGTGACCAACCAGTCGATGTCAAATAAGGCTCGTCTGGCTGTTCACAATGGTGTGCTGGTGCCTACACTTATGTATGGAAGTGAGTGTTGGGTATGGCAAACGAGGCATGAAAGTAGAATTAATGCTGTGGAAATGCGTTCCTTGCGAAGCATGTGTGGTGTAACTCTGAATGATAAAGTGAGGAATGAGGTTATACGGAAACGTTGCGGCTTAAAAGAAGATGTAGTGACAAAAATTGAAAAAAGTATGCTTAGATGGTTTGGTCATGTGGAGAGGATGAGTGAAAGGCGACTAACAAAAGGTATTTACAAGGCAGATGTGAGTGGCAACGCCGGGAGGGGACGCCCTAGAAGAACATACGCTGACCTCATTGGTGAGGTTCTTCAGAAAGGTCAGGTGCGTAGTACTCGCAACCGGCGTGCGTGTATGACCAGATGTATGAACGTGGACGAGGCAAAAGGAGTATGTAAGGATCGTAGCAGGTGGCGTTCTGTAGTTTCTGCCTACCCCCATGGGAAAAGGGCGTGAGTTTATGTATGTATGTATGTATGGGAGCTACATCTGCCAAAACTGCTTTAAAGTTTGGCAGAAGTAACATTTTGTAATGTTTTTTTATATTACCGTAAAAAGCTTTTTATTTTATTTTTTTCATTTTCATACAACGCGAGACAAAATCAAAATCAAAATCAAAGCATTTATTTCAAGTAGGCCAGTTACAAGCACTTTTGAATTGTCGACAAGATAAAAATGTAATGAAGCTACAGTCCCTGTCACAAGGCATAAAAACTGTGAAAGTACTGTAGTTGCCCATTCCCTAGCGTAGATCTCTATGGAGAAGAACGGGCAAGAAACTCCATGGACACTCTTTTAAATCAGTATATTATTACAAAAACCTTGGTTACATCATTCATGTTGAGATGGTACATTAGGTGAGAACGATGTAGCATGATGTGCAGTGTGCACGTTAAAAGTGTCCATAGTAAAAACAAAAAAAAAATAAACAATTCAAAAATAAAATAATTAATTCAAATAAGCCATGGCAACCAAGAGATGACCAGTCACAACTGACAGCGCCCGTTAACGAACATGACGCATGTATCAGCACCATTCAACTCAACCATTTTGAAGGGAACTAAATGATCCGACACACGCGCCACCATCAGCGAGACCTTTGAGTGAGCATGACATACTCCTAACCGCCAGGGCACATTCAAGTCAAGAAAAGAGTAGGTTACCAGTAAACGATAGCTATCTAGTACAAAGTACTCACACAATATGGGCTATGCGGCTATATAATACTAAATAGATTGAATTTGTACAATGCAAAGATAGTTGTACAATCTTCAGCAGCTCCAACAATACAGTTTAATGCTATCCATTTATGCGCCCCTGTCCTTGTGGATCAGGACCGGCATTGAGCCAAGCATTTTTATCAGCGATATAATCGTCCAACTTGTAATATGCTTGCTTACATAGTGTGCGTTTAATGCATGTTTTAAATTTCGTCTCATTCAGTTCAAGAATACTTTGTGGAATTTTATTGTAGCATCTCAAACAGTACCCCATGAAAGATGAGTCTACTTTAGCGAGTCTGAAGCCTGGCTGAACTAATTGGTCCCTATTTCTAGTACTGTAATTATTTCTGTCACCTCTTTTATTAAAAAGATGTAGATTTTTTCTTACGTACATTATGTTTTCATAGATGTATTGACAATGTACCGTCATGATGTTAATTTCCTTAAACAGTTCCCTTAGAGAATCGCGCCTACGAAGATTATATATGGCTCTGATGGCTCTTTTTTTTAGAATAAATATAGACTCAATGTCTGCAGCCCGTCCCCATAACAAAATGCCATAAGACATTATGCTATGAAAGTAACTAAAATAGACCAGTCTAGCGGTATCGACATCAGTAAATTGACGGATTTTTCTAATAGCGTATGCTGCTGAACTTAGCCGCCCTGCAAGAGTACTTAAATGAGAACCCCATTGAAGCCTTGAATCAAGCGTAATCCCCAGGAAAACCGTTTTATCTACGAATTCAAGTTTCTCTTTATTCAAAACTATATCACAATCGCTATGTTTAACATTCGGTAAAGCAAATCTTATGCATTTTGTCTTTTTTTCATTTAATACTAAATTGTTTGCTGTGAACCAATTATGGACTTGAATTAGGGCATTATTCACGTCATCTAGATTTTGGGCCCTTCTATTTATCTTAAAAATTAGAGAAGTATCATCAGCAAATAGCACCATATTTTGAGGCTGGTTTTTCAATAAATAAGGCAGATCATTAATATATACTAGAAAGAGGAAAGGACCCAATATTGAGCCTTGCGGAACCCCCATCTTTACTTTTAAACCCTGTGAATTAACACCATTTATTTGAACATGTTGCTGTCTATCACTCAAATAAGATTTTACCAAACTAACTGCAAGTTTACCTAGTCCATAATGCTCAAGTTTCAAAAGTAATGTGTCGTGATTTACGCAATCGAATGCTTTGGAGAGGTCACAAAATATTCCAATAGCGTCTTGGGACTCTTCCCACGCAGTAAATATGTTCTTTAATAAAGTTACACCGGCGTCGGTTGTACAACGTCCCTTGGTGAAACCATACTGTTGATCGTGTAAGATTCTGTTGGTGTTAAAATGATTGAGCATTTGATTAAGCATTACTTTTTCAAACACCTTACTAAAAACTGGCAACACGGATACAGGTCTATAATTATTAGTATCTTTACTATCCCCGGATTTGAAAAGCGGTATGACTTTACTGTATTTCATTAAATCAGGGAAAACTCCTTGGTCTATACACAAATTAAAAATTAAAGCTAAGTATGGTGCTATAGTCTCAACTATGGATGTACAAACTTTGATAGACATTCCCCATAAATCTTCGGTCAGTTTGACTTTTATTTGCCGAAAAGCTTTAATAACTATCATAGGGTTTATGTGTTTAAATTTAAATTCAGCCGAGCAGCCAGACACATTCGCCTTCAATAAACCAATTGAGACTTCAGGAGAAGAATTAAGAGCCTCCGTAGTTTTTAATGGTATATCGGTAAAGAAATTTACAAATTCTTGAGCTACTTCTTGATTAGAGCTTTTAGGACCACAAGCTGTATCTAATGTGTAGCTAGTGTTACGTATTTTCTTCCTGTTAGTCTCGTTATTTATGACTTTCCAAACTGTTTTTATTTTATTTTCTGCTGTTTTGATCTTGTTGCTAATGTGTAGGGCTTTGGCAACCTTGCATGTATTTCTAAATATTTTTGAATACTTAGCAACATACTTGTTAAAAGTTTCAGTGTTTATAAAAGGCTTAAGGCCATAAAGCTCAAATAGTCTTTACCTACTTTTTCTGATACCTCTAGTTGCCCAATCACTAAAAATAAATTTAGGGCAAATACTTTTTGTCAGACAAAGATAAATTTATTTGATTAAAAAGGAGGAGGTTCTCAGTTCGCACTATGCATTTGTTTACTAGCCCTCTCTTTTGCCGGTGCATATTTTTGTGAGCAGGGTGCATAGTGCAACCTACATATTTAAATTTTGTTGCTCGAATTCGCGATCAAAATGTCAATACTAAAATTAAATTAAAAGCCGATTTTTTTTTGATTTCAGGTCACAGAGTCCTGAGGAGGAGCGACCCGCGGTGCCGCCGGTCGAGGCCTCTACGTCGGCCGCCGCCCCCGACGAGCTGCCGGGAGCGGGGGCGCCGGAGGGCGGCGGGGCCGGGGAGGGGGAGGGCGAGGGCGAGGGCGAGTCGGACTCGTCCGCTCGCGGCGCCGAAGAGGACGCGGCCAGCGTGGCGCTGTACCGCTTGGGGCGCTACTCGCCGGCGCCGCTGCCTGCGTCGGCGCTGGAGCCGGCCACGCTGCTGACGGAGCCGGCGCACGACGCGCAGCGCCTGGCCTACCTGCGCGCCGGCACCAGCGCGCACAGCCGCCCACGAGCCAAGGTAAGCACGAGCGGGCTTCGATTCCCAGGTCGGCCAAAGTGTTATTGGGTTTTCCATCAGGAATTTCTCAGTAGCAGTCCGGATTTGCGCCCGGCCGGCGGCAATAAGCGCGCCCCCTATTACGTGGGGCTGAAGCATACCTGGCGAAATGTGGGTGTATTATTAGGCTCACATCAAAAAATATGATTATAAGACTTAGGGCCGGTTTTTCAATCGCCAGTTGATTTCCTTTTTTTCCAGACCTTTCATCCAACGAATAAGTTTGTCATTTTGACAGATTTGAAGTAGTAGATACAAGTACATACTTACATTAATAACTATATACGTATTACCGACCATACTATGTTTAGTGCAGTATTAAACGAGACGTCAAGCAAGCTACTCGTTTGATTTACCTATCCCCTCACCTCAGATTGTTTAAACAAAAACTGTCAAAATGTCTAAACTTATTCGTCGGATAAAAGTTAACTGGCGATTGAAAAACCGGCCCTTCCGTGTGGATTTGTAATTGGCTTTCTGTTGTTTACTATAAAATAAATAATGAACAGTCGGGCTTGGGGCTGGTCCTGGGCGGCAGCAGCACGAGCAGCACGGAGGCGCTGGAGCGCGAGGCGCGGCGCGGGATGGGCGCCAACAGCGACGAGGTGCAGTTCAGTGTGGAGCACGCGCTGCCCGAGCAGCCCTGCCTGTGGGCCGACAAGTACCGGCCCAGGAAGCCGCGGTACTTCAACAGGTAACTGACGTACGGTCTCCTATGACTAAAAGATATTTATCTAAAGAAAAGTAGCCTAAGTTACTCCTAGTTACATCAGCTATCTGCCAATGAGTCACGTCAAAATCGGTCCAGCCATTTCAGAGATTAGCCGGAACAAACAGACAGACAGACAAAAATTGTAAAAAATGTTGTTTTGGTATATGTACCGTGTATACATCCATATATAAGATCCACATATATAAAGGGTGTAAAAAGACTCTTAGCAATGCCAAAAGACTCTCCCATCATTGCGATTATTTTTTTGTTCTAGACCATAACCTACTAGTTACGGAGATATGAGGCAACTTTTAACAAGTTTTTTTTGTTAATACATATTTTTAATGGACTTTTTTTACTTAAGACGCCTCAACGACCTATTCAATCCATCCATCAGCACAATGTTTTGAATGCGTTACATTGATTCCTACTGTGAAACGTGATTTTCACCCCAAAAAAAAGGTCACCCTAAAGAAAACCGCCGTTTCCCAGCTTTGCGTAAAATTACTTAGTTTGATTGTAAGGTATCCTCCCTTATATTAATCTGACGCGCATGAGTAACTCCCAAAATCCCTAAGGGCTCCCCTACTATACAGTCCCCCAACCAGAATACCGGCAGAGATGTCAATGGCCGATTTCCATATGTACGCGAGTCTCCATAAATGGTCGCTAGGAACTGCCGACGTCGTGGGGCAGCAGCCAGGTCTCCTGTAACGCTATCACGTCGGCTCGTGCACATAATTGACGAACGCAATCAGCTGATCGAGTTATATTTTTACAGTTGAATGTGCCTAGCTTAACGTTCGACATACAAAACATTATATGTTTGTTATATTTTCAACACTGCTGCTTATTTACTTTTATTGTATTTTTCTTAAATAAATAAAAGAAATAGAATATATTTATCAGTAATTGATAAACTTTATATGGCGTGTATTTGACCAGAACTAACTAAATGACGCTCTAACTGCGCGCCAAAGAGTATAATAATAGGGGAGAAGAGAGCCCTCTTGTGCCCCTTCGAAGCATACCGATTTAAAACGCCATCTGGATTTTGCAGCGCGAACTAAGGGTCTATATGTACCTGTAGGTAGGTATGAATGTATGTATACCTTGTTACGTATAGCTATAGATCAATATTTGTTTACTTAAAGGTGATCATTCAAATTTTCATGTTTTTAGAGATAGCAGCTGTGTTTACATCTTATGTTGATCATAATGAGATTTGCGAATATAATGATGCTACATTTAATAAATTACGATCATTTAAATATTATTATAATAATTGAAGGAGCTATTACAGATAGTTTTATGATCGTAATTCAGTAAGTAAACGAGCCATCATTATATTCGCTAAATGCATTTTGATCAACATACGATGTAAATAAAACACGTCTGATGTAGATAAAATACCCAAATACCAATAATTAAACACAAAATGGACACACGAAACACAAACAAGCGCAGGCGCAAGTTGCGGCGACCATTATGTGATGTTGTCACAGTTGTCAGAATATGTTTTACAATGTCAAGGTTGCCATAATTGAAAATACTAGTCAGCTATGAAATTTAAAAATGTGATAATTTTTATGAAAAAATTAACAATTATTCTTTAGAAAAATACTACAAATTAATTTAGTAAAAAATTAACAAATATTCTTTAGAAACATACTAGAAATTAATTTAGAGAACGAAATTATTTGATTTTCTTTTTTGCAATAAAAGTTGTGATCATAGAGACATTTATCGATACTATGATGAATGAATGAATAATAGTTTCTGCGTCGTTAAATGAAGATGGCGACTCCATCTTTACTGAAGTGGTTCTTGTTCTAACTGTCTCCCCCCTGCTGCGCGCTCTCACTCCTATATCTCGAAAACGATTCAACTTATAAAAAAATTTGAAACAAAAGTTGTAGGGAATTTAATCCTCTACAATATTGATAATAAATACAAATAGCGAAAAACCCATAAACGAGATATTTGCAAAAAATGTGAAAATCTGAATTTTTGAATCAGCCCGATATGGGGGGTCAACGTTTCAACTTTTTCATAAGTTTTTTTTTTTTAATACATTATTTTAATGTTATAACTTTACTTAAAATACCTGCATGACCCCGTACTATTCAATGCATCCATGAGCACAATGTTATGAGTGCGTTACATGTAATCCTACTGCAAAACGTGATTTTTCACCCTAAAAAGAAAGTCGTTTCTCAACTTTTTTTTACGTCGAGTTACTTAGTTTTATGTACAGAATGCTTGGTTGACGGCTTCGTGATGGGTCCGTTTACACCCCGTATTATTGTTTGGTGCTACGGAACACTGTGTGGGACTCCGACTCGCACTTGCCCGGTTTTTTAGTTATTCTGATTTATAAGCCATATTACTGTCAAAATGTGTTCAATACTTTTTACGTAAGTGTTCCTAACGTACCGACCGTATACCTACTCACAAACCGACGCGTTTATAATATTACTAAGATTTTACTATATTTCTGTTATAACAATTCCTAAATAGATATTGATGCCCATCTTGTCTATGAAGTTTCACCAACTAAATGAATAAGTCGTATCTTCTAATAAACAAGCGAGATTCACCCTTCTTGTAATGTCGATATGTTATTTTCATGGCAGAGTGCACACCGGCTTCGAGTGGAACAAGTACAACCAGACGCACTACGACATGGACAACCCGCCGCCCAAGATCGTGCAGGGCTACAAGTTCAACATCTTCTACCCGGACCTCATCGACAAGAACGCCACGCCCGAGTTCTCGCTGGTCAGTGCTGCACTTACTTACACTATAACTATACCGTAGGGGGACTGCCACAGCTTTATCGGGAGGTTCCTGCACCGAATCGGGCGGGAGGAAACGCCCGGGTGTTACTGTGAGGACCGCCCAAAGGACACGGTGGAGGTCTGCCCCGCTCGGGCGGAGCACCGCCGTGTCCTCGTAGCGGCGATCGGCGGCGGCGACCTATCGCGTCCGGCCCTGGTCCAGTCCATGGTCCGGAGCGAGAGGGAATGGGACGCCGTCACCTCCTGCGAAGCAGTCATGCTAGCGAAGGAGGTGGCGGAGCGTGAGAGGGAGAGAACCTCTCGTCCCAGCCGCCGCGGGAGACGCCCCGGGCGTCGGGGGTCACGTGGTGGTTTCCGGCCACCGCAGACGCGGACCTGTGGATGGTGAGTAATGGGCTAGTTCGCCGTCCGTCCGTCTTATGACGACAGGCCGTGTAGACGGCGCGTTCGTGTTCCACGCGCGCCTCAAAGAGATGTCAGCCAACAGGGAGGGGCGGGGCCCGCAAGGGCCGATGCCTGCCAGGGCTGCGGGACTGTTCGAAAGAGATACCGCGGCTCTGGAACACAAAGGGCAAGGAAGGAACATGGATTGGTTTTAGTCAGTACAAGTCTGACACTCCCTTCCGCTCTGCCCAGAGCGGGAGGAGTCATTTGATGATTTCCCATCCGAAAAAAAAAGACACTTTAGTAGTTTCAACTGAATATACCTTCACTTTAGATATTGATGGTTGATTTCAAATGTAATAACCTATTATTCATTCATTCATTTTTCTAACTTACTTTTTACATTCTGAAACATTCCCATATAAAAATAGTAGCCCGCGTTTTCGGGAACAGGGTCCAAGCTACCGGGAGTCAGGGCTCCAGAGAAAGGGACGGGGAACTTCCTAATAATACGAGCCGTGCCCTTGATCCAGCTGCCTGACAAGAGCCTCAGGTATTGGTCGAGGCTCTTGGAAATTAAGCAATTGGCTGAAACGACTATCGGCACTCTTGTAGTCCTCTTAATGGAAAAATACACGATCTTGCCGAAATATCCCTTTACTTTTTAACAGGAGACATCTGGCCCGTTCTAATAAACTGGTACGGGCGAATCTACCCATGCACATTTTAAAAAGTGGACATCTCGCCCACAGTCCAGTTTTTGGTTGGGCGAGATGTCCCATAACCCCTTTTGGAACTTTGGATACAAATTTATCGATAAAGAAACAGTGAATTAGGAAATTGGACTTTAGCGAAGCCGAAGTTCTTGGTAAATTATAGGTTCTGTGGCAAGCTAAATTAATTGAATTTTATTCGCCGTAGTAAGTAATGGTTTTAATTTGTTTTGATTATGGCGTCAACCCTCGTCAAATATCTTTGAACATAATTGCGTCACGCGTTTGTGTTTTTTAAGTAATATTTGGAGGTTTGGAGTTTCGGATTGTTTTAAGGTTTATCTTAGCTCTCAGGTTCCGACATTTTAGTAAGTAGCTAATACTACTTGAAAAAGAAAGAAAAATTACGCTACTGAGAGCTGCATATAATGTTTCAAACAATCTTTTACTTTACGTGTCGATGAACTCAAATGGTCTTAGACCAGTATGTAGTCACCTACACAGCTAAACAATAAAAAAAAAGGTTTTACACGATGGATCAACATTTTCAGTGATTTTGAATTTTTCCGTCATGAACTTCTAAGAAACCGCCCGGAGTTTAGATTTGTGCTGGGTTGATAGCAATGGCCTTGCCCCCTATTATAATCGATATGTTGATGTACACATCTGACTAACCATTTGCGGAGACAGGCATAATGATGATGGATTTATCAACAATTTCCAGAAACATAACAAGCCTGTCAGTGTGTTTGTAATCCTGCTTTTTACTTATAAGCCAGTAGGTGCCTACACACTTGTCTCCTATTCCATATTCTCTATTATAAGCATGTCTGGAAGTCAGAAAGTCAGACCCCACGTAATCCCACAAAAGGAGAACGTTTCAACTCTAGATATGAGAGACGTGACATATTAACTACTAGCTTTGACTCACTGTAGGTCATGTGTAATGGAATACACGTGGAATAACATAAGGTAGGCTATGAACTCTTTAAGCCTTGGTAATTCTCTTGTGGGATGGTCTCATATGACACTTTGATCACAGTGATTTTGACAGACGTGTTAGTGGTAGCAACAATAGCAGCCTTATTGCAATGAGGATAAAAATCACAGTAACTTTGGCAGGTACGTAAAATCAGAGGTAAATTACTAATAAAAGAATATAGTCAATGTTGCCTATAGTCCTTTTTTTCTTTTTCGGATGGGAAATCATCAAATGACTTCTCCCGCTCTGGGCAGAGCGGAAAGGAGTGTCAGACTTGTACTGACTAAAACCCATCCTTGTTCCTTCCTTGCCCTTTGTGTTCCAGGGCCGCGGTATCTCTTTCGATGAGACCCACAGCCCTGGCAGGCATCGGCCCTTGCGGGCCTTTTCCTGTTTGCTGACATCTCTTTGAGGCGCGCGTGGAACACGAACGCGCCGTCAACACGGCCTGTCGTCAAAAGATGGATGGACGGCGAGCTAGCCCATTACTCACCGTGCACAGGTCCGCGTCTACGGTGGCCAGAAGCCACCACGTGACCCCCAACGCCTGGGGCTTCTCCCGCGGCGGCTGGGACGAGAGGTTCTCTCTCTCTCTCACGCTCCGCCACCTCCTTCGCCAGCATGACTGCTTCGTATAAGAAGGTGACGACGTCCCATTCCCTCTCGCTCCGGACCATGGACTGGACCAGGGCCGAACGCAATAGGTCGCCGCCGCCGATCGCCGCTACGAGGACACGGCGGTGCTCCGCCCGAGCGGGGCAGACCTCCACCGTGTCCTCTGGGCGAACCGAAAGGCGCCCACAGGCCTCCCCCAAGTGTCGCCGCATTGACCGGTCCCGTGCAACTCGCATCCAGCGGATCCTTTGTTATCTAGTTATAACTATTACCAAATGAAGTTGTGAAGTTCATTGAGATTGATTAGTTTGCTATGTCGTTTTCAGAAAGCTTGTCCCGAAAACCCCGACTTTGCTGTGCTGCGCTTCCACGCTGGGCCTCCCTACGAGGACATCGCCTTCAAGATCGTGAACCGCGAGTGGGAGTACTCGTACAAGCGCGGTTTTCGCTGCCACTTCCACAACAACATCTTCCAGCTGTGGTTCCACTTCAAGCGCTACCGATACCGCCGCTAGACTCTACGCGAAACTCTTCTCAACATTCAACTTACATTCATCTGTTTTTGTGGACAAAACTGAGGTGTAATAAAGAATATTTTACCTAAAATGCATTACTTATTACCATTGATCAGAACAGGTAGACTATATTTGCTTGAACTCCCCAAAATCTCAGAATAGTTTTACACATAAACTTTTTCCCATGGGAGTAGTTACAAACTACAGAATTAGCCATTTTTTTTTCAGCAATGCAAGCGCCCGTGGCTTCGCCTAAGTTCCATTCAAAACCTATTAAACTGTATATTATTCACATGTCACTCATTCATTCCCAGTCGCTCCCGCGGGGATTGCTACGCAAATGGGAATAAAAATTCCCAGTCGCCACCGGCGGTGACTGGGAAGTCATTGCCCCCCACTTCAGTTTCGCTGTACATTGCTTTCTCCATCGTAGAAAATAAAAGAACAACTTATCCTACGCCTGCCTCTAATCTCTAAAAAAAAGACAAAGTGCATTGAAATATTTTTTTATTTTGATTTCGATATGAACAAACTTGTTAAAATTAAATATTTAAACTGGTATTTTGTATCACAGATAAACAGATTCTTAAAGACAGTAATTAAATTAGGAAAGTAATAGTAATCATTTCATAATAAATACGTATTATAATCAAGGCTGTAAATATTCATATTCATAGATAACAGGCTTTTTTTATTATGATCAATTATTAATTTACCATTTGTATAACCTTACCCACATGTATAAGGTAAAAGTTGAAAATTAAGGTTTTGGTACTTACGAGTTTTCGCGAAAATCTAAATTCACCGATATCTTTTTATCGTGTTGACCCAGGACTTTGATTTTATATTTATACACCTAATAGAGACTATGGACCTCAGTATCCGGTATAAATTTCAACTTGCTAGGTCTACCCATTCCTGAGAAAATCGGTGGTGACACATGGACAGACAGACAGCCAGACGGACAATAAAGTCATCTTATAAGGGTTTCATTTTTTACCTCTGAGGTACGGAACCCTAAAAACGGCAAAAAATTAAGCCCCCCTTAAATATTTATTTTATTGTTTTTAGTATTTGTTGTTATAGCGGCAACAGAAATACATCATCTGTAAAATTTTCAAGTGTCTAGCTATCACGGTTCATGAGATACAGCCTGATGACAGACGGACGGACAGCGGAGTCTTAGTAATAGTCTCCCGTTTTACCCTTTGGGTAAGGAACCCTAAAAATTAAAAGGCTGATAAAGAAAAAAATGGAGGTGGATGCAATTGATTACCCAGTATCTGATATCACATAGACATCTCGAGAGACTCATCGACGCTTATCATTTAAATCATTTGTGTACCAGATCATGAAATCCATTTAGTTAGTAATAATTTTTTTTTTTTTTTTTCCTTATGATGCGGTCAGTCCATTTACTGACATTCAGCATCTTTTGTGTTAAGCTCTTGCTTAAGCTCTCTCTTGCGCAGCTGTCCGCGCCGCACTTGCCGCAGTCATCGCATTTCCTCATAGCCTCGCGCACTTGTCCGCATCGTACGCGCCGTACTCACCGCAAGCGGGGAATCGCATCCATCATTTAATGAATACGGATGACATCATCCCCAGCGCCAGCGCGCCCGCTCCGCACTCGCCGCACGCATCGAACGCGCAGAGTTTCCTGACGTCATCCGCGCGAAATTGTGGAATCAGTATACCTACAGGATTTTAAGAAAATGCGAATGGTTCGGCGCGGATAGGTGCGCGATGCCGTATACTATTTCATATAAAGATTTGTAAATGCGATGACTGCGGCGTCATGCTTGGTATGCACCCAGTGGTGCATCCATATCAATCCGTTTTATGGTGTGTCAACTGTCAGGGTATCAGGTCTTGTGGGGTTTGTTTTTTAAGCCTCTTGAATATTTTGGTTTTCATTAAGTTTGATGCCAGTTTGTTAGGATGAGTAGTAATCCTGTCCTTGTAGGCACTGACTGCTTGCGTGATTTGTTCTTTCACCCTAGCTATTTTTAAGTCCTGATGTAAGCTATAGTTAGTCATGTACCATGGTGCATTAGTTATGATCTTAAGTATTTTTGATTGAAACCTTTGGAGTATGACAATGTTTGAATTGGCTGTCGTGCCCCTCAGCTGTATACCGTATGTCTAGATAGGCATTATGATACACTTACTTACTTATTTGTTAGTAATGCTTATTTTTGACCAACATCATAATTTTGTGTTTTGGAGCGCAGTGTGGTGTTGCGTACATGGTTGGTTGTTTGATGTTTTGTTTTTTTAATATTTGTGATAGGTCAAAATGCAGATGTCCACGATTTATCACTTGAGTGACAAAGAATGATTTCCTTTCATATGCATGGACCAGTAGCTATTCCAGGTATTTTCAGTTCGTCTTATAACTTCCTTGTTTTGTCTCGACTGGAAAAAGACTAAAAGGCCCAACGCCCAAGTCGATGTATTCATGGACATATTGCAATTCTTCACCATTCACTCGGATCTTGTATTTGGTGGTGTTTGACATCACTGGTCTTCGAAAAGTCATAAAAAACGAGCACGGAACTTTGTGCTGCGCGTGCGACGCCACCGTGGCAGCCCTACTGAATTAATCCGTCACAACGGACGCGCCACGTACTTGTGGTTTCATACCTAAACTGTGGAGTGCACCTGGCCTCGTACTACAAGCAAAATGTATCTAGCTGGGCAAGACATTCCACCTATATTCGTAATTGAAATAAACTGTTTTTTTTTAATTGCTTTGGTTTGTAGATTCTACTAATCAAAAATTCCTGAAAATTACATTAATAATTTCCAAAAAGCAGCTTTGTACAGACAATCAATTATTAAGCTTGCAGAATTACTGTCAGAGCAGTGATGGGCTGATGAGTGTGGTTCATAATAAATTAAACTAGTAAGCTATCTTCTTTTAATGTATACTAAAACCATCTTTACAAATTGAAACAATTCTGTGCAATAGAGTACATTAAGATTATTTTCCGTCATGACGTCCCGATGAAAATCAATAAATCAAGCTTTTGTAACTTTTTATTTTTAAATCAATAAAATAAATGACCTATATGTTGACTACAATTACATTGTATTATTGTTTTGGTTTGTCTTCAGCTGGGTTCACAACTTCCTCTGAAGCAGGGTTACTGCGGAAATTCGGGAACTGTTCCCATGGAGCACTAAGCTCAAAGCGACGGAATTCTTGAGCCAGCTCCAAAGGCTCTACCACCACACGCTTCTGTTCGTCATCATAGCGCACCTCCACATAGCCACTGAGTGGGAAGTCCTTTCTGAAGGGGTGACCCTCAAAACCGTAATCAGTCAAAATTCTGCGTAAATCTGGATGGTTGGCAAAGAATACACCATACATATCCCATATTTCTCTTTCGTACCAATTTGCAGCTTTGAACACCTCATTGGCAGAGTCTACAGGAGTCAATTCATCAGTGTATGTCTTGACTCTGATTCTCGCATTGTAACGCAGTGACAGCAAATTATATATGATCTCAAACCTGTTGGGTCGGTTGGGCACATCCATGCCGGCGATGTCCACGAGGTTCGTGAACTGTGCGCTGTGGTTATCCTTTAAAAACTGTAGCACTGGAATCACACCTTCGGGAGGAATAAGAACCTCAAGCTCGTTACCTGCTGTTAGTTGTACTTTTTGTACGTATTTAGGCAAACATTCAGCAACATATTTTCCAAAATCAACCAAATGAGTCTTCTGAAGAGGATCTACTTTAGCTACGGTTGGTCGAGTCTCCGTTTGAGGAGCAGCTTGGTCCGCTTTTGCAGCCACACGCAGGACAACTGGAGACTTGACATTGTTTAGAATGTTACGGCCTAAGCCGCAGCCAGTGCCGACGGTGCGTTTTAGAAGGAACGACATCTAGCTCGTTCTGTATTTTCAAAATAAACTTACGTAATTCGATTATTGAACAACCTAACCACACTCTAACTCCACCAAAACAGGACAGGACAGATGACAGATCATAGAGACAGACAGTGACAGAGAGTGAAGACAGTGACAGAAGGCCGTCAGTTTTAACTGTCAGTGTCAATTTCAAATGATAGACAATGAGGGGGCCCCAGATGGCGCCACTGTCGAGTAAGGTTAAGGTCCCTGTCAATAATCCCATTAAGTACCAATAACTTAATAAAAGTTTATTTAATTACGTATAACAACATAGAGTAAACTTCAGATACATATATTTCCCTAAAATTAGCAAGCATACAACATTTAAAAATCATTCTACCTCCAAGTAATCTATACATATAATAAGACAGTAAAAAAACTGTGTATGTACAGACGCCAGCACATCAAGCTACTACAATCTGTCAGATTTCTTTAACAGATTTTCGACTTTAATGTCAAAGCTTTAGGTCGAAGGTTGATTGGGAAAATCTGACAGTTTCGGGTAGCTTGACCTGCTGGCGTCTGTACATTGAATATATTAAAAAAAAAAATTGTTGGGTGTTTAGAAACAGTAATAGAGCACGAATCCAAAAAAAAAGCCTGTCTGTCTGTTTGTCTGTACACGCTAATCTTCGGAACTACTCGAAGGATTGGAATGATTTTTTTTTGTTGTATAGGTATTAAATCTGGGCAACTTATAATATATCATAAACATAATTTATCTTGGAAACTTGAACACCTGATGCAGAACCGCAAACGACCAGCTAAACTATAAGAGATACAAAAATGGTACCATAGCAAAAATTGTTCCACGTAATGAGCATTTTCTGCTAAGAGAATAAATTTGAAGATCTGGAACAGCTGATGTGGAACTCCAAGAGCCCAACCACACTATAACATATATAGGAATGACGTCTTAGCAAGAGTTGTTCAGACTGATAAGCACTCTCTGTTGACTTATAAAAATTGAAGATGTGGAACACCTGTTGTGGAGCTCCAAGAGCCCAGTTACACTATAATATATATAGGAATGACGTCTTAGCAAAAGTTGTTCAGCCTGATGAGCACTCTCTGTTGACGTATAAAATTGAAGATCTGGAACACTGTATTTCTACCAAGGGCTATCGTATTACCCAGAACTAACTGGGTTGTGGAGGGCAGATAGACAGTCGTTCCATGTAAAATAGTGGTATTCAGCTGCATCCGGTTGTACTGGAAGCCGAACCCAACATCACTACATATTATAACACAATGTTCTCCGCCGCGTCTATCTGTCTGTTCGGGATAAACTCAAAAATTACTGCACTGATTTTCATGATGTTTTCTTAAATAGATAGAGTGGTTCTCGAGGAATTTTTAAGTATATAATTTGTCAAGTTTTTGTACAGATTGGCTAAAATATAATGATATTTGTTGGAGGTGTTGAAAAAAAATAAGCCGTCTGGGGGAGCTTTCAACGAAAACGCTGCCCTTTAAGATATAACAAAATGATGAATGGTAGAATTGTATATCTTATATAGGGCTACAGAAAAATCCGCGATGGCTTATGTCTATCTCTTAAGGATAATATACTATATCCATTTTAATACTTTGAAAATGGGCAAACTAAGTTCCCATGAGTTGAGGGAAATGGGATCATCATGATTACTTTTGGTCGCGATAACCGACATCCACGCAGGCGAAGCAGCTAGTAACAAATAAAATCCTAAGTTGCTACTCAAAATCTTCAGTATCTTCATTTGAACTGTCAAGAGAGATACGTAATAGCCCTATTACGTATCTCTCTTGACAGTTCAAATGATAATCACTTTGGCTCAGTGTCCATCAATTAACTGTCAAAAGCTTACACACAAAATAATTTACAATAACTATTTCACATGTCATATAAACCGCCAAATATAAAATGTTTCCTTAAATCAAGTATTATAACGCTCAAAGGGTGCTACTCAACTTAACCGCATAATAGTCGATAAAAATTAGAGGCGTCAAGTACTGAGACGAAGAGCACCGTACCCGGTCTGTTAGCCACCGTAACGTGATGTCCACTCAATGTGATACGCAATACCATTAATATGACATTCTCGGTTGCCAACAAACTTCGGTGTACAACTGAAGCTTGATAGCCACCGCCTATCAAAAAGATACATAATAACCCTGCAGATCATAATTAATCAGGAATGGCTCAATCTAGACCAGAATCGTGAATATTAATAAAAATACGAGATAAAAAAGTACGCAACGCGCCCACATACTATGACATCTGCCATTTCGATAACCTCGCGCTACACTAGCGCCTCTAGCTGCGAATTCATACGTGATAGCCCCCACCCCATTGCTCTCTATGATAGCTCTGTGGTGCCCACCTTTTTACCCGACTGCGTGACGCAAAGGAAGGTAAAGTATGTTTCAGCTTTGTATGTATGTATGTTTGTTAATAAACAGGGAGAATTTTGATGACTCTAACTTCAATCGATTTGTCTTAATCTGGTGAGTGGCACTAATGACATGACAGTAATCAGGATTCTTATAGCAGCAACCAGACGCCATATTATGAAAAAATTAAAGTTGACGAACTATGCAGGTTTAAAAGGTTTTTTTTAACTACAGCTATTAATTAATTACAGTTATACAATGGGGGGGGGAAAGGGTTAGGTATACAATATGTTAAAAAAACCCTGTTTGATCCGAAAGGGCATATAGGTATACCAATGACATTGCCAAATAAAATAAGAAACAAAATATTCATGAAAATAAAAATATTCATGAATTTTAAAATGTTTTTGTTCCTAAGGAGAATGACCAAAATGGTCCATAAATTGATAAAAAAAAATCAAGATTGCGCCTAGATTTACTACATAGCTCATTTGAAAGACGGATTCAAACGGTTCAGTTAGGATAATATGAGGAGTGCTTTGGAAGGTGCGATTCGAGAATATCGGTTCATGACACCCGAACGTAGACCACGGTTACCTCGTTTGCCCTGTATAACAAAAATAAGGTGCTGGTGGCTGCTCTGGATTCGTAGTTGTCAAACTATTTTGATAACTGCGAAAACCTCACGGATGCTCATTCCATCTTGTATTGTGCGGCTGTTGCGGCATGTCGTTTAACTCATGTCAAATTTCGAGATGACAGAACTAAACGACCGAAATCAGCCGTACTAGCTTGGCAGTAAAGGATTGAACGACGTATTGGTGGGGCAACACTCGCCCTCGAGTGATGCGCTTTGTGAGGCGGGCATTTGCGGGGACTTATATCAGTCCTCGAGACTACAAGTCCCGTATCACAGAGCGCATCGACTTCCTGAAGCAGAAAGTATATGCGTGGGCAAACCATATTCGTAGGTATAAGCGGCAGGTGGAACAATACACTCAGAGTCTCACATTTTAAAGCGATGAAAGCTGGGTTTATAGAGCATGGAAGCGACCAGACCAAGATGTGCCTGACACGTGCCTGCCGTGACACCATGTGCATTTTGGCGCAGCATCTGGTCGGTGCCTGTCAGTCATAGCGAGGGTGAATGGACTCGGGAGGTTAAACGAGCGTGCGATCCAGTACCAGAAATGGGGGCAATCACTATCAGCCCCCAAGATGTGGCTCGTGCAGTCCGTCCGATACCTAATTGGAAATCTTCAGGGCCGGACGGGCTGCACAACCTCTGGATTAAATGGATTCAAAGGTCACACGCTCGTTTTGCGGCCCTATTCCAGTCAGCCTTAGAGTCAGGGTCGCTTCCTGAGTTCCTAACGGCTGTAATAACCCACCTGCTCCATAAATCGGGTAGTACTGAGGAACCCAAAAATTATAGACCTATTACGTGTCTCCCGACGGTCTATAAAGTTCTTACCTCCATTTTGAGAGCTAAAATCACTAAATATATTGACGAAAATTCTGTTATGTCCGCTTCTCAAAATGGATGTAGAAACGGGTCCCGTGGTACTAAGAAGCTACTCCTGAGCTGGATAGAGCATAGAATATTTCACGGCGATATAGTTTGAGTCGACTTTGGTTCTGACTAGGCCTGAATCATCTTAGCACGCTGCTGGAGGATTCAGGTCTAGGCTATCGGTTGAGGAGAGGTGGTCAAGTTATATCTCACCTTCTTTACATGGATGACCTAAAATTTTTTGCCCCACACGATTTTCAACTGATGGCGCTACTGAAAGTTTCAGTTACCTTCAGTAGCTCCATCAGTTGAAAATCGTTGAAAATCTGATGGTATTTGGTGTGGATAAATAAAACGAGGGGAGATTGTGGAATCTGAGGGAACCAAGCACTCGAATTCCATAAATCTTAGGTCCCTCTCAGCAACAGAAACCTATGAGTTAAGATTAAGATATTAAGACATTATTTATATTAATTTTTAAGTCAGTAAAACCACGCAGTAAAATCGTCTTAGCGTGTCGATGGCATTTTTTTATTAAATATGTTTGGCACAACATTCAACTATGCGAACTCCGCTCACTGATGCAGTCATGAAAACGTCAAGTGCACAGCCATTGTCTGTGGAGACACGCCACATACACATTTGAGATCTGAGCTGTCCATGAACCCCCATCTGAGGCGATTGCTTTGCTACGGCCGACTTGGGTTCGGAGTCTACTCAAAGATTTTCAAGTCGGCCACGGCAAAGCATGCCCAAGTTGGAGGCTTTCAGACGGCTCGATGAAACCGTCAAGGGGCTTAAGCAGGTCCCGCCAGAGATCACATCTCGCTGTAGAGGCTATTAGCCGGACTAGCTTGGCCAACGCACCCAAAAAACCTTTTATGGCTTTTCAGTCTCTGGGGCACTGGAACGTAACTGTGCATTGGGTGGCGTGAGTCAGCTTGTAGCTTCGTCCTCTCTATGTGGCTGGCTATGGTCCTACGAACATTTGGAGGCGCAATTCCAGTGAGTAGATACAGCATTAAAAAAAAAACAAAATTCAAAGCATTTATTTAAATTAGACCATAACAGGCACATTTGAAAGTCAGAAAAAAAAAGTGTGTGTGTGTCAGCTACGACGCACGATTGGAGTTTACTCCTTACGAACGATAATTATTATATATATTTAATAGAAAAAAAGGGTAAATGAACGCATCTGCTAAAATGATAAGAGAAACAAACATATATCTGTAATTATTCGGATTATTTATATTACTTCAATAAAGCGTATTACATAAAGTATTTTACAAAATAATATAAATAATAATAATAATTGTGTTCAATTTATACAAATCCAATTTTAGGATGATTGATTTCTTTCACTTTGAATTATAATATCATTCTTAAATACTGTAGCTGACTAATGTCTTCCATCTCATTCTTTTACACGTTCAATCCTACAGATATATATGTTTGTCTCTTTCTACGTAACGCCTCAACTTTTCGTGTTACACTTGATTTTACTCCTCATAAAATTTCCGTACCGGGCCGGCGTATAACTCAAATCGTTTCTTAAGGAGTAAACTCCAAAAAACGCGAAGCTGTCACAGACATAAGGCATAATAACTTGTGAAAGTACTGTAGTTACCCATTCCAATGCGTAATAGATTTCTATGGAGAAGAATGGGCAAGAAAATCCATGGACACTCTTTTCAATCAAGATATTGTTACAAAATCTTGGTTGGTTACATCATTCATGTTGAAACTATACATATATGTGAGAACGATGTAGAAAGACGTACAAATTGTCAGGTTGTATGTTGATAAAAAATGAGTCACGCCAGTAACACGTATGTAGTTACAGAATCACAATCATGAAAATCATCAATATAACCCTGTAAGTCTATACATATAATCAATGTAAATGTATGCATAAAAGCTTCAGATTTGAGGGCACTTCGGATGCAAGAGCGAGCAAAGCGAGCCTCCCAAGTAGGTTACATTTTTTACACAAAGTATACAAGGTATAAAAAAAAATATGTGTGTGTACCAGAGTACACAGGTAAGAAGTGAAACTTCTTTACGACATATCATTTTTCTACTATTTGCAACTTCACGAAAATAAGTCTTTTTATTTTATCACTTTCAAATTAATATATTGTTATTCTTATTCAACCTTTCAAAATGTGAAATTTATGTAGCGGTCAGTACCGATAGACAACAGACTCTATCAAAAAAATTCAGCCCCTGCAGCTTGGATACGGCTCTAAAGGGGGCTGCGAGGCTGCCGTACACGCTTTGTCGACCTACCTAAATTCTGGCAAAGGTGAGGTCATCCTGAAGGTTGACATAAAGAACGCCTTCAATTCAGTGAATAGGGACGCCTTGTTAACAGAAACTAAAAAAGAATTACCCCAAATTTATAGTTTTCTTTGGCAATGTTACAGACACCCATCTAAATTACTGTATCGGGACAACCTTTTGGAATCTGCTGTTGGCTGTCAAAAAGGTGACCCCCTCGGGCCAGTGATTTTTAGTTTAGCTATTCACCCAATTGTTCGACAGCTAAATTCCAAATTTAACGTTTGGTATCTAGATGGTGGAACCTTGGGAGGCGATGTAGATTCTGTTTTAAAAGATCTAAATTTCCTAAAAAATGAACTTCATTCCATTGGCCTCGACCTCAACCTTTCAAAATGTGAAATTTATGTAGCGGACAGTACCGACAGACAACTGACTCTATCAAAATTTAACGCCATAGCCCCCGGCATCAAAATTACAGAAAAAAGCTCTCTTCGTCTCCTTGGGTCTCCCATCTTTGAAAATTCTTTTCCCGATTTTATCGAGGAAAAAATTCAAAATTTCAATGATGTTTCGGAAAGATTGCTCGAAATTAACATACATTCGGCCATCACAATAATTCGTTACTGCTGTTTCAGTCCAAAATTAACGTATTTCCTTCGTGCTTCCCCTTTATGGAAGCACACTCCCCTTTTGGACAAAATGGATGAAATTATCAGACATACTCTAACGTCAATTTAAATGTGGCTTTGGACGACCGAGCTTGGGCACAAGCTACTCTTCCTATTCGCATGGGAGGACTCGGCGTCCGCAAAATTTCCAGTATTAGTTTACCGGCTTTTATATCCTCGGTCCACGGTCTTCCACACTGATTGATTTTGATGTGCCGTGCATGCCCGAGGCTATCGATGCTTGGAAACTCGCTTGCCCGAATACTGAAGAACCCGACCATCCATTTTCCCAGAGACGGTGGGACGAGCCGCTCTGCAGAGTAGTTCAGAGCAATCTGCTGAACACATCTGCTACTACTGCTGAGCGTGCGCGCCTGCGGGCTGTGGGTGAGTGGGAGTCGGGTCTTTGGCTTCACGCACTACCGTCGTCGAACATAGGCACATTGTTCGACGACACAACCTTCCGCCTCGCTGTTTCTTTACGCCTTGGTGCCGCTTGCTGTTCTCCTCATCGCTGTCACTGCGGTGAAGCTGTCAACAACCTCGGTCACCACGGCCTGTCATGCAGCCGAAGTGCGGGCCGTTTTGCACGGCACGCAAATATAAACGACATTATCCGACGAGCTCTTGTCACCGTCGGCGTCCCAGCTGTTTTAGAACCCAATGGCTTGGCACGCGACGATGGCAAGAGACCGGAGGGCATGTCTTTGTTTCCTTGGTAGGCCTTTAGTGTGGGACGCAACATGCGTCGATACTCTTGCGCCATCCCATCTTCCAAGCTCATCGTGCTGTGCTGGTGCTGCCGCTGCGGCTGCAGAGAACCTCAAGCGGCGTAAATATAGAAACCTGTGTGGTAACTATATTTTCGAGCCGTTTGGGGTTGAAACTCTAGGGCCGTGGGGTCCGAGTGCTCATAGCCTATTTAAGGAAATTTCGAAACGCCTAGTTGACGCTTCCCGTGACCCAAGGGCTGGCTTTTACTTTGGCCAGAGGCTAAGTGTTGCCATACAACGTGGCAACGCCGCCAGTCTCTTGGGCACATTACCATCTGACAGCGTTGAGGAGGAGTTTTTCGATGCCCTTTTATAGTTTGTTGTTAGTTTATCTATTTTAGTTTAATAGTTTTTAATTATAAAGTATGAATTAGATTTCTTATTTCAAACCAAACTTCAAAACTAATATATTATTGTTATTATTATCATACAGGGTGTAAACAGACTCTTCACGACGCCGTCAACCAAGCATTATGTACATCAAACTAAGTAACTTTACGCAAAAATTAGTGCTGGGAAACGACTTTTTTTTTGGGCTAAAATATCACGTTTTATGGTAGGACTCAATGTAACGTACTCAAAACATTGTGCTGATGGATGGATTGAATAGTAAGGGGGTCCTGGAGGTGCTTAAAGTAAAAATCTTACATTAAAAACATGTATTTAAAAAAAAAGTTGTGAAAAAGTTCGAACTTTGACCCCCAATATCTCCGTAACTAGAAGGTTCCCAGGTATGGTCTAGAACAAAAAAATGATCGCAATGACGGGGAAAACAAGTGCCTTTCGGCTTCGTTAAGAGTCTGTTTACACCCTTTATATTACATGCAAAAAAAAAACAAAAAAGCAACATGGCGCGTAACCGAAAAACGTGACGTATATATACCCGACGCACAGTCTCGATACTAGTCCCTTTAGTTTGGCAGCTTTCATTTTAATCATGTTAAATTTTATAGACTATAAAGGTGAATGCTCCCGGATGCTTTTTAATTGAATGTATTGCATTTGCATTGTTACATAACAGGCGATTGCATCGTGTCGTGCATTTACGGAAATAGGCGATACATACACGATGCACATTCGTGACTGTCATTTCCTATTTTAAAATTAAAATGGGGGAAAAGGCAGCAAAATATTTCATTTGAAGAAAAAAAGGAATGAATACGAGGGAAAATTCAGAAACTCGATCTAGCAACCCTGAATTTTGACAACAAAAACTTCCAAAGATAACATTCATTTTTAAAGGAGGCAGGACTCAGGAGTTGAGTTAATTAAGTATTCTACTCTTTGGCTCTTCGCTCAAGAGTCATGAGCACAGAACATTAATATACTCTAGCGAGGTCATGAGGCCCGAGGGCGCTCAGGCGGTTGAAAAGAAAAGAACAGCGTGAAGAACGGATTGTTCATGAACTGCTACTTCTGTCTGCCTACTCAGTCATTGATCATTGTACAATTGCTAAATAGCATAGGCATACACTTTTTTTATCGTTAGGTAGCCTGTTCTCAAAGCACTTTTGTATTTTAAAGAATATTAAGGCTGCTATTATTAGATAAACCTAGTTATAATAAACAAATAAAATACCTAAAATCATTTCAAAACAAAAAGATAAATATATTTTAGATTGAGTAAGTGGTGTGTAGCTTTGAATGAGTGAATATTACTAGTAAGTGTCAGCAAAGATGGATGGAGAATTAGTAAAAGAGGTGAAAATAAGGCTGCGCTCTCTCGTGGTGTCGAGCCCGACGCAGATGGATTCGCGCATGTTGATGCGCGACTACTTTAAGATGTTGGGTACACATATTCCATTGAGCAAGATGGGATACAGAGACTTCGTCTCCTTCCTCAGGGAGCGGTGTAGCGACAGCTTCCTGGTAAGTACTGCCTGCGCGAGCTTATTAACCCAATTCTGAACAGTTGTGTGGATGTTTGTTTTTTAAGTTAATATGGTATTTTCCCTCTCATAGAGAGGAGGCCTGTATCCCAGCAGTGGGAACATTATAGGCTGATGATGATGATGATGATGGTATTTTCCTCACTCATGTAATGTTGAAGTCTCTGTTATAATTTTTCCTGCCAAACTTAAACAAGTCAAACTATTGAAAATTAAACTGGCATTGGTGTTTAGTCTGTATTCACCCAAGACGTTTTGTTTTTTGATTACAGTTATCAGGTCCGCAGTCAAATCCAATTCTCACTGTGATTGTGCCAGACTCGGCAAAACACATTGATCAGTTTGTGCAGAAATCAAAAGTACCTTCGACTTCAAAAGTGTAAGCATATAATATACTACCTTGAACATAGATTTTTCATTCAGTCATTTTTAAATGTATATCAAATATTTTGTGTTGTATAATGAAAAAACTTTTTTAAATATTACATCTGTTATTTGAATTTGTTCACATAACATGTAGTCTATGTCTTCTGGACCATAGTACCTAGCTGTTGGGTCTCCTCATTCATCAAAATCAGCTCTGTAGTGTTGGTGCTATGGTGAAATGTAACAATATTAAAAAATATATACATACTTAAACTGGTAAAATAATATTTTTTCCTATTGGCTATGCTGTAGTCGGGTAAAAAGGAGAAGCATACCAGAATCTAGAGTGAACCCACCAAAGCAAGATTTAATTTACAATTCATTTGTCAAATGCAAACCTTCCGTCATTGAAAAGCCAAAAGAGGCAGAGGTGAAAGCTCCAGACATGATCACCAACAGCTGCCAGAACAAAGAGAATGTTAACGATCAGCAGCACACTACAGTCACTAGCAATGATGTCAAGAATTTCCTGAAGAAACGCTTTCCAATATACAATAGTTTACATCATTTTGAAGAGGCACTTTCTGAGAAAGATGGAGCATTGTCTCTGTCCCAGGATAATGATTCAGGGAAGCATACATCATCTAGTGAGTTTCTTTATTTCCTATTACTAGTTTATGTACAGACGCCAGCACATCAAGCTACTACAATCTGTCAAATTTCTTTAATAGATTTTCAACTTTATCTCTGGCGCATTAGGTTCAAGGTTGGTTGGGAAAATCTGACAGTGTCAGGTAGCTTGACCTGCTGGCGTCTGTACATCTCTTAAAGTTACAAACTCTCCTGTAAGTGTGTAGAACAAAATAATATAAATGTATTATGTACTTATTTTTCTTTTTTTCAACAACTAATTTTGACTATTCCACCAGTGTCATATGGTGAATAATGTACATCCTTGGTTTTGATTATACATAATGTGCTGTCAGGTGGCTGTGGACTGCTTAAAACTGTCAGTTGATTATTATTACAAGTGAGGGCAGTCAAGTATAATAATAATCAACTGACAGTTTACAAACAACCCGTCAAACACCACATAATGCTTCTCTCTTCAGGCAGCAACAGTACAAAAGCTCTCAAGTTCGAGGAGCTAAAGTCGGAAATAATGGAGCTGATCACTGCAGCACCGGAGGGAGTTTGGTGCACAGATCTTATAAGGCTTTACAGGTGTGTACTTCCGACTGCCACCTGGCGTCCTAGCCTCAAAATATTAACATTCTTTAGCTGTCAGTGGTGGGATCACAATTACTGTAATGTTGTATGCAGGCTTGGTTCTTAAATAATTCTAATAATATGCGCTACTTGTCGTACTGAGATCAAATTGAATGTCAAGTTGGTATTATATTAAATAATAATTAATTTACCAATGAACAGAAAACTGCAATTTGAATATAGTTCAAGTTCTTGTAGAACACCTTTGTTTGGTTGGTTTGGTTACTAAGTTTTTTGTGACCAAAGCTACAATCTGTCAACTTTAATAGATTTTCAACTTTATCTCTGAAACATTAGGTTAGGTTAAAATTATTATTTTTCGACTTTTCGAAAATTCTGATATGATCTGCTGGCACTTGAACGTGAGTTCAGAACTATTCCTGAAAAGTATCGGGAACTATAGAACAGCTGCATGCGAAAAGAACTCATTTATTTTCAATCTGCTGCAAAATCATCTGCTATGGGAAGTTGGCAGATCATTTTGTTAATCGACTTTTTTTTTAGGTAAAAACGCCAGAACTATTTATAAAAAGTATCAGGAACTGTAGAACTCAGCTGCATGCGAAAAGAACTCAGATTTATTTTTGATCTGCTGGACAATGATCTGCCAAGTTCGCACACATGGTTCAAGGTTGGTTGTGAAAATTGTCAGTTTCGGGTAGGTTGACCTGCTGGTGCTGGTGTCTATACTTGCTCATTAATATACAGGGTGTACACGCACCCTTCATGAAGCCGTCAACCAAGCATTATGAACATCAAACTTCACAAAAATTATTGGTGGGAAACAGACTTTTTTTTGTGGTAAATATCACGTTTTACGTTAGGACTCAATGGTAACACGTTCAAACATTTTGCTGATGGATACATTGATTAGTACGGGGGTCGTGGAGGTATGCTTAGGTCATGGATGAAAAAATAAATGATACAATTAATTTAAGGACTTGAGGATAACTAGCAAAATAAACTAAAGTTATAACATTAAAAACTTGTATTAAAAAAAAAAAAAACTGGTGAAATTTTGAAACTGCGATCCCGAATTTGTCAGTAACTAGAAGGTAGGAAGGGAGAAAGGTATGGTCTAGCTAGAACAGAAAAAATATCACAATGACGGGGAGAACAAGTGGCTTTCGGCTTCGTCAAGGGTACTTGTACACCCATTATGTTGAGTAAATTGTATTGCTATTCGTATTAGCTGTGTAAACTCGCAAGCCAGCGAGCCATATCTGATGAGGTCAGTAAGATAGTCGTGTCGCGCACAGAGAGCGCTACAACCGCGAGCTGAACTTCACGCGCTTCGGCTACACGAGCATCGTCAGCCTGGCGTACGCGCTGGAGGCGAGCGTGCAGATCACGCGGCCCGAGGACACCGGCGACTGGCTGCTGACCGAGCGAGCCCGCGCCGCGCCCGCGCCGCCCGCGCTGCGCGTGAGCCGCGCCGGCCGCGCCGTGCGGGCCGGCCGCGCCATCCGCGCCGGGCCCGCCCAGGGGCCGCGCGCCGACCCCGACTCAGACGACGCGCTACCCGGTGTCGAATTCGTGAGTCCCGTATAATTATTACTTGGTGCTCGTCTATTGACATTTTGTTTTTACAACTGCTCACCCGTACCATAATCATGCCATACGTGGAAATCGAGTCATCATCTGCCTAATCCAGGGGTTCCCAAACTGTGCGCCACGGCGTCTTGGTGCGCCGTAGAGGGTAAAGAGGGGTGCGAAGTGCTCCTGTTTACTATTATCAGGAAAAAATACTTAGGTATTCGACAAAAATCTAATGAGCTTGTTGTTTCACAAGACCTAATGAAAAAAAAAACACCTTTCAAAGCTCACTTAATGATTTTTTAACCTTTTCACCGCCACGGACATCAATAGAAGTTCCAGATTTTCGTGCCACCAGCGCCACGACTTCATTAGAAGCTCTGCATTTTAACTATGTTATAAAAAAAAAACTATTTAACAGGTTTTTTTTCATTTTATTATTTTAAAGCACTGTTTAATACCCTGTTTTTTTATTTTTTTCAAAACAATTGGTTGTCAGCTACAAGTCTATGGTTGCCAGTGCCCCGGGCGCCACGGACTATTATAGAAGACGTTCTGTAACGTCATAAACGTATTGCTGTCAAGGTCACATTGGCATAGTGCAGTCTGCAACACTATTTGTTGCTTCATTATTAATAAGTAAAGAAATAAGTAAGTTATTGACATGAACGAAGAACTGGATACGGATGAGCTTTTTAGCATTCTACAAGGTGTGGAATCGGACTCGGAGTATTTTGTGGAGAATGTTGGACCAGAAGACGATGATTCTGAGGTATGTTTAATAATAATAACGTTTATTCAAATGATTATCTACAAGAGATATGAGTTCAAATATAATAAAACATTGTATTTGTGAGATTCAATTCTGAATGAATTGTATTTGATTACTTTGACTTGTATTATTTATTATACTCAAGTTTCTATTATAAATAAGTAGGTATTGGTGCGAATTCCCTTAATTACAAACTAAACTAAATTTAACTTCAGTGCATCTTTTTCTTTCTATTTCATTAAGAAAAGGACAGAAGTTTTGTCAAATTAACCCGCGCCTGACACAAGTTTAGACGTGATTAAAAAGTTGACTACTAAAATTACATCAAATTACGTCATGTGCTGACTAATTTGACAGGACTAAACTAATATTTATATTATGTCCTGTTCATAATGAAATAGAAAGAAAAAGATGCACTCAACTTAAATATAGTTTAGTTTGTGAACAAGGGAATCGGCACCATTGTCTGTCAATTACTTAGGTCAAACAAAAGTACAAAAGTAGTATCTCACAAATACAATGTTTTATTTTATTTGAACTCATGTCTCTTGTAGATAATCATTTGAATAAACGTTATTATTATTATCAAGCATATCTCAGAATCATCGTCTTCTGGTCCAGCATTTTCCACAAAATACTCAGAGTCCGATTCCACACCTTGTAGAATACTTAAAAGCTCTTCCGTATCCAGTTCTTCGTTACACTTAAGTACTTATTAATAATTAAGTAATAAAAAGTGCAACAAATAGTGCTGCAGACTGCACTATGCCAAAGTGACCTTGACAACCATATGTTTATGACGTCACAGAACGTCTTCTATAATAGTCCGTGGCGCCCGGGGCACTGACAACCATAGACTTATAGCTGACAACCAATTGTTTTGTAGAGATGGGAATATAATTATCGATAAGGATTGCCGACAAATATTTAATTCCGGTTCGGCACCTATCCGACGGTCGAAATTCGTCTATTTTCCCTTTGTTATAAAGTAGTTAACTAAGTTCATATTTTACGGACCTCAAATTGTTTTCGATAATAATATTTCTAAATATTTCAACGGGTGAAATCAAACAGTGTTAACTTTCGCGTCACATCACTGGCCGAAAAGTCCTTGGCGTTCTGGGGATATTAAAAATGTTCGAAGTTTTTGTTTTTGCCAATTTCAAGACAATTAAGGGCTTCTTTTAAGGGGAAAAATAAAAAAAAAACAGGGTATTAGACAGTGCTTTTAAATAATAAAATGAAAAAAAACCTGTTAAGTACAGTTTTTTTTATAACATATTTAAAATGAAGAGCTTCTAATGAAGTCGTGGCGCGAAAATCTGGAACTTCTATTGATGTCCGTGGCGGTGAATAGGTTAAAAATTCAATAATTTCCATTTGGAAATACACAATAAATAGGTACCATGAAAAGTTCTGCCGCTTAAATACCTAACGGAAAAAAGTTGGCTGAAGTACTTTAATAAAACACGGGAGTAGACAAACAAAGAAAAACGACCATAGACATCTCTAATCAGAATTGAATTTAACGTGCTCTGAGCGCCAAGGACTTGAAATGAAGTCAAAGAATGACGTCATAAAACAATTAAAGATGTACCTCATTTCTTATGGCTCTAATTGAGTTATGTATTTATTTCTTTGATATTTATAATTTATATTGTTTTTTCTTAATATGGATACTGTGAAATAAAACAGATATGCAAATATTTAATCAGTTTTCATTTATATCCGTAAAATTATAAATAAAACATAACTTAACGTGTATAATTCTCATTTATCGATATGACGCTACCCACATCACTACTGTTTACTATATATTTCGTTATAGATTTATAGCTTGGCGCTAGGCGAGGCATCGCATTCTGTGTACGCTGGCGGTGAAAAGGTTAATACTTTCCATGCACAAGATCCACCAGGATTCATTTCGCAAGAAGAAGAGAGTCTCATTGAACTCTCTTGCGACAGCAGTTTTAAAATAGTTTCACGTGTTCAATACTGTCTCGTTAGTCTAGCGGTCGCAAGCGCAACTACTGACCATGAGGTTCTGGGTTCGATTCCCGGGTCGAACATAGTGTTATTGGCTTTTTACGCCAGGAATTCAGTAGTAGCCACAGAGTCTAGATTTGGGCCCGGTTGATGGCGATAGTCTCGCTCCCCTAGGACTTAAACATAACTGGCAAAATGTGGGTGTACGTGTTAGGTAGGTACACCTCTGCTTAACTCTTCGGGGATTACAAAGCGTGATGTTATGTTATGCTCTAAAAATACTCATTCCCTTTTCAACATCTTATTTATGTGAAGCCGGGTTTTCAATGTATCCATGTGAGTCAACGTAATTATAAAAACTCATCTTGTTCGGCAAGCTAGGGCGCCGAGACAAAATACTAAACCGCGAACTGAAAAATTTTGGGTAACCCTGGCCTTTTTTTTTTTTGCATCGAATGGGAAATCATCAAATGACTCCCCTGCTCCGGGCAGAGCGGAAGGGAGTGTCAGACTTGTACTGACTAAAACCCATCCATGTTCCTTTTTCTTTTCTTCGGATGTGAAATCATCAAATGTCTCCTACCGCTCTGGGCGGAGCGAAAGGGATCCGCTCTCCCTGGCAGGCATCGGCTTTTGCGGGCCCCTCCCTGTTTGCTGACATCTCTTTGAGGCGCGCGTGGAACACGAACGCGCCGTCAACACGGCCTGTCGTTGTAAGACGGACGGACGGCGAGCTGGCTCATTACTCACCGTCCACAGGTCCGCGTCTACGGTGGCCGGAAGCCACCACGTGACCTCCGACGCCCGGGGCGTCTCCTGCGGCGGCTGGGACGTGAGGTTCTCTCCCTCTCACGCTCCGCCACCTCCTTCGCTAGCATGACTGCTTCGCAGAAGGAGGTGACGGCGTCCTATTCCCTCTCGCTCTGGACCATGGATTGAACCAGGGTCGGACGCTATAGGTCGCCGCCGCCGGGTACCCCTGGCCTAATCTGTTCCCAACAATGTTGGGGTCGGCTTCCAGTCTAACCGGATGCAGCTGAATATCGGTATTTTACATGGAGCCACCGCCTATTTGGCCTCCACAATCCACTTACTGGGCAATAGGATATCCCTTGGTAAGACTGGTTGTCGGGCTTCGTTGTCACTAGTACCATTAACAGTTCCATGATGGAACTACTGATTGTTTTTTTTTATCACTAGTTCCATTTTAAAAGAATCTGGAACTAATGTTGAATTTGATATCACTAGTTCCACATTATTATTTTAGGCACTTGTGAAATTTTTAAGGGTGGTAAAAACACTGGAGTTAAAAACAGTTAGTTTTAATAATAATTATCTTCTATCTTCTATATAAATAAAAATGAATTGCTGTTCGTTGGTCTGGCTAAAACTCGAGAACGGCTGAACCAATTTGAATAATTCTTTTTTTGTTTTATTCGTCCGAATACAGGGAAGGTTTAAAAACAAAAAAAAATAGGTAGGTAGGTAGGTTTGTAGGTAGGTAGTGTAGGGTAAGTAGTGTAGGGTATGTAGGGTAGGTAGTGTAGGGTAAGTAGTGTAGGGTAGGGTAGGTAGTATAGGCTATGTAGGGTAGGGTAGGGTAGGGTAGGTAGGTAGGTAGGTAGGGTAGTGTAGTGTAGGGTAGGTAGGGTAAGGTAGGTAGGTAGTAGGTCAATTGGAATTTAATATTCATGGTTGACAGGACAACGTCTGTCGGGTCAGCTAGTATTCAATAAAATCAACACATATTTATTTTGTCTACCTTTTTTTAGAATAGGTATAATATATAGTGATCGAATAGAATCATATATGAAAAAATAAATATTTGTTGATTTTAATGAATATAATTATTATTAAAACTATGTGTTTTTAACTCCAGTGTTTTACCACCCTTAAAAATTTCACAAGTGTCTAAAATAATAATGTGGAACTAGTAGTGATATCAAATTGAACATTAGTTCCATTAATTTCATATTCTTTTAAAAATGGAACTAGTGATAACAAATTCAACATTAGTTCCATTATTGTCAGATTCTTTTAAAATGGAACTAGTGATAAAAAAAAAACAATCAGTAGTTCCATCATGGAACTGTTAATGGTACTAGTGACAACGAAGCGTTGTCAGACTTTCGTCAGGCTTCTGAGTACTCGTAGCGTTTTCTACTACTTCGGTACCACTTTATGTAGTGTTTTTATTCTCTTCAGATACTTACATGTGTGACTCTCACCGCTGCACGATGTTTACGCCGTTTTTTCATTTTTATACCTATGTTTATTATAAGCGGAAACTTGTTATGTACTTTCTTTTACCAAAAACAGCCTAAACTATCTGAGATCGATATGACACAGTGTATTGAAGTAGTTGTGTCGCCAGGATCCGGACGTGTTCCCGGCGGACTGCGTGCGCTTCATGGAGGAGATCCCTTCGCTCCCACTGACGGGCCTCTGGGGCAACCAATCGCTGCTGGTCAAGATCGGCGAGGTATACTCGCCCTCGCACTTCTGGTTCATCCGCATCGGCGAGGACTACAGCGTCGCCATGGATGACATGATGGACGAGATGACGTGAGAACATTGACACTTTACTCATTATATAGTCTGCTTTTTAATCCCTCGGAGTAAATTGACATGACGTGGGTGGGTTGCCAGTTTTTTGCAATTCTTAAATAGTGATGTGCTACCGTAAATTAACGTTAGTAAAATCAAGTAGTTGCTTGTTGTTCACAATAAGTTATACTGAAAAATAGTGTAGCCCTTTCAGTGCCCAGCACCCGACACGCGGGTCGAACAATAAATTCGTTCCTTCGCACAACCCGTATCCGTAGCTATGGACACGCTAGTCGGGTTCTGGGTATGGATACACGTCATCTATAGCTTATTATAACGACGACTCGGATACGGGTTGTGGGCACGCGAACGAATTTCGCGAAGTTTTCGCGAAGTACTGGGCAGTGAATGGGTTAAGTAGGTACTTATTTAAAATGAAATAATACAAAAGTAATAAGGTATATATATATAATGTGAAACATCCACTTTTAGTTAATAAACACTAGATATTGTATCTCAATAGACACAACGGACGCATTCGAACACTTCAGTAGTTGAAGGACGAATAAGGCGTCCAGAGTTAAACCTACATTCAAACTTAACCTCTTTAGCATACATTTTATTATTTACTAGTATTGCCCCGCGGCTACAACCGCCGTTGACTATAACCTTCTTCGAGAATTGGGCTATCAAACCAATCTATCCTAATACTTTGAAGAGGTAAAAGGAGATCATTCATTTTCGGCCCAAAAACCTAATGGCCGGCCAACGAAAAAAAATGTGTCACCAATGTTGGGGAGTCAGTATTTTTTATGACTGCTCTAAATCTCTATAACCATTCCTATAGCAGATTTTTTTGGTTTCAAAAAGACTTAATATTTTATTGACAGATATTGGTTAAAGTCATAATATATCTTTAAAGCACCCCATGCTTTTTACGATAAAATGATTTTTTATATCTCTATACTTTTTTAGGGTTCCGTACCCAAAGGGTAAAATGGGACCCTATTACTAAGACTCCGCTGTCTGTCTGTCCGTCTGTCGCCAGGCTGTATATCATGAACCGTGATAGCTAGATAGTTGAAATTTTCACAGATGAAGTATTTCTTTTGCCGCTTTAACAACAAATAATAAACATATAAATTATTTAATCATTACAGGAGGCTCCTATACTAGAAACGTGTTTATGGTACGGAACCCTTTGTGCGCGAGTCCGACTCGCACAAGGCCAGTTTGTTGAACTTCTATAAAATTATTGTCTACTTTTTAGTTGGGCTAATTACAAAAGCGTGTTCTTTTTTAGTTTTTTTTTTAAACTATTATTTATTTTTGTCTTTAACGCTGATAATAAATTATACAGGGTGTAAGGGTAAACACCGTTATCCTTGAAACTAGTGGTTTTGTTTCATGAATAGAACGTAAAAACGATGAAAAAGACACCTTTTTTTTAAAGAAAATCTGCTACATATTTCCCACAAGATCATTTCACTAATGCGCACGGGCAACAGATGACGGCCGAGCGGCGGGCACACACGGTTATACCTACGCCGCGCCGTACATGAGCCATGACCTCAGTCCACAGAACATATATACTCTAACGAGAAGAATGTCAACTCCGAACAAAACATATGGGTCTCGAACATATGGGGCCAAAAAAACTACGCGGAAAATTTAAATGTAGTCCTTGAGTACATATTATTATGTATGTGTGCGTAGATTATACACTAATATAGGCTATAATATGTTTGTGTTACTTTATTTTATTAAATTTTCAATGCTCATATTGGAAAATCAGTCTCAGTATCAAACTAAACAACAAGTTTAGTTTGATATGTTTAGCATTCAGTAGATCTTTGAAAATTCAACTTGCTTTATCTATACGGATAACATGCGAGTTGGAAATGTTCATTTTAAAACTGAGTCTACTAAACTTAATATCTTTACACACACTGCATTTTTTAGATAATATACACAGTTAGAAATTAATCTATCTCTAAAACATTTCAAAATTGCAGTCTAACCATATCAGAACAGTTTATTAATCGCTAGCGCAAATAAATAAACATACAAGAAAAACAACCGATCACAACGGCAGACATTTAACTTGTGGTGTTACCAGAACAATAAATCACTAGGCTCCTTTATTATTTTAGAAAGGTAATTAAATGTATTTATTTGTACTCATTTAGGTAAACAACTTTCGAATTTTATTAAATGACCTAAAAAATATTAAGTATAAACAAATAATATTATTTACTTTATAGGAAGTCAATAAAAAAAATATTAAATTGAAGAGTATTTTTTAAAATAATATTTGTTTTATGGCAACACAAAAAAACGTGCGCGGGTGGATCAGTGGATATAATTCCATCTCGCTCTATTCAAAAAAATAAATATGATTTATGATTATAATAAAGCCTTAAGTAAATTGGAAGTAAAAGTTGCACGACATTATTGTAACTACCTACTAGCTTTGTCCGCGGCTTTCCCTGCGTGGAGTTCCCGTCACGTTGCGTGGCTCTCCCGCAACAACGTACCGTCTCGCGTCATGAACCCGCTGTGCAATGTCGCAGGGACTACTACAACGGCGAGGGCCGCGAGCGTGTCCTGGCGCGCGGCGCCGTGCGCGTGGGTCACTACTGCGCCGCGCTCTACGACAACGACTGGCACCGCTCGATCATCGTCAAGATTGTAGACACCGACACCGTCAAGGTATTGTACTGTTGCTTTTTGTATTTCTAACATTGTAATATGTAAAAAGTCGAAAGTAATTGACGCTTCCCGTGACCCAAGGGCTGGCTTTTACTTTGGCCAGAGGCTAAGTGTTGCCATACAACGTGGCAATGCCGCCAGTCTCTTGGGCACATTACCAGCTGACAGCGTTGAGGAGGAGTTTTTCGATGCCCTTTTATAGTTTGTTGTTAGTTTATTTATTTTATAACACATTTGCGCATAAAGGGTCCCTTATTTCACCAATTTCAATATCGTATTGTATCTCATTACGTACTTGTGCGGTAATGTAATGTAAAACGCACGGTTTATCAAGATGATCCGTAAAAACGAACGGTTTTGAGTTTTTTAACCGACTTTCTTCAAAAAGGAGGAGGTTCTCAATTCGGTTGTATGTTTTTTTTTTGTGTTTGTTACCTCATATCTCCGTCGATTCTTAACCGATTTCAATAATTCTTCTTTTATGTGAAAGGATATACTTCCCGATTGGTCCCATAGAAATTTCATCGAAATCGGTTCAGTAATTTGGTATGTTTTCACGTTAATTGCTATATCACGCGACGACGCCTGAAGTCTTGCATGTTTAATTTGACACACTTCCTGATTTCCGATTGAATTAAAAATTTGCACGCTTATGTATATCGCGTAATAGTACAATATATCGATGACATGGAGCTGATCTGATGATGGAGCTGGACGGCGGCCTTAGGAACTCCGTTATGAAACGACATAACCCCATCGAGTTTGGGCTCGTATGATTCGTCTTGACGAGTACTTTGTCTCTAGATGGTATCCAGGGTCTGATGATGAAGCTGGAAGGTGGCCATAGGATCTCCATGATAAAACGACGTAACCGCATCAAGTTTGGGCTCGTTTGATTCGTCTAAATGAGTAGTTTGTCTATAGATGGTATCCAGGGTCTGATGATGGAGCTGTAAGGTGGCCATAGGGTCTGCGTGATAAAACGACATAATCGCATCGAGTTAGGCTCGTTTGATTCGTCTAAATAAGTTGTTTGTCTTTAGATAGTATCCAGGGTCTGATGATGGAGCTTGAAGGTGGCCATAGGATCTCCGTGATAAAACGACGTAACCGCATCGAGTTTGGGCTCGTTTGATTCGTCTTAATGAGTAGTTTGTCTTTAGATAGTATCCAGGGTCTGGTGATGGAGCTGTAAGGTCGCCTTAAGAACTCCGCTATAAAACGACAACCCCATCGAGTTTGGACTCGTTTGATTCGTCTTGACGAGTACTTCTTTAAAGTTCTGGTTACAATATAAAAATTAATTCATGATTCATTAATTTTTTAATTATCAACTTATATAGTTAGTTTAATTTAAAAAAATGACATGAATGTAAGAAGGTCAGTTACAAATTTTATATTCATGATTAGAATTTGTGTGGTATGCTAAAAAGTCTATAACTAAAAAGGGTAAAATAAAAAACTTTATGCGAAAAAAATCCGACTTCCAAAAAAAAACTAAAATAACTTTTTTTAAATTACTTTCGGAAGTCGGTGACAAAAAATGACAATGAAACAAACAAAGTCACCGACTTCCGAAAGTAATTTAAAAAAAGTTATTTTAGTTTTTTTTTGGAAGTCGGTTTTTTTTCGCAGAAAGTTTTTAATGTTAAAACTTTACTTTCAATACCTCCACGACCCCCCTACTATTCAATGCACATCCATCAGCACAATGTTTGAGTGCACCATATCGAGCCTTACCGTAAAACGTGATTTTTCATCCCCAAAAATAAAAACATTTCTTAGCCAAAATGTTGTGTAGAGTTAGTTAGATGTACAGATCGCGCGGTCGACGGCTTCGTGAAGGGCCCCGTCCGTTTACACCTTGTATAGCTAAAGTAGCTTGAGAAGGCCTTCGAGGGCGGGGCCTAAAGTGTGCGGCGGACGTTGCAGGTCCGGCACGTGGACTACGGCACGGTGGAGACGGTGCCGGTGCTCGGGCTGCGCGCGCTGCGCCGGCGCTGGGCCGCGCTGCCGGCGCAGGCGGTGCGCGCGCGCCTGGCCTGCGTGCGGCCCGGCGCGGGCGGCCGGCGCTGGCCGCACGCCGCCTGCACGCACTTCCTACAGCTCGTCAACGACGCCCAGCTTTACGCCAACGTCGTCGCCATCGACGCCAAGGTGAGCGCGGCGCACCTTTTTCTTTCCTACTTACGTATTAATGAGCCGTCTTCTAGTAGCTTAACCCCTTTTCTAAATAAAGTGTAGACGGATCCGTCGTTTCTGCTCTATTTTTCTTCAGTCACCGTAACGAAAGTTTACGGAACACAGTTTGACATTCGGTCCTCCCTCGTACAGCAAGAAGTGGTGGAGACGCTGCTGATCGACACGCGCGGCTCCACGGACGTGAACGTGGGCTCGGCGCTGGTGCGCGCCGGGCACGCGGACGCGCGCGCGGACTCGGCGCTGGCGGTGAGTGAGCCCGACAGCGACGTCAGCGCGTCCGCGTCCGAGCTGGTGGGCGCCGGGCCGCGCCGCCTGCGCACGTGGGACGCGGACGCGGACGAGGCGCGGCCGCTGTGCTGCGAGCTGCTGGAGCGGCTGCAGCGGCACGAGCCCGATGTTGAGCCGGTTCCACGATCGCCGGTCGCACACGAGCCGATCGTTCAGTCGCCGGTCGCACACGAGCCGATCCGACAGACGTCGACGCCGGAACATCACTCTCCTATTACAAATCCCATTCTGCGCCGTCGACTGGCATTAACTGAAAAATATCTAGATTAAGTTACAAACTGCCTACCTCGCAGCATTTATTTCTTTCTTTACCTCTCAACAACTTCGGAGGCAAAGCCATGTTACATTAAGTTTCGGTGCAGCTTCGAAAATAAGATATGAGTCGTATGTCTTGTCTCGCTCGCTTTCGTAATGCCAATAAAGATTACAAAATTGAAACGTTTCTGAATACGGGGACTGTTTCTGCCCGACTCTGTCCCGCCTGAACAACGAAAATTTAAATTGACAATTCTAGGTCGACCGTATTTAAAAAGGGACCCGCCCGCTGAACGTTTGTATGAATAACGATTATCTTCTGAAGTATAGCTCGCGGAAAGTAGAAATTTTGGATTTGTGAGGTACATAATAGTATCAATCTACTAATGCTATTGTGTGATATAAAAGAACAGCATTTAAAAATGGGCCCGCTGGCTGGACGTTTGTTTGAATAACGAATATCTTCTGAAGTATAGGTCACAGAAAGTCGACATTTTTTATTTGTAAGGTACATAATAGCATCAAGCTCCTAATGCTATTGTATGATATATAAGAGTAGTATTTAAAGAAGGGACTCGCTGGCCGGACGTTAGTCTAAATAACGAATAACTCCTAAAGTATCACACTCTTAAAGTAAGCTCTCAGAAAGTCGACATTTTGATAATCATAAGGGACCCGCTAGCTAGACACTTTATAGAAACGTCATTTAATCAAAAACTGTTGAGATACAAATTATATCTTATTTATTTTCTTTAGGTACAAAATAATATCTTTATGAAAAGCTATCACCTATTGACAAATCTCGTTGGGGCCCGCCAGGCGCCAGTTAGACTCACACACGTTTATTTTCATGTTAGGTTAGGTTAGTATACGAGTACTTGCTGGGAAACGTCATGATTTTATACGTCTTGCTCCCTAGCGGAACCACCTTTGCCTTTGCTTTAACAAGTATAAGTAACATAAAAAAAATCTAAGGAATGTCTATCAAATTCTAGTCCTATTTAATGACGAAAGGACCATGGGCATTTTTCTATGAACTCTGGGCGTAAGACCAAAATAGAGTTTAAATATATCTCAAATAGTAGCTGAAGACGTCGCCGGAGAACAGAAATAGCCACTTGAAATATGTCGCCTTTTTTGTATTTTGCCAAAGATTTGACCTGTTATCCAAACTTCAAAGGCGGTTCCGCAACACACGGATTAGTTACTGGCTGCTTAACTTTAGCACAATGTTTTCAACATGATATACTTTACGAAAAAATTACATTTTCAATTGGCTGTAGCTCTGGTCTCTGATCGACTTAGGTAATTACTTACCGCGATAGTATGAATTGGAGAACTTATTGAGAGCCATTGTTTGAGTTATATTTTAGTTCTGTTAGACTTACGCCCATTTTGACCAAGACCCTATGTAATGACTGAACGGATAACTGCTTGTTACTACTTGAATAACGAAAACCGGCCTTGTTTTTGTGCAGATCGTTAGTCGTTAAAGTTATGCGCCTTGGAAATCAGGATTTATCCTCGGATATACGCAATAAATACATTTGGAATTGCAATGTTTCGGCAGATTAAATGTTTTGACAAATGACGAGTGAGAGAATGATCTTTAATCGTAGTATCACAAATTGTCTGAATCTTGTGGGGATGGCCTTTTTTTAACTTGTTTATGTCATGCTAGTAGTAGATATATTGTTTTGTGTAAAAATCGCTGCGCTCGAACCTCGCGGAAGGGTTCGGTACAATCGGTACACGACGAGCGTCGGACGCGTCCTCGAGATTCGCGCACAGTCACCTCGCCCGCTCACGCCCCCTCGCCCTCTCGCCCTTGCAGACGGCGGAGACCTACCTGTACCCGAGGTTCGAGGCGCTCGAGGGCGGCGACACGCCCTCGCTCGGCGAGATACAGGCCTACCTGCGCGACGGCATCGCGCTCGACTACGTGGAGGCCTACCGCCGCCACGTGCCCCTGAGCCTGGCCCCCGAGCCCCCGCACCCCGCCGCGCCGCCCCCCGCCACGCCCGACTCCGAGGACGCCACGCTGCACGACTTCTACGTCACCGCGACGCCCTCCCCGCCGCCTTCGCCCCCGCCGCCGCCCCCGTCCCCGCCCCGCGCGCCCAGCCCCGAGCTCGCCACGCGCATCCCGCTGCTGATGCCCGCGCCCGTGACGCCTACGTCTGCAACTCCTTGTCCCGCGGCCGAACACCCGCCGCCTGGCGAGTCTCCCTGCCCGTCCTCGTGTCCCCGACCCTCATCGTCTCCCCCTCCCGCCATGCCGCCCGCTCCCACCGTACCGTACCGCGCCCCACTCCCGCCGAGCTGGCAGTGGGTGCGCTGGCCGCTGAGCCGCGCCGAGTTCGACACGTACCGCGTGCTGGCGCACGTGAACCCGGCCGCGGCGCACTGGTACATGGTGGGCGCGCTGGGCGCGCTGGGCGCGGGGCCCGTGCGCCCGCCGCCGGGCTTCGGCCGCTAGTCGCACACGCCGCTCCGACAGTCCGACCCAGTGCCTTGCTACACGTTAAACGAGTCTACCTCCTAATGTATGCATAGATCTTGACAGCTGCTGCCAAAAGCATTTTTGTTCTAAGTTTTTTTACATTAGATACTAGGAAGTTTAACTTTAGATCTTAATCTCCTTACTTCGGTTTGACAATTAGAAACATTCATTTTATTATTATTTTTGTTAAGTGCTGTTTTTTTCTCGACTTATATTTTTCATAGACTCATTTGTTGATATGATTTTTTGACATCCAGATAACCTTTTTGATCATTTAATTTTCAAAATTCTTTAGTGTCTCTGTCGTTAGTTTTAAAGATGTTCAATAGCCAGATATTATGATTAATCTGTAATTTAGTACTTACATGTATGATCGACAGTGACATCAAGTTTTTATAAGAAACATTTAGTGTTCTTTTACAGTTAGTTCTGATAGGGCATTACTGACAAAATGACAGTGACCTTTATTCGCGAAAAAATAAGCTTGCTGCTTTCAGACGCAAACTAACGGTGAAAGGACTGTACCTATTAGTTGGATAGTACGCCACCCGTCCAATAGTTGTACTTGTAATCTAAGACAGAAGTTCGTTTCTATTCTCAGTTTGCAAATTGAGAATAGGAACGAACTTGCTAACATCTGAATGAAATCTTGCACCAAAACATTTGACTAGAGGCACGCCACTATTATTTTCCATTACTTAGAATTAAGTATAATAATTATATATTGATCTTTTCTGTGATAAAGATAATGAATCAAGTAAAATAGTCAACACTTTCTTTGAATTAAAAGTACGTATATAATAAATTAACATGTTTTTTTATTCATTTTCCAAGTTATTGTTTGGAACAAGCAAATCCTCACCTTACTACACAAGTCCGTTGTAAGGCTCCGCTATCCGTTCGCCTGTCACAGGACCACCAGTTCGCCCGTAATTACCTTAGACTAGACGCTGGGAGCGCGTCCAAATTAATACTCCGTTGTAATATGTTCTGTGATTAAATAAGTATCCGGTTCATCCCATTTTATTTTCTCTCCGTACACACACTGCCCAAGGACATTAAATACACGCACACACCAAATTGGTGACCCCGAGGTGATCGAAGAAGTACCGACGTGATCTCACAAGTGCCGACGTGATATCGCATTATACATGTGAACCGACGTCATCGAAAAAGTGCTAACGTGATCTTAAGCGACAAAAATGATTAGAAACAGTTGTGTGTACGTGATCGAGAACAGGCAACTCAACTAACATCAGCGTCTATAGTGCGGAACTCGTTGCAAAAACACAGCGTCTATATTGCGGAACTCTTTACAAAAACAACCAACAAATAACGAAAAAAATGGCAGCCGACGAATACGACACTAGTGACGGAACACCAGTGTCCGTCACCGACAAACACGAAGACTCCCAAAACGACCCACTGACCAGATTTCGGCCGAGGGCTTTAGAATTGTAGTTCTGCCAAAATCTGGGTAAATAATGGCTGGAAATGACGCAGACCGTTTATTCAAATACCTACCGTGTTTCCTCTTTTCCTCTTAAATTAAAACTTTCAAACTCATAACGCCAACCTTTAACCTAATGCTATAGAGATAAAGTTGAAAATCTATTAGTTTGACAGATTGTAGTAGCTTGATATGCGTCTGTACATTGTAAGTGGCGCAATCGCTCACCATCTGCAAAACAGGTATGACATAGTTCATTGTAACTTATTGTAATATTGTGTAAGCTATTCTTTGCATGACATAGTTCATTGTGACTAAAATTATGTATAGGCACGTTCTTTGTAACTCGTAGTACTGTTAGACAAAAAAGTATTTGGTTTTGTTACTGTTGAATTTCAGAGATCATTTTGTATAAAACCTCTTGTTTTTTTTTTAAAGAAAAGGGGAGGAATAGTGTAGGAGCGCTGGCGCAGTATTTTGTATCCGTCGTACGCGCAGCGCCCGGCGACACCAGTTCGCCCGTAACCACCTTAGACTATAGACGCGCTCCCAATCCAAATTAATACTCCGTTGTAATATATTATTATGTTCCGTGATTAAAGAAGTATCCTGTTCATCGCATTTTATTTTCTCTCCGTACACACAACTGTTTTTTGATTTGCCGTTCCGCTGACTCTTTGTACACCGAAATTATTTTTGCTTTAAGGTGGAAGCGTGAGGGTAGGCCGCGCCATTCAAATTTTCTTACGTTTTTTGTAATTTGCAGGTCAATTTCAGGTTGTACGGTAATGAAAAATGAGTCGCGCCAGTAACACGTATGTAGTTACAGGATCACAATCATGAAAATCATCAATATAACCCTGTATGTTCATGTAACCCTATTCAATGAATATTCCATTAAAAAGTCATTCAATAAATTGAATGATTTTCATGATTGTGATTCTATAACTACATACACGTGTAACTGGCGCGAATCATTTCAGGCCTCCGGTGCGATCTCATGGCGACATGGAGAGAGCGACTACCGCAACCCCGTGCAGAGCACGCCACTATTGGGCGATAAGCCCCCTCTTTCCGCACGCAAAATACGCGCTTGGACGTGGAGTTGCGGACACCAGCCCGTTACACAATACAAGTCCCCTCTTTGAGGAGTGGCTAGAGAGGCGCGACGGTACTCTCATCTTCCGTCTGACGCAGATCCACACCGGACACGGTTGTTTCGGGAGGTTGCTGCACCGAATCGGGTGGGAGGAAACGCCCTGGTGTTATCACTGCAAGGATCGCCCGGAGGACACGGCGGAGCACCGCTGTGTCTTCGTAGGGGCGACCTATCACGCCCAGCCCTGCTTCAATCCATGGTCCAGTGCGAGTGAATGGGACACCGCCACCTCCTTCTGCGAAGCAGTCATGCTAGCGAAGGAGGTGGCGGAGCGTGAGAGGGAGAGAACCTCACGTCCCAGCCGCCGCGGGAGACGCCCGGGGCGTCGGGGGCCACGTGGTGGCTTCCGGCCACTGTAGACGCGGACCTGTGGACGGTGAGTAATGGGCTAGCTCGTCGTCCGTTCGTCCTATGACAACAGGCCGTGTTGGCGGCGCGTTCGTGTTCCACGCGCGCCTCAAAGAGATGTCAGCTAACAGTGAGGGGCCCGCAAGGGCCGATGCCTGCCAGGGCTGCGGGACTGTTCGAAAGAGATACCGCGGCCCTGGAAAACAAAGGGCAAGTTAGTAACATGGATGGGTTTTAGTCAGTACAAGTCTGATACTCCCGTCTGATACTCACTGCCCAGAGCAGGAGGCATTTGTATGATTTCCCATCCTAAAAAAAAAAACAAAAGTCCGCTTAGAGGGGAAAGCAGTCCGGGTGTATAGAACATCCATCACTAGCAAAATATGTTTTACTTCCAGGCTGGGAGTGAGCCTATAGCAAACGATACACAAAAAATCCAGTCTAATGATAAATTCCTTATAGGAAAGCCCAAATATAAGAATATTTTACTTAATTTGTACTCGCTGGCACTTTTTATAAATAATTTCAGAGTCCCTAAAGTCTAAGCTTACGGCAATTATCGTCTATCTTCGGATATACGCGAGATGATGAGATTTGATATTATTGAGCTGTTCCAGTAGGTGGAAGATTGATCGCAGCGTTACTAGCGTTTTGAGTCTTCTAAAACGCGAGGATAGAGACACTAAAATTCCGGTAAGTCGGCCATGGTCTGGTCGGCAGCCCTGCATACACATTGAGCTGTTAAAACATTGGAAGAACATGTCAATTTTGTATCACCATGGTTATAGAATTATAGATATACGACAGTTTAAAAGAAAACTTTTGAGTGACACAAACGAAGTGCGACCAATGTGGAAAGACTTCATAATACATTGAAAACTTAGAAGCTATGCCTCTGTGAGGCTCAATGTGCTACTATGTTAGTGTTGATGTTGATTCGGAAATATGAAGATTGCCAAAGTGCATACTCTTTCTGGTCCTATTATTTAATTCATTTAATTTTTATTCATTATATTTATTTTTATTTATCTTTGACAGTATTTTTCGTGTTTTATGCATATTCTCACTTATGTTTTCCATCGACTGATCAAACTCGCATAGTTGAAAAAAATATTTTTATTTTAACGATATTAACTCTTGGTATATGTGACACACCCGCACTGTGTCACACTAGCGTGGTGAATTACAGCACATTCCTTCTCAAAAAGCGGAGGGCAGTGTCCCAGCATTGGCCCTCAGAACTTTACTTATCATCATCTGCCTAACCTTATCCCAACAATTTCTCTTCTTCTGCTTTAGCCTGGTTCAATTCTTATCTTCGGGGACGCTCTCAGTGTGTTGGTCTTGATGAGCCTTTCTCTGATTGGTGTAGCCTCACTGAGGGCGTTCCTCAGGGTAGCGTTCTCTCTCCTCTGCTTTTTTCAATTTTCATAAACATGGTTACCAGTGTAATCTCTTCCAACTTCCATGTTTATGCAGATGACTTGCAGCTCTACCGGCACTTTACTGTAGCAGATGCTGATTCTGCCATTGCTGCTATGAATCATGACCTGGCTTGTATCAGCGCCTGGGCTAAGTCATTTGGTTTGCAAATTAACCCAACTAAATCTCAGGCCATGATCATTGGCAGCCGATTTGTTCGTGGTGCGGCCGTTGTTGCATCTTTGATGCCGTTGTACCTCGATGGTGTTCGCATCGATTATGCAGATACCGCCAAAGATCTGGGTGTAACTATTGATTCCCATCTGTCGTGGCGAGCTCAAGTCAATGAGGTTAGCCGTAAGGTACATTTCTCTCTTCATTCGCTGAAATGCCTTCAAAGTCTCCTACCTTTGAAGACTAAAATTACTTTGGCTCTAACACTTATTCAGCCGATAATAGATTATGCCGATGCCTGCTACCTGGATGCTACTGAGGAGTTATTAAATAAGCTTGAGCGCTTGCAAAATTTATGTATTCGCTTTATTTTTGGTCTCCGTAAATATGACCACGTTTCTCACCTTCGCAAAGAACTCAAGTGGCTCCCAATCCGCCTTCGCAGGAACACTAGGATCCTCTGTCTCCTCTTCAATATGCTGCACAACCCGTCCTATCTTTCTTATCTGCGCGAGCGTTTTTCTTATGCCCGCTCTACTGACGCACCGTGTGGATCGCACCTTAGATCCCTACTTAAATCCCATCCTCATAAATCCAGCTATTACTCATACTCCTTCTCCGTCCATGCTGTAAGGTTGTGGAACTCACTTCCGCCTAGCATTCGTGATTTGAAGACCATTTCACTATGTACGGCACTCGACTAGAGATGAAGCGTATATACTAGAACAGTCCAGGGATTAGGTATTTAACGAGACTAGGCTGCACCTATTCTAACTTTTAAAATACTTGATCCACCTAGTCTCACTGTGCCGACGCAGTGCACGGCACCCGCGGCCCGCGCTATTTGAAGTACCGACTGTACTAGACTATGCTGCTATCTCGCTTCACCGTGTCGTCGGGGCGCGGTGAAGCGAGATAGTAGCATAGTCCTAGCTCATCCATATTTGCCAAAATCATTCGTGAGTCAGTCACTTGAATTTGAACCTTAATTCAAAAGGCATAAAAGTAACGCGATGCGCACTCGTATTTACATAGATCATACGTGTGCCAGTCGTATGAATTTGAACCATATCTCAATGGCATAAAAGTTGTGTGTTTTTTTAAGTGTTGTGGAAGAATATATTCTGTCCTTTTTTAACTACACTATTCCGCAGTCTTTCCATCCTTGTCTGTCAATACTCGAGATCGAGACTAGTCGGGACTAGGCACTAGGCAGACTTTATAGAATAAGTAGAATAGATACTTTGACAATACTCGATGCGAATGAAGACTATATGATGCAGTCGAGTATCAAGTACGGACTCGTGCGAATGTGATCTCGATTGACGTATGATACCTACTCGACGTCGCTAACTTCTATCGGACTTATTTAGTGATCGGTTTTCGTAACGAAGTTTTAATATATTGTTAAAGAACTTAGATCTATTTTTAATGATTGTAAATAGGTATGCGATTTAAACAAAAACAAAAGCAATGATTGTATATAGTTACGTCATTTAAAAAAAAAACAACAAAAAGCAATTATTGTATATAGTGTATAACAATGATTGTAAATAATTATGTGATTAAAAAAAAAACAAAAGCAATGATTGTATATAGTTACGTGATTTAAAAAAAAAAAAAAACAAAAAGAAATTATTGTAAATTACATGATTCAAAAAAAAAAAAACAAAAAAAAAGGAAATCATTTAAATACGCTAACAATCTTCAATGTAGATAAATCTATACGTTGACAGTCCTAAGTGTGTGTAAAGTATGAAGGGAAGATTACAATTCATTACTGCGTACGTACGTACTACACGTATCGTTGTTAGGCAAAGACAAAAAGTATGTATAAAGTATGCGTATTTCATGGACTAGGTGGACTAGGTGGTATTTGGATCGAGTATTTGTACGGACTTGGACTAGATGCACCTAGTCCAAGATTTGCCTAGTACGACCCATCTCTACACTCGACAATAGCCCGGGAATTATTGGAAATAAAGTAACGTTTTTCCGTATGAGCAAGTACAATAAATTTTTTAAAAACACCTTGAGGTCGTTCATCGGCGGAGAATCTTAACACCGCGATGTAGATTTTGGCGTCACACGAACAACGCCATCTATCGAGTATGTCGAGGAACTATCGACCAAACTCGCGATCGAACATCCCGCCCACCATGGACAGAATGTCCAGAATTTAGTGTAAACAAACAAGAAATAATTGGCCGCCCACCGTGCAACAAACAATATTCGGTGGGAAGTTAAACAATAGTGGACTGTAATATTCTAACAATAAAAATAACAAACAAAAAAAGAACAAAAAAAAGAACATGAATTCTTAATGGTAACCTTAAATTCTAATTTAATCAACGATCAAATAATCCTTAACATAAATAGAAATAACAATAAACAAGAAACTACTGAGTATTTATAAGGACAGCACAAACTATTGGGTGATAGGCAACACAATTAACTTTGACACAGGTCTCTTTATCACCGAACCCTTACAACGCAAGGTGACAACCCTTGTGATGTTGTCCGAGCCAGTGTGCTTTTCTGTAATGACACCGTAGAGCCATCTTGCAGGTGGAAGATCATCTTCCATGACCAACACTATGTCACCCAACCTTGGTTCTAATGTTTTGTACGCCCATTTGTTCCTCTGGTGAAATTGAACCAGATATTCACGAGACCACCTACCCCAGAAGTCCTGAACCATGCGTTGAGTCAACTGCCATCTTCTCAAAGTACTAACATTGGAATTCTCGAAGTTAACTTCGGGAACGAGAAGCAAAGGCTCGCCTACTAGAAAATGACCCGGTGTTAACGGGCATGGATCATCTGGGTTAGTACTGATGGTAGAAATAGGCCTAGAGTTTAGACAGGCTTCAATTTGGGCGAGTACTGTTGTCATTTCCTCAAAAGTAAGTGTGCTTGTACCAATTACTCTTTTGAGGTGGTGTTTTGTTGACTTCACTCCAGCCTCCCAAAGCCCTCCGAAGTTCGGAGAGTGAGGTGGAATGAAGCTCCACGTGGTTCCATTGGTTGCCAACCAATCGGCAATGTCAGCTGCTATGCCGGACCTTTCGTGTCGGAATAATGCCTTCAATTCCTTGTTAGCTCCAACAAAGGTAGTGCCGTTATCACTCCACATCTCACCACAATGGCCTCTCCGCGCTGTAAAGCGCTTAAAGGCTGCTAAAAAGGCTTGGGATGTCATGTCACTGACGACTTCTAAATGTATGGCCCGAGTGGCCATGCACACGAACAAACATATGTAGCCTTTGGTGGAGTGATAACCGCGACCCCTTGTAGGACGGATGCTAATAGGACCTGCATAGTCCACGCCACTTCTAAAGAAAGGTCGGCTAACATTGACCCTAGCAGAGGGCAATGACCCCATCAAAGGATGTACAGACCGAGATGAATGCCGGACGCAACGAACACATTTGCGCACGTATTGTCTAACGATACCCTTTGCACTTATTATCCAATATTTGGATCGTAAATAATTGAGAACTAACTGAGGCCCACCATGCAACGTTCTCTCATGAGCGTCGGCTATCAGGAGGTGGGTTAAATGTGACTTATGAGGAAGAATAATAGGATGCTTCGAGTCTTCGTGAAGGTTGGCCCTGTGCAACCTACCACCAACTCTCAAAATCTGTTCCTGATCCAGGTAAGGATTGAGCGAGGTAAGTCTTCCCTTTTTATTTGTTTCTCCCTTTGTTTTCAAACTATCCATCTCCGATGCAAAATGTTCCCCTTGACATATTCTAATGCAGGTAAGTAATGCCCCTTGAATTTCAGCATGTGTTAGAAAATTAGAAAATTTAGTGGTGTAATTTTTATTTTTAAACTTTAAGAATCTTTTACAGTAAGCTATTACTCTGGTAAGTTTTCTAAGAGATGAATAATTTGACATTATGGAATCCTCACTTATTTCTTTTACTGCTGTATTGCATGCTACTACTGATTTTCTCTCTTCTATATTAGTTTCCTTTATTTCCTTTTTATAATAATTAATTTCTTTATTTTTCAGCCAACTAGGTCCCTGTGTCCACAGCTCTAGGTCAGTGCACTCTGAAGGATTTACGCCACGCGATGCAATGTCTGCGGGATTATCACTGGACTGGACGTGCGACCACTGACTATTCTCCATAACGGTAAGTATTTCAGACACTCTGTTGCCTACGAAAGTTTTCCAGCGGCTGGGGTGGCTGCTCAACCAAGCGAGTACCACTGTCGAGTCAGTCCAGGCATGTATTTTTTCCTTACAGATACCCAAGGTGCCGGAAACTTCACGCAGAAGTTTTGAAAGCAACAAGGCGCCGCATAACTCCAAACGAGGTATTGATACCTGTTTGACAGGGGCCACCCTGGTCTTAGCTGCAACTAGACTAACATGAACTCGACCACTAGCATCAATACACCGAACATAGACAGCGGCTGCGTAAGCGACATTGGATGCGTCAGAGAATCCGTGCAACTCTAGCAAGACGTCGAGTTGGCTCGTGTGAATCCACCGTGGTAGACGGAAGTCCCTAAGATGGTGAAGGTTATTTCTATAACCAAGCCATTCCTTTAACAGGTGATTTGGAAGTACCTCGTCCCATTCGAAACCCGCTAACCACAGGCGTTGAATAAACACCTTGGCTGTTATTATTACCGGCGCAAGCCAGCCAAGTGGGTCGAATAAGCGAGCAATGTCAGAGATTACCTTCCGCTTGGTTATGGGAGTATCGGGCGGGGAAAGTTGCACAACGTATCTGAACTCATCTGACTTTCTCTGATAAGTTAATCCTAAAATTTTTGTGAGCGCATCCATCTTAAGCTCTAGATTGTCCTGCCCAGCAGTGCCCTCGTTCATTTTGGCTAACAATTCGTCACTGCTGCTGGACCACTTTTGAAGCTTGAAGCCCCCACGCGCTAACAACTGATTCAGCTGGTGATAAATAAGTTCCCCCTCAGCGACAGACTGACAACCTGTCAACAGGTCATCTACGTAAAACGATGTAAGGACTCTGTCTGCCGCTAGAGGAACGTCACTTCCTTCGTCTCGAGCAAGTTGCTGCAGAGACCGGACCGCCAGGTATGGCGCAGAGGACGTTCCAAAAGTAACACGCAATAACCGAATATGCTTCAGTTCAGCTTTTGGATTGTCGCGCCACAAAATGCGCTGATAATCAGCGTCCTCATTTGCAACCTTTACCTGACGGTACATTTTCTCAATATCTGCAACCAACTTATGGGGTGACAGCGCCACCGCATAATAGTTTGACGCAGCTCGGGTTGTAGGGTTGGGCCAACCATTAACTCGGTATTTAGTGCTACACCGTTGTGGCCTGAGCATGAGGCGTCGAAGACGACCCTAACCTTAGTGGTGCTTTTATCCTCACGTACCACCGCGTGATGAGGAAGGTAGCACGCCTCTTTACCTAATTCTATTTGTGGGACAACTTCAGCAAATCTTTTCATGTCGCTTCCCAAAGTTGTGTATTATGATACACAACTTTGGGAAGCGACACGAAAAGATTTGGCATTATTATCACGAGCACTATTTTGTTTATTTAATTTAGGGTCTAAATATTCTAAGGCTCTAAACCTAGACTCCATAAAGGTTTTGAATTCATCAAACGTTCACAAGTCATCATTAGGACTTGAGCTAATTCTAAGTTCCCACAATTTACGAGACTCTGTATCTAATTTCTCGGAGATTAAATAAACAACAATTGCATCCCATGAACTGACGTCAATACCTAGACTGCGTAAACCATGCAAACAATCAACCGTCGTGTCTAACAGCGTTTTAACGTTTGTTGATGATTCCTTATTAATTGACGATTGATGGACAAGCCGTTTGAGCATATAATTAGCTAAAAATCTTTTATTATCAAATCGCTTATTTAAAATTGACCAACACTCATTGTAATTAGATGCCGTCACAGGAATATGTCGAAGCAATTGTTCTGCTTCCCCTGAGAGATGACCCTTTAGATAGTGGAGTTTTTGAACGTCATCTAATGTGTCGTTTTTATGAATTAGTGACGTAAATAAATCACGGAATGTGACCCATTCTGAGTAGAGCCCCGTGAACGTAGGCAAACTAATTTGTGGCAGTTTTACATTTGAATTAGTTTGATTAGAATGGTTATTATTACTGTGATTAGCACCTTTAGGCAGACAAATTTGAAGTAACTGCTCTTTTAATTCAGACTTATATGTTATGTATAACTCTTCAGATACATCATATATTTCTGACGTAAAATAAACATTCTTGTTTAATTCTTCGTCAGTTGCCTTTTCTATGATGCGCATATGCGTTTCAAGAAATTGTTTCCACTGCACCTCTAAAGATTCTACTCTAGTCTCAATATAACTTTGTGTGAGACGATCTTTGGGTGATTTTTTAAAGTTAATTCTACCTTTTTCAATAATTGATTTTTTGTTTAATTGCAATTTGCTTAATGATTCCATTATGTACAAAAGCAACAGAGGTATTTTATTTAAATTAATTCAATGCAACCGACGAAAAATTACAAGTCGATACACAAAACAGCTAAAATTTTATAAGTGTTTAAACACGAAGCAAATTGAAACGTAAAAATAATGATTACGTGATTAATATTGAAAATTAATTACGTATCAAACTCAAACACACAAAATACAACAGAAGTTTCAATTTAGACAAAATTGGGAAAAAGAAACATCTTCTTTGTAAATTATTCTAAACTTCTACTACTAATTTTTTTAAAGTCTCTGCACTTAACTGATCTTCAAGATTTGCAAGTCTACCACATAAAACACTGGGTTCACACTCACAGTTTTGTCTGACAACGTTTTTCCGTATGAGCAAGTACAATATATTTTTTAAAAACACCTTGAGGTCGTTCATCGGCGGAGAATCTTAACACCGCGATGTAGATTTTGGCGTCACACGAACAACGCCATTTATCGAGTATGTCGAGGAACTATCGACCAAACTCGCGATCGAACACACTGTTCAAAGCCAGAGTGAAAGATCATTACCTTTCCTCTCAATTGTTATAATTTATTATATACATATATATTTTTACTAGTTTATATATCTTAGCATTATGTATTTTTATAAGTATGTATTATTATTTACGTATAATATGTGTAATTATATTTAATATTATAGGTTAAGTTAGGTAAGGCACATAAACGCATTATTCTTGTCCTTTTCTCACACACTTTGTCTACGTTTCTTTTTCATTTCTCCTTTTGCAGGTCTGCTGGCAGAAATTTCTTAAGAAATAAGCAGTACCTTTGTACTCATATTTTATAATGTTATTCTCCTGTGTTGTCTACTGTGTGTACATAAATAGTAAAATAAATAAATATGTTGGGGTCGGCTTCCGGCCTAACCAGATGCAGCTGAACACCAACATTTTACATGGAGCGACTACCTGTCTGACCTCCGCAGGCCAGTTAGTACTGGGTAAAACGATACCCCTTGATAACACTGGCTGTTAGACTTTCGCGCCACTGTGACAGGTATCTACGTGTGATGATAAATCACTTTTTTTTTTTTTATAATGGCATCTCGCAGTACAGCCTAGGAGGCTGGATACTGCTTAACCGGTCTAATCCTGTGGATGCCTTGAAGTTAAGGCCTCCAGCCAGGGGCAATAAACTATAAACTAAGCGACCACACGCTAAGGGCACCCCCTGTGGGGTACGAGCCTCGGCTTAGGGCGTCGCTCGGGAGGGCAGCAAGGGGACAGGCTGGATCTGAGTAAGATTAATTAGGGGTCGATTTATCACTAATGGCTCAGCATCGCGGGCTGGCTCTAGCAAGGGTCGGGGGGGGGGGTTTGAACGGGGACGTCGCGACGGACCACGGCGGCGAGGTCGGAAAAACGGCGGTTTGTATCTGTGTTACTTAACGGTACTGGTTTCCCTATTGCTCTCCTGGAGGAGGGTGATGGGGTCATCGGGGGCTACTAGTGCATGCCTTGGACGGCGAACGATACTAATACGCGATGGGACGTATCGGGCGGCCGATGCGATCAGGGGGTTTTTATGTTTTACAGCTCTGTCAAAGTAGCGCGTGGAGAGGCGCTTCATGAACTGCTGGATGGTAGGCATTCTGAGCTCTAGATGGAGGGACTCGTTGCGGACGTAAGGAGGGGCTCCGGTGATTTTCCGGAGGTATCGGTCCTGGAGCGTCTGCATCCTATGAATGAAGCGGGGGTGGGCATGCGCAAATACGACACAAGCTTATATCATAATGGGTCGGATCACTGCGGTGTAGAGACGCAACTTGCACCTAAGTGACAACTTGCTCTTACCCGTAATCATGTAGTGGAGTCTACCCATAGCAAAGGATGCTCGGTTACGAGCGGCCTTGATATGTGACGCGAAGGTCAGGTGTTGGTCTAATATGACTCCGAGGTACTTGGCTTGCTTCTCCTAAGCTTAGTTCTCGCTGGTAAACAGCGTGAAAATTAGGGGGGAAATGACGGATCCCTGGGGGACCCCTGCCCTGATAGGATGGGGGGAAGATAGAGCGGACCCAATGCGAAATGTGCGGTTCGATAGATAGTCCCGTATGATGAGCACGGAGACGGTCAGGCACACCGAGTTGGTACAGCTTATATAATAAGCCGTTGTGTGTGCCAGACTTTATCGAACGCTTTCGCGATATCGAAGAAAAGTACTCCCGTCATCGACCCGCGCTGGAAGCCGGCGCTCAAATGTTCGACGATGCGGTGAACTTGTTGAATACACGAGTGTTCGGTCCTGAATTCGAACTGTTCGTTGGGAATGAGGCTCTTAGCTTCGGCAAAGTCTTTAAGTCGCTTATAAATAAGTCTCTCGTAGATTTTGCCGAGTGCACTCAGGAGACTGATCGGCCGGTAGCTCGACGGCTGGGCTTTCGGTTTACCCGGTTTGGGAATACCTATGACCGTGGCCTCTTTCCACACTTGCGGGAAAATATTATTGTTCATGGCAGCATTGAAGATGACTGCCAAAAGAACTATGAGTTGGGGGCAAAGAAGCTTGAACACCTTATTGGTGAAGCCATCGGCGCCAGGGGCTTTCCGCGGCTTAAGCTTGTCGATGATGTCTTGCACTTCTTCAGGTGTGACAGAAGACAGAGGAGCATCAGGGTCTTCGACTGTGGGGAGAGAAGCTCTACGATCGACTTCTGGGTTCACCAAATCAAGGTGTCGCTTGTCTACTAGTTGAGAGCTGGGTGAACACTGAGATTCCAGGCTGTCGGTCAGGCACTCTGCTTTGTCGGAGTCGTCGAATGCGACGCTCTTATCTGGGCGGATGAGAGGAGGCGCTGTGGCCTCTTCGGAGGCCCGCAACTTTCGTTGCAGTTGCCAGAAGGCTAGGTGAGTGGGCTCGAGTTCGCTGAGCTCCTTGTCCCATTAATTTGAACGGTGCTCACTAGTGCGTTTATTTACAGCAAACTGTAAATTGCGCATGTGGGCTTTGTTCGCATCGCAGGGAAAGGAACTGTAGGTGATGAATCACAACATGACTACGAGTATAAGTAGTAATTAAATCAAAGATGTACTAACAAGTTTGTCAGTTTATATTTCATTTTTATTTTATTTCTATCAAAACTTAATTAAAGCTAGGATACAGATAGCTGACAGTTAGTTGTAGGGTGACAGTTAGTTGGAATGCACTAAAACTTCACAAGTCCATATCGTAACGTTCCCTTCCTATAGAATTCCAAAATAATACACGGTCACGTGAGCGAAGCCGCGGGCATAGTTAGTTAGTACTAAGGGTTCTCTATAAAAAATCTCTCTCAATCCCTCCAATGGATGGGATAGTGCTTTGTGCAAATGTACGCATCCATTTTGTTTCGCGCGGTTTCACGGCAATACTTCAGGGATTACAGGCGGCATTTTGCGTTGGTATGAAAGTTTTCATACACCATAATTAGTCGGCAAAAATAAATGTGAAAAATAACAAAACAACATAATTAATTTGGTTTTAATTACTTACGATTCCGAACGAAATATGTGGGCATAGACAACTGACAAAGTTTCAAATGACGGAAGAAAAAAATATGATAACAAACATGGCGGGCCACAGAGCGTCACTGAATTTTGTTTATTAGGTCAACGTTTTTGTATTAAACTGTATCACGCTAGCGGATTATGTGGTCATATACAAGGGGACGGAGCCTCAATGCCAACGTCCGGAAAAGGTTTGTGGCAATGCATTTTGCGTGTAGCAGTTGCACGAGTCGAGCGGATAACGTGAGCGTGGTTAGTGGTTACAGGAAGTGCCGGGGCGAAGGCGCTCGGCGGTAGGCGACTCGGCGGGTGATATGCAAGCGGCGCCGGCGCGCTACGTGTCAGTGAGCGAACTGTACTCGACAGACGAAGTGGAGCTGCTGCTGGACGAGATTAGGGAGCTGGAGCCGACGAGCTGCCGCGGCGAAGACCTGCAGGTATTAGCGCTGCGACAGGTGACCCCATGTGCCTGATGATACGGTTCGACTCTATTAGCCCACATGTTTTGCACAGAATTTAACAATTGCACTTATGTTTGCCAGTGCCCTGAAGTAACAAGCATATTATTTACATTTTTGTTATTAAACCTCTCGAAACAGTTTGTTTGCTTTTAAATAGTTTAAAATATTCTTGCTAAATAAAAAGTACTGTCATGAACAAAAATGATAAAGTTTATGGTGTTTAATGTGATGGGTTAGTTGCATAGCTTCCAGCCACCATCCGGCACCAAATTCTTAGAGAAAACGGGTTTGGTTATTACCTGAACTTGGCAAGAAAATAAAGGTAGCTACTCTAATCTTTATTTTCTTGCCAGTGTAGTTGAGTATTCAGTTTCCATTTAATTATATTAATATATAATCATAAATTTTTGATACAATACATAATTATTACACTGTAGGTACTGTAATTTTAAGCTATATTTATACAATGGCAGTGAAGTTAAAACAAACCTATTTTGCATTATGATAGGTTTTTGAGGCAGTTTCATACCTAGAACATGATTACCTAAGTCTTGTCACGTTTGCCTAGGTCATGTAAAAGTGGGTGGTTGGTAATATCATTATGGTAGGTATTGTAGGTAAATATTATTACTATGTAATCTGCTGTGTAGAATTTTTTTTTCGAATACAATTTTATTACCTGTCACATACTTAAATTCAAAAAATAAATCAAATCAACTTCATGGTCAGTGGCTTACTTTATACTTGGTTCACTAAGCACTTTGCCCTATTTACTTAGTTTAGCTACTGCCCTCAATTCCAATTTTAAATAAATGATAATTCTCAGTGTGAGGTGTAAGGAGACGTATAGTTGACAAAGTGAGTGGGCAACCATTTTCCAACCTTATTACTGAAGGTCACAAGTGGTCGACCACCAACTTGGTTGGTTGTACATAAATACATATCAATTTTATAATTGAAGTATATAAGTGTCGGTTTGTAATTTAAAATAACAGCATGCTTTTCCTGATTTCGCAAGAGTTATAAAATGTAGTATTCTTATAAGAATACTACATTTTATACACACTATACATTTTTTCATAAACTCTATAGTGATAAATATTTTTGCTAAATAACTAAATTCACATTTTAGTGCTAGTATTCAAATAAAATAAAATATGACTGGGCTAATAAAAATGATTTTCTTGATACTTGAATTACTCCATACTAGTCAACACTTAAACTTTAGGTAAATATGCATCCAAATATCCAAGCTCTACTTATAAGAAAAATATTAAAATTTTTGTCTGTGTCTGTTTGTTCAGGCTAATCTGACCTTAAATAGCTGGACCAATTGTGACGGAACTTTCACTGGCAGATAGCTGATGTTATAAAAAATAAGTTTAAGTAAGAAAAAGGATTACTGTTCCATGTCAAAAAATTAAACCCCATTAAATTGTTAAGAAAATCCGATTCAAATAAGGAAGTAATATTTTACAATTAATTAATCTGTCATAGTAACTGGGTCATCTGTTGCAATACTAAACATGTACTACGGGTGTGGGATCAGGACTTCGAGATAGCGGGCAGCGGGTGCGGTGCGGGCGCTGGCGGGCGCTCGCCGGCCGGCACGGAGCTGACGGAGCGCAGCTGGGACTCGCACGCGCAGTACCGGCGCGCGCCGCCGCCGCGCCCGCGCCCGCTCGCGCCGCTGTACTGCCGCCTGCGCCACCTGCTCACGCCGCGCGGTGCCGCCACGCTGCTGCTCGTTGTAAGTGATCCTAGACTCCTAGCCACTGCCGTGTGGTCGCAAGCGACTGCTGACCTAGAGGTCCCGGGTTCGATTCTCAGGGTGGGCAGTGTGTGTTCTTATTAGGTCTTTCCATCAGGAAGTGCTTAGTAGTAGCCACAAAGTCTGGATTTGTGCCTGGTTGATGGCAATAGGCTCGCCCCCTACTACAGACATAAACTTAACTGGCGAAATGTGAGTGTACTAGTACGCCTCTGCTGCAGAGGCTCTGCCTAACTCTTAGGCGTGATGCGGGCTGCCTTTTGACTAACGCCCCCAGCCACCAGTAGCAACCACAGGTGGAGGGCCTTAATACATTTCATTCACTCACTGCGCTCTTAAGAAAAAGAGTATCGCTTGAAATATAGTTATATCATTAGCTCTTGCCTGCGGATGCGCCTGCGTAGCGGTTGTAAAACAACTGTTCGGCATTATAAAAGAAACCGCAATAAAGTATCCTATCCTCCTGCAGGATAGTATTAACTAAAGCTTTTCGATTATTATTAAACGACACGCAGCTTTGGAGTCCTATAGTGTTCGGTACCGATGTGTGTTTGCGCAGCTGTGCTCGTTGGGCGCGTGCGCGTGCGTGTGGGCCGGCGTGGGGCTGCGCGTGGGCCGCGTGCCGCTGGCGGCGCGCGTGCGCCTGCTGCTGCTGGCGGCGCTGTCCTCGCTGCTGCTGCACTCGGCGCTGCTCGTGCTGCACGTGACGCGCCTGGCCGCGCTGCTGCCGCTGGACTGGAACAAGCTGGTAACTAGGCTCGCGACCGCGGCACGCGGCCCCCCGGCCGTCGCTGATGCCTCCCTCTGTCCGCAGGGCGCGTGGACGAGCGCCTGGAGCGCCGCGTCGCTGGCGGCGGGCGGCGCGCTGACGCTGCACGCCGTGCTGGCGGCGCCCGAGTACCGCTGGGCGCCGGCGCACGTGGCGCAGCTGCTGGTGTCGGGCGCGGGGCTGGGGCTGGGCGGCGCGCTGGCGGCGCTGGGCATGGCGCTGGGCGGCGCGCGCGGCTGGCTGCGGCGGCGCGGGGCGTGGGGCGCGCGGTCGGGGAGCTCGCCGCGCGCTGCTTACCGCGCCGTGCCGGCTGCGCCCGTAGCTGCGCCGGCGCCGGCCGTGCCGTCCACGTCGCGCGACGACCCGTTATAGTGAAGGCCGCCCGCCACCGACTTCTAGGCGGCCCGGGCCCGGACGGAGGCCTGTTTTATAGTTTTGTACGCCGGCCGCGATCCCGCCCCGCGGCTCGCGCCGGCACGATCTCTTTATGATTTCCGCAAGTCTGATTTTTATTCTAGTCCGTTATAGGTTAGCGATGGATCATTTGTGAGTTTGACGAGCGACGACGGTTCCTCGGTTAGTTTTTGCACAAATATTTTTAGTGTTCTAGTCGTGTTTTTTACCGATGTCTGGTTGTCCGGGGGCAGTCGTTGTCCATTACCTGGCGTTCCTTTCGACCGTGTCCGTGTTGTCCTAGTTTTTTCTTCGTCCACTACGCATTGTTTACTAAAGTTATATACGTCATTTATGCGATATTTAAATGGATCATGTAATTTATTAACTATACCTACACGAAATGTATGCGAAGAGTAATGTTTTAAATTATAAGCGAAGTATTTATTATTATGTTAATAGTCATATAATTGTTGTATACAGTGTTGCCATATGGAGGAGGCTTGAAATATGTATTTTCATTTAAAAAATCCGTATTACCAATTTAAATAAAATTCTGTATGACTTCCGTATAAAAATGAAACTATATAGATTATTTATACATATCTTTATTCACTATTTTTAAAATGCCCGAATTAGTTTTTAAATCAAATCAGGGTGATTTTCCTAAAAGTTGTATGTAGCAAGAAAATATTATTCGCTCAATTCTGGCCATGTATGTACAAAGTAAACTTTTCGTTCCGGTCCCAATTTTTATAATGTACTAATTTCTTTAAAATTGTCTTTAATATTTAGATTTTCAACTTTATCTCTAAAGCATTAGGTTCAAGGTTTGTTGGGAAAATCTGACAGTATCGGGTAGCTTGACCTGCTGGCGTCTGTACATTTGAGCGGTTAACAGCTGTTTTGTTCTTTTGACGGTTTCGAACACAAACTATGGCACGGGTTTCCCCACATTTCATGTTTGTGTTATGGCTCTTTAATGTGGTATTGCCATGAAATGAAAATAATAGTTCAGACAGATAGTCTAAAATGTGATTACTAATGAATGGAAAAAAACATCGGAATAGGCTCTGTACTGCATCTGCCTGAGGTTGAGTCTATCTGTACGTAAATCCGTAATCGTGATTTATCCGTACTGGACTTGCAAAATCCGTTCAAATACGGACAAATCCGTATATATGGCAACACTGGTTGTATAGACGGCGCGTGCGTCGTGTATGCGTACTTTCTTTCCTCGTAAGCTTGTAATGGATCAAATCGTTAGCATGATATATGATATGATATAATTATTGTTCATACAATAGTAAGCGTAAATTATAGCTAGTTTTAAGGGAAAGTTCGACATGTAACACAAGTTGTTAATAGGAAATAATTTTATACTGTCCGATGTGGTCTCCCACGAGCTTACCGAGTGCTTATCCTCGCGGCCCCTCTCCGCACCTCTGTTACAATTTTCGATTAATATTTCTTTGTATGTCTTATACATATCACATGTAAGTATTGTTTGGTCCCGTTGCGCGTCGGTGTGTGACTCGCGGTGGCCGGTGCGTGCGCAGTCGCACACGGCGACACACTCGTTGCCACAGGATCATGTGACGTAACACGGACGTTTATTGTGTACCTACTCTACGATCTCGATGAAATAATGTACGAGACATTTTTACTTTAACATTTTAATGATAATAATTATATGGTTTTATACAAATATTTGCTTCTGTTTTACTTTTAATCACCTTAAACATTATATAGGTACATACACAAGAAACTAATCAAGATAAAGGTTTTATAAGATTTTATAGGCCAGCGCAGACCGGGGACCTCAAGAGACCGACCCCAAGGCATCAAAGGGGGAGTTACATTCGCGTCATTGAACATTGGAATCTGTATCTTGTTACCACTAGCTACGTATGAATTTACGTGGGTAAAGATAAAATGCGCTGCCCTGCCTCCCCCGGTCACCCCGGTGTGCGCTGGTCATAGTGCTCACTGCACACTCTCAGCTATATAAATGTACTCTGTGCTGCACACTACGAAAAGTTATGTCATAACTTCTATTCCATTCCATAAGTATGCCCCCACAAGTTTAATCGTATTCCTGACTATCCATTTGGAAAGGTACCTACATGTCGATGTGAAGTCGGCTATACGAGGTTGAAGTATCTGCAGTGATGTGTGACTTATGTTTATCTCCTCTTTTAAACTGACCACCGATATTATTAAGGGCGGGTACTCCAAGACCCACTTCAACTTAGACATTGCAATTTTCAGGGATCAGTAGTCGGCTTTAGGCCCATTCATGCAGCAGCTGATATTTATGGTAAAACAAATATTTTTAACAATAGAATGAGTAGATTATTTTCTATTCGTGTCGATAAAGCTACTATCGGTAATTCAGTCTCCATTATTGTGCTTCTTCATACTCGTTACTCTCTAATGTGATATAATTATATTGAAAGACTAGCTGTGCCCGCGGCTTCGCTCAAGTGAACGCGTTTTCTTTTGGCATTATCAGGGAACTTGAAGTCGTAGTATATTCCTAACATCCTCTACAAATAGTGTACCATTATACTGACTTGCAGGAGAATGATGATGATGATACTGACTTACCGTTAATTTAAACTAAGACCTGTTAGTACATCTTTGTTTTAAGTACTAAACGAACTCGTAGTCAACTTCTAAGGGGGAATTAATTTAGATTGCCATCGATACGTTATAGAGAAGTTTATGAACCAATCAAATAGGTGCAATTCATGGTCTATAATAGGCCTCGTCGCTAATAACCTTGGAAAAAAAAAATTAAATCATCCAACTATGAGAGGTAATCTATATGCCAGCATATATCAACTATAATCTATCTCTGTGCCAAGTTTCATAGAGATCTGTTCACCCGTTCTGGCGTGATGAGTAACAAACATCCATCCATCTCAACTTTAATAATAGTTTATGTAAGATATACGGGGTGGAGGGTATACCGACGCGAAAACGGTTACCACATATCACGCTCGACTCAAGCCTACAATGGGGTCCGCATATAACATCTCTTGCAGGACGGCTGAGTTCAGCATATGCTATGCATATGCTGTTAGAAAAATCCGTCAATTTACTGATGTAGATAATAATAAATCTTTATTCAAAAACTCAAAAGGTAAAATACGATTTTAATGTAAAACTAACAATGTAGGTATAATAATGTATGATGCCTGTACTAGGATAATCCTGTATCACAAGCTGGAGGAGCTCTAAGAAAATTCTATTTATAGGATAGTATTTTTTTTAATATTTAACATTACATAATGACAACCTTATTTTGATTAACTTAAACTCTATTAACTTAGAACTAAACACATAATTATTACACGAAAATGTTTGCGTCAGCAGAATTAATTATAAACTAGGTTGCAAAACACATTCACATTTAGGGGTGTCCGCTTTCTTCGCGCACTCAGACATCGAGTGTCCTGCTGCTCTCCACAGTGACCACACGTAGAATTTATCTCTCTGCATGATTTTGCTGCATGACCAAATTGTTGGCATTTGTAGCATCTGGTAACCAGGGTGAAGTCTCTAACTGGGCAGGAAGTCCAATTTATAAAAAGCCTTGCCTGAGATATCAAAGCTCTACGTATCATGGCTGGAACTTCTATAACAAAGTTACAGGTCGATGCATCTTTCTTCCCAGATTTGTGGCTAAATTTAACTTCGGTCAAAAAGGTCTCCAGTGACATCGCTGGAAACTTATCGGCGATGTTCTGCTCGTACATGAACCTGAAGACGTCAGCATCAGCCAAAGAAGTCGGCACTCTTACAACCGTGATCCGTGGTTTGCGCTTGATGGGCTCGTCGGCGGTGAGTCCTGATGTAGACATCTGGACTGCGTTTTTGAGTCTATCAGCATCCTGTTTGGTCTCAGTGCTGATAATGACACCTCCATTTTTGGTTTTCCGCACACCACGCACATGGAGCTTCATTTCGTCAGGCCGTATGATGTTTTGCACGAGGTTTTTTGTCTCGTCCCTTGACTACAATTTATCGTTGGGATAAACTGCTACGGAACTTAAATTGTTAGTTCGAACGAAATCACTGGATCCCTTCTTCACCATATCGGCAAACGAAGCGGTTCCCATCACAGCACCAGTCCTATATCGTCTGATTGAGCTCCACAATTTGTTCTGTGAGGTTGCGTTTTTCTTTCAGGTCATCGATTATGGTGAGGGCTTGATGGGATTTCTGCTTCAGAGCCTGATACAGCACTGCCATTTGAGAGGTGTCAGATTCCACTTTACGGCATAGGTTGGTAACCTTTAATTTCCGCTCAGAGTTGAGTTTGCCTTCTGTGGCAATAGAGCAAACCTCATTCAACTTCAGCTGAATGGATGACATCCATTTTTGGATCTCGGGCGTGGATACAAATTCGATGGTAAATTTAGAATGCCTCGCCAGTGAAAAGCCCCCAGGGCTTTTCACTGGCGAGGCATTGGGTTGCACTCGACTACTTGAATTACCGGGGCTGTTATCCATTTTTCTACAAGTGCACTATTTTTATATTTCCATTATTTAATAAATTACACACTTAACAAAATACTAAAGGAGGTCACTATCATTGCGTTAAATAAATACTGCTAACGAGCACGTCTGTATACTGCGAACGGCCGGAATGGAATCCCAATATAATGGAATCCAAGATAACGCGAGGCTGGTCTATTTTAGTTCTTTTCATAGTATTATGTCTTACGGTATTTTACGATGGGGACGGGCTGCAGACATCGAATCTATATTTATTCTGCAGAAAAGAGCTATCAGAGCCTTATACAGGGTGTAAACAGACTCTTCACGAAGCCAAGCATTATGTACATCAAACTAAGTAACTTTACGCAAAAATTAGTGCTAGGAAAGGACTTTTTTTTTTGGCTGCAAAATCACGTTTTACAGTAGGACTCAATGTAACGCGCTCAAAACATTGTGCTGATGATTGGATTGAATAGTTAGGGGGTTCTGGAGGTATTTAAAGTAAAAATCTTACATTAAAAACATGTATTTAAAAAAAAAAACTTGTGAAAAAGTTGGAACTTTGACTACCAATATCTCCGTAACTAGAAGGTTCCCAGGTATGGTCTAGAACAAAAAAATGATCGCAATGACGGGGAGAACAAGTGCCTTTCGGCTTCGTTAAGAGTCTGTTTACACCCTTTATGATCTACGTCGGCGTGACTCTCTAAGATAACAGTTTAAGGAAATTAACATCATGACAGTACCTTGTCAATACATCTATGAAAACATCATGTACGTTAGGAAAAATCTGCATACTAAACCCACTCCCACCCACTCCACCACTACCACCCACCACTAACCCACTCTCTTTTACTAAAGTAAAAGAGGTGACAGGCACCACTATAGTACTAGAAACAGGGACCAACTAGTACAGCCAGGTTTTAGGCTAGCTAAAGTAGACTCATCTTTCATGGGGTACTGTTTAAAATGTTGCAATAAATTACCTCCCACATTCTACAACTAAACGAGACGAAATTTAAATCTTGTATAAAACGCACACTATGTAGGCAAGCATATTATAAGTTGGGGGATTACAAAAATGCTTGGCTCAATGCTGGTCCTGCTCCACAAGCATAGGGGAAACTAATTGATTACCATGTGAAGTTATTGTGGAAGCTGCAGAAGATTGTAATAATATCTTTGCATTGTATAAGTTCAATCTCTTAGCATTATATAATTGCATAGCACATGTGTGAGTACTATGTAGGTACTGTAAAGCAACCATTTACATTTAGTTATCTTTCATTGACTTGAATTTGCCCTGGTGGTTGAGAGAATATCATGCTCACTCAAATGTCTCGCTGATGGTGGCGGGTGTGTCAGGTCATTTAGCTCCCATCAATATGGTTTAACTGAATGGGGCTGATCGATGCATCATGTTCGTGAACGGGCGCTGTCAGTTGGGACTGGTCATCTCTAGGCTGCCACGGTTCATTGTAACTGCTTACTTTGTTTTTAAATTGTTGATATAATCTTTTACTCCGGACGCTCTTAACGTGCACGTATTTCTACATCGTTCTCACATATGTATAATCTCAACATGAATGATGTAACCAAGATTTTGTAAAATATTTTGATTGAAAAGAGTGCCCATGGAGTTTCTTGCCCATTCTTCTCCATAGAGATCTACGCTTTGGAATGGGCAACTACAGTACTTTCACAAGTTATTATGCCTTTTGTATGTGACTGTAGCTTAGCCTTCTTTGTTTTGTGACATTCAAAAGTGCCTGTAATGGTCTAATTGAAATAAATGCTTTTGAGTTTGAGTTAGACAATTTTGAATGGTAATTAAAAAAAAAACACGACTCACACGCCCTGTGCAGCACTGCGCGCCATGCCCCCGCCTACGTGAATAAACGTCCTTTCGAAGCCCTATTTGATTGTTGGGGGATGATTTTGGAAAACTGTGATACACGTCTCTCATCATTTTTGTTTTTAATTGAAGAGTTTGTACACCAATTTTCGAGTCAACGACCCAAAGAAAAGTTTCATAAAAAATTCCATCTCAAACAAATTTCATCTTTTTAAGACTAGCGGTTTAGGCTGCGTTGATAAATCAGTCAGGGGATGATTTTGGAAAAACTGTGATACACGTTTGTCATAATTTTAGCTGAAGAGGATGTGCACAAATTTTCAAGCAAATCGACCCCGAGAATAAAACGTTTCACAGAAAATTCAACAACCTATTTCACCCTCTTAGGGGTGGAATTTCGAAAAACCCTTTCTTAGTGGATACCTACTCTTCTCAAAGAATACCCCTTCCAAATTTCATGTCTTTAGGACCAGCGGTTTGGGTTGTGCGTTGATAATATATCAGTCAGTCAATCAGGACTTTGAGTTTATATTGGGGGATGATTTTGGAAAAACTGTGATACACTTATCTGATCGTAATTTTAACTGAAGAGTATTTACATTTTTCAAGTCAATCGACCCCTAGAATAAGTTTCACAGAAAATTCATCAACGCATTTCGCTCTTAGGGGTGGAATCCTTTAGATTCATAACGTCAACTTCTCAAAACGTTCACCCTCCCAAAACGCCCACTTCCTAAAATGGTTATTCCCTAAATGTCTATTTCCCATTTCGTCCACTTTCCCAAAACGACCACAAATCTACAATTCCCAAAAAGTCGACTTCCCATAACGTCAACTCTCAAAATGTCCACTTACTAAATAGGTTTTTTTATTAAAATGTTACGGGTTCCAATCCCGTCACAAGACAAATATTTCTATGCGTGAATATCTAGATATATTTTTGTATATTAATAATGATTGATTGAAATGAGTTACAAACGGTTTTGCATTTTTATTTATTTTTGAATAAAATTAAGAAAGAGATTAAATATCAGGACAACAGCGTAGCCTTTTCGACACAGTTAATAAGACTAGAAGAAATGTGGACATTTTATTTGACGAAAGTACAGCACATTACTGATAAAACTACACAAAAAAGGAATGACTCCGATTAATTAAAAAAAATATATATATTTACTTGCGACTATTAATCAAGTGTAAGCAAAACAAAACATTTCTGAGTGAGACCCAAATTTTAATTGTGATTCTAAGCTTATGGTGGTCCTGTTTCAGTTTAATAATAATAATATACAGATTTTTTTTGTTGTTTTGGTAATTTTAGGAGTAGTCGTTTCGAGAAACGTACTATTTGGGAACTAGTCGTTTTGGGAAGTGGACGAAATAGGAAATAAACATTTAGGGAATTACAATTTTGGAAAGTGGACGTTTTGGGAGGGTGAACGTTTTGGGAAGTTGACGTTATGAACCTAAAGAGGTGGAATTTCGAAAAACCCTTTCTTAGTGGACACCTACTCTTCACAAAGAATACACCCTCCAAATTTCATGTCTTTAGTACCAGCGGTTAGGTCTGTGCGTTGCTATATCAGTCAGTCAGACAGTCAGACAGTCAGGACTGTGAATTTTATGTGTATAAATAAGATGAACACCAATGATGGCAAACAATACAATACAAATACAATGATGATGTCACCAATGATGGTTGTGTGTGGTGTACACCAATTCCAAACCAGTATTTATTTTTTTCTTGTATGTACAATCAGCTTCACAATGTACCCCTTGAAAGCACCTATGTTCCCAACTGGGGTACCCAATTGTGGCAGCCCACCGTACATAATATTATGTACTTACATGAATAAAAAAGATGCTGGTGGAATACATAACCTCCTACTTTTTTAGAAGTCGGTTAAAAAACTAGCATTACTATAGTGTGATGTAGGCACTGATGATGTAACTACAAATCTCATATTACGTATTAAAATGAATGCTTGTTTGTTGCTCCGTATTTTACTCGCTGCCATATCGTTCATACGTTTGCGATAAAACTGTGAACTTATTGCTTGCATTTGTGTGAATGCTTTAAGCAAAAACCGCGGGCGTCGTAAAATATTGTTTTAATTAATTGAAAAGTGGAAGGAATGGGGGGAGGCCTTTGCCCAGGAGTGGGACAGTTCAGGCTAACTATAAAAAAAAATTGAAAGAATAAAGAAATGAATACATTTGAATTCTAACCACTAGCCGTGCTAAACGCAGGCATGGTGATAGGCAGCGCGGTGATCACGTACGTGGCTGTGATGCGACTGAGGGACACGGCGCGGCCTTCCTACCCGCCCGACGAGCACGACGTGTGAGCAACCAGGTGGCAGGCAAGTCCACTCACATCATCACACAACACACATGGAGTGCTATGCATCGTGTGAAGGTTTCAATAGTATAAAACAAAGCTTAAGTTAATTTTTTTTTTATAAATAAATGACTGTATTCATTGATAATAATGATTGCACTAGATATAATAATAACAACAAATATTTTGTACATCCAACACCATTTGTAAACATAAAGAGTGTAAACAGACTCTTTAACGAAGCCGAAAGGCACTTGTTCTCGCCGTCATTGCAATCGGTTTTTTGTTCTAGACCATACCTGGGAACCTTCTAGTTATGGAGATATTGGGGGTCAAAGTTCCCACTTTTGCACAAGTTTTTATTTAAATACATGTTTTTAATGTAAGATTTTTACTTTAGAACACCTCCTGGACCCCCTTACTATTCAATCCATCCATCAGCACAATGTTTTGAGTGTGTTACATAGAGTCCTACTGTAAAATGTGATTTTTCAGCCCAAACACATGTTGTTTCATGATGTACATAATGCTTGGTTGACGGCTTCATGAAGAGTCTGTTTACACCCAGTACACCTATTACTTTTACATAGTATGAGCAGTCACAGCACTCACAGGTATTAGCTACTCTGTGTACTTGTGAAATAGTTCTGTACTGATTCCACCAGACTGTCAGCCTTAGGTCTGGCTGCGACCCCAGCTACCTCAACCCCAAGATTCTCAATCTTATATGCTGTGGAGTTGCCAATAGCAAAGTGTGGCAGTTCTGACAGACTATTGCTAAAAGTCTGTAGCTGCCGGTGTATGTACTCACACCCAGAGGGACTGAAGAATACCATGCAGCATGGACTGTCTGAGTCATTGAGCTCCATCAGATCTACCTTCAAGTTTTCATTTTCTTTAGTTTCATACACTGTCAGAGCGTCCACTGTGATACAAGAGGATTGTAGAATAGTCGGAAGAGTCTCTGATCTTAAACTACCACATGGAAATAAAAACTTGGACTCTGAAGGGTTTTCTTTAGCTATAATTTTTGCAAGATTTTCAGCATTTCCTGATGACATGCCATGTGCTTCTAAACCTAAGAGTAGTTTGATTTTATGGCAGCTCGTATCACCCACTGTGTAAACTTTCTTTGTGTTCCATATCACGAATCTGGTGGGGTCCCAGCACTTGGAGATGGCTTCGATTGCTCTGGGGCTGGTGAGTATAATGCCCTTGTAGTCTTGTAACAGTTTCTCAGAAAGCTCTGCTTTGTTGGTGAACTCGAACTGCAGCGGCTCCACGAACACGGCCCTGTAGTTGTTGTCGAGGAAAGCATTCACGTAATCTTCCGACTCGCTCTTGAATAATACAACTTTCTTCATCATAGCGAGTTGTCCATCAATTCTTTGTTGTATACCTCCACATAACAGCTGGCCCTGAAATGGAAGTAACACATAGAGGAACTAGTTTGAATACTAAATACAAAACTTCATGCAGAACAAGTGTGAAAGTAGGTGAATAATTAAAAGCGTGTTAAAATATGAGAGGATTGGAAGAAATTCAAAGCTTTAAATGCATTATAAATAAATATAACATGCCTTTCTTATCTAGACTTATTTGTAAAACGCACAACAATTAGTTTTTTCAAGTAGTAATAGAACTTGTTTTTTTTTGTTACGAAAACTGTCGTCGAAACAAACAAATTGAAACAAATGTCATGCAAGTGTCAATTGTCATTGTCAACGACATTCAAAGGACTTCGCGTTTCATTGCAAAGTACGAATGAAGCGTTAGTTTTGAACTCATGAGATAATAACTAGAGCAGAGTTAGAATTGAAATATAAGCAAGATGCAAGACTTGTCTTGTTATTGTGAAATAATTACTAAAAGTAGTGTGTATAATGAATGTGTGTATAATAAATTAATTAGAATCTAATGATATTTTATTGTTATTAGGGGTTTTTATATAAAAGGTTTAGGAAGATAAAGATAAAGATATATTTATTGCATAACTGTGTACATTAAGTTCTTATTAATAAAAACATTACATTTTTAGTTTCAACAGTTTACCCAAGTCGGATATGCAATAGTGTTTAAATAAATTAGGTGCACTATTATTAAATTATATTACTATATATTAAATTATATGACTATATATTAAATTATCATATTCCGTTTATTCATTTATATATACACATTTTTTAACATTTTTAAATATTTCTTAAAAAATCCATATAAAAACATTTAAAAATATAAATAAAATAGCGGTCCGCCGGTGTCGGGAACAGGGTCCAAGCTACCGGTGGTTAGGGCTCCAGAGACAGGAACCTCCTCACAATGCGAGCCGTGTCGAGGAGTACTGCCTTCTGAATCAGGCCCTTGATCCAACCGCCTAAGGAGAGCTTCGAGAGATGGTCGTCGAGGCTCTTAGCCATAAGGCCATTGGCCGTTACGACAATCGGCACAATGACAGCCGAGTTCACATTCCACATGTCGACAACCTCGTTTGCCAAGTCGAGATATTTTATTTGTTTCTCTTTCTCAGCTTTCACGAGGTTCTCGTCATGCGGGATGGTGACATCGATTATCATTACGCGGCGCGCTGATCGGTCTATCATCACTATGTCAGGCTTATTGGCTACAATAGTCCTGTCAGTAATGATAGACCGATCCCAGTACAGCGTGACATGGTCTTTCTCGTGAACTGGGTCGGGCACATACTTGTAGTACGGTACCTCAGATTCCACAAGTTTATATTTCAAGGCAAGTTGCTGGTGAATAATCCTGGCTACTTGGTTGTGCCTGTGCAAGTACTCGCCGTTAGCCAGACGAGAACAACCAGAAATAATACGAGGTGCATTCAATAAGTACCTAGCCTCATCGCCAGAGGGCGCTGTAGTTTCAAAAGAGTTTTACCACAGTGTAGCACAATCTTTTTTAATTATTTTTTCAAATTTTCATTCTAATCCCTTCATTAGTTATAATTTGAAAACTTATGGAAGCGAACGTGTCGATCGGTTTTACAAAAATGGAAAAAGAGCAATATCTGTCGGTGATTCGATTCCTATTTTTGGAAGGGAAAAAGCCATCGAAATCAAAGAGCGCTTGGATGCTGTGTACGGTGACTCTTCTCCATCGATGGCCACCGTCAAGAATTGGTTCAACGAGTTTGCACGTGGCCGTACGTCGGTTTTTGATGAACCTCGTCCAGGTGCACCGAAAACAGCTGCTACGGAGGAAAACATTAAAAAAATCCATGATCTCGTATTGGCAGATCGCCGATTGAAGGTTCGGGAGCTAGCTGAGACTGTAGGCATTTCAGAAGGAACAGTGCATCATATTCTTCACGAAGAACTCGGCATGAGAAAGCTGTCGGCGCGATGGGTGCCGCGTTTACTCACACCGGAAAACAAGCGCAACCGTGAGACCACATCGGAGACGTTTGGCGCTGTTTAAGCGGAATCCAGCAGAGTTTTTGCGTCGTTTTGTGACCGTCGATGAAACCTGGATCCACTGGTACACACTAGAGACCAAGGAGCAATCAAAACAATGGATCCAGACCGGGGAACGTGCTCCAAAGAAGGCGAAAACTGTAAAATCGGCCGGAAAAGTTATGGCCACCGTTTTCTGGGATTCACAAGGTGTGATCTACATCGATTACCTCGAGAAGGGTAAAAAAATTACAGGGATTTACTATGCCGAGTTATTGGGCCGATTCGACGCCGAATTAAAGAAAAAACGACCCCATCTGGCGAAGAAAAAAAGTTCTGTTTCACCACGACAACGCACCGGCTCACACGTCTGCCGTTGCCATGGCCAAATTGGTCGAATTACGCTACGAATTGCTGCCCCATCCACCGTATTCTCCAGATTTGGCCCCTTGTGACTTCTTTCTGTTTCCTAATCTGAAAAAATCACTCGCCGGGAATAGATATGGATCAAATGAGGAGGTCATCGCCGCCACGGAGGCCTATTTTGCAGAGTTTGACAAAAACTATTTTTCGGACGGGTTAAAAAAGTTGGAGCATCGCTGGGCTAAGTGTATCGAATTAAAAGGAGACTATGTTGAAAAATAAATTGCTACTTTTCTAAAATTTTCGTTTACTTTTTATAGGCTAATTCTGAGACTGCACACCTCGCGGTTGTGGAAGGTCTTCGCGTTTAAAAAGCCTCGACCTCCGCACTTCCGCGGGATGTACAGTCTCATCACTGATTATCGTGGGTGATGCATCCGGTTTGCGGTCAGCAGTGTACGGACTCTCCTGTCCAGGGTATCAAGTTCCGTCTGAGTCCATTTGAGTATGCCGAAAGAGTACATTAAAACCGGCATGACCCAACCGTTGAAGGCGCGCACCTTGTTCCCACCTGAAAGAAGGCCATTTAGTACCTTTTTCAGGCGTCCAAAGAAGCGTTCCCTCAACGATTGCTTCATGTCAGTTATGTTAATGCCTAACGCTTCCGACATACCCAAATACTTATAGCTTTCGACTGATGAGAGAGATCTCAGGTGTATGGAATCCGAGAGCTGAATTCCCTCGGATTCCATAATCTCCCCTCGCTTACTCTCAGTAACTCCATCAGTCGCAATTTGTTAGGGGCAAAGAGTTTCAGATCATCCATGTAAAGCAGGTGAGATATGACCTGACCTTCTCTCCTCAACCGGTAGCCTAGACCTGAATCTTCCAGCAATGTGCTTAGAGGATTCAGGGCTAGACAGAACCAAAGTGGACTCAGACTGTCGCCCTGGAATATTCCCCGTTTAATCCATACAGGCTCATCGTTCCCCTGGATCTGTCGACATCCTGGATATCGAAGGACCGTCCTCCATTGCCCCAAACACGACCCAAGGAAGGTGCGTAGAGTTGCATCTATCTTGTACAACTCCAGCACCCTCATGAGCCATGTATGTGGCACAGAGTCGTAGGCCTTCTTATAATCTATCCAACATGTCGCTAGATTCTTGCGAGAGCGACGAACCTGTTGGCTAATGGCCATGTCGATGAGGAGTAGCTCCTTAGTACCGCGGGATCCTTTCCTGCATCCATTTTGAGAGGCAGACATAATGGAGTTTTTGTCAATGTGTGTATTAATTTTCGCTCTCAAAATGGATGTAAGAAGTTTATAGACGGTCGACAAACACGTGATCGGCCTATATTTCTTGGGTTCCGCGGGACTACCTGTCCTATGGAGCAGGTGGGTAACGCCTGTTGTTAAAAACTGTGGCAGGAACCGAGACTCTAAGGATGACTGGAATTGCGATGCCAAGCAAGCGTGTGAACTACTAAGCCATTTTAGCCAGAAGTTGTGCAGTCCGTCCGGTCCTGGTGACTTCCAGTTCGGTAACGGACGAACTGCTCTGGCTATATCTAACGGTGTAATATAAATTGGTTCCATTTCTGGAATAGGTTCACACGCTTGCTCGACATCACGCATCCAGTCAGCCTCAGTATGACAGACGGGCACCGACCAGATGCTGCGCCAGAAAGAACTCGTGGCGGCATCATCTGGGCGGCACACGTCTGTCATATTTTGCTCAGGTCGCTCCCAAGCTCTGTACACCCACCTCTCATCGCTCTGGAACATGCGATTCTGTGAGTACCGATCAACCTGCCGCTTATACCGCCGAATACGGTTCGCCCATGCATAAACTTTCTGCTTCAGGAAGTCAATGCGCTCTGTGACACAGGACATGTATTCTTGAGGGCTGACTCCAGTCCCCGAGAATGCCCGCCTCACAAAGCGCATCACACGTGGTCGAGTATTGCCCTCCCTGAAGCAGTATAGTTTACCGATGAGTAACCTGGCCCCGTCGACACGGCGCTCGATCCTGCGCTGCCAGGCTGGTACGGCTGGTTTTGGTCGAGTAGCTACGTCACAATTTGGAAATTTGACATTAGCTAAACGACATGCCGCAACAGCCCCACAGTACAGGATTGAGTGCGTATCAACGAGGTCCTCGCTACTCTCGAATATACTCTTGAGTTGCGAGTCCAAGGCACACACCAGCGCCCTATTTTTGTTATGCATGGGTAACCGTGGTAATCGGGGCCTAATTTCGGTAGCAGTGGATCGATATTCGCGAAGTGCATCTTCCAGAGCGCTCCTTAATCGGTCGTTGCACTGGCTACTTACCGTGGCAACCCTATCATCTTGCTTTTCGACTACAGGACCAAAACGCGGTGAGATTGTACTAGCTGACGCTGCAAGCGTTGGTGGTTGAGTCAAGATGATACGGTTGCTCAGTACCTCTGAGCGCAGCCTATCAAGTGCGGCATCGTCCAACATGTGATTGCGTTGGATGACCCGCACCTGATCCGACAGTCGTTGGGCCGAGACGTTGACGGTTGGTTCCAGATCCTGAAACATAGACAGCATCCTAACACGGCAGTGAGGTTAGTTCCCCCCTCTGTAGACCCATAGTATGCGCGCATGACGTTTTCGTTTATAGACTGAGTCCATCTCATGCGCTGCACACAACCACCGGCAGCGGGGACCCGGCTCGGGGCCGGATGGCCCCTAAGTCCCAAGCTTTTCGGTGACCGGCCTCTCCCCTGCCGACGTACAGGTGTTGGCGACGTCGGCGGAGAGAAATATTCGTCGCTAGAGCTCGACGCAACTGCCGCTGCCGGTGACACTGGTGATCCGGGATCCGGCGGCGGCGAGGTGGAGCTGAGCCCACGAGTCCGGGGTTGGTAGGCGTGTGCGTCGGGAAGCAGCCCTCGTAATCATTTGATTATAATCATCTCATTCGTTATTTTCTATAAATTTCATTTTTGTATTGACTACGCCGCTGACAGACGTCATTGTCAAATAACTGTTTTATAATTTTTCACTTCGTGTTTTTCAAATTGTATAGTATTTCTTTGTTAAAAAAGCCTGTTTTTACTGTTTTTAATTATCTATTGTAAATACGTTTATATTTAAAACAATATTGATAGTAAAACAAGAATAAAAATTACGACGATATTATAACCGATGTGATTGACATACGGGGTTGCCATATTGTTTTATCATATTAATATTTCCTTTATTCATCTTTATACACATTTTTTACATTTTTAAATATTTTAATATAAAACGACATAAAAAAAAACATTTAAAAATATAAAAAATAGTAGCCCACCGGTATCGGGAATAGGGTCCAAGCTACCGGCGGTCAGGGCTCCAGAGAGAGGAACCTCCTAACAATACGAGCTGTGTCCAGGAGTACCGCTTTCTGTATCAAGCCCTTGATCCAGCTGCCTAACGAGAGCCTCCTCAGGTGTTGGTCGAGGCTCTTGGCAATTAAGCCGTGGGCTGATACGTCAAGATACTTGATTTGTTTATCTTTCTCGGCTTTCACGAGGTTCTCGTCATGCGGGACCGTAATGTCAACAATCATTGCGCTCCGCTCTGATCGATCCACCACCACTATATCAGGCTTATTGGCTACAATAGTCCTGTCAGTGATGATGGATCGATCCCAGTACAGTGTTATATTGCCATTATCGAGAACTGGATCGGGCACATACCTATAGTACGGCACTTCCGATTCCACAAGGCTGTATTTTAGAGCAAGTTGCTGATGGATAATGTGACGGATTGATTCGCCTGGACGGTGGCATGCCCGACATATGTCAACCGTGCCGTCCTTCACAATAAATCTCCGGTAGTTATTCGTCATCATAACTTCATCCATAATTGCACAGTCAAAACCTTCGGTTTCTCCAAAGAGGTCCCCGGAACGTAGCCAGGCTACGGACGCTGATAGGTCTACATCGGGCCCATGCAGGGCCCGGAAAAAGCGTCCGTGAAGCTCCTTACTCTGCCATACTCCCCTGCGGTCGTTAGTGTCAAGTACTACAGGTTTGCGCCAGTTCTCTTTAGCCAAGGAGAGCGGGGTGAGGCCCTTGTCCACCGCGACCACATCTCGATGCATCCCCACGTCGGCTTCTAGGAAATATTCCCTGAGACTGCATATCTCGCGATTGTGAAGAGTCTTAGCATTTAAAAAGCCTCGACCCCCACACTTCCGCGGGATATACAGTCTCATAACCGAAGAACGTGAGTGATGCATTCGAAATGCCGTCAACAATTTGCGGACCTTCACATCCAAGGCGTCTAGTTCTGTTTGAGTCCATTTGAGTATGCCAAAAGAGTACATCAAAACCGGCATGACCCAACCGTTGAAGGCACGCACCTTATTTCCGCCTGACAAAAGACTATTAAATACTTTTTTCAGGCGGCCAAAGAAGCGCTCCTTTAACGATTGCTTCATGTCAGCAACATTGATGCCCAGCGCTTCTGACATACCCAAATACTTATAGGTTTCGGTTGCTGAGAGGGATCTAAGATTTATGGAATCCGTGAGCTTGGTTCCCACAGATTCCACAATCTCCCCTCGCTTTACATGCATGATCGCACATTTGTCCACACCAAATTCCATCCTGATGGCACTACTGAAAGTTTCAGTTACCTTCAGTAGCTCCATCAGATGCAAATCGTTGGGGGCAAAGAGTTTCAGGTCATCCATGTAAAGGAGGTGAGATATAACTTGACCACCTCTCTTCAACCGATAGCCTAGCCCTGAATCCTCCAGCAGTGTGCTTAGAGGATTCAAGGCCAAGCAGAACCAAAGCGGACTCAAACTATCGCCCTGAAATATTCCTCGCTCTATATTTATCGGTTCGCTATTCCTCTGGATTTGCCGACATCCTGGATAGCGTAGAACTGTCCTCCTGCCCCATACATGATATCAGGAAGGTGCGCAGAGTTGCATCAACTTTATACAACTCTAGCACCCTCATGAGCCATGTATGTGGCACCGAGTCATAGGCCTTCTTATAGTCTATCCAACATGTCGACAGATCCTTTCGTGAACGGCGAACCTGTTGACTAATGGCCATATCAATGAGGAGTAACTCCTTAGTACCGCGGGACCCGTTCCTACATCCATTTTGAGAAGCAGACATAACAGAATTTTCGTCAATATGTTTAGTGATTTTAGCTCTCAAAATGGAGGTAAGAACTTTATAGACCGTCGGGAGACACGTAATAGGTCTATAATTTTTGGGTTCCGCAGTACTACCTGATTTGTGGAGCAGGTGGGTTATTCCAGTCGTCAGGAACTCGGGAAGCGACCCAGACTCTAAGGCTGACTGAAATAGGGCTGCCAAGCGAGCGTGCGACCTCTGGATCCATTTAATCCAGAAGTTATGCAGCCCGTCCGGTCCTGGAGATTTCCAATTGGGTAACGGACGGACTGCACGAGCTACATCTTGGGGGCTAATGGTGATCGCCCCCATTTCTGGTATTGAATCGCACGCTCGCTCGACCTCCCGAGTCCATTCACCCTCGGTATGACTGACAGGCACCGACCAGATGCTGCGCCAGAAAAAGCACATGGCGTCATCATCCGGTAGACACGTGTCAGACACACCTTGGTCCGGTCGCTCCCATGCTCTATAAACCCACCTTTCATCGCTTTGGAATGTGCGATTCTGAGTGTATCGTTCCACCCGCCGCTTATACCTACGAATACGGTTTGCCCATGCATACACTTTCTGCTTCAGGAAGTCGATGCGCTCTGTGATACGGGACATATAGTCTTGAGGACTGATTTCAGTCCCCGCAAATGCCCGCTTCACAAAGCGCATAACTCGAGGGCGAGTGTTGCCCCCCCTGAAGCAGATTAGTTTGCCGATGAGCGCTCTGGCCCCACCAATACGTCGTTTAATCCTGTACTGCCAAGCTGGTACGGCTGGTTTCGGTCGTTTAGCTCTGTCATCTGGAAATTTGACTTGAGCTAAACGACATGCCGCAACAGCCGCACAATACAGGATTGAATGAGCATCAGTGAGGTTTTCGCAGTTATCAAAATAGTTTGACAACTGCGAATCCAGAACAGCCACCAGCTTCCTATTTTTATTATGCATGGGCAAACGAGGTAAGCGTGGTCTAAGTTCGGGTGTCATGAACCTATATTCTCGAATCGCACCCTCCAAAGTACTCCTCATATCCTCACTGCACTGGGTACTTACATTAGTAACCATGTCATTACTCACGTCGTTATCGCGATTTCGTATTGTGGTGGTAGATGGTAGTGGGACCACACCCTGCGACGGCGTGGCAATGACATGGCTACTCTGCATTTCAATCCGCAAGCGATCAAGCACGGTGTCATCCAACATACGATTACGCTGGATGACTCGCACCTGATCCGATAGTCGTTGTGCCGACACGCTGACAGCTGGCTCAAGAACCTGAAACAGAGAGAGCATCCGAACACGGTACGCGGTCAGATTGTTTCCCCCCTCTGTAGCCCCATAGTATGCGCGCATGACGTTTTCATTAATGGATTGCGTCCATCGCATGCGCTGCACACTTCCGCCGGGAGCTGGGACCCTATCAGAGGCCGGTGGGCCTCGAGGTCCTAAGCCGTCCGGTGGCCGGCGTCCTCCCCGTCGACGAGAAGGTGGTGGCGTCGTTGGCGGAGAGAAATACTCGTCGCTCGAGCTCGACGCAACTGCCACGGCCGGTGTCGCAGCACTCACGATGGGGCTGGATTCCGGCGGCGTCGAGGCGGAGCTGAGCGACGGGTCCGGAGGTAGTAGGCGTGCACGAGCTGCTGCTGATCTTGTCAACATTATCGTTTCATTTTATTGTTGGTTTTCGGTTTTCACATTTTGACACATGTCATTTGAGATTTTTCTTCTAGTAAAAATAAAATGACATAAATATGGGTCCATTTTGCTGATTTTGTTAAATGTTATTACTATTATATTTACGGTGGTGGAGAGGTGGTATGAAACTGATTAAAATATAACTTTACGATGTAAAAAGCGGAAAATTTCAGAATTAGATTTCACCGACGTGTTGACTTTAGTGTTGCCATCAGTGAATAATATAAATATTAATTATTATTATTAATTATTATATTATTTTCTATCAAAAAACTCATGCAGATTATAAAATACATTATCAATTAACATTTTTTTCAATTTATTTTTAAACATATTTCCATTTAATTGCTTTATTGCTGTCGGTAATTGGTTGTAAACACGAATAGCTGTAACATAGGTACTTTTATAATACATCATATTATTAATAACCGGTAAATTAATGTCATATTTATATTGTTTGCGAATGTTTATTTTAGAATTCGATTTAAAATTAAAATATTGCATGTTGTTTTCAACAAATAGACATAATTCGAGTATATAAATACCAGTCAGTGTCAGTAAACAGGAAATATTAAATCTTAATCTACCTTTGACGTAAGTAATGGGGTGCATGAGCTGGTTAGTGCATTTCTCAAACTAAGGAATTAAGCATTTCCATAATGTCATTTTTAGTTTAGACGCACAACATACAAATGTAAGATGATGTTTTCGCAGGGGTTTCGTATTTTGGGCTATTGAATGAGTTCACGTATGTTTTATAGTAAAAAGTATATAATTATGGTTAAGAGGGCTATCACAAAATTAAAGAATTCAGTTTAGGTAAATTAGACGGCATGCAGCAATGGATGCGCACGTGTGCGTCTAGCGAAGTATGCTCCGTAGGTAGACATGCAAACAGCTATGCCATTGCCTCGAATACCAGGAACAAACCAACATGACCAAACAAGCTAAGGACTGCCCGTTCCGAGATTAATATTGATTTTTAGCATTGCATAAAACAATTGTTTTAAACTAGTATTTTACTTTAATTTTTTTCAAGCAAGCTAAGATAGTAACCTCATTAAATATTTTTTCTTTAATTTGGATTATATCTTCATAGATAAAAAATATCATTTCGGACGAAAAAAGGTCAGTATCTCTCTGTTTTATGGATTTTTTTTTGGTGTATTTCTGTATGAAACATAAAAAATTGAATTAAGCATTCCAAAGTACAACACTCAATTGTACCATGGACATTTTTATATGATACTAGCTGACCCGACAGACGTTGTCCTGTCAACTAGTGTCAACCATGAATATTAAATTCCAATTGACCTACTACCTACCTACCTTACCCTACCTACCCTACCTACCCTACCTACCCTACCTACCTACCTACCCTACCTACCTACCTACCCTACCTGCCTACCTACCTACCCTACCCTACCCTACCTACCTACCTACCTACCCTACCTACACTACCTACTCTACCTACCTACCTACCCTACCTACCTACCTACCTACCCTACCTACCTACCTACCCTACCTACCTACCTACCCTACCTACCTACCTACCCTACCTACCTACCTACCTTACCTACCTACCTACCCTACCTACCTACCTACCCTACCTACCTACCTACCCTACCTACCTACCTACCCTACATACCCTACACTACTTACCCTACACTACCTACCTACAAACCTACCTACCTACCCTACCTACCTATTTTTTTTGTTTTTAAACCTACCCTGTATTCGTACGAATAAAACAAAAAAAGAATTATTCAAATCGGTTCAGCCGTTCTCGAGTTTTAGCCAGACTAACGAACAGCAATTCATTTTTATTTGTATAGATAGATAGATAGATAGATAATAGAAAATATTATTATATCTTTTATGTAACAAAGCATCAAAGATGCCCAAAAATAGAATTTTATGAAACATCCTTTGCAGAGACAAGGTTTTTACTCATGTATGTAAACAAATTGAAATATTTATTTAAAACATTCCTGTGAAAAATAATCAAACTTTCTCGGGCATATATTTTTTTTAATTTTGTGGCCATACAGGGTGCAAACAGACTCTTCACGAAGCCGTCAACCAAGCATTATGTACAGACGCCAGCACATCAAGCTACTACAATCTGTCAAATTTCTTTAATAGATTTTCAACTTTATCTCTGAAGTATTAGGTTCAAGGTTGGTTGGGAAAATCTGACAGTTTCGGGTAGGTTGACCTGCTGCCGTCTGTACATACATCAAACTAAGTAGCTTTACGCAAAAATTTGTGCTGGAAAACGACTTTTTTTTGTTGGGCTGAAAAACCACGTTTTGCCTTCACTCAAAACATTGTGCTGATGGATGGATTGAATAGTTAGGGGGTCCTGGAGGTGTTTTAAAGTAAAAATCTTACATTAAAAACATGTATTTACAAAAAAAAAACATGTGAAAAAGTTGGAATTTTGACCCCCAATATCTCCGTAACTAGAGGGTTCCCAGGTATGGTCTAGAACAAAAAAATGATCGCAATGACGAGGAGAACAAGTGCCTTTCGGCTTCGTTAAGAGTCTGTTTACACCCTTTATATAAACCATAATTACACATCAAAACTCGAGTAAAACACTCAAATACAAGAAAAAATGTGATAGCACCCTTAACAGTATATGACACAGGACTTTGAAAACAAAAGAAACAGGAATAAACAGGAATAAACAGTAATACTTAAAGAATTTGTACGAGCGTATCGCGAATGCTTTTAAACCGCGCGCGAAATCGTCGTCCACCGGCGGCCAGCTTGGCGAGCCGCGGAGTCGTGGGCGGTACTGCCAGCTCCCAAAAAAATGTTTTATAGGCAGTGCTACACAAATTAATAAAGCCATAGTAAAACATCCGAACTCGGCTTCTAGCTGTCGAAATAGTGACAAGTGACATTTGCAGTCATTGGCACTTCCCTTGGAACATGGATCTTTTGGTACGTGCCTATAATCAGAACCAACGCCACCATTTGGTTTCTCAATACAATTTCCACACACAATTTCACAAATGTTAATCAACTTATATTGTTTATTTATTTATTTAACAATTTATGAACACACTACAAAAATAAAAGAAGAAAGGAACAGAAAATAGTACAAAGGTGATGCTTATTTCTAAAGAAATCTCTTCCAGCATACCTGCGAAAGGAGATACTAAAAAAAGAGATGTAGACAGAGTGTGTAAAAGAAGAAGAGAAAATGGAATACATAAAACATATAACCTATTTACATATAATAAACAATACAAGAATATACTTACATACTTATAAATACATATAACAATAGTATAAAATAAAATAACTAAAAAATAAATACTTATGCAACTATGACGAAATGGAAAGATAATGTTCTTTCACTCTTCTCTTGAAAACTGTTTTACAGTCCCTAATGTCAGGCGGAAGTGAATTTCACAACCGCACTGCGTGTACAGTGAAGGAATAGGAGTAGAAGTCGGTAGAGTGGGGAGGGGATTTAAGGAGGTTCTTTAGATGCGACGTGCAAGGTGCATCAGAAGGAAGGGAGTAGGAAAAACGTTCCCGAAGAAAGGATGGCGTTTTAGGGTTATGAAGGATGTTGAATAGCAGACACAATATCCGAGAGTTCCTGCGAAGTCGAATTGGGAGCCACTTGGGCGCGGCGTTTCCCCAGTTAATGTAAATCAAACACCGAAAGATCCTTCTACCACTATGTGGTTTGATGTCTAAATGTATAGATGGCGGTTATGTGATGGGTTGTTTCATCATTTTACAACCTGTATCGTACTTAATTATGCCATGAAGACAATCGAGAGAACATTGGGAAAGGGAATTACGTTTTGTAAGTGCTTCTGTACACTCATTCATCAACATTATTAATTCGTTTGTAAGATTGATGTTTTTATGGCGAAAGTGTCAGGGTAGACCGCGAAATTCAAATTTTCATACAAAACATAACATTATATTATTATAAAAATCATAATATCACATAATTTTACGATTCCAAGCATTTAAGCGAGCTGCTTGGTTTTACAAATTTAATTTCGCATTCCGTACATAAAATGCGTTTAGTAACTTTTTAGTAAAGCATACTAGAAGTGGATGTCACGTATTATCCTGAAGAAAAATTTGGATGTGTCATAGACTCAATAATAGGAATAGGTCTGTAAATAAATTATTAAATATTGGTATACACAAAATACAAATGAACGGGCAATTTTATGTTCATAACACTGTGCAGTGATCTTTAGTTAAGAGGTGGTGGACGGATGTGGGTAACCAATGGCGCTAAATGGATGTTCGAGCGGGCTGGTGGTGACGGCGGTGGTGGCGCTATTGCTACTGCCGGCGCAATACTACGTGCCCGACCTGTACGCCGGCGTCGAGGACCCGTTACTGGAGCAGACCGACAGCGTGCCTGGCGTGTTGGCGTGGCTCGATGGCGCGTTCGTGCACTTGCCACCGCTTGATCTGTTTGTGACAGTAACTTTACTGGTGCTAGGAATGTCTACATATTTGTGCGAGTGGATACAAAGAAAGCTGATGGAAAGAAGAATAGTAAAGGTAATTTGGTGAGCTTCATCTATACTTCTTAGTTAATCCTATCCTAACTAGTCGTAACCAATCCTAATCCTTTCTAACTTATTATATTATATATTTATATATAATATTATAAATGCGAAAGTAAGTTTGTTTGTTACCTTTTCACGCCTAAATCACTGAAACGATCATCCTGAATTTTTGCATATACATTGTCTGGTATACAGAAACGGACAGAAAGTACCTTTTATCCCGAAAAAAGTACGGTACCGTACCAAAGGAAAACAACAATAACGATCTTATGATAATAGATGGCGCCACGTGTCTTTGGAATCATGATTGAATTATATTATTACAAGCAGAGTACAATCTGCATTGATTGTCAATTCTAAGTGAACGCGAGCGAAACCGCGGGCAACAGCTAGTTATACTATACTTAAGTACGAAAGTAACTCTGTCCGCTGCGTCACTCCGTGTTCTCTTTTCACGCCTTAACGATTTCGTGAAATTTGACAAACAGGTAGATCATGACCCTGGGTTATGCATAGGATTCTTTGTGACTTTCGTGAGACCTTTTCCCGAGCAAAGGAACAGCCAACTACTAGTTAAAAAATAAGGGTTTGTTTGTGTCGCACGTCCTGTAGGCGAGAGTCGGGCATGGAACTATTGTTATACATATAAAAAAGAGTACACACAGTAAACCTACCTGCTGTGCGATCGTAATGTCTAAATGGTGGCACAAATCGGTTGTATGCAGTTGAACCAGTACCTGGGCGCGAGCGTGGAGCGGCTGCGCGCTTGGGACGCGCAGCAGGAGCAGCTGGAGGTGACGCTGAAGATGGTGCAGAACGCTACGTCGGAATACAACCTGCTGCTGTACCTGCTCCTGCGCCAGCATCGCTGCCTCGCCGGCCACAACGGACCGCCTTCAAACTGCTTCTTCGATAAAGGACTCGAAGAAGACCTCACTTTTTTAAGGAATCCCACGCTGAACGCGTAACGCGCGCGTCCTCCAGTTTATTATTTAATAATTATAGTGTTGAGTTGTTTACGATGTGGTGTTATTTAGTGCGCTGCGCTGCGGGGTGATAAATTTGTCACCGCGAGCGTATCTGCCAAATGTTTCGTGTAATTCTCTGTATTTCCCGGGTACAGTCTGCGGGCACTCTACCAGGAAACTTCTAAACGTATTGTAAACGGAATATGTTGCTGTTTAATATAACGAAAGCTATGGCTCTGTTCTCCCTGGGCCCCTGGGCATTGTTGTGCGTAGCGATCGGCGATTGAAGATGAAGTCATCCGAGCATAACTAATTCCTTTGTCTATTTGCCAAACCTGACCTAATCAAGTGACAACAATAGAAAGTAGGGAACAGTCTGAGGCGGCTCCGAATATAAAGTGGCTCATTACGCGGTCATGTGTGCAAAGATATGTCGAGCAGGCGTAGCCGAATATCTCACGTATGACATATGTATGCCAAGAGTTTGTTAACTTTCTAAACACATTTCCTTTCACTATTCAAACAAATTGTAGGTACTTCTTATTCCTTACCACGGGCCATGCACTACTACGCGACTATGAGTCCACGAACAAACACCACGTCGCCAGATGATTGCGAGTCTGCAACCTTGTCTGCAGAAGCGGGCTTTCTGCAAACGTGTGTCGAGGAAGTTTGGGGTGTCGTGGCCGAAACAGGCCGTTCGCACTGCGAGGCTAAGCGCACTTCCTTTTACAAAGGTAATAGAAGTTTGTAAAACTAGACTGATATCTAAACGTATTCAACAGTTGTGCTTATTCAGTGGCGTAGCATTTGGCGGGGGGGGGGGGGGGGGGAGGGGCTGGTATGGCATGATGTTTCAAGGACCGGCGGCAAGCGGAGCCAGAAGGCGGCCAGCCGGCAGCGTGAGGTTATAGTCATCAGATCAGATATAATATTGTACCCATTGGCGTATCTAGAGATATTTTCTAGGGGGGCCTGGCCCCAGCCTTATTGAGATACATTGGGTTATACAGGCGCGGTCCTAGCCAAAGATTTCGAGGGGGGAGGGGGTCACACAGGGCCGTTGCCAGGAATTTGGTTGGGGGGGTTACCTCGAATAAAAAAAGGCCGATCGGGGCGGGTTCAACCAATGAGTTAAACACTATTAGGAACAACTTATGAAAAATTAAATTATACCAACCATCTCTGGATTTAGCCATACAAAACGATCATGGGCGCCTACAGGTTTATTTACGGGGGGTGCATCTTCAGCTTCCCGAACAGAGCTTGTACTCCACCATAGAGGCATGGATATGTTAGGTTTTCGTTTGTCGGTGTCGATTCATGCAAGGAATTATTTTGTCGATTTATATAGCAAAGCTCAATCGGAAGATTGAGAAAAGTCAGGTATCAAGAGCGAGCGCAGCGAGCTCGAAAAATTTAACACTCAGTTCAAACTTAAACAACCAACCTTGAACCTAATTTTTGAGAGATAATGTTGAAAATCTATTAAAGAAATTTGACAGATTGTAGTAGCTTGATGTGCTTGATGTGTCTGTACATGAAAGAAATCAAATTAAAGTTGCTGTTGGGATGCATAACCTTGTCCTTTTTTAAAAGTCGGTTAAAATGAAGCTACACATTGCTGACCTTAGTGACATTGGACGCGCGCACGCCAATAAAACGGAATATTGACCATGTTGTTTTGAGTTCCCGATATTTCGGCGGTTATTTAGTGTTAAAGATACTGTTAGTGACAGTTAAAAACTTATGACGCCAATAAACATAAATGTTTGAGCAAGCGCGGTCAGACAGTCAGGATCTGTCAGTTAGTGTGAGTACTGAGTGTGGAGACAGTACCACAGTACGTACAGGAGACATTCACCAGCAGGACGTTAGGACCGGCTCACTGCACTCACTCAGATTACACAAGTTTTATGTCTTTGTGTAGAAGAGCATCTAGAGCAACCAGTGAGCCAGAAGGGCTTGATTAGGTGTTCGATTAAGCACTTAGTGTTAATGATCTTTTATTTCCTATGGTAACACTAAAACCTTAACTGAAAACAACTTCGTGCCTGCGGCCGCTATTTACCCATTACAAATCTCAATTAGCCACAGCGAAAAAAAATAATTAATTTTCAGAAAAAAACCTGAATCTTAACTAAATAAATCACGTTTCAAAGTAATTAAAATGTAATATTTGTTTCTGGGAACATCGTTGGGTGGTTACTCATTCCACAAAAGACAAGGGCACCCTATTTAATTTCGTTTAACTGAGTACTTACTTAACTGGCTGCCCGCTGCGGCTCTGTTACTATAACCCGCGAAATTAGATATATTTGTAGCGGAGTGAGGCCCGACCCGAGTAGACCCGAGCCAGGGGCGGCGCCGGCGCCGGCGGTAGCGGGCTGGAGTCCTCGTGTGGCTGCCAACCATCTCACTTACTAATTAGCAATCTTTTCAGTTTTATTCAAATCGCTTTAGTGGTCATCCTAATCATAATATCTTCCCGTGCTGTGGTTATATCTTATTAAGGGAATTAGAAGCTTTTCTATTGATAACTTACTCCTGTTATACTGTGATCGTCCATTGAGTGTTGAGTGGCGAGGACAGCCTTAATTTGAAGGTTACAATTACCATCTCTACAACCAGCCAAGAATGAGCAACACTCGATAGTATTCAGTAGTATTCACTACATAACGGTCACGTCATTACAGGTGCTAACTGAAGTACTGATCGTTAGGTTCTCCGTCGCAACCATCTTATATCGTATGATAATTTATTTCATAGCTTTGGGATAGCTGTAGGTTTTTTATTAGAATCTGATACAGTCATGGTTGAAGCCATGACTCACGACGATATTAGATATCTATTTGCAAAATTACTGGCACTTTCACCAACACCTCAAATTATAGAGTAGTATTATTATAGAGGGCGCTTGATGCAGTTCCTAAAGTTTCGAGATGAGGTCCGTTATCTTGCATCGATGATACATTGATTAAAGTGTAAATAGAGACGCTCAACGCTTCGCTCCGCCGCTGCTTCGCTCCGCCACTGCGCTCCGCTCGCGCGCCCCTGTGCGGTCCCTTGCTACTTGTACTATTTATTCTATGCCTTTGCCTGGTGTAAATGACCGCGCTCCGAGGGTTGTATGATTTACTGGCCCACGCCGACTCGCGCCAGACTTCTCTAAAACGTCCAACGCGCCTAAAGAAGTTTTCACTTCGAAAACTTCACACACCTTTAATAAATGTAAGTATCTAAGTTGTATCTACACGTAATAATTAAAAGCACACTTGATTGATGTCACATCAAATCATTTTGCACATGTGTAGCAAAGCAAGTAAAACAAAAAACTCACCGTCTTAATTAAAAATATACACACAACCGACGACCATACAAACGACCGAATGTAAATAAATCACGAATTTTCAAGTGACCGAAAACAAGGCCGTTTTAACGTCGCGTCGACTGAGCATAGCAGATGTAGGTGAGCGAAGCGAGCGGTGAGTGGTGTGCAGTGAGCTGTGAGCAGCTCACAAGACGGATCACATGATTAGGTTTGAACTGGAGTGGCTCTCACCTCACTTGAGATGTATTACTGGGGCTATTACTTAATCTCCGGAAGATAGTTGATTACTTCAGATGTACTGTAGATATACACTCGCGATCTGTATGTGGACTTGCTGTGTACGACTGTACGGTCGTGCGGTGTGTCCGTGTGTACCTACTCTTCATGATCTTTGGTTTCTTGATTATTTGTAACTTTAATTAAGGCGTCCGCGGCTTCGTGATGGTAGATTGGCGTTAGCTGCAGAATATATAATTATATACAGGACAGTATCACGTGTTGACGTGTTTTTACGAAGTTATCTAGGCTTAAAAAAATATTTGTTATAAGAATTTTCATAAAAGTTCACAAATTATATGGGAATTCATCTACATTATAAAGAGATTTTAACATGACAAGTTTACTCATTTATCATCTGCCTAGCCTTTTCTCAATGTCAGTATTTTACATTGAACGACTGCTTATCTGACCTCCACAACCGAGTTAGTACTGGATACGTTTGCTAACAGTGTGTTTTTATTATCTGTGGAAAATGTTGTGGGAAGTATAATTGTTAAGTTTAATTTTAAGACAACACTGTTTATGCTTAATATACTACTGTTTGTTTTTCCAAATGTAATAAATAAAAAATACGATACCCTTGGCAAGACTGGTGTCACATTTTTTGGTGCTACTGACTACCTCTATCGACTGTCAATGACAGACTGGAGCAACGTTCGAGCCGCGGAGGAAACTCGCTATGTAATGGATGGTCATCCCACACATCCCACATTCCCTGCACCATCCTAAGCAAGCATTGAAGACAAGAGATTAAAGTGGAATTCATTTAATATTTATTTCACTCTAAAATAATATTTATTTCACTAGCGACTGCTCGTTTCTACGGACGGAGTGGCTCTCATGACATCGATGGTACCGGTATATGGCACATACTCCTGCGGGATGTGGCCCATTGGGCCCAACCGGTAGAGCTTAACAAAGCTATACACTAGACCGTTCCGCCACCGATCAACACCGTCGTTTGCCATGCACGGTGCGTATCGGCACCGGTAAAATAGTTCTGACGATGACGGAACGGTCTGGTGGATAATCTGGTGTAGGGTCGGATGGGTGTGTCAGATGTCGTGGGTGTTGTGTAAACTAGTTTAGAAGGGAGGTTGCGTCGCTCCTCGGCCAGGGGCCCACGATCGTGTATCCACCTCGGTCTGAGTAAGTCCTCACATTTCTCGACTTTATTTGACACTGTTTTAGATACATATTCTGAAGTTTTGTACGTACATACCTACTTAAGTTAGTGTATTGGCGACAGGTGTGTCAGTGGGTGTCCAAATGGTTGTAGCTCGAGTATACGACGCAAACTCATTGGTGCAATGAGTCCAGAACTTATAGGCTCGTGGTGTACATCGATATTGTGCTACTGAGCTGTAGGTTACCTAGGCGAGGACGTGCACGAAGTAGATATTTACGCTCATGTGCAAAGGCACAATCTTCAAGAAGTTTTGCCTGTTTTAGTCGTTTTGGTTCAGTCCGTACGATGAAATGAAAATCACGAAAATGAAATGACGTTGTTGCTGTTGTTGTTCGTTTCTGACACTTTTTATAACGGAAAGTGCGCTCCCGACCGAACGGCTCCTTTCTGAAACTTTTAATACATAGTATAATTAGCGTCTCTCATCACGCCCTGCCTATCCGCTATCAAGTTTTTATGCTGAATATGCTTATTGAAAAACCGTCTGAGCCATTACCGTTTCGAGATTAACATGCAAACCAAAAGTCGATTTACTACACCATGATAATATTATGTTTAAGGATAAACTTTATATAATAAACTAGATGCAAAGTTTAGCATTTAAACTCTTTGAATTCAAGTTAATCTATCCCGCCACCTCTGCATGCGCGTATTGCTCAGTACTTCCTGTTTTATTGAATTCATTACTTGTGTTCAAAGGCGAGCCGTGTGCTGGCGCGGTCTCCCGTTCTGAACCTTGAGTAAACCCAGGTAATGTAGACAAACTAGGTCCCAGGAGCCGCCAACCTGAGAGTGATGCGCTCGCTTCACTAACAGATGGAGCCGTGCACGCGCGTGTCGCCCGCGTGTACGGCGCCTAACGTATTACCTCGAGTCGAGCGCGAAATAGCCCCTGAGACCAGCCATCTCTTTGAATTGTAAAAATCTCCAGCCTTACGTGAATGTGACGCTTATTCCCCCAGATATAGCGGCGAGAATAGCGCGCACTGAGGGAGCGCTTTGAAGTTAAGTATCATTTTTGCGCGACTTATTTCCTGCATTATTGATATCAGGACATTTGCGAAGTTGTATTTTTACAAAGTTGTCGTACAGCTGGTGATCGTGATCAACGGGATTGGGCATTTCCTGCTGTCCCCCTCCACCCCCGGCTCGGCCGGTCTTCCCCGCTGCAGCCGCTTATCCCTAGACGTTAGCCTGTTTACATGCTAATAATATCCCATTTAACTCGTCACATGAGAGGGATTGCTTCGAATTTTAATACATAATAGGTATCTATTTTAATTTATTTTTAGTTTAGTTTAATTGCTATGGATAGTTCGCACAGAATGTACGTTTAATATTAAGAAAGTAAATATGCGACGTAAGCCGCACGGGGCGAGGCATTGTCATCGTTGTGTCTGCGCGAGACGGGCGGCGGCGGCGCGCGTACACAATGTACGCGTGGGAAATGTGACGCGAAACGCTTTGTATGTATTCTACGGATCCGGCGAAATTTTAATTAGAGCATGGCAGCCGACATTGGCTATTAGTAAGGAGTTGCGGTGACAATGAACATGCAGCCATCACACAATAACTCACGGAAACTCGCGGAAAAAGTGTAGCTGAATGTTTTATGTAACGTCGACCGTCGAGCCACGGTAATAATATCTACAGTATTGTATCTTCATACAAACGGTCGGAACGCGAGTCATACCTCCGCGCTCGAGGCGGTGTTCAGTTGGGAGGCAACAGTCGCGAATGCACCGCACTGACGAACGAACGTTATGTTGGTTTTTAAAGCAGAAAGAGTGCGATTTGAGATAAAAGTACGTACAAGTATTTATTAAATATGTTAAAGGGTTATAATAAAGTATATTATGCTGTCTTTGGTTGCTTGAATTATTCAACAACGCATCCACCTTTCAGTGTCCAGGTAATTTAAAAAAACTGATATCTCTCATTTTTTTAATTTTACCTGGAAATTCCGAAAGGTAAGACTGTAAAATAATTTATATACTAGTAATGCGTAATTTGTCTATTTTTTAATAAGTATTTCACTTTTTGCATCGAGTAAAATACCTGGATTAATTAATAAATAAGTGGATAGGGTGAAAAAAGTGTGACACGAGTGACTTAGGTACCAACACCCGCGTTAAAAAAAAGTAATAGGTAGTTCCCTAGGCTAGACTATCTACTTAGGTACTCATGTACTTAGCTACTTACATATATTATTGAATGAGACAAAAATCTTATTAAATTATTATGGCAGTAAATGGTAGGTTTAGTTTAATTTAGGTATTTCTTAAGTAAGATTTTCTAGTAGGTAAGGTGAAAAACATTTTAATGTGGAGGACATACGACAAACACAAACAAATCGAAAATCTACTAATCAAAAGACACAACTTGTATTTTTATTGAACACTTCCTATTACATTCACACCAAATTTCATTTTTTTTTTAATAAAAAATATTCATTTACAATCACAAAACTAGAAACAAACTCAACTAAGTAGATGAAATTAAAATAGTGTAGGCGCGGCAGCCCTATTTCGTGCGTACGTACCACCCGGCTGTAGGTAGTTATTTCAAGGCCAGGGCCGAGTCACAATACTGATTATATTTATACTGTGGTCGAGCGTTTATTGAAAATGTGGATTATAGCGCATCGTTGCCGCTCATACAGATGAGTGCCACTGCACATGTTTATTTACAACGCGACCTCGCCGCGCCGCGCGCCGCCTCGCCGCCTTGCCGCGCGCTGCCGCCGCTGACTCCTGCAGTGTGCTACTGCGAGCTGATGACGGATACGGGCGAGCGACTTCACGGCTTATTATAACAAATATTGTGTTTGAGTGGACAGTGTTTAATACAGTTGCTAGAGTGTAATTTAAACAAACACAGAAAGAATCAAAGAGCAGAGCATCGGTCGGTGTGTAATAGCGCATGGTACCTACGTCGCGTAATAGTTTGCCTGATCGTTTTTAGGGTTCCGTTGCCAAATCGCAACCAGGTAATGGCAATGGTAAAACCTTATACAGATTCATCCTGTCCGTTTGTCTGTCCGTCCGTATGTCACAGCCATTTTAATCCGAGACTGTGCATGTCGGTCCCTATTTATTTAAAATGGGTGAAAATTCAATATTCTTACAACTCAAATTGTAAACGACTATTTTCAGGGCGTTGCCGTTGGCTGCAATCGCATGGACTGGCCCGCGAGAAGCCCAGACCTCATTCCAATTGAACAAGCTTGGGACGAGCTTGGGAGGTGTGTAAAAAATCAAAACCCCGCCCCAGTTACACTTAGAAACATGAAAAATAACAAAAATCGCGAAAACAAAATCAGCTATTCAGTACAAAACTTCAATACCTACTCGACTCAAATGTATGGGGCAGCTGAAGGTTTTTTTGCCATTTCGATAGTGGTCCCATGGAGGAAGTTGTTTAGTTCGATGGTAAATGCCAGTCGTTACTCGTTTTATTATATCGCCAAACACGCCGCGCGGTGATGTACCCACAAACGAAAAAAAGGTTTCCTCTTAAAAGATATCGCTTCCACCAAACATAACGACATAGTGTATCTAAAAGCAACAAACGCGGCATCGGTCACGTGTCGTATTGCTCGGCACACTGTCGCACTCGACACGTCGCCTCAAGTCGCCATCTCTCGACAGACGTCGCCACTGTCACGCCGTCACGCCGTCACGCGCGACCACCACTCAACGTGTTTTCCTCTCCCGTTGTTTCATCGACAGATTTATTGCGTGACAAAGTTTCACGCTCAAAGTTGGCTCGTCTCGTTCACTAGCGATGTAAGAAGCGAACATTAACATACAAATTGATCGTCGTGGAAAACAAAAAGTTTGCGTTGAGTTACGGCCACCATGAGCGGAGTCTATCTAACGAGTCGCCGCGCGCCGGTTGTTAGTGAGACACTTCACTTTACTACCGACTAACTTACAGTTAGTAGGCTCGCTTCAAAATACTGCAAACAATAAATAATGTAGTTTATTGTGTTGATCTTTCGTTAAGGGTATTATTTTGAGTGTTCCCTTGACATTTCCCCACTAATTTCTCAGGGCTTTATTTGGGGCGAAACGTGGAATAATTTGATAGATACTGGTTAAATGCCAGCAGTTTTGTAAATATGTTTATAACTTATCTAACAGTATGTACTACTCATTGAAGAGATACGCTGATAGGAATATGCTCTCAATTACTACAACGATAAGTTTGTAAACAGTTGATCCTGTCCACTAGTTAGGGACTTGTGAATGTGACCGCTTTCTGCAAGAATGTCATGCTGCTCCGCAAAGTATAGATTTTATAAAACATTAGGTACATGTTTCAGTACCTATATCGGCAGTTCAGGAATATAAGACAGTCACGATGGTGAAGCACTGTGCCGCCTCCTCTAGATAAAACGTTCAGATAGTGAAGAGGAGTATGGTACACAATGAGTAAGCTGATGTATTGTGATAAACACAACGAATAAACAGCCTGAAAGTATTGAGCAAGTGAATGGTGTCCATTGTGCCAAAGTCTATTCAATAAATCGCGCGAGTTTTGTGTGAACGAGCGGGGCCCGCTCGAGGGAGGTCGTGGGGCACTCTCGAGGCGGAGGGCGGGCGAGAAAGGGTGCGGAAAAGAGGTGCTCTTTTCAAGAAATGAGATTTATTTATTGAAGTCAATGGAATGAAAATTAAAAAGACAACCAATATTTCCTCAAAGCGATTAAACAAAGTGGAACCGGGGATTTATTTATAAATCGGTGCTCTTAGGCTTGTTTCACACGTGCCATTACCACACCACAACCACACCACAACTACACGACGTGGGCGGGCGCAATTTTGTATTGAAAATGTCTAGTAGAATTCTCAGACCACATTTTGCCGTCATTATCGACCACATGGGTGATACCGAAACCAACGCAACCACAACGCAACCACCGGCGATTCCGTGAACTAGCGGCCGACCACATCGCAGACACAACACTGCGTGCGTTGTACTGTGAAGCCGCGTGGGTGTGCGAAAAGTCCGACAGCGAGACTTGACACAGATTTATTTTTGGATTAACATCCTTTGGGATTATAGGACGGAGGAGTATTCCAATCGCATACTTAAAAACAAAGCATGGGAACTCGTGTGCTCATTCTAAATTTGTTTTAAAACTTCTCCATGAACATGAAGGATACTCTAGGCAAAATTGGTTTTGATTTTTGTTTTCCAATAAAAGATGTACCCAATAAACTCTATTTTGACGACGACGCTGACGGCGTCTTCTTCTTAATAAAAGTCATAACAAGAATAGCAAAAAAGGTTTCCTCTTCGAATTCCATGAGTTAGTTCAGTCAAGGCGTGTTTCCTCTACAAAAGCCGGTGTCAAACTGTCTGTCTGCATTCGTGAGCGTCGTTGCGTCGTCGCAACCACATCGCAAAAACGCAACCACATCTATATTTTGTCGGTACCGTAACGCAACTGCACAATGCTGCAGTGACACTATTCACACGTAACCATTACCCACCTTTCATCACTGCGATGTGGTGTGGTTGTGGTACGTGTGAAACAACCCTTAATTAAAAATGGAGAGGAGATCAAGCGTCCCCAGCGCGCTACAATAACTGAATTTAATAAGAAATGCCATACTGCAATGCTAATGCCTGAAAACTAAATCCATTCGCTGCAAGCGACAACTCTGTTATGCATTTTCTGATAATTAGTTCTGGCATTTTATTTGGTTTTTGGACGCCATTGTTGAAAACGTTTTTAATTAAGAAACTAGCATTTGGAGGTAGCAGAGATAAGTTGCTCAAAAGTCGCAGAGGTGAGTTTACTCGAAACAATCGACATTGTCTGCTAGGAACTGGGTCTGCGCCTGAATCTGTGTGCTCCGCTCACTCGCTCAGTACTCGGTGCCCGGTGGCCGCAGGAACCTTTCATATTAATTTGTCAGGAATGTTTTTTTTTAAGCTGTCCCGGAAATCCTAAGAAAAGCCCGGAGGTCCTGGTCGGCCGGTCCGGAGGCCGCGGATTTGACTCGAGCCAATTTGTAAAATCCGGGATGAGTGGCTCCTCTGCTCCCTGCTCCCCACTCCCCGCGCCCCGCGCCCTCGCACCTGACGTCTCTCCGGTATTTCAGTGAGATAGCATTTAGTCGATGGATTGAGTTAAGCGCCTGCACCTCTATGTACTCGTATGTGTGTGGGGAAGCTTATCTCGTAATCTGCTTAACAGTAACCACATACGTGTGTACGGTCTGCTGTATCAGTCAGGTCTGTGTCGTAGGTTGAAGGATATTGTTTAATGCCAATTATAATCATGTAACATGCATGCGTTTTATTAATGTCTCTAAGAATTGTAAAAAATAACTTGCATGTTTTGTGGGTGCGTGTACGAGCTGGTATGTTCTTGGGAAATTTGTACGGCGAGAATTACCTATATATATTAGTTGCTCACGATATATAATGGAGTGTGTTGAGGGGTTCGGGACAACTGAAGTTCGTTGCTGCGCTAGATGCGCCACTTCAAACAACTCCAACATAATGTACTCGGCGTCCTCCTACACATGAACGAACGTGTGACGCGCGATATATTAAAGTGAATACTACCAAGGGAAGTATCGGTGCTCAGCGCCGCGCGTCGTGCGCCAGCCGGAGCCGCGGATCATGCGCGAGCATTAGGAGCGAGGATTACCAACTTCGGCCACTCGGGAATATTTTAAAGGCATTTCCTTCTAGTGGTCGAATCTCCGCGCCCCCCATGTCTCCTACGCTCTCCGCGGTCGCCTCGCACTCCACAACCTCTTCGAAGCCGGCGGAACTTTCTGATTTACCCGGATGTTCCATTGAGTTGTTCTTCCAGTATTAAAATTACTTGAACTAGGATTTCCTCAGGGAAATTCTTACAATTTTCAACCACTAAAATGAATGTCGGTATTTTATTTTTAAAAGGTTTATCAACAGCTTCTGTAGCGTAAAGAGCGGCAGGCGCCCGGCGGCAGGCGGAGCCGACGGGAACTGATAGCGACACAACGGGACAACTAATGTCAAGTATTAAGTTTTCTAGAAAGTTTACACAAAGTGCAAATTCACCAATGTATGAAGTTAGTAGTGCGAGCTCGAAGTAGCTTCGCGTGAAAAGGGAATTTGTAATTGATATGTCTTGTGTGTTATAAACGTATAACTTATTTAATAACGTTTTAATAATTCTGCTTGGATTAAAAAACGTGGTGGTGGGGAGAATGGGGCGCTCCGTCACGGTGAGCCCTTTGATCCTGTGGCCCCCTCTCACCCCTCATCGTGTGGCTGCGGGAGGGGGGGTTTCTCTGGAGTAGATTGTGCGATGTCGGCGGATTAGCGCCGACAGCCGGCCGCACAGGATTATATACACATTAATTAACAACATGAATTACTTTCTGTTTGCACTCACGAGAATACCGCCTTGATCACGCACTGAGTTCACTTCGCTTAGTATCACACCTCACCTAAATTCAATTTGAATTATCATGTAGTATGTGTAGTAACTAAGGATCAAGGTGCCAATCCACGGTAAAAAACGTTCTAGAAATCGACTTCTCATTCAGCAGTCGTTAATGCGAACAATAGAATACTGAGGCGTATTTTAGATACTTAAAATACCTCTGGATAGATAACAGAATATAACGTAGGTATGTCCCTTCTGGGGCTTCAGGCAGAACAGAACACACACTCCGTTTCGTTCAAACTTACAGAGATGGTTGTTTACGTTCCTGTGACCAATCGATGTTTTGCGTATTGTATTCATGTGTTATGTGTTATCCGAGAGGGATGGGCTTTAAAAAAGTAACAAAACGAGTTCTAATATACATAAACAACACATACTCAGCCTATATTGTTCGTGGACCACTGCTGACCTGTAAGCTGACTGTAGAGTGGGCCGTTATGCACCAAGCGGGCCCAGTGCGGGTTGTATCAAATGTCTTTCATGGGGTACTGTTTAAAATGTTACAATAAAATACCTCCCCACATTCTACAACTGAATGAGACGAAATTTAAATCTTGTATAAAACGCACACTATGTAGGCAAGCATATTATAAGTTGGGAGATTACATTGATGATAAAAATGCTTGGCGAAATGCTGGTCCTGCTCCACAACCATAGGAGCAAATTAATTGATTACCATGATAAGTATTGTGAAAGCTGCAGAAGGTTGTAAAAATATCCTTGCATTGTATAGATTCCTTCTTTTAGTATTATATAATTGCATATCACATATGTGAGTACTATGTATTGAAAAGCTACCGTTTACATTTAGCTATCTTTCATTGACTTGAATGTGCCCTGGCAGTTGAGAGAATGTCATGCTCACTCGAATGTCTTGCTGATGGTGGCGGGTGTGTCGGGTCATTTGGTTCCCTTCAAAATGGTTGAGTTGAATGGCGCTGATCTATGCGTTATGTTCGTGAACGGGCGCTGTCAGTTGGGACTGGTCATCTCTTAGCTGTCACGGTTTATTTTAATTAAGTACTTTATTTTTAAATTATTGTTGATTTATTCTTTTACTCTGGACGCTCTTAATTCGCACGCCTCTTTACATCGTTCTCACATACATGTATAATCTCAACATAAATGATGTAACCAAGATTTTGTAATAATATTTTGATTGAAAAGAGTGTCCATGGAGTTTCTTGCCCATTCTTCTCCATAGAGATCTACGCTTTGGAATGGGCAACTACAGTACTTTCACAAGTTATTATGCCTTGTGACTGTGACTGTAACTTAGCCTTCTTTGTTTTTCCGACATTTAAAAGTGCCTGTAAGGGTCTAATTTAAATAAATGCTTTTGAGTTTGAGTTTGAGTTTGTCATCAAATTTTTGTTTCATAGACATACCGGTATTCATGGGTCAATTATTGTGTGATCCGACCAATCTACTTCGCACACCCCAATCACCAAGAGGACGGACAACCAAATGTCAAAAAACACTTGAACAACTTAAACCTAAAACCTACTGACATTGGAATTTAATTATCTTTTATTTTTGACATTGTAATTTAATTTTCTATTTTTGACATAGGAATATAATTATCTTTTTTTTTGACATTTTAATTTAATTAATATGTTAAAATTATAGAATCATTGTTATGGCCACAAAATTTGCATGCCGAATTTTGTAGGCGGAATATGAAGAATTATGTATGTGTTATAAAATCTGTAAAATACCATATTTCAGGCAAATAAATGAATCTAAGTGTAAAGGTTAGGTAAAGTTACACAATTTAAACAAACAATTAAAAGTACGAAAAGCACTCTTCATCATCTGTCCAGCCTATCCCAACTATGTATGTCGGGCTCGGCTTCCAGTTTAACCGGTTGCAGCTGGATACCAGTGTTTTGGTTGTAGACTGTTTTACAGACAAAAGTTTTAAGGAATTTCGTTTCATTTAAATTTTGTCTCATAATATTATCGTTTCATAGTGGAATAATCATACGCCGAATACTTGCTTCGAAGATATTTAAATCATCGATTTTTGTTTCAAATAAAATTTTATGTTTCGATTTTCTTATCATAGAATAACAAATCAAATATTCTTTATACTCATATTGTTTAGTTAACATAAAACTTATTACCAAGAAAAACATTGTATTGAGTGACAGTTTCTAAATGTCAGGGTCAATTCATACCTTTGACAAAACGCAAAAATTAAAAATAAAGGAGACAATTGTTTTTAGGCCCACTGATATGTTACGTATAATATTCTTATTACACCAACAAAAAGTAACCAATTTATTATAGTAACTAGCTGATGCCCGCGGCTTCGCCCGCGTGGATGTCAGTTATCGCGACCAAAAAGAATCATGAAATTTTGATCGCGTTCCCGCAACAAAAACTTGACAAATTATATACTAAAACCTTCCTCGAGAACCACTCTATCGATTGGGTTAACCAGCATAAAAATCGATGCAATTTTTAATTCTATCGCGAACAGACAGACAGACGCGTCGGAGGACTTAGTTTTATAATATGTAGTGATAGTGATAAACGAAATATTACTTAGAAATGTAACCGGAATCTTGAAATCATGATAAATAAGTTATGTTTTGATATTTTTTTGTGAGTCGATTTATTCCCGTAATGGTCAAAGTCATTTGATAGAAAAAACCTACGTACGGCGTTTTTAAAGTTTACAAAAAAAAGTACAGTACCCATTGGTAACAATAACTGCTTTAATTATAATAGAAATAGTATAGAATATAAAAAAGTGTGAACTTTTATTAATGATAAAGGATTTTACTAAAATTGCGTAGATGGTTGAAACAATCACCATGGCACGGAACGTTTTAAATCCTCCGTTTTGGGGGCGGACGGACCACTTTGGACAAGATTGGTCTGTTGGTCTAGTGGTTAGTGACCCTGACTGCTAGGACGGAGGTCGTGGGTTCGATTCCCACCCAGGACAAATCTTTGTGCGATGAGTACGATTATTTGTTCTGTATCTGGGTGTAAATTTATCTATAATATGTATGTATTTAGAAATATGTTTATCAGTTGTCTGGTTGCCATAGTACAGGCTCTGCCTAGTTTGGGATCAGATGGCGGTGTGTTGGTTGTCCCAAGATATTATTACTTCATTTGACGTTTACTCTTTCTGTTTATTTTGATTTTCGTAAAAGTGTTTTTGCAGATATTTCGCATTTATTAAAAAAATATTTCATGAAAATGGCTCTGCAGGCACAGCGCATACTTCACAAAGCGGTTGTGTCGATTGCGCGTTGTAAGATGCTACAGACGTGCGCCAACTTGTACCTATGTGTGTGGATTTCCCGCGAGGTGAGTGATGTCAAAGCTTTGTTATTGTGAACTTGATTATATTCTTTACGTCGCATCTCTGTGTTGTAACTAACATGATAACACGAAAAACTGTAGAATAGTTTTAGTAGGTATAGTGTCAGTTACCCTTCTTTTAGTAGGTATAGTGTCAGTTACCCTTCTTTTAGTAGGTATAGTGTCAGTTACCCTTCTTTTAGTAGGTATAGTGTCAGTTACCCTTCTTTTCCACCCACCACCTTAGGATTTAGTCATCGAGTAATGAACTAATACTTGAAACAGGTACATTCCTTAAATTATATTTGTGGCTCTAGAGATAAATGCGACTAAATAATTATCCTTTTCACTTGTCATGCTCTAAAAGTACGCCAATATAGCCCTACGAAGCGGGACTAAAATGACCACTTCAGTCCCTAGGGAGTAAAAAGTAATTAGTTTTTTTAATTTCCTTCATGTGTCATTGACAAACTCAAACAGCCAGTAATAGTAGATTATTAACCAAAGGGTAAAGCAGTGTCTTCTGTCGCGGGTGACGATTTAAATCGCGAGCGTAACGAAGGACTCGAGGTTTACGCCCGAGCGTAGCGAGGGTGTTAAAAACTTAAACCACGAGCGAAGCGAGGGATTTAAGACCAGTCCTGAGTGTAGCGAGGGATTTAAGTTCACCCAAGACCAAGACAGCTTTTTCACCGAGGAAAATACTCTACTTTTCGTACCATTTGCGAAAAAATTAACACAATAATAATATGAGATAAGCATTTATTAAAAATAACGTCAATTAAAAGTAAAAGTTAACATTCGAAACATTGGTCCAATTATTGATAGAGAGAGTTACATTTTTATTTCGTACATTTATTGTTGATGAGTTGATTTGAGTATTTCTCTGTTCTTGCGTCTGAGGAACTTGCGTTTCATTGTAGATAGTATACGTCGGAGATAGTGGTGGTGGTGCATCGTGAGTGACGGACAAAGATAAGATGCCGGAAGTTGATGGTTGTGGCTCTGATGGATTAAGTTTTATATTTTTGTTAATTCGACTGCTTAATATGGTTTTATTCGCCATTGAGCTTTCGATATAACCCTCAGCTACTCTATCAGAGCTCCAACCACCGTGTCTTTTTATTGACGTAATATCTGCCCCTGAATCCGGCAAGAAAGTCACCGAAGTTCTTCTAAAGCAGTGACCGGTGTAGAGTTCAACATCTTAAAGTTTTAAATATTTAGCAATTTCCTTTGGCAATAATCTGTGACTGATTTAGAAGAAAAAACTGACCGCGAAAATTTCAGAATTTTTGTCGAGTGTAAATTTGTTCGGTTTTTTAAATAAATTTATTAAGAATGTCCAGTGACAGTAAAGAGTTTGACGTCGCCGCGTCGTGCGAAGAGTAATACATAATAGATATTTTTTTAAACGCTCCCAATGAAAAATACTTGGCGACCAAGGTATGTTTAGGTACCTACCTATATAACCATGATTTTTATTTAGGTACCTATATAAAATGTCACATTTACTTTGTTTACTTACAGGTTGCCTTGATTTTCGGTATAAGTGGTGAATGCAGAGGAATAGAACTGGTCAATATTACTCTGGCCGATGTCGAAAGTGACACCACGTTACAGGCTATAAATTTGCCTTGTACTAAGACGAAAAAAAATAGAGAAAATTCGTAATGCAGAGTACTTAATAAATTGACTATTTTTCTCGCACTCAAAGTGAAAAGTACAGTTTGCACGTCGAGACTAAACACCTAATATACCCTCGGTTTCATTGACTCCCTCGCACGCTCGGGAGTCAAACCACCTCTGGTATATAATGGCATCGTTTAGTCCCTCGATATAAAATATACTATTTCGTAAATCAGCCTATCAATTCGTAAAAATCGTATCAAAATCTTTCAAGTAGTACGGACACGGACGAGTGACTATTTTTGTTACTGAGCAGTGCACTACGTTAACTTAAACTACCAGTTAAACATATACAATTAGATAATATTGCTCGTTTTGAGATTATTGTTAGATTCACGTTTTCATTTTCGAATTTCTCAATATTCCGGTTAGACAAAGTTTTGCTAATATTACTACTCAAATCCAGAGATTATAAGGAAGAAATCACGTTTCATTATTATATGCTAAAATTTATGAAAATAATAATAATAATTCATTTATTTCGGACAGAATCCATATGTGTTAGTAACAATTTTCTTAAGATCTATGTTATTAGGTACATAATATAACGCTCACAATCTTCCCGTCACTATTCCCACCCAGTGAGCCTGAATGGGACAGTCGTAAATAAATAAAAAAATAAAAACATATTTTTATTTTTTTAATTTATTTATTTGTGGTGGGCTCCAAACAGAAAAAAATGTCTCCTTTAAAATTATAACATAAATTACAACACCTCGTTCACTAAAACAATGCGGGTAATCTTGTTATTCTCATTAATCGTGACTTCATATTCTTTCGAAGTGAATGCATATAAAACTGAAATCTGTAACAATCATTATTATAACACACTTGCACACCTTTAAATATAATTTTACTTGGACTATTTTAAATTGAAAACAGTGTCGGACTGCCCTAATTTTTTTACTGCGACCAATTACGAGGTAGCGCTCGCCGGCCGCTGCCGGGATGGCGCTCACTTCACTCGCTCGGCTCGCGCGTGCTCGTACAGTTACGTGCCACTGACTGTACCAGGATGGGATTAAATCATAATACTTTATTTCATATAAGCTCGTGTTTACCACGAAACGAGTCACTTGTCACGGGCTGTGGGCTGTGAGCTGATAATGCGGAGATTAGCGGTGTCAGTGGTGTAGTCGGCTCGAGCGACTGGCGGCCCGTGATCGCCATTACTCGGTGGAGATAAAGTCGCGAGATATCGCGTGACTGCGGCCGCCGGTGGCCGGCGGCCAGCTCTTCGTGTCAATAAAGATAATGATGATGAATGATGTTCTCACACCGGTAGTACTCGACATTAACATTACGAATCCCCGCGTCTCTCGGTAGGCTGGGAAGGGTACAGGCTAGCGTGTGAGCGGTACATACATCTCACGGTGCAATGGTGAGCCGCAGGCAGCCATTGACACATTGTGATATAACAGTATCTTTACCTTGTGTAATTGTTCCTAAATTAACCTAGGGTGATAAAATGTTCGTTTTTCTTAAATCATATTAATATTAGTATGAAGGTCGGTTTCACTGAAGGGGAAAAGGCCGCGCCCCGCCATCCGCGTGACCCTGTAAGGCTCGTCCCGGACTGGTCACCTTTCCACCGACTAAGAGAACTGAATTCCTTAACATGAAGAAGTCCAATGACTCGTATCATTATTAGAACAAGGAAGGGATTGATATTTATAGTAAATCAGACTATGGAATTCATACTTATTGAAATATATTGAAAATGGTTTCAAAAAGGTAAAACATAACTGGGAGTTGCAAAGTATATATATTTATAAAGCAAGGTATTCTTTTTCTTGTAATTAAATATCACGATACTTCGCAGCATCCACACCACACCGGGTGCACTCAGAGCAACATCCACGCCACACCTGGTGCACTCGGAGCAACATCCACACCACACCTGGTGCACTCAGAGCAACACTTGCATAAGTGACGTAGGCGGCTTTTCAACAGCAATGCGTCGGCATCATGCTCCTAGTGAGCATCGTCCCTAGCAGTCCTTTCGAACTGGTGAACGTGACAAAGGTGGCTTTTCAGCGGCAGAACGTCAATCATCATGCTAATCAATAGTCATGGTCCCTAACAGTTCTTAGACTGGTTATTTAGTAACACGTCAAACTATCAACCCATAAACTAGAGGTTTAATGGATTTTGTAAGTGGCCGATACCACGTGGAGATTTTGAAATAAGAATCAAGGCAATGATATTTGCTTAATAATTAGGAGTACGTGACAGACAGTCATACTTGCAAATGAAATACCAGGTTGAACAGTTCACCCTTGCAACCACTGCACCAATAAATAAAGCAAAGCATTCTCCAAAATTGTAACACAAGCTTCTGTGTGCGGACCATCCGTCAGCGCTCTGCGACGAACCGACCGAACACTAACTAGTTACAAGCCGTAGCACACAGCACACAGCACACAGCACAGACGCAACCCACACCTACAGAGTGCGCCGGTCATTGACCCCAATGACAACTATATTTAGTGCCTTTGATCCTGCGGGATACTCGGTGTGGCCAGTGAAGTAGCGTGAAGAGCAAATACCTTGAGCTTGTGGTGCCTCCAACATACAAGTTTGCCAATTTATCGTCCACACGGGTGTCGGGTGAGGGACCTCCAGCCGCAAGCCTCCTCGCAGGGAGGCTCGACACAAATCCGTTAATATTCAGTAACAACTGAATATGTTGATTGGCAGTACATTGATGAAGGGCCCGCGCCCGGGGTCAACACGACCCGCCGTCCGCGCCCGGGTTCAACACGACCCGCAGTCCGCGCCCGCAGGTATAACGGCTGCCGCCATAACACTATTTTATCCAATAAGACTTGTTCTAAATGTGATGTCTGTTTTTGAAACTAGGTTTTACTCAATTGGCTTCATTTTTAGTTGAAGCCTAAAGTCGAGTATCGCTAAGTGGTTACAAAGTTTTTTTGGGACAACTTTGTTTTGTGATTACGATGTTGGTTTGTTTGATGAAAAATATGTCGGACAAATTTTTGATACACGATGTATAACGCTAAGTGAACCAATGCCAATGTATGCGGCCACATAAGCAACTACTTAAATATTGTAAGACGAACAGTGCGAACTAAACAGTACTCGACCCGCCCCTTCACACTCTACAGGGCAATACCATTTCCATACGGTCGTATATAGCGGTACGTGGTGATCGAATTGTACGAGTCTCGAGCGAAGGCGAACAAATTACGGTTACGACATTACGGCATTACGGACTAGTGACGACGTAACCTCCGGTACGGTTACGTCGTCCACGTACTTACGATGGACATTTTCTTGCTACGATGTGACCCGCCGCAGACATATTAAAGCCCGGTCGGTTCGGCGTAGCAAACTCAAAGTCAAAAGTATTTATTTCAATTAGTCCATTACAGGCACTTTTGAATGTCAGAAAAAACAAATTAGGCTAAGCTACAGTCACAGACACAAGGCGTAATAACTTGTGAAAGTACTGTAGTTGCCCATTCCAAAGCGTAGATCTCTATGGAGAAGAATGGGCAAGAAACTCCATGGAGACTCTTTTCAATCAAAATATTGTTACAAAATCTTGGTTACATCATTCATATTGAGATTATACATATTTGTGAGAACGATGTAGAAATACGTGCACGTTAAGAGCGTCCGGAGTAAAAGATTATATCAACAATTTAAAAACAAAGTAAGTAGTTAAAATAAACCGTGGCAGCTTAGAGATGACCAGTCCCAACTGACAGCGCCCGTTCACGAGCATGACGCATGGATCAGCCCCATTCAGCTCAACCATATTGAAGGAAGCTAAATGACCCGACACACCCGCCACCATCAGCGAGACATTTGAGTGAGCATGACATTCTCTCAGCCACCAGGGCAAATTCAAGTCAATGAAAGATAACCAAATGTAAATGGTAGCTTTACAGTACATAGTACTCACACATGTGCTATGCAATTATATAATCCTAAGATATTGAGTCTATACAATGCAAAGATAGTTTAAGTTTTTGAGAGTTCTCATACTTTGAATAACATGACTGTAATTGACGCTCTAGTACTTGAATTTCTGACTGTAAGTTTTGAGTGTCTATTTCATAAAAATTCTTGCTGTTCTCTAATTTAATTTGATAATTGTTTAACTTTTTTATAAGAAAAACACGTTCTTTTCTTAGTTTAATATTGTTGGAACTATGTTTTTGTTGTTTCTTAAATTTATTGCATTTTCTGATAATTCTATTTAGTTTTGCATATTTTTTAAATTTTATTTTGGCTTGCTTTATAGTTATAAAGTAAGCCAAAATAAAATTTAAAAAATACTAGCTACAATTATATTTCAGAATATAATCTTCAGTAAGATCTATTGTTGTTAAAGAATGTGGGTTGCAGTTTGAATGCAATAACTGATTATATAGGTGATCTGTTTCCCTAACCTGAGTACATTCTCTTTCTTTCTGAAACTTAATAATTTGATTGTTAGCATGAAGCAGTTCATCTTCTAGCTTCGTAGCGATACTACATTATCATAAACGTGTAGCGCAGGAAACGTCGTGCGTCGTATCGCATAGTTCGTAGCGCAGCCCGCGCTACGAACTACGACGTAGCTCATGTCGTAGCCACGCCAGCTACGCAATATTGCAGTTGCGTAGTAGATGTTTTTAGGGTTTCGTAGCCGAACGGCTAAAACAGAACCCTTATAGATTTGCCCTGTCCATGTCGTCCGTCTGTTTGGCTGTCCGTCCGTATGTCACAGCAATTTTACTCCGTGACTGTTGGCACCACATACTTAGTTGGAATTTGGAGATTAGGTGCCTTCTATGAACCACTATAAAAAAGTGATATTAAACAATAAAAAAATAAAAATAGGGGTGGCTCTCCATACTGAGGGGTGAAAATGTATATTTCAAGTTCAAGTTCAAGTTCCTTTATTTGCAAAATCATGTGTAGATAATGTACATGGTATGATGCTTATTATAGGTGTAATAAATTCTTCTTTGGTTCAACATGTTTGACCATGGTCAAGGTGTTAATCGATAGCTCTTGAAAAATTATATCGAGTTTCCCGCAGTAACACTTTTTTTCTTAAGCTTTTTTTCTCATCATACATTATGATGAGATATTTGCTTTTAAACCCGAAAACTTTGTCCTCCTCCCCTCTCGTATGTCTAAAGTGGACGAATATTCAGAAAAAAAATAGGTTTGTGGAAAGTAAAACGAACCTTCAACGAAAATTGGTTTTAATAAGCTTTGATATTTTGGTTTTGATATGTTGGAGATTTTCGTCTAACTGCAGCAGTAACTTTGTTTTTCATTTACATACTATGATAAACAAATTTAGTTTTGCTGTTGGGTTAAAATTTCCATATGTATGGCCGTTAAAAATATAGTTTGGTGCCTAGGAGTCCTGTGCGTGCGACTTCGACTCGCACTTGGTCGGTTTTTTGCCATTTGTTATGACTTCATTAGGCGAATAACTAATCGTTATTAAAGGTTGAGAAAAAAATTAAAATATAATATCGTAAGTAATTTGTAACGTTTTAGCATTGTTATTTTCGAATATAAACTGGCCTAGTCGATTTAGTTTCGGCGACATTGTGAACAATAGTGCTATCATGTAACAACAATATCTTCCTCCCGCCGCGACCCACGTTTAGCTCAAATAAGATATGTCGCGCGCCGTCGTTCAGCCTCTCTAACAGAATAAGCGCACGCATCTCGTTAACAAAGGACATGTCACCCGTGTAGGGCCCACGACCCTCGTCAGTGCCGGGGCCCGCCGCGCCGCGCTCCTGTTCGCCGATAGTTTGCCGCTAATTAACCGCTGCCCGGGCCCGTGCGGCGCCGCGTCACACCGCCCGCGCTACAACTCATTAGGCGTCATGCGGTGCAGCTGGTTGTGCCGCTGGTGCCACACCCATATCTGGATAAAGTTAATTATTTGACTTGTCATATCTAGCAACACAGGTTTGACTTTAGTTTCCTATTTATTGAAGCCAATCGACTCCTCGTAAAGATAAAGAAGCCGAGTGTTCTTGATGGAAGAAAACTGTTGGCCACGCTGCGCTGGTTGCCTCGTACACTTGCTCTGTTCTTAGAGAGAGCGTGTGTGTGACGTGTGTGTCGGGTTTATCCGGGCGTCGCGCGGGCCTACATATTACCATTTAATGTATGACAGTCTAAGTAGTAAACTGACTCCGACAGGTGTAATTAGGACGCACACTATAGCGCCGCATCATACACAGCTGAGAAGGTTCGCTACAGTATTATGTACGCAATGCTGAGCCAGCGGCGCTGTACTTACAGAATGTACAAGACAGTTTCTGTCCCCTTTCCATTAAAGTCATTCAAGAAGGAGGATCTTACCAGATGCCACATCGATCTTAATATTCGTAATGTAACGTCATATAGAAGCACCTGAACGTATTTTTTACCAATATCCTCTGGTCAACCAGCTAATCTCTAAAGCTTTGTGGTGAGTAGTACTTCTGTTAGCTACTTATGTTAGCAGTCTCGGGGCTGGCTCAGGTACGTACAGTGTTTTGAGGGCAGTCGCATGTGGCCACTGATGAGCCGCAGCTCTCCGGCAAGTGATCCGTCTTGTAGTCCGCACCGGCGCGCGGCGCTCAATGATTAATCATCGTCTGCACAATGCACTGCGCCGCCGCCAACACACGAACACACTCGTACCGGTGACTAGTGATGCGTCGCACCGCGCAGATGTTCCGTCGCCGATGTTCGCCCATACTTATTACATTCGCTTTGATTATGCAACAAGTTATACGATAGTATTGGTATTATCAGCTCTTAAATATTTGCGAGCCATACGGTGGATACGTAGGAAGGATATCGTCGGGTGTGTGATTTTTTCTATGTACATCTTGCGATCGGTTATAAACCTTTAGCAGATTTTTTGAGCGGTTATTGACTGCTGAGGTTCATTCTTTCAGCGAAGAATCTGCCTTTCAAAACTAATACTTTGCCTTATTCTATAAAGTCCCATATGTGGTGGCGTTTGAGCCTTTTCATAGTTATTGGATCACTGAGGGCTATTGCTAAGTCGTTGGTGACTTTATGCGGTTTTTGTATGTCTTGAGTCGGTGTTCTACTTCCTCTTTTAATAATAATATTATAATAATAATAATTTAAATAAATATATGAATAAACGGAATAATAATTTATTTCTTTCAATAAAGTACTTAATCTAATTTACAAAATCAATGCTACAAACAGTATTTTGTACACAAAAGTTTTAGCATCTGGAGCCGAACTAGGAGGAACCTGTATTTCGGCTTACAGCGCCAATCCCCTTGAGTTAATTTAGTTAAGGTTACTTATATGCTTGCATTTAACAATAACATTTAGTAGTTTGTACTCATATATATTTGTAATAAATAGTGGTCTGAACCTCTCTTTGTGTGTTATGCTAGGTGAATGAGTGAGTGTGAGAGGGTGTTAGTTGTGTGAAGTGTGATATGTGGCAGTTTGTGAGTGGATATGTTCATGAGTGAGATACGATTTTGTGAGTATATATAATAAGTGTATATATATAATAATAGTGTATAATTGCTGTCTATCTTGATACGGTTAAAAGCTGCTCGGTCTCGTCATAAGTGAGACTTTGTAGGTATTCCAATACCTTTCTCTTACAACGATCTGTATTGAGGGGATATATGTTAAGGAGTTTATTAATTTTGTTGTAAATATAGGGGCCAAGAGAATTAATAAACTCCTTAACATATATCCCCTTTATGGTATTGCTTTGTCGATGCTCGTGTAATTCTGAGGTCTTCATAAACCAAGGAGCGTGTGGCATAGTTCTCAGAGCTTTATTTTGAAATCGCTGGAGAATTTCCAGATCTGAGTTTCTTGCAGAGCCCCACAGTTCAATTTCATATGTCCAAACAGGTTTTAATACTGCTTTGTAGATGTGCATTTTGTTTTCTAATGAAACGTCTGATGTTCTTCCTAAAAGCCAGGTTAGCTTTCGGAGCAGGATATTAAGCTCGTCACGTTTTTTCACAATGTGGTATCTGCACGTTTGTTTCCTATCGAGATGGACACCGAGGTACTTAGCTACTCTCCGGTGTGGAAGTGTGTCATCTCCAAGTTTAACAGGCGGGCAGTCATCTTTTCTAAGGGTAAACGTCACGTGCGTAGATTTAAAGACTGGCTCTCTATTCATACTCGGCCGCAGGCGCACGAATGGGCTGGGCAACAGGGCGGGGGGCGCAATGGACAATCACTACCCCCCTAGTTAGAATAGAATTTCATTTCTTTCTGAGTATATGGTAGGTACATACATAAAGGTCTTAAAACTTATATTAGTTTATATATACTACCGTTGCCGGTGTAGAAATATTAGCATTTTAATATAATCATTATATCATAATGTTACTATATTAATATATGTACTTATTTAGAAAATTATAGGTAGGGTTTATGGGTATTATGGGTAGGGTACATTTACAAAATCATAATGTTATTTATATTCTTATTGAAATTATAAATTAATTATTAAAACTTTTGATCAATGAATTCGCTAACAGAGTAGAAACACATGTCCAGAAGCTAATAAAATATTGCATGTTTAAATTGATTTAAAGGTAGCCGTCTGATATGTGATGGCAGCTTCACTACATCACTACATATTTTAAAACAAAGTCCTCCGCCGCGTCTGTCTGTCTGGTCGCGATAAACTCAAAAACTTCTGCGCCGATTTTCATGCTGTTTTCACCAATGGATATAGTCGTTCTTGAGGATGGTTTTAATATATAATTTGTCAAGTTTTTATTTATATTGGCTAAAATATAATGATATTTGTGGTGTCGGAAAAAAGTAAGCCGTCTAGGAGCTTTCAACGAAAACGCTGCCTAAACCCTTTGTAATAGTACATTATGGTACAAGTGCGTAACGTTGGTGATTACCGCTGAGGCGCCATTGAGACCCGAGCCGTTAGGTGAGGGTCTTAAGAGAGCCGAGGACGGTAATCATCAATACACACGTGTATCATACGACGTTTTTCAACACACTTGTGAAGAAAATAATACTTAAAAATAATTTTATTTAGTAGATAAAAAGTTTATTTAGAAAAACAATTAGTAAACATGCCGTTAGTAAAATTATAATTAACTGTTTTTGATGGCATGGTGGTCTCATCAGATAGATTATTTGTACTATTGCACACGATCTTTTTTTGTATCGAAACTTTAAGAACAAAGCAACTCAACCAATAAAATAAAATAAAAATCCCTATAACTCACTTGTGAATAATGGCAATGAAAAAGTCACAGTTTGATTCCAGGTGTCATTATGTGCCTAATTGCGGTGAAATTAGAGCCATTTTATGAGCAAGTGTGTTGATAAAAGTTTATTTGTACAATTGAACACGATTTTTTTTTTGTATCGAAACTTTTTTAAGTACAAAGCAACTCAACCAATAAAATAAAAAAAAAACCCTATAACTCACTTGTGAATAATAGCAATGAATAAGTCACAGTTTGATTACAGGTGTCATTACGTGCCTAATTGCGGTGAAATTAGAGCCATTTTATGAGCAAGTGTGTTGAAAAATGTATTACAATATATAACAAAAGGATGAATGATAGAATTGTGTATCTTATGTAATAGGTCTACAAAAAAGTCTGCGATGGCATATGTCTATCTCTTAAGGATAACATACTTTTCAACACACTTGCTCATAAAATGGCTCTAATTTCACCGCAATTAGGCACATAATGACACCTTTAATCAAACTGTGACTTTTTCATTGATTTTTATTTTATTTTATTCGTTGATTTACTTTGTTGTTAAAAAAGTTTCGATACAAAAAAGATCGTGTCCAATAGTACAAATAATCTCTCTGATGAGACCACTATGCCATCAAAAACAGTTAATTACAATTTTACTAACTGCACATTTACTAATTGTTAAATAAATTTATTTTTTAGTATTCTTTTCTTCACAAGTGTGTTGAAAAACGTCGTATGATACACGTGTGTATTGATGATTACCGTCCTCGGCTCTCTTAAGACCAATCAATGGCGCCTCAGCGGTAATCACCAACATTACACACTTGTACCATAATGTACTAATATCCATTTTAATACTTTATAAAATGGGCAAAAGGTTCCCATGGGTTACGGGAACGGGATCAAAATTTCATTATTACCTCTGGTCACGACAACCGACATCCACGCGGGCGAAGCCGCGGGCATTAGCTAGTATATTATAACTAAGAGAGGTTCCTCTTAATCGTTCGTTACAATGATTTTCATTACGACAATTCCGCGTAGACCTCGTGTCGGAACGTTGTGGTTTATCTACGTAAACAGAGCTACGCGTTGTTGTACTTGTGTGATTGGTTGCCGATCAATCAATGTCACATCGAGTCACAAGTTCAGTTGACAGGTCACCTCAGTTAGTAGTGTTCGTACCTGCGAGATTGTAGTTACAAACTCCCCATTACTTATTGCGTGAACACCTATTACTTAACAGAAAGCTTCAACACAAGAAGCGATGTTTTGTAAGTAGGTACATACGTACAAAATATGTATCACAGATATATTAGTAGCGTGCCTTTCTACAGACGTAGTGCCGACACGTGCCGTGACGTTCAGACGTTTCCAAAGTCACGACGCGTGACAAATGAACAAAACGTTTCACTCTTCACCTCCGCTTCGGTGCCTTTGCTCAGTGTGGCCTATATTTACCGGGAATATTATAAAATTGAAGAGGGCAAGACTAGCTCCATTGGAGGCAATTTATAAAATGTATTGTGGAGCGCTGACAGCGGTCAGGGCCGGCCGCCATGTTCAATATATCCGTTTTATATTGCTGCAGTCTTACATCTTCATTAAATAACGTAACCATGCTAACCATCATGTCGCTTTATAACTAATTTCTATATTCAGTCTGAAAGTATATCTCGTCAGTGGGAGATTTCTAAGAATCTTCATTGCTCCAATAACTGACTTCTACGATGTCCTTCTCACCGCTCTGGTCCTTTGGATTGCGCTCCGTCAGAGTATCAGGACGGTGACCAGTTGGTTCACGTTCAAAGTGAAAGCTCGAGAGCATATCTATACCTACTTACTAATAGTTTTTTTTCTAATAACATAAAGAGGAAAGATTTTTTTGTTTGTACCGAATTAACTCCGAAACTACAGGACCGATTTTAATCATTTTTTTTTACCAATAGAAAACTAAATTATCAGAAAGTAAAATAGGCTATAAATTATATTTATATCATGCAGATTAGTTGAGCTCTTACAATTTTTGCGAAGGAAGTCGCGGACGAAGTCCTAGTACACAAGAAGTTGGCAGATTCGGCTCAGAATTAAGGTGTTGTAGTTGTTTTCCTCTCTTAACTTTATATATTTTGTTATATGTATGTACGTATTTATTCATAAATTTATTTATTTATGTACACACACAATACTTAACAGGACTTTACATTGAGATAAATGTTTTAGCTATAAATATTTTCTTGACTTTTTTTCTGTTATTGCATCCACTCCATATTGTCTCTGCATCACTTTAAGGTAGACTGGTAGAAAATGCTCAAGGCATTGAGTCCGCCTTTGTACAGTTTTACTTGTGCATAAAGTTTTAATAAATAAATAAATATGATAAGAAACAGTTTGAGTTCTTCGCTGCTATTGTTAAGTCCAATAGTATACACGCAGACAGACAGTTGGACTGCACGAGACTATTCGTAGAACTGGTCTATGATAGTGTTGCTGCAAATTGTCAAATATAAAATCACCATTTTGTATCTTCTAACAATAATTAATTAATTTATTAGAAAACCGTTCGTTATCAATATTCAATTTATTATTAAACTCTTTTAAGCGAAACAGAACTTGAATTCTGGTTTAGTGGAGACCATTATTGTTTAATAATTAATAAACCATTTAAATATATAGTCCAGTGTCCGTCCCTGGGGGAGCCGCACCGACTCGACACTGTTGTGTCGAGTCACCTCCCTCCAGCCAGCTACTTCGCATCATCAATCCTGTTATTAAAATCGCTTCGATTTTTGTAAAATCTTCTTGCGATACCTCAGTGACTACTTTTTAACCGACTTGTAAAAAGGAGGAGGTGATGTATTCCAACAATATCTTTTTTTTTCGCTATGCTAGGTGACAGAAGCTTCCGGCCTGCTACATGTCTGCGATTAGACGGTTCTTGTGGGGCTCTACATGGCGTGCAATGTGGTGAAGTAGTCGACTGCCTCGGACACCATGGGCTTTCCTCCAGTAAGCGTGCAGCTGTTACAAGGTAAAAATGTATAACAAGGATTTGTGGGGATTTCTAAACTAAAATGGGCATCTAAATCTGCCCAGTTGATGCTCCCCATGACCCAAGGGCTGACTTTTACCTTGGCCAGAGGCTAAGTGTTGCCATACAACGTGGCAACGCCGTCAGTCTCTTGGGCACATTACCAGCTGACAGCGTTGAGGAGGAGTTTTTCGATGCCCTTTTATAGTTTGTTGTTAGTTTATTTATTTTAGTTTTTTGAATAATTTTAATTATTAATGTATATAGTTAGTTAAATTATATTAAATTTAGCAAATGGGCAAAGTAAAAAAAAAATCGGAAGTCGGTGACTTTGTTTGTTTCATTGACTTTTTACAAGTAACATTTTTAAAAGATTCTCTGCAAGTTAAAAGCTAATTGTTAATGTTTGGCATTTCACAAAGTTAAGATTTACAAAATAATAAAATAAATGTATTGCTGGTATACCAGCCGGCAGCCAGGGCTCTGACATTAGTGTAGCCGGTTCTATAATATTAGTCTAGAGTACAATCATTTTGTAATAACGGTTCGGTACCTACGTGTAATAAGGGCCTTAAAACGCGTGCTCACGTGGGTTGTGTCAGCAGCCCAGCAGCGCGTGCTCACGTGGGTTGTGTCAGCAGCCCAGCAGCGTGTGCTCACGTGGGTTGTGTCAGCAGCCCAGCAGCGCGTGCTCACGTGGGTTGTGTCAGCAGCCCAGCAGCGTGTGCTTGTGTATGTTTACTCACATGGTACACAACGATGTGAGTGTGGTGACGCACGCGTCCTGAACTAACGACATGTGCTCCAGATTGATGATCCCCTATCATCATCCCGCGTCGTTTGTCCGCCGTCCCGCCGTCCCGCCGCGCGCCGTCCCGCGGCTCACGGCGGCTGAGCCTTTTGTAAAGTCACCCGTCCGCCGCCACTGTCGTCTTTGTGATGTCACATGTAAAGCGGAGAATGTTGCAATAAATCGCGGACATGTCGGGCAGGTCGCGAAGAGCGGCCGTTCATCTCTTTATGCGAAGACATTCGTTCGCCCAGTTTAATGCATACAGAGCGGCGCCCGCAGCTCCCGGCCGGGCGGCCGCCGCGCGCCGGTCGCGCACATCTGTGGCATATGTGTAGTAGCCGCTCCCGTCCTATAACATTACATAATAGAGTTGCCCCGTGTAAGCAACTACTTGAACAGCGCTCTATCGACTCGATCTAGGCTCTCATATACGTAATGAGGATCACGACTCATGATTGAGTGTTTTCTGGGAATTTCTGGAGATACATACTTATATGTAGTTGAGGGACAAAAAAACTGCTAGGTACGATCCGAAGAGTATTGAAAGCGATAACAAAGCAGCCTATTCTTATTCGAAATAACTACAGGTATTTTTTGGGACCTCCTTAAATATGATCCAACCTAATCCTAACAATAATATTGTCGGTAGAAGCCCACTTAAATAACGGTAAAGCAAAGCGGCGCAAAAAAAACGAGCTGTTTAATGAAAACGCATTAATTGTAAAATTCGTGGAATGTTCACAAATCGTGTCGTCGCCGGCAGACGCGCCGGACGGTTGGGTAATCGTTAAGAGATACTGTATAATCGACGATCTGCTAAAGCTAAAAGGGGCAAACTTATTTGTTATTGGGTCGCGGGGCCGGAGTTCCGGACACACGGGCACAGGGGACACAGAGCAGGCGCACGAATCGCCTTAATTACAAATGTTTTTCTATAATAATATAATTAAACCATGATTCGAAAGACACGTGGCGCCATCTATTATAATAAGAACATTATTGTTGTTTTCCTCGAGAATAGTATTTTTTTCGGGATGAAAAGTACCCTTTGTCCGTTTCTGTAAACCTGAAAACGTATATGCAAAATTTCAGGATGATCAGTTCAGTGGTTTAGGCGTGAAAAGGTAACAAACAAACAATGTTACTTTCGCTTTTATAATATAATATATATATAGTTAGGATTAGGATACGCCCCTTTCGGATACGACAGGGTTTTTTTTACCATATTTTATACATAACTTACGTAAACACTGTTATTTTCAAATTACAAACAGACGCATCGGTTTTATTAATAGAAATATAATTACATATATGAATATTTTGTATCGATAGAAGCGGAGCGAAGAAACTACCTTGGGGTAGGCCGCTCTTTTGCGCTCTCTAACGAATTTTGTCTGAAAGCAGGTGTAGCTGGAAACGACTGTTGTGTAGAAGTTCCTGGAGTATTCGAACAAACCTCTGATCGCTGATCAAGGTCTACACCTTTCAGAACAGCCGTTTGAGGTTGACCGTATCGTAAGCTAGTTTAGTTTGTTAAAACAAGCAGATACGATTTAATGTACGTATTACGGCTGACGTGTATGTAAGAGATATGTCGACATTAAGACGAGTGATGTCACTCTCATCCTTTATCATGTTCAGCCCTCTCGGAGGCGTCTCACTCATTCCCACAATGTTACAGTAAGCACTTAAGTTGTATTACAGTTATACTAAGAGGAACCGGGATCCGTGACGTGTGTGCTCAATGTGACGTCAGCCTGTTAGACAGGAGTTTAGGCAAGTGTGTAAGTCCAAGGGTAATTGTTACCCTAGATGATGTGCAGGTGCACGGAAGCCGTTGATAACCCTTTATTAATTAACTAGTGTCTGTTTACTTATTGTTTTTCTATTAAAAGACTAGTTGTTGCCGGCCATCTTCATCTGCGTTAAATTATTATAAAAATATTACTTCTCTATTTGAATAGGCTTTTGTCAATAATTTCATGGGTATTCATTTTATTGCACGGAACCCTTATCCTTTCTCTAAAATAAAAGTTACTTTTTATAACTTCAGTTATCAGTAAAAGTCCCGTCAAAATCGGTCCAGCCGTTTCGGAGATTAGCCAGAACAAACGGATAGGCAAACAAACTATGTTTTTTGTTGTTGTTTTAAGTACCGTTAATACTTTCATACGCATTCAGTAAAAAGCTATTATTTTTTTTAAATTACAGACAGACACTTCAATTGTATTTATTTATTATATGTATAGATATAGATAGTTATGTCATAATAATTAGTGCCGCCAAATAACAGGAACCTCCCTCAGTGAAGCAGCACGCCTGCCCACCCTGCCTGCTCCCGGCGCGGCGGCGTGAACTAGCCGCTTGGAGGCGCGCGGCGGCGGCGTGGCCGGTTAGAGCGCGAATAATAATAAAAACAAATTGTATAACTTTTTATCGACGGAAATCCGGCCCTGAACGATTTGTGCCGAAGCGAGAACAAACTTTTATATTGAGTAAACAATTTAGTATTAGTCGGCGCGAATTGCCCATCAAATGTAACGGCTCCTGTTAATGAGCGACTGTAAAGTATGTGTACTGTGTGCAGCCTGTGCCGTGCGCATCACAATGCACGCGCTGCTCTCAGCGTATTGCCTATTCATTAATTGTTCTGCAGGTCGTCACCTCGCCCCCCCCCCCCCCTAGCCCCCTCCCACCCCTCCACACCGTGCAGGCACGCTGTTAATTCTGCTCTGAGCCTGCACATCCTCACTATCCTTACTATACAGAGTTGATATGACCGAGAGGCATTAAATTACACTACGTATACTATACGTGTTTAGTATTAATTCGATACGGTATAAATTAAATTATAAATAAAAATGAGTTTTTTTTTTTTTCAAACAAACTAAATAGCTTACAAATCAGAGTAAAACGCAAACACCCTTTGTAAATAAATTTAACTGACCTTAGATACCTAGGTATTAAAGCGGCAACGTCGCACGCGCGCGGCACGCGTGTGTTCTTTCGTATCAAAGCGGTCGGCCGGCGGACGGCGGCTTACCTTACTTATCTAAGATGCAGTAGCAACACAATGACCTATTTCTATTTCTTTTACTCACGGGATGTTTTGCTATGATTGTCACTCTCGTAATGAAAGTGCAAGTGTGTGTATTTATTGCTTCCTTGTTTGCATTGCCATCTTTTAGCGAAAATATTTGGTTGTACTTGTGACTTGTGTCAGAGCGGCAACAACGCATCGTAGGTTATACTCCGATTTATCGTTTTAAGGTGCATGACCTATGCGTATAGACATAATCAGCTGTTAGGAAAGATACATCGTGTTCAAACGGGGCAAAAACTTAAAAAATCATTTGCGACTAAACTACTGCTCCTATTTAATTGATTTTTGGTACAGAGCTTGAAAATGGTACCTAGTATAGGCAGTTTAAAGGAAAGCCTATCTGTCGTATCAACTTTGTATATAATATTATGAATGCGAAAGTATGTTCACGCCTAAACAAGTGAACCGACCATCCAGAAATTTTGTATATACGTCATACTGAAAAAATTACTGTTCCCGAGGAAAACAACAATAACGTTATTATGCTCATAGATGGCGCCACGTGTCTTTCGAATCATGATTGAATTACAAGCAGAGTACAAACCGAATTGATTGTCAAATTCTAAATTAACGCGAGCGAAGCCGCAGGCAAAAGCTAGTTACACATACATCATTATACCGAACAGGAAAGCTCCTTTGTAACTATGGGCGCGATCCGGTGCACGGTGGCGGGCGCGCTCCGGTGCACGGTGGCGGGCGCGCTCCGGTGCACGGTGGCGGGCGCGCTCCGGTGCACGGTGGCGGGCGCGCTCCGGTGCACGGTGGCGGGCGCGCTCCGGTGCACGGTGGCGGGCGCGCTCCGGTGCACGGTGGCGGGCGCGCTCCGGTGCACGGTGGCGGGCGCGCTCCGGTGCACGGTGGCGGGCGCGCTCCGGTGCACGGTGGCGGGCGCGCTCCGGTGCACGGTGGCGGGCGCGCTCCGGTGCACGGTGGCGGGCGCGCTCCGGTGCACGGGGCTCCCGCGCCCGCTGACAATACGATTCACTTAATATTTTCTCTTTGTGTTCTCAAAAGTTGAATGTTGGAATCTGACGATTTCACTTGTATTCAGTTCCAATATGCTCAGTTATTCGCGCACCTCAGGAGAGAAACTTTATCGAAACAACACTCAAGTCAAATTGTTGTTCGATACAAAACTTTGTTGCCCTTTAAGCATTCCTTTTGAAGGTTTCAGCTTTACAATTTTATAAAATACAAAAGTAATAATATCAAAAGCAAATACGACTCCTTTGTAAATAAAAGAACGAATTTGCTACGATTGTAAAAATATTGTCTTATTCTTTGAGCTGATAGGTAATAGCAGTATAAAGACTGAGCCCTGAATATCATAAATATTGTAATCAGATGGGCCCACTGTGTATCGCGTAGTTTCAGAGTGTTATATACGAGTGTGCAGTAAGTTATTATCTAAATTCATTTACATGGTCGCCTGGCGCCGGGCGAAGGGCAGGCGGTGTTATGGCGAGGTGCGCTACATAAACAAGGCGATAGCATCGCTCGAGCCGCAGCAAGTGCTCCCGTACTCGCCTCGAACTCGCCCCGTACTCGCCCCGTACTCGCCACGTACTCGCCCCGCTCTCGCTCCGCGCTCGCTCCGTTCTCACCTCACATTCGCCCCGAGCACCTGACGTGTGTATTCACCTGTTTACCGGATGTATTCATATTTTATTTATTTGCGCAGGAAACGGTTCATAAACGGTGATTTTGAATGGCAGATGTTGTGATTTAGTAGAAGTAACCCGGAAAACGTCAGTATTTTCTGCATAATTAATAAATTCACCGGTTGGGCCCCGCCTGTCCCGGCCCTGAGGGGCCCAGGGCCCGGGCCGCGCGCCGCTGCGCTCGTTACTTACCGCTGAACACGCCCGTGGTTTAACAGGGTCCGGTAAGCAACACATTAAAATTAATCCTTTTTTCAAGAACACGGGATTATCCCTCAGTGGGCGAATTTGTTTACATTTAATATATTGTTTGCCGACGGGTTAAAACGTAAGGATAACGTTCAATTAAAGGCAGATTACTCGTGAACAACATGACACGACACAGAACAAATACAAGATGAGACGAGACCATAACAGAAATAATCGAAAACTCAATGAAATAATATAATATAATATAATAATATAATATCTTGGGACAACCAACACACCGCCATCTGATCCCAAATAGAAATACAATGTAGATAGAAAATGCAAAACTACTCGATTGTCGTAGACCTTTATTCTCTACTAGCTGCTGCCCGCGACGTCGTCTGCGTGAAGGCTTTACAGCACCAAAAATACCTAAGATGCCAGTGTCGCTGGCACACATAGCATTATAAGTAAACAACTTTTAAAATAGCATTAAAATATAAGTTTTTTTTTGCAAGCGAAGCAAGTGAAGAGAGTTATAAGGGGAATCCGGCTGAGTTCAGTCATAAGATGTGACTGAAGGAAATAGAGAAAATAATGCAGGAATACATTCCAGGACACAAAAGAGTAAAAATACGTACAAAGATATCATACCTTACAACACTTCCCTATAAACTACGTTGGTAGTTATGCTGCCAGGAGCCAAAATGAAAAGAGAGTCAGGACTGGTGACGCGGGAGCAAGCGACGTACAGTTGCTCGTGTGAGAAGCAACTCGTCCTGAGGTCGACACCCGCTGCCCTCAGTGTCTACCCCTGCGACTTATTGATGGTCATCGCGAAGCAAATACTCACGGGGAACTGTACGCGCTTGAACTGGAACGGGAAGTTATGAGGTATGAGGGGAATGCGTGATATAAATACTGCCTCGCCGACGCCACAACCCGTAAGAATTTCCGCCACAATAGTGTGTCTGTGGAGCGAGATGACTTTAAGGCGGGTCCCGTTACACAACTTCGGAGGAGATAGGTTCCGAAGAAGCATAATTGGGACACCGACCTTCAGCTTGATGGTATGCGCTGGAAGTCCACTTGCTGACAGGGAGTTCAGAAATTCCACGGGATAATGTGTGGCGTCATCTTGCTCGACAACAGTGTTTATCGAGATGTAGACCACTTCATTCCCCTCAATTTTCGACAGAATGCATTCAGAATGCAATGGCATGTGCTGTCTTGCCACCCGGAAGCAGTGTGGCAGCGATTCCCGACGACGCTACAGCAATAGCAATTTTGCATTGCCTCCTGACCTCTGCAAGTATGCCAGTGGTAACAAAAGTTTTTCCTGTTCCACCAGGAGCATCCAGGAAAAACATTTTACCCTAGTTTTGCCATTTTGAACATAAAATAAATGGCTGTGATTGAGTAAAAATAAATCCAGCTAGTTTTACATCACATTTAAGTTTAAAATTAGGTATACGACATGAAAATATATTAATTACCAAGCAATAATCACACAGATAACTACCGAGCAAAAGTATTAACAGTCAATGTTTATTTTGTACTAACAACATGAAATTGATGAAGAAATGATCATCATCAATGAACATAACCTTTTTGTAATACTTAACACCGCATTTTTTCTAAATTGTTTCTCAACTCTGCTCAAGATTTTGAGGGTTTTGTTGGAACTTGAATTTGTCAAAACGTATAACTTTTAAAAAAGAACTACTAACCTCGCCAACATGATCAAATTTAAATTATTAATTTCCAAAAAGTGTTAACATGTAACTTGATTTGATTTTTATGAAATCTCAAATTGTCTTTATACTACTAACATTCATTAAACTATGTTTCTCTGCCCAAGTTACTTAAATGGCGTAGTTTTTATAGTATAAAGCTAGATAATAGCATGGCTTACTCAAAAACAACATTTAAATATGCGTCGTCAGATTACACGCTGTCACAGAATGCGTAAGAAAAATAAAGATTCACAGCTCCTCCCCCGTAGGTGATAGCGTGATTATATGTAGCCTATATGTTGACCCGACCTCTTAGTAATATTCATGCAAAATTTGAAGTAAATCCATGCAGTACTTTTTGCCGTTTAGCCCGGACAGACAAACAGACAAAGATTCTAAAAACTATATTTTTGGCTTCGATATCAATTGTAGATCACGCCCCAAGTACTCGTATTCTTTTAAAAAAAATTTCAATGTACCGTTTTGACTTTCCTACGATTTTATTATGTGTATAGATGCGACAGATTTGTGACCAGTTAAGTTATTTACTTATCAATCTTTACAAACTCAGACAGAAAAAAGAAAGTTGAATCTGTATGTTCTAGAGTGAGTTATTGATTCAGCGCGACACGAAGGCTGCGGACAGCCGGGTGCCTTTCATGCAGTTCAGCAATCATTAATTATTCATAACACAAAATATAAACCATGTCATAAAGTTAGCTGTCTTGGTTTTGATTTGTGTAGTGCTAGTTGTTATTGTTAAAGGGAAGATGAGCGCGCAATAAGTGCGGCTGTAAACATAAAGATAACGCGCTACGAGTGTCGTAACGTGCCTCACGAGTTACGACCGCTCACGTGGGGTGTTGTCTATCGAGCAAGTTATGTGTGCTTCGAAGACTATGACAGAATAACAGCCATTGTGGCCCTGTGTGTGGGCACTGCAGGAGTGTAGGCAGAGCAGAGTAGCCGTGACACACCTCTGAAGTGAGGTTAACATGTTGATATTTTGGTTCAATGGTCATTCGACTGGGTAATCTAACGGAGACGTGTTCTAACCTGGCCACTAAACTGCTGCATGCTCGCTGTATAAAACATCAGTTCTTAGTCTTCTTCTTCTTCTCGAATTGACTTAGATTTGGTCCGACCAGTTCGTAGCAACCTACACAGCTCTGTCGTTTGCCTCATTCAAGTCTTGGAGGTACAACTGGTTGTGAACGACGGGCAAGAGAGAAGGTCTGGCATATCCTGTGTTAGGGCTTCACACTCGCATCGTGTCCGAGATGGGTCGCGGTCGATTATACCCCATCTAGCCAAATTCAATCGGTAGCAGCCTTATACTGGAGCACGAAATCTGTTCAAAGATTTCCACATCGGCCAACAGTTCGTGACCAGGGGGTAGTTTTTCTGCCGGTGCGATGAAGTGTGCAGGGAGGGGCATGTTTTTTTCTCCACAGTGTGCGTCGTTCGTCTGCCGCGCTGTTTTCCGAAGAGGTGCCGTCTCTGAGAAAGTTTTTTCAGCTCTTCAAACGTGTTCGTGGTAGTTGGTGTTTAAACAATGGGTACAGCATCATAAGAGGGGAGAGTTTAAGCATCCCGTAACAATGCGGCAGGTGAGGACGGAACAATGCCACACTGGGCATGCGAAATTCGCCAGTAGAAAAGGAAAGACATAGGCGTAGTACGAAGAACTCTCAGTGATCGTGTGTGTTCTTGCTGCTCTGACTTGTTATTTAATTTGACAGCCTTCCCCGGCGCCAGCGCCCGACACGACACTGCTCCGACAGACGAGTGCCTCCCGGGACGTACCAACCACGGGACTACACCGGACCGGACCGATACCAACTGATCAATAATTACATTCCGCTCACGATAAAAAAATACTTTTTTATGGAGACTACAGGTAGATTTCCAGCGTCACTTTCAGTTTGTGCAAAGGTACCGTACTCTGCCAGTAATCCAATTATTGCATTGTGCTTATAACAGTAAGTTGTATTACTCAATATTTGAAAGTGTTACACTTGCGTGGCGTGGTACGGCTCGCGTTAGGGTAGGTTAAAGGGTAGGAAACATGACAGGGATAAACTGCTCTTATTATGTTACAGTTCGGTAGGACGTCCTCCAAGTTAGTAGCGCGAGCCTCTCTTACGGCTACCAGGGTTCTTGTGTTGTTGTGTTGTTGTGTGATCACTGGTTGCGAGGGGCGCCAGTATCTAATCTGCCGAGCACTGACTGGTCTTTGTTCCTGTAGGTACACGAATCGAATGGTAGCCTTACCGGCCGGTGATGACACTGAATGGATATAATATCGTGATGAAGGAGGGAGGCACAATCATTTTCTTTTCGTGACAATTGACTGTCCTACCTGAAAGTTGGTATCTGGACAACTCTGTCATTCGCCTCAATCCAATCCTAGAAGTTGAAGGTGGCAGTGTATGTGCAGGCACAAGCTGAACAATATCTACGAATATAATGTTCCAACGTCATAACTACGGTGAGGGCCAACTTCGTGAGAAACGTTCTCATATGCAATATATGGTTTGCAGTCGGGCACAAACAGTGAGCAGCTGGCGTCCATGTCTTTGTCCTGTTGTTGGACAACTGTGATTACTGCGGCAACAATGCAAACGTACGCGGGTGCAGTTGACCCGCAGGCGGCGACCGTACAGCTCGTTGGATACTGTTTCATATTGAAATTGGATTTTATATAATAATCAAGTGCGGAAGTACATTTTGTGAGTACAGAATTATTGAAGAGTAACATTTGGCATAGCTGATAAAGTACTCCAGACCGAATTTCGGTCATGTCGACCGAACTCAGCAGAGACAGCTATCGCGCGGAACAAGAGCGTGCGTGGACACACTCCTTGGTGCACTCTATCCTTCTGTCACCCTCCGACGTCAGCAATCTGACTTAGTCGGAGATAGAGCAAGCGTAGGGACAATGGCTTAACGGGGAGCGAACCCAGGACCCCACGACCAGGGGCACGAAAGTAGCAATTTTGCGAATCATAATGTTGAATTTGTGGCGTTTTTGGAGGAGCTCGTTGGTTAAGCAGCGCTTGCCTAGGTTGGTCTGTGGATGGGTGACCACCAAATTCCTACCGAATTTCCTCCGTGCCTCGAAACGCACATTAAGCCGTTAGTCCCGGCTGTCTTTGACAGTCGTTACACATAGTCAGTGGCTGAAAGGCTGACAACCAGTCTTACCAAGGGGTATCGTATTACCCAGTACTAACTGGGTTGTGGAGGTCAGATAGACAGTCACTCCACGTAAAATACTTGTATTCAGCTGCATCCAGTTAGACTGGAGGATGACCCCAACATTGTTGGGAAAAGGCTAAGCAGATGATGAATGTTGAATTTGTGCTTAGAGCATAAAGGCGGCGTCACGCCTGCGGGAATATCACGCTGCGCGACAACGTGACACGGGCGGAGCGTGACCGCTACATGTTGTACGATATTACAGCAAATATTCATTTCCATATTCATCTTTGTTTATCGAATAAAAACGTGTCATGTTTGTGATACAGCGTGACGCATTGACGCTGCAGTCACGTAGCGCATTTAAGAGTCTTACACTTCCGCGGGATATACAGTCTCATAACCAAAGAACGTGGGTGATGCATACGAAATGCCGTCAACAATTTACATCTAAGGCGTCTAGTTCTGTTTGAGTCTATTTGAGTATGCCGAAAGAGTACATCAAAACCGGCATGACCCAACTGTTGAAGGCACGCCCTTATTTCCGCCTGATAAAAGACTATTAAATACCTTTCAGGCGGCCAAAGAAGCGCTCCTTCAACGATTGCTTCATGTCAGCAACATTTATGCCCAGCGCTTCCGATATACCCAAATACTGATACAGGGTGTAAACAGACTCTTCACGAAGCCGTCAACCAAGCATTCTGAACATTAACCTAAGTAACTTTATGCAAAAATTTGTGCTGGGAAACGACTTTTTTTTTGGCCTGAAAAATCACGTTATACAGTAGGACTCAATGTAACGCACTCAAAAAATTGTGCTGATGGATGGATTGAATAGTAAGGGGGTCCTGGAGGTGATTAAAGTAAAAATTTTTCATTAAAAACATGTATTTAAAATAAAACTTGAGAAAAAGTTGGAACTTTGACCCCCAATATCTCCGTAACTAGAAGCTTCCCAGGTATGGTCTAGAACAAAAAATGATCGCAGTGACGGGGAGAACAAGTGACTTTCGGCTTCGTTAAGAGTCTGTTTACACCCTTTAGGTTTCCTCATACACGACATCAGGAAGGTGCGCAGTGACGGATTACATACTTTTCCGTTAACATATATAGTGCTGAAGCACTCGGTAACCTAGACGACTCCGGCACTGTGACATTGTGTGGTAACGTATACCCAATATTAAGTAACATAAGCATACTTGGACCAAAGTTAACAGAAAGGATCCAAACCACACAGAATATCTATCGCATCTTTTAAAGACACCGCGTGTATCACACTGATACGCCTCACAAACAAAGCGTATACATGAGCACCCACATACATGTGTTATTGTGAAGTTGTTCTCCTACGATTTAATACTTTATGTTGTTGTTTTTTAGCAGTGCGGGGTGCGTGGTGTGAGGGGCGGGGGGCGGGGTGTGGGTTCGCGGGGTGCGGTGATGTGACAAACTAGCTGTATCGTTATTGGCGACACTCTACGACATGTGGCGGAATAATGTTTTTATTATTTTAGAAGAGCTTACGGGAGGGGAAAAAACGGGGCTGAAATGACTTTGTTATAACTCATGTAGGTACACGGTAACTGTGGTCTAGGCGTCTAGCCTGGTGTAGCTTTGTGTAGCCTTGTGTAGCCTAGTGTAGATTAGCTGTGAAGAATGCTGAAACAAAAACCGCAGCTGCAGTTCTAGAAGTAGTAGTACAGTAGGTGCATTCCGGCCGTTCGCCATAAACAGACGTGCTCGTTAGCAGTATTTATTTAACGCAATAATAGTGACCTTCTTTAGTATTTTACTAAGTGTATAGTTTATTAAATAATGGAAACATAAAAATAGTGAACTGGTAGAATAACGGATAACAGCCAGGGTAATTCAAGTAGTCGAGTGCAACCCAATGCCTCGCCCGTGAAAAGCCTCCAGTATAACTTCACTTCAGCTGAATGGACGACATCTAAAAATGGATGTCATCCATTCAGCTGAAGTTTAATGAGGTTTGCTCTATTGCGACAGAAGGCAAACTCAACTCGGAGCAGAAATTGAAGGTTAACCAACCCAACTATGCCGTAAAGTAGAATCTGACACCTCTCAAATGGTAGTGCTGTATCAGACTCTGAAGCAGAAATCCCATCAAGCCCTCACCATAATCGATGACCTGAAAGAAAAACGCATCCTCACAGAACAAATTGCGGAGCTCAATCAGTCGATAAAGGACTCTGGTGCTGTGGGAACCGCTTCGTTTGCCGATATGCTGAAGAAGGGATCCAGTGATTTCGTTCGACCTAACAGTTTAAGTTCCGTAGCAGTTTATCCCAACGATGAATTGAAGTCGAGTGACGAGACAAAAAACCTCGTGCAAAACGTCATACGGCCTGATGAAATGAAGCTCCATGTACGTGGTGTGAGGAATACCAAAAATGGAGGTGTCTATCAGCACTGAGACCAAACAGGATACTGATAAACTCTAGCACGCGATCCAGATGTCCGCATCAGGACTCACTGCCGACGAGCCCATCAAGCGCAAACCATGGCTCACGGTTGTAGGAGTGCCGACTTCTTTGGCAGATACTGACGTCTTCAGGTTCATGTACGAACGGAACATCGCCGATAAGTTTCCAGCGGTATCACTGGAGACCATTTGGCCGAAGTTAAATTTAGCCATAAATCTGGGAAGAAAGATGCATCGACCTGTAACTTTGTTCTAGAAGTTCCAGCCATGATACGTAGAGCTTTGATATCTCAGGCAAGGTTTTTTATAAATTGGACTACCTGCCCTGTTAGAGACTTCACCTTGGTTACCAGATACTACAAATGCCAAAAATTTGGTCATTCAGCAAAATCATGCAGAGAGATAAATTCCACGTGTGGTCACTGTGGAGAAGCAGGACACTCGATGTCTGAGTGCGCGAAGAAAGCGGACACCCCTAAATGTGCAACCTGCTCGCAGTTTAAAAAGCTAAAATCGGAGATGTTGAATGCCCAGCTAAGAAATTAGCAGAATATAGGCATATCAACTCCATCGACTACGAGGGCGCGTACCATCATACCCTAGGTTAGACTTGCGCGTTTGACGCATGTTGCTGAAACAACATGGCAATAACAGACCACTGCGCAGACAAACTTACCATCGATTTTATTTATTTATTGTGTAAGCAGTCGCTATGCCCAAATATCGAATATAAACAAGAGCGCCTCTGATGTGTTTTGCAACCTAGTTTATAATTCTGCTGACGCGAATATTTAGTAGTTTAAAATGTTACAATAAAATACCTCCCCACATTCTACAACTAAACGAGACGAAATTTAAATCTTGTAATAAAACGCACACTATGTAGGCAAGCATATTATAAGTTGGGGTATTACATTGATGATAAAAATGCTTGGCTCACTGCTGGTCCTGCTCCACAAGCATAGGGCAAACTAATTTATTACATGTGAAGTTATTGTGGAAGCTGCAAAAGATTGTAATAATATCTTTGCATTGTATAAATTCAATCTCTTAGTATTATATAATTGCGTAGCACATGTGTGAGTACTATGTACTGTAAAGCTACCATTTACATTTAGTTATCTTTCATTGACTTGAATTTACCCTGGTGGCTGAGAGAATGTCATGCTCACTCAAATGTCTCGCTGATGGTGGCGGGTGTGTCGGGTCATTTAGCTCCCTTCAATATGGTTGAGCTGAATGGGGCTGATCCATGCGTCATGTTCGTGAACGGGCGCTGTCAGTTGGGACTGGTCATCTCTAGGCTGCCAAGGTTTATTTTAACTACTTACTTTGTTTTTAAATTGTTGATATAATGTTTTACTCTGGACGCTCTTAACGTGCACGTATTTCTACATCGTTCTCACATATGTATAATCTCAACATGAATGATGTAACCAAGATTTTGTACAATATTTTGTTTGAAAAGAGTGTCCATGGAGTTTCTTGCCCATTCTTTTCCATAGAGATCTACGCTTTGGAATGGGCAACTACAGTACTTTCACAAGTTATTATGCCTTGTGTCTGTGACTGTAGCTTAGCCTTATTTGTTTTTCTGACATTCAAAAGTGCCTGTAATGGTCTAATTGAAATAAATGTTTTTGAGTTTGAGTTTGAGTTTGATTTTCGTGTAATAATTGTTTGTGTGTGTCTGTGTGTTTATAAGTTTGTCATTGTCAATGTTTAATATTTAAAAAAATGTACTGTCCTATGTATAGAATACTCTTAGAGCTCCTCCAGCCTCCGTCCGTCACACAGGATTATCCTACTACAGGCATCACACATAATATAATATACCTACACTTAGTTTTACATTCATATTGTATTTTACGTTGTGGGATTCAGAATAAAGATTTATTTATTATTATTTTAGTAAGTATTTTTGTTGGTGACTAGTTTTTGCCCGCGGCTCCGTCCGCGTGGAGTTCGGGAATAGCCCGCGGGATCTTACATCTGGGAAAATAAGTAATCTAGGTGCTCTACCATACCATAATCTATCTCTGTGCCAAATTTTATCCCGATCTTTTGAGCCGTTCTGGCGTGATTGAGTAACAAACATCCATCTATCCAAACTTTCGCATTTATAATAGTTTATTATGTAAGATAACGGGGTGGAAAGGACACCGACGCGAAAATGGTTACCATGTGTTCAGTATATCAGTTGGAGCCCCCCACATAGAATTTTTTTCATCGGTAATTTAAAAAAAAAACACGCCCCGCACGCCCTACGCAACATGCGCGCCAATACTGTGATACACGTGTCTCATAATTTTAATTGAAGAGTGTGTACATCAATGTTTGTGTCAAACGACCAAGAGAATACTATACGTTTCACAGAAAATTTAACTCTCCCCCATTTTACCCTCTTAGGGGTAGAATTTCGAAAAACTCTTCCTTAGTGGATACCTACTCTTCACAAAAAATACACCCTTCAAATTTCATGTCTTTAGGACCAACGGCTTGGGCTGCGCGTCAATATATTAGTCAGGGGATGATTTTAGAAAAACTGTGATACTCGTTTTTCATAATTTTAACAAAAGAGTTTGTACCCTAAATTTTCAAGTCAATCAACCCCGAGAGTTATATTTTCACAGAAACCATTCAGCCCATTTCACCTTCTTAGGGTGGGTATTTCGTAAAACCCTTTCTTAGTGGATACCATCTCTTCACAAAGAATACACCCTCCAAATTTCATATCTTTAGGACCAACGGTTTGGGCTGTGCGTTGATAGTCAGGGGATAATTTTGGAAAAACTGTGATACACGTTTTTCATAATTTTAATAGATGAGTTTGTACACTAATTTTCAAGTCAATCAACCCCAAGAATAAAATGTTTCACAGAAAATGTAACACCTCGTTTCACCTTCTTAGGGGTGGAATTTCGTAAAACCCTTTCTTAGTGGACTCTTCAAAAAGAATACACCCTCCTCACGTCTTTAGGACCAGCGGTTTAGGCTCTGCATTCAACACCCTATTTCACCCTCATGGGGGTGGTATTTCTAAAAACCATTTCTTAGTGGATACCTACTCTTTACAATGAATACAGCAGTTTTCAGTTTTCTACTTTTGGACACAATGGCGTTTTAATTGCACAGTAAAAATTATAATCTATTTAGTTCCTACCTTGATACTAAAATCATGTATGTAACTAGTTTTTAATTTTTTAGTTCACTTTTTAAATTCATTTTTTTATATGGCATGCGTGTTTTTTTATTATTATATAATCATAATTTTATATAGACCGTTATTGTGAAGTTTTGTAAAATTTCAGTCAATGCTACTGAACAGAGAAAGAATAGATAGTTTAACAAATGTTCGACGTCGGTCTTTAAATTGGCATAACTTTTTTATTTATGAACCGATTGACATAAAACAAACACTTAATGTTAAGTGAAGCCACAATATATTAGCGAAAACCACATCCAAATCGGATAAGCCGTTTCTGAGATTAGCGTGCACAAACGCACAGACAAACAGATAAACAGACAAAAATTCTAACAATCATTGTTTTGGGTCCTATTTGTGTAGATAAAGGTCCCAATAATATGTTTTCTCATATATCTTCCATGTACAGACAGCGATCCGTTACATTTTTATTATATGTATAGAAGATTATGAATGAATGTCATCATAAAAAAGTGGCGGTGGACTAATGTATTCCGCGGTGCGGCGCGCGGCGGGGGGTGCGGGGTGTGCCGGGAGCGGTATAATACGGTCAATTTATTTGTAATTGGCGGCGGCCAGTGGCGGCCAATAGCGGCTGCAACACTCATTTGCAAAGCAGATTATAATGTTGAGCCTCTGAATAAACTAGCATGCGTGTTCGAATCGTAAACGTATTATATAGTTTTTTTTTTAGCAAAAAGTTGGATGCATTGTGTTTAATGATATGAAGGAAAAAACCGACTTCCAAAAAAACAAAAATAACTTTACTTTCGGAAGTCGGTGACTTTGTTTGTTTCATTGACTTTTTTGTCACCGACTTCCGAAAGTAAAGTTATTTTTGTTTTTTTAGTGTTTTTTTGGAAGTCGGTTTTTTTTCGCAGAAAGTTTTTTATTTTAACCTTTTTAGTGTAGTATGCCACACAAATTCTTGTCATAAATTAATTTTTAAATTGTAACTAGAAGTTGATGACCTCAGTAGAGCTTCCGAAAGAGTGGGTCTTAAAATTTGCATTGACAAAACCGAGGTCATGTTGAATGCCCATATGACACTCACTCCTATCAAGATTAGAGACTCTACCACCTTCCAGTTCCATCATCAGACCCTGGATACCATCTAAAGACAAACTACTCTTTAAGACGAATCAAACGAGCCCAAACTCGATGCGGTTACGTCGTTTTATCACGGAGATCCTATGGCCACCTTACAGCTCCATCATCAGAACCTTGATGCCATCTAAAGACAAACTACTTATTTAGACGAATCAAACGAGCCCAAACTCGATGCAGTAACGTCGTTTTATTACGGAGATCCTATGGCCACCTTCCAGCTCTATTGTCCGACCCTGGATATCCAAGCCCAAACTCGATGGGGTTATGTCGTTGCATAACGGAGATCCTAAGGCCACTTTCCAGCTCCATCATCAGATCAGCTCCATGACATCTGTATATTGCACTATCACGCGATATACATAGGCGTGCAAAATTTCAATTCAATTGGAAATCGGGAAGTACGTCAAATTTAACATGCAAGACTTCTAAAAAAAAAATAATAATCTTCTTAGAAAAAGGAACCAAATTAATGAACCGATATTGATGAAATTTCTATGGGACCAATCGGGAAGTATATCCTTTCACATAAAAGAAGAATTTTTCAATCCGGTTTGGAAATGGCGGAGTTATGAGGTAACTAATACAAAAAAAACATACAACCGAATTGAGAACCTCCTCCTTTTTGAAGAAAGTCGGGGGGAAATGGAAGAAAAAACGTGTTGCGCCGACCCTCAGGAACACACAACACACAGGGGTCCGTGGCTATGGGACCGCAACATGGATCCGCATGCCCTAGTACCATTGATATCCGTGGCATAACACCAGGCCTGTAGTCCCCGAAGGGTTAGGCAGAGGTGTACCTAATAGTGCAACCACATTTTGTCAGTTATGTTTACGTCCCCTGTGATAGGGGGCGAGGCTGTTGGCATAAACCGGGCACAAATCCAGACTCCGTGCGCGCCAATATGCGGCACTAGCGAAGTATACGCTAAGGTCACCCGCCCGCCGCCGCCGCCGCGCGACCACATAAATGCCTATTCCAAGACACACTTTCTGGGTCAGCCACTATCAGTTATTATTTATTTTATTCGCAATTGCTGGAACAGTAAATAATTCTATCGAGGAATCCATTGGACGTAATAGGCTAATACATGGACATAAAGCCGTGAGTGACCGCATTACAAACGTGGCCCGTCACCCTTATCTGTGTGATCGCGAGCTTACCCCGCCGCGCCCTCTTCTACCTCTATAACATTTTCTTTGTATGTAGAGTGGAAGTGTTTTGGGAGCTCGTGTTTAAATAATAACAGCTCGGGTCGATCTTCACGTCAAGCCGCGCTTGTCTAGGTTGTTCCGTGGATGGGTGAGCACCCATTACCCAAGCCTCGGAAAGGACGTAAAACCGTTGTCAATTGTAGATATTTGAGAGTCGTTAAGAAGTCAGTGGCCCGAAAGTCTGTCAACCATTCTTACTAAGGGGTATCGTATTACCCAGTACTAACTGGGTTGTGGAGGTCAGATAGGCAGTCGCTCCATGTAAAATAGCGGTATACAGGTGCATCCCGTTAGACTGGAAGCCCTACCAATATAATATACCCCAGATTATGAGAGTGGAAGTGTTGTAAAAAGTGGTCTATTAATGTTTGAGTCGGCTCTTTGGGGCGAGCTCAGCGTTAGTCAGTTCTAAGTGGCCCCGCTTGACTCCGCGAGCCAGCCCCTGGCGACCGCGGAGCCCCGCGAGCTGTGCCCGAGTCCACGTTGTTGGCACGCCGGCGATTGGAGATGTAAGCACAGGATGATATTAGTTAAAACTTATCTTATTAGACATTAATGAATGAAAGTGTCGCATGACAATCCCGACGACGATCTGCGTTTGCGCTGTGTATTTCATTGTGTTTGAAATTCGGCATTCTGCGCGATGTAATGTAAATATTACTAAATAAAAGGACACCAACGTCCCGCGGCTCCATCACAATAAATAATTAAAAGCCGCACGCATTATGTTGATTGATGAATAGCTCGTTTGCACAATGTCTGGCAGTTTGTAAAACGCACGTTTTTTTTTTGCCTAAATCTCCACAAAACACAAGAAACAAATAGAAGGCTCACTGTAAACGGTCCGCCTCAGTGGAGCGCAAATAAATACGTAAGTGCAGGTGAGGGTCAGTTACAGATAAATTAACCTTCGTGTAGTTCCCTCGGCGGCCGTGTCTGCAGGTCCTCATATGGTAAAGTTCACATGCTCTGTGATCAGTTACCGCTGTCCTGCTGGTATCACCGGCATGTGGCAGCAATCAATATGCTAGAGATCGTTTGCCGCCGACACTTGATATTTTTAAAAGCCGTGTTTTTAATTGAAGCGTAACTAGATTAGTCGTGAATAAATAATAAATGAGCGGCTTGATTGGATATTCAGCGCTGACACGTAGCTAATTGGACGACTTTTGAACTCTGTAATTATTGCAAGCTTTGTTTAACGCGTCAGAAAATTCCAATCAATTATGCAATTTGAAATTACTTAAATGAATTAAATAAACGGTAAGGCACAGGTTCGTTTTTCTGTAAGTAGACGCTATCTCTTTGCCGACCGAACACCACACACACGTATTGGTGTCACAGGCTCGCAGTACAAACAAACTGTAGTGGGATAGTTCACTAAGTGGAATGGGATCAATTTTATCATACATTTTTAAATAATTATTCCTAAAAAAAATTATAGAAACACATTTTAAAATGTAAAAAATTGTAGCCCACCGGTACAGCAAGGGTCCACCCTTCCTGTACCGGTGGGCTAACGGCGGCGCGGCGGTCAGGGCTCCAGAGAGAGGATCCTCCTAACAATATAACGAGCCGTGTCAAGGAGTACCGCGCACTGAATCAAACCCTTGATCCAGCTGCCTAACGGGAGCCTCAGGTATTGGTCGAGGCTCCTGATTAACTTTATTGTTACAGTGATTGATGCTTGCCTCAGTTTGTATCTTCTTTATCGTTGTACTGGGCAAAGATGTTATGTGTTGTGATCGGCCACAATGAAGTGACTACATGTCATACGGGATCCAGGCGAGTGTAGCACGCGGGCACCTGGCGGGCACCTGGCGGGCACCAGGCGGGCACCGGGCGGGCGGGTGCCGCCCCGCGCCCCGTGCCCCGACCCGCACCGCAACGTATCGCGCGCGCCTCATTACGCTCGGGTTTCTTCATTACTCACTTACACGGATTTCAGTGTTTTACACGGAGCATGTAATTTATTAGTACGTCAAAGTTGAGCTAATCCAATCTGCGCCGGAGCGCGGCGGCGCGGCGGCGACGGGACGCCTATTGATGGGGCCCATACGTTACGCGCGAGGGAGCGGCGCACCGTCGAACAGTCCTGCGAGTTACTTTACAATTTTAAATTGAAATCTTTATTGAAAAAAGAGGAAAATTACATGTTTACTTTGATTAGCTATAGTTAACGTTAATTCTATATTAGTTCGATAGTACTTTGTCAATGAGTATTTTGTGTGTTGTAAGTGTAGCGATATTACGATACACATATTAGTATCTAAAGGTACTCATACACGCTCTGTCATACACGCTCTGTCATGCGTGAGAGTTTTAAATGTGCACGCAAAACCTTCATGAGTTCCGTACCAAGGATAACAGTACCAAAGGGTCAATTATTGTAAGAGGTAAGCTGGAGTACATATCTTTAATGTGATTCTTTTATTTGTCTATAACATACTGACTGTGCCATTTTTCAAAGGGAATCCGGTAGGAATCGAGTTGTGTGGAACCTTCGCCACTGAAGCATAACTTAACTGTACAGTTTCTTCTGCACACATTCAGTTTCTCCTCACAGTGCACAAGTCAAAAGTCAAACTGTAACCTAACGCACATGCTCACATGCATAACCTACCGTCTATGGTGGGCTTAGTACTGCACTGGCTCTCGAAGTATCCTCGAGGCCCAGTTGGCTGCGTACGTGGCTGTACCTCTATCATATGAGTACACATTTTACATGAAAGGGCCGTTTATCATACAGGATACAGGACTATTATATTACCCCTTTTATTTACTTATTACAATTTGTTTACTTAATGTTGGCGTTGTAATAATCGTCAAGAAAATATATTCCGAGTAGTGAGGGAAGCACCACAGACCGTCCTGAAACGCGCAGTCGAGCGCTGTCCGCTCCGCCGCGCCGTGGAACCAAGTCACGCGAAGATTTAACGAAGCAGAGGTTCCTCATTCGTCACGCCTCACCATAATATCAGTAATAAATTCCACAGTATGACTGACTTGCTACTCCACATGCGTTGGGCTTGAAATTTATGTAAATACCTTCATAATGAACTAAAAGTGATTCTCCAAGTATCTGCACGGATCGGCTTCGCTCTTGCGCACATATCAAACTGTCGCGTTTTACAACATTCCACACCGATGTATTGAATTCTTCGCGTTAGATTTTAAACGAATCAAAACAGACGCGTGAATTTACCTGTTACGTCGAGGGAGCGGCATGCGACAGGGGTTCGTGATGAATTGAAATTGTGACTTGATGGACGTAAAGCCCAGCTCCCACGGCACACGGCACGTGCGACCTACAGCTAGCACACGTTATTACACCCTTCCCAATCTTAGAGAACGGTAAGTATGAATAATTTGAGCATTCCCAACGGAGCCGGCTCGTAGCGTAGAGTTACGATACGGTTATGGGGTATCGGCATTCGGCCGTGAGTGCAACCGTGTACACTGAACGAGCGGAATATTTCAGTTATTACGCTCGGTAGAATGTGCGGCCATTCGGTGCGGCAATCCGGTGCGCGTCGGCTCGCGGCGCCGCCGGGAGAGGAAGCTCGGTTTAATGCTCATGACGCGCGCGTAAATTTGACAAATGACGGAATAAAAAATGCGGGCAACATGGCGGCGCGCCAGCCCACGTGAGCGATGAGCGATAAGTGGTGAGTGGCGAGGTCGCCAGCTGCAGCGCTGCAGCGGCGTGCGATATTGTCAGCTTCATTTATTAGCGGAGCCGCTGCGCTGGTATAACTGGCTCCGATCATAACTCTTTCTTTTCTAAGTTTCCGAGCGAGCAGTTTCCACAGCAGCCGGTGTACCTACATTATTTGAGTCGGAAAGTTATTGTTTGAGCACTACTGCGAAATGAAATCTTACAAATAGAGTTAGGTATCTCATTTCATATTATGAAAACATTACCATCCTCCTGGGGAAGGCGAGTGAATATAAAATGTATTATAAGATACAATTACAAAACCGGTATATTATATAAAACGTTCACAATATGTTCAGCAATCACATCTATTATTTGAAAGTTTTGCTATTTCGAGTAAGTTGTCGGAGTTTGTTACGATAATGTTGGTGACTGGATAAGCCGAGTGAGGTCCCGAGCAGGCGATGGCAGGCAACGGCAGACGACAGCTATAATTTCTAAGTTTACAATTTAACAGAGTAGCACTATGTAGAACAAAGTATATAAACCTAAAAATTGAAAAATACCACTGAAATTAACCTCTGGCACCCAAGCTAAGATTAAACTTGTGTTATGGGTGTCAGGGCTCTCTCTTTAAACATTTACCAAGACAATTCAAAACAACGTCGGAGTTACATAGTGATTAGTAGTCGGAGCAAGCAGTATAATACGTTAAATACAAACTAAAGAATAGAATAAAAATTATTAAAAATAGAATGAGTGTATGCGTATGAGTGTGTGTGTGTGCGTGTGTATGTATGCGCGGGCCCTCTATATATTTATTTGGAGTGCAAGAATAAATAAGTCGGTTCTTTTAGAGTAAGTTTTCTAATAGCTTTTCTGTCTCCTCATACGTACATACGTGAGAGCCATGATCCATTTACTCGCTATCTTTTTAAGCTCATATTTATTTGTATTATAGATGCTACAGTGTTTGTTTACTGTATTGTACAAGCGACTTCCCAGAATTCGAAAATTTCTTTCAGCAAATTTGGTTCTATGACGTTCCACTAGGCAGACATCAGTCGATCTTCGTTTTGCCAGATGAGTAGTGCTGTATTCCAAAGATGCCTGTTTGCGTATGATTGTATTGAACACAAAGAGCTGTCTAACGGTCATGACTTGACAGTCTTTATACAGATGACTGATCACAGTATAGTGTGTTTTTGACTGCCCTGTTTGTTCAGTGGTCACATGCACAACTGCAGAGCGTGGGGTCCTGGGTTCGATTCCCCGGTCGGGAATAAAGTTCTATTGGGTTTTTTCATTACACATTTTTTAGTACCCCCGTGCCTCGGTGCGCACATTAAGTTGGTGCTACCCCTGTGACTCGGTGCGCACATTAAGTTGGCGCTACCCCCGTGCCTCGGTGCGCACATTAAGTTGGTCCTACCCCCGTGCCTCGGTGCGCCCATTAAGTTGGCGCTACCCCCGTGCCTCGGTGCGTCCATTAAGTTGGCGCTACCCCCGTGCCTCGGTGCGCCCATCAAGTTGGCGCTACCCCCGTGCCTCGGTGCGTCCATTAAGTTGGCGCTACCCCCGTGCCTCGGTGCGTCCGTTAAGTTGTCGCTACCCCCGTGCCTCGGTGCGTATAATTCAGAAAGCAGACTTATCCTTTCTAGATATATTGGTAATTAGCAAGAGCAAGTCACGCATTCTCTTTGCTCCCTAAATGTAATTTGCAACACGCTCATTATATATTCAATCAGGTTACAACAGCTGAAATATCTGCGAAGTTTTCGTCGCAGCAAATTGTTTCATTACCAATGCAAATACACACAGTGTAATAAAGTTTCTTGTACTTACAAAACACACGATCGTCTGGCATACTAATGCGGCGACACAGACTAGTCGCCGCGCAGAGTACCCAAACTGGTGACCGGCATGCCGCGACACATAGTAGTATCCGCGAACGGTGCACACACGGGTGACTGGGATGCGGCGACACAGAGTAGTGACCGCGCAGGGTCCCCACTCGGGTGACTGGCATGCGGCGACACAGAGTAGTGACCGCGCAGGGTCCCCACACGGGTGACTGGCATGCGGCGACACAGAGTAGTGACCGCGCAGGGTCGCCACACGGGTGACTGGCATGCCGCGACACAGAGTAGTGACCGCGCAGGGTCGCCACACGGGTGACTGGCATGCCGCGACACAGAGTAGTGACCGCGCAGGGTCGCCACACGGGTGACTGGCATGCGGTGACACAGAGTAGTGACCACGCAGGGTCGCCACACAGGTGACTGGCATGCCGCGACACAGAGTAGTGACCGCGCAGGATCGCCACACAGGTGACTGGCATGCCGCGACACAGAGTAGTGACCGCGCAGGGTCGCCACACAGGTGACTGGCATGCCGCGACACAGATTAGTGATTGCGCAGGGTGCCCACACGGGTAATGGGCATGCGGTGACACAGAGTAGTGACCGCGCAGGGTCCCCACACGGGTGACCGGCATGCCGCGACACAGAGTAGTGATCGCACAGGGTGCCCACACGGGTGACCGTCATGCAGCGACATAGAGTAGTGACCGCGCGGGGTCGCCACACGGGTGACCGGCATGCCGCGACACAGAGTAGTCAACGCGCAGAGCTCACGCACGTGTGACGCGGTGTGTATGCAGCGCGGCAGTGCTATGAGAAGTCAATGAGTGAGCCTGCGCTCCTGGCGCCTCACAGTGGAACGAATGTATGGGAGCGGTTGGACGTAGACATGTCCGAAAAAAAGAGTAAAATTATGCCAAACTAATGATGCCATCTTATTCGATTACTTAATGCCTTCATAACTTGTGGTGATGAATTTCTTCATAACTCCCATATTTCGGGAGTAATTTGAGAAAATGTGAAATTTTACTATGAAAATGAGTGTATCGAGCTCTCTCCCTCCTGATTCCGGGCTTGTTTCAAGTAGCGGTCTCTAATATCATAATGCTAATACTAAGAGCTATATTTAATACTAAGACACATAGTGCGCCAAATGTGCACTTTCTGGGATAAAGAGTGATGTTTATTTTATAACACAATTTTTTTATTTTTTGTTTATTTTGTTGATTAAAACCGTTTTTCTAAAGGTTTACCTTATTACAATAACATTTCTGAGCAGCCAATTAGAGAAGATATAAGCTAATTAGGATATATAATTAGGGACTTAAGGTTTACATATAAAACTGATGCACTAATGATTACTGATAAGAACATTGCTATTATTTAATTACTAAATGGCTCTTAATACACTAATTTAGCATGCATCATTTACTAATTATCACAATAACTAATTACCTTGCAATATTTAACAAAGGATACCTGGGATACCTGGATTTTATATAAATAGGTCACTATTAGTAACTTTAAAATCAGTGTTGATTTACACCTCGTTGTATCCAAGCTAATCTCGCAATGTATTTTCCAAATTTTAATACAAATCTTGATATTCACGTTGCTTTATGCGCACGCGCACATAAAGATTTACGCGACTTTAACTATTTGTTCAGTGTTTTAAAAGATAACAGTTGTGTTCAGTTATGTGAAAGTGCTGAAACAAGTTTAAAAGACTGTCGTCGATTTTGCTACCGCATTTATGCAAAATGGACACAGTCTGGAAGAAGCACAGATAAGTTTCGGAAGAAACATGAGATTTGGCTACAGGCTGCAATTCAATGGCCGGAATTACAGAATGAAAATATGGAACCTTCTACAGAAAATATAAGTGACGTCATCGAGCCCATAATTTCTCCTGCTAAATCTGATGCTTCAACTTGTACACATCCTAGTCCTCGTAAATCTTTTGAGGACCTTAGTAACCGGCAAAAAAGAAGACGCACTGAAGATAGTCTTTCATGCAGCAGTAGCAGCGCTGAAATTATGTTTTCGGCCGAAAGGGCGCTTCAAAAGGCAGGACAAAGCGATACAGCTTATGTTATGAAATACTTGACGGAGAATCCAGAAGAGGCCTCAAAAATCAAAGCCTTCATTGAAGGTAAATCAATTCAGGTACGGGAAATATCCCCTTTGAAGGCATTGGCTCTTTATGTATCGATGAACTTATCGAAATGGCGCTATAACACTCTTCGGGATTTCAACACTCAAGAAGGAGCTCTTCAATACCCGAGTTACTACATGTTGGTTAAAGAAAAAATTAAGTGCTATCCGGCCAAAGAAGATCTCACAGTTACAGAGAGCTCTGCAAAAATCAAATTACAAGCCTTGATGGATTTAACCTCAAGAAGACTTATTAGGTCGTTAGAAACCCCTGTTGATCCCAATCAACAGCTCGTATTGACCAGCAAATGGGGTTTTGACGGATCATCTAGCCAAAGCATTTATCATCAAAGGACGAGTGAAGATGAGCAAATCGATCTTGCTAGTAATTTTATGATTAGTCTTGTACCACTGCGGCTCGTCTCAAAAGGTGTAACAATTTGGGAAAACGAGCGACCATCTTCCACTTCATTTTGCCGGCCAATATTGTTTAAGTTTATAAAGGAAACCAAAGAAAATGTGCAGAGAGAGATGGCTGAAATCGAAGCAGAGATTGAAGCCTTAACTCCATCCACCATCACTGATGGAATTAGTGTCAAACACCAACTGCTGTTGACAATGATTGATGGTAAAATTCATTCCATTATATCCGATACAGCAGCTTCAGTGTGTGACATATGCAAGGCTTGTCCTAAAGAAATGAATAATTTAGAGTTAATCAAAGATAAACACGCAAACGAGGACATGTATAAATATAGCTTAAGCACCCTTCACGCTTGGATTCGCTCAATGGAATGCTTATTACACATTTCCTACAAATTAGACATAAAATCATGGCAAGTAAGGGGTGATATAGCAAAAAGGCAAGTTGATGACAGGAAGAAAAGAGTTCAAGAGGCTGTAAGAAGAGAAACGGGCTTACTTCTCGATGTTGTGAAACAAGGCAGTGGATCCACCAACAATGGCAACTCGGCAAGGAGATTTTTTGAAAACTACACTAAATCTGCTGAACTGACCGGAATAGATGCTATGCTTTTAAGAAAAATCTGTGTGATCTTGCAGTGTATTTCATCAGGAGAGAAGATCAACGTAACTAAATTCCGAGAGTTCTGCTTTGATACTGCTAAGCTTTACGTGGAGTTATACCCATGGTATTATATGCCTTCTTCACTTCATAAAATTTTAATGCATGGGCCAGACATAGTTCAGAACATGTCAATTGTGCCCATTGGTTTTCTATCCGAAGAGGCATCTGAGGCTAGAAATAAAGATTTTAGAAAATATAGAGAGGGGCATTCTCGAAAGCATAGCAGTATCTCATGCAATGAAGATATTATGCACAATCTTTTACTGTCTTCTGATCCACTTGTTACAAGTATCCGTCCAAAAGGAAATAAGTTTGTAAAAAAATCTTCTTTTAAGGAATTTTATGAGCTTACGGATTCTGAGAAAAGTGATATCGAATTTGTTAACATAAATGATTTAGCGGACATCGATTCTGAATTTGAATTAATTGATGATGATGATGATGACGAAGATAATTAAATGATGTTATTGTTTTAAAATGTGTAACTTAGTAAATTAGAGCTTACATCTTAATTATTTATTGTACTTTTAATGAAACTAGGTAATTTATTATCAACTTACTTAAAAGTCATACTCTCATCAGTTCTTGTGAATATTTTTGTTAATATATATTTCTGTATATATATAATATATTTATAGACCTCTTAATAAGTCTGTCTGCGGTTTAAAGTAAATACAAATGGGGAAAAAACGTTTTTTTTTTTAAATTTTCATTTCCTTTTATCCCAGAAAGTGCACATTTGGCGCACTATGTGTCTTAGTATTAAATATAGCTCTTAGTAATAGCATTACGATATTAGAGACCGGTACTTGAAACAAGCCCGGAATCAGGAGGGAGAGAGCTCGATACACTCATTTTCATAGTAAAATTTCACATTTTCTCAAATTACTCCCGAAATATGGGAGTTATGAAGAAATTCATCACCACAATTTATGAAGGCATTAAGTAATCGAATAAGATGGCATCATTAGTTTGTCATAATTTTACTCTTATTTTTCGGACATGTCTACGTCCAACCGCTCCCATACATTCGTTCCACTGTGCGCCTTCACCGCTTCCTGCGTCATCACATCATTAGTGTGTATGAAATGAGTCAGGTTGAACTGTTACAGAAGGCATGCCGCCGGCTGGGAAGTACGGCGTTGCATAGTACAACACCATTCTGTGTATGATTAATTATTATAGTAAATGTGGACGACAGTATATTGCTGTCAGAGGTCACTTTAGTACTATACAATACAGCCGTGCAAGCGCGGATCCACCGTTGTGGGCACGATGGGCATGCCCACAACCTTAATAGAGGTCGATAGTCTGATGTTCTACACAAGGCTTTAGTAAAATAACAAAAATATAACGCTAATTTAGCATGGCCACCGCGGAGAGATCATTTTCATTAAATGATATTTTTTTTACTGATTACCAAAATCGGTGGAATAGTTTAAGGGTTTAATTAAATGTCTAATTTGAATTCAAATAAACCCACTTTTGTAATTGTGATGAAACAGGCTAACATTTTACAGGCATACATTTTAAAATAGTAATAAACTATTTTATAAGTGTTCCTTCCACGGTTTTACTTGCGTGGAACTTTACACTGTAGATACAAGCGATGGAGTATTTGTTTCCCTTAGACCTAGGCTGTGGCCTGGGGCGACGAGCACTGCCTTAACTTGTTGAGAAAAGCCGAATTTACTTTCTAGCCTACCGCCTCATATTCATGTAGCTTCTCTAATTTGTATTGCTTAGTGATCAAAAGAAAACCTAAACTATCCGAAGCGGCAAAATCATTTCAATAACGCCTATGGTATAAATAAAGTGTTACGAATCGGGGTTCGGTTTGCCGACGATATAGTGGTCATGGCTGAGACCATGGAGGACCTCAGTACAATTCTCGATGACCTTAGTAGAGCTTCCAAAAGAGTGGGTCTTAAAATGAACATGGACCAAACATGTTGAATGCCCATGTAACACCCACTCCTATCAAGATCGGAGACTACATTTGAAGTTGTAGTTGATTATGCCTACCTGGGACAAACGATCTAGTTAGGTAGGTCTAACTTCGAGAAAGAGGTCAATCGTCGAATCCGACTCGGCTGGGCAGCGTTCGGGAAGTTGCGTGGTATCTTCTCGTCCAACTTACCGCAGTGTCTCAAGACAAAAGTCTATGACCAGTGTGTGTTGCCAGTGATTACATACGGGACCGAACCGTGGTCGCTCACAATGGGTCTCATCAGAAGGTTTTAAGTCACCCAAAGGGCAATGGAGAGGGCTATGCTCGGAGTTTCCTTGCGTGATTAAATCAGAAATGAGGACATCCGCAAGATAACCAAAGTTACCGACGTAACCCGAAGAATTGCCAAACTTAAGTGGCAGTGGGCAGGGCACATTGCTCGCAGAACAGGTGGTCGATGGGGCCGAAAAGTTCTGGAGTGGCGACCGCGAACCGGAAGACGTTGCGTTGGAAAGCCTCCCACTAGGTGGACCGATGACCTGGTTAAGATTGCGGGGATCCGCTGGATGCGAGTCGCACGGGACCGGTCTATGTGGCGATACTTGGGGGAGGCCTATGTCCAGCAGTGGACGTCTTTCGGCTGGAATGATGATGATGAATCCGAGGAGAGCTGCTAAAATTTTCGAGCTCGCTGCGCTCGCTCCTGAATTCTAAGATTTGTTGGTTATTCTAAAAATCTAACATATCAGAGGCAAGTGCAAGAACATCGAGCTCGCTGCACCTGCTCTTCCATATTATTAGTTTCCTCTGGTAAAATTCATCATTAAACTACTACCACTCCACGAAGATTTTCTCTTTTTTAGGGTTCTGTACCTCAACAAGTAAAAAAAGGAACCCTTATAAGATCACTTTCTTGTCCGTCTGTCTGCCTGTCTATCCGTGTGTCACCACCGATTTTCTCAGGAATGGGTGGACCTAGCAAGTTGAAATTTATACCAGATACTGAGGTCTATAGTCCCTATTAGGTGTGTCCAACTCGCACTTGGCCGGTTCTTACTTGTAATATCCTATACAAATATTAGCTACGCATTAATTTTACATTGTTAACAATACATGTCATGGTAATAGCCTTATCCCCAATCAAATGGAACGTAACATACCTTACTGTCGAAATGCGGGTCTACTGTACACATCTGCGTACCCCCTCAAAGCATACAGGCGTGATGTTATGTTATGGTGTTGTCAAAAATCAATCAGTCCTGAGTAAACACGATAAAAAGATATGGGCAAATTTAGATTTTCGCGAAAGCTAAGTACCAAAATTTACCTTAATTTTCAACTTTTTTTATTTTTCGGAATTTTCCCTTTACTTTTGCTGTAAGACGTTGCTTTTAACCAAAATTGACAATTCTAGGTCAACCGGAAGTACCCTATAGGTTTTGGGTCGAAAACCTACAATATGGTTGTTCCCGTTTACCTAGAATCACGAAATTTGGCAAGAAGCAATGTCTAACAGCACATGTAAAGGCAAAAATTTGAAAACTGCAAATATGTAGAAAATATTATTAATAATATTAATAACAAAAACCTACAGGTTTATACGGAACCCTCGGTGCGCGAGTTGGCCGGTTTTTTTTGTTTCGACGTCACTTTGGTGATTTTCGGGGCCGTGCCCACAACCTATTTCGAGGGCTGGATCCGTGCCTGCAGCCGTGCGATAGTTTCGTGTGGTCGCTGGTGTCTGCACCGAGCCGAGTGAACCTTCTGTCCGCCCTCGCCTGCGCCCGACTGCCCCGGCGCCCGCCGGGCAACGCGGCGACCGCCCGCAGACGTCATTTGTAACTTATAAGTCTTGTAGCGGCCGAGCTTGCACTCATATAACTTGCGATATTGTTTCTCTAGGCCACATGGCTTCCCTCTTCGCCTATTTTCTTCTGATTAACTTTATTGCGGCTGCCAGATGGAGTTTCTGGAATGTTTGGCGAATGCTCGTAGTTTTGTCGCTGCAGATCTTGATTAACTAAACGCACAACTTTGAATATCTGAGCTAATATTACACGCGACTTACTATTCTCGTTTAACCTCGTTATATACCTATTATGGCTGAAGCACTCAGGTGAAATGGGTTCAATCCTTCGTAATCTCATTTCTATTTACTTATCGTTAGGTTATCTATTTCGTTTATAAATCGAACTTTGAGAGGATAACAGCGCACTCCGAACCAAATCATCCTGAATAGATTTTGAAAGGTATAAAGTTGAATTGATTCCTAAATCAGAGAACTTTTCTATTCTACGTGAAATGACTTAGATACTTTAGATGGAGACGCGCGGGTGTGTGGTGTAGGACGGTAGGACGGTAGTCTACATTGTTATTACAGCAGGATCGTGTCATAAATCCAGCGGAGAAGTCTCCGTGGAGTAGTATATCAAGACGCGTGTGAGCGCGAGCATTTACTATGATTCGATTACATGGCACGTGCTGCTGTACTGTAGCCTTCATTAGCGCATCGCGCTTTTTTGATAGCATCAATAATTCCTCGTTACATATAATAGATAATAACGAAAAATCATTTAGAACAATAAAGGAGGTAGTCGCAGAAAGTCGTTTAAATATCCCAAACAACATAACGCATACAAATTCCTTGTTTCGGAAACTAAAATGGAGATGTTTCTTGATAATAAATTATGGCCCGAGGGAATTATTTTTAGGAGATTCGTACATTGTAAAATGAGAAGTTACACGAACGGTGCAAACAGCGATACTGTAAACGGCGTAAAATAAATATGAATGTATAACCTATTTAGCTACAATTGTAAGAGTATAAAACGATCGGTTGTGAGTGTCAGGCAACAGCTATGCAGCACATCAGACATAATTGCCTTACAAGAAACATGGTTGCTCCCCCACGATATCTCGTTCCTGAGTGAAATCGACGCTGAGTTCGGGTGCACCGGGACGTCGGCGGTGGACACCACAGCCGGCATGCTACGCGGACGGCCCTACGGCGGAGTTGCACTGCTGTGGTGGAAAAGTGTTTTTGATAATGTTTCCGTAGTGCAGTGCGATAACCCGCGAGTGTGTGCCGTGAAAGTATGCATGAAATCAAGATCATTTCTAGTGTTAGTGTATACATGCCGACGGATAATAGTGCGAACTTAACGGATTTTACGGACTGCCTCAGCCTGGTGAGTGCTATAATCAATGATAACAATACCGAAACTGTATTTCTACTCGGAGATTTTAATTCACATCCCAATGAACAATTTTATATTGAACTGGTTTCATTTTGTGGGGAATCTGAGTTATGTGCCGATGTTGAGCTGTTAGGAGTAAACTCTGACACTTATACTTTCATAAGCGAAGCGAACGGATCGAGACGTTGCACGTTGGCTGGATCACTGTGTTGCTGCCAAAGTAGCCATCTCCACTATTATTAATGTTAATGTTAATGTTAAATAAGATGTGCTTTGGTCTGACCACTTCCCTTTCTTATACAATGCAATTTAAATGAAATTAAACCAAAATTGTTCAATTCAAATAGTAATAAAAAACTGTCATGTAATAAAATAAAATGGGGCGATAGAAAACCTAAGCGAATTGACATTTATACTAAATTTTGTAATGATAATTTAAAATATATTGACTTTCCAATTGAATTGAGTGCTTGTTGTGACTATGTTTGTAATAATTTGGACCACAGAATGAGTATTGATAAAATGTATAATGACATCTATACTAATATTATAAAGAGGTAAAATTTGTTTGTAAGTTTGTATGTAGGGGGTAATCTCCGGAACTAATGATCCAATTTTAAAAATTGTTTTGCCGGTAGAAAGCTACATTATTCATGAATGCTATAGGCTATAAATTATATTGATAGCATGCATATTAGCCGAGCTATAACAATTATTATCTGGCCAGGCGGAAAAAAATACCTCTCAAAAGAGAGTTATTTGCCTAAACCGCTGTATATACAGTGAAACTTGGTTAAGTGGGACCTGGATAAGTTAGAAACCTCTATAACTGGAACTCATGCTGTGGTCCCAACACTTTGGCACTGAATTACCTCTGTTAGTGGGACGAAGCAAACCTCTTTATCTGAGATTCGTTCTTTCGATTTCATCGTCATAGTTACCTCTATAACTGAGACATCGAGTGAATTTTATATGTATTAACCTCCGTAACTGAGATAACATCGTTTTGTTTGATTACTTACTTGTAATTTTGAGCCTCAATGACCTCCAGTTTTAGACCATATGAATGTTTATTTGAAAAATGCCGAAACGAAGGCTCAAATCGTTATCAGTACGTGAAAAACTGAAGTTAATATCCGTTTATGAAAAACATCTGACGGCTGATACTTCCAAAAGACAAACTACAATGACAGATTTTTATAATTGATACATTATGTTTACCTTTTTGTACCATTCATAAAAGAACGTGCTTGAATATTTTTGTTTGTTACATTATCTTTTTTTCATTCCCGACTAAGATTAAAACTCACGTATAATGTTTACATAATATGTTATTTTATTTAATAATCGCACCTCTATAACTGAAATAACCTGTATTCTAACCTCTATTAATGGAACGCTCTGTAAATGAGACAGATCTGTATTTACGCCTGGATATCTGAGACACTGGGTAAGTGGAATACCTCTATAAGTGAGACAAATTTGCAGGTCCCTTGATGTCTCACTTAACCAGGTTTCACTGTAATTGAAAACAATATAGGGCAACCTGGTCCGTTATAAATAGTTCTACAAAAAAATCCGCGACACCTTATTTCTATATTTTATATTTTAGCAGATATAGTAGCTTTTATGTATTAAAAAAGTATTTTTCGACATACCTACGTTTGGACGATTTTTTAAACCACAAAATGTTAAACTTTATACAAAAAAATATTTTTATAATCACAAGGATAAGATTTACCCTTTACAGTATGTCGATCGGTTAAATAGTTTCGAAGATAATATAATATTAATAAATCGCAAAATGCCATCAAACATTCACGAACCGCATTAGAACATGCCCCTTGGTCAGTCATTAGTCATTAGTCATTTATTCATGAACAATAAATTGCATCTGAAATTACATAGAAAATTAAAATTACAAAATACTACAACTATGCATAAATTTAAATACAACAATAAAATACAACATATACAGGAATTTCGTTATAGATCTTCAACAGCATAAAGACACTTATTCAATAGTAAACTTTTTAGTTGGTTTTTAAACGAGCTCGAGTAGATAGCGCTTTTTAAATGTAGAGGCAACTTATTAAATAATATAACCGATTGATATCTGGGACTGTGCCTCACAATATTTAAATTAGGCTGTACCTTGTACCGTATAATGTCTTGTCTCCGTGTGGACTCTCTAATCTGTCGTTCTTCTGCTGTCTCATATTCATGCATATATTTAGCCATGTTGCTTAGGAGTACAAATACATAAATGCTCGGCACTGTAAGTATATTCAGTTTTTTTAAATGTTCCCTGCAACTCTCTCTTTGCGGGATACGGACTATTGTGCGAATTGCGTGTTTTTGTAACACGAAAGCTTTATTGATATTATAGTCATAACTGTTTCCCCAAAACATTATGCTATATCTAATCTTTGATTCTACCAACGCGAAATATACCATCTTCAATTGCCTCAATGCCAATTTCTGTTCTAAGTAATCTTAAAGCATAACATGCGGAACATACTGATGCATTTATAGCATTTAATTCTGTTTTCCAATTTAGCTGTTCATCTATATGTAAACCTAAGAATGTAGTTTCCTTGACGAGGGCAATTTTTTCATCATTCAGTTGTTATAAGATTACGTCGCGTACGTATTACGTATATGGGAAGAATGTACCATGAGTCAAGCTCATGTTGAAGCAGTGGATCGAACAATTAAGGACTTGAGAAACTCAGTCGCTGTCGTGGGTGGTGTAACTTTTATGTTTGTTGGTGAATTTCGGCAGACACTTTCCGTCGTTACAAAAGGGACACGTGCGGACATCATTAAGGCATGTCTAAAATCATCGTCCCTATGGAGTATAACTCAAACTTTAATTTATATACTAACATGAGAGCCCACCTTATCGGAAATATGGTTAACGATTTTCCACAATAGCTGCTCAAAGTTGGAGACGGGTCTTTTTCTTCTCCAACCTTGGGCGCTAACGCTACGGAAATCGTTATAAAAGAGAGTCTGGGTAGGATAGTTCACAGCTTGCAGCAACTAGATAGAATAGAATAGATGCAGTATATCCTGACCTTGAATATTTACTAGATATATTGATATTCATTGCCTTTGTTCAAGGGCTATTGCTACTGAGAAATTCCTGATGGAAAAACCCAATGACACTTTACCCAACCCAGGAATCGAACCCAAGCCTCACCTCATGCTCAGCAGTCGTGCTTTCGACTACTAGACCAACGAGGTAGTCAATAATCAAAAACATCAATAAACTAATTTTACAAAAAGTCTCCGGTTAAGTCAAAACCTACAAGTCCATTGAAACAGTGTGTAATATCGAGGATGCAGTCCACTATCCGCAAGAATTTTTGAACTCCTTTAATCCATCTGGTCTGCCACCTTACGAACTGCTAATGAAAATCGGACCGCCTATCGTGCTTTTAAGAAATTTAAGCCCCTAATTTTAATCTGTGCAATGGCACAATACTAATAAAATATCACTTAATTGTAGCGACCATTTTCATCGGACCAGGAGCTAGCCATCAACAAGTCTATTAACAAGTCCCAGTGAAGAACATTCTCTTTGGTTGGCATTTATCTAAGAAAAGAATATTTTACCCATGGGCAGTTATATGGGCGGTTTATCGCAAATTGGATCACCTGCAAATCAGATTAGTTCCCGCAATCCACACACTTCAGTTTGTTACCGAAAAATAAAACAGTCTCAAAATTTCTAAACAGAGCAGTTTTAATTTAAATACCTATTTCATTTCATTAAGTGCCTACCAGACTTAAATTTTATAAAATTCTTTCACCTATAGAAAGCTACAATATCGAGTAATAATCCACGCGGACGAAGTCGCGGGCGAAGTGCTAGTTGTTAATATTTTGTGCCAAGCAGCTACTGAAAGTTCCGAAATAAATCGTGGGCGAAATAGGAAACCCGTAATGGGGTGGAATAAGCACGTGAGTGATGCTCACAGGCAGGCCAGGCTAAAGTTGTCTTATGGTAGACCGCGCGAGGGTCGTGTTTGGATTGAAATGCAAACAAGTCGTAAAATTTTGGAAATCCACCGATAAACTCAATAGTAGGCCCGGCCTGCTAGTGACTGTCAGCGGCGCTGCTGATGTCACAGGGATTGCCGAGCTATTTAGGCAGCACTTCGCTGTTTCGTCACCGTTGGGACTGTCACAGTTTACAAGCAGTGCTGGTTGTAGTGGTCAGGAGTTCAGTGTTCGGTTTACGGCAAAAGATGTAAGACATGTCATTTTGTCTATGTCAAGTTAAGTATTGAACACCTTAAGCATGCTGGTGTATGTTCTACTCTTTCTGTATAGGACATTCGTATCTGCCTGAGCAGATGATGAAAACTGTGAGGAAAACTGTGTCTGTGGGGTGCCAATTATTAAGAACAAAACTGGTGATGTCAGCGATAAAAACAACTATAGGCCCATTTCATTGGCCACTGTTATTTCGAAAGTGCTTGACAGTTTGCTTAACACTCAGCTGGATAAATACCTGAGTTTACATAACCAGTTTGGGTTCAAAGCCGGTCACTCTACAGAAACAGCTATATTGTGTTTAAAGCAGACTGTCAAGTACTACACTGATAGAAGTACTCCTGTCTTTGCTTGCTTCCTCGACCTGTCAAAGGCATTTGACTTGGTTTGCTATGATCTGCTGTGACAAAAGCTGCAGCAAGCGTCAGCGCCAGACGAACTGATCCGTGTCTTCCAGTACTGGTACAACAATCAGGTCAATGTTGTTCGATGGTCGGGGACTTACTCGATCCCATACAGGTTGGAGTGCAGCGTGAGGCAAGGGGGGTTAACCTCACCGAAACTCTTCAACCTGTATGTTAATGCGCTGATAGAGAGGCTCAGCAGCACGCATTTCGGTTGCCATATTGGAGATGTGTGCCTAAACAATATCAGTTACGCTGACGACATGGTGCTGCTGAGCGCCTCTGTCTGTGGGGTGTCAAAGCTGATTGACATCTGTGAAAAGTATGCTGAAGAACATGGTTTGTTGTATAATACGAACAAGAGTGAGTGCATGGTCTTTCGGGCCAAGAGGAAGTGTCCAGATTCCTTACCGGCAATCAAGCTCAACGGATGCCCACTGAATACAGAATAACATAATACTTTTAAATATCTTGGACATTTTTTAACCTCTGACTTGGAAGACGATGCAGATATTGAAAGGGAACGTAGGGCGCTGTCTGTTCGTGCGAATATGATAGCCCGCAGATTTGCCCGGTGTTAAAGGGACGTAAAAATAGCCCTATTTAGGGCTTTTTGTGCGTCCTTTTATACTGGCAGTCTGTGGCTGAATTACACGCAGAAACAGTACAGCGCTCTACGTGTCCAATACAATAACCCGATCAGGGTGCTCTTGGGGCTGGCTCGCTTCTGTAGCGCGTCGGGGATGTTTGCCGAGGAGCGTGTGGATTGTTTCCATACAAATATGCGCAAGCGGTGCACATCCCTGGTGCGTAGGGCAGCCGCAATAGTATCCTGAAAGCGTTTACTGAACGTTTCGACTGTCAGTACGTGAACCACTGCTGCATGGTTCATGTGCTAACTAATGTTAAGATACTGTTTTAGTTTTGATTTTAATTTTAATTGTGATTTTAATTTTGATTTTGATTATTATTATTTTTCATAAAGACGGTCACTAGCTTAGCATTTCGGTTTTATAATTTCTGAATAATACATTGTAGCGCTGTGTATGTTCAAATTAAATAAGTTTTATCGTTTGACAAGACTTCTCTTTTTGTTCACTCAGATAATTGTTTGGAGCCGTTATCGCATCAGCCCGGACCTGGGATCCCACATCACTGTAGGAGGCGGTACGTTCTAGTTTGTCGTAATTGTTCACAAATTCAGTGTCTGAAGTAAACTGTGTGCGGCGAGCACGGAGCAGTGTGCGGGAATTAATCGCGCCGCAATGAGGGCACACTTCAAAGGACAGTAAACCTCTTTGTGCCGGCGAGCGTGCCGCCTGTGCCGTGGTGAGCCGCTGTGCGTCGCCTGCTCTCCACTAAACTAAGCGAATTTGGGAACTGTTACGTCACATGGTTTTAGTTAGTGATGAAAAGTTAATGTCTCGAATTGTATGAAATTGAAGGAGAATAATAATATGATTTGCTTTTTTATTTGTCTTCTTCCTCCATACTTCTCTATTACTCGTCAAGTCATCAGACAGACCTGTCTATGGTTGAAGAACTTTATTATTCTTCATCGAGAATTAACAATAATTCACTTACTGGACAATGTAATATAATATACAGGGTGTTTGGTAATAGGGTGCCGTCCTTGAAATGGGTGATGCTAGACCTTATTTGCAATAGTTTTGACCCGATAACTTGGGGTCCAAACTGAGTGGTTTTTAAGAAGTCATAATGAGATTAGTGTCATCTACGTAACTCTAGATGTCTCCTTTAAGAAAATCTGAGATATACTATTCATGTAAATTATTAACAAAACTGTCTTGCCTATAACCCTTCACACAGTCCATCCATCGCATATTTGGTCTTCCTCTACTCTTATCCCCATCCACATTCATACTCAAAATCATGTCTTTATCGTTGTCATGTTTTATATAAAAATAAATAAAATAAAAAATAAAATAAAATTTTACTGTCAAAAACTAAAAATGTTTGTACTATTCACTAATCGACTTTATTATAACCTAGCTGATGCCCGCGGCTTCGCCTGCGTGGATGTCGGTTATCGCGCCCAAAAGTAATCATGATGATCCCATTTCCTCAACTCATGGGATACTAGTTTGCCCATTTTCAAAGTATTAAAATGGATATAGTATATTATCCTTAAGAGATAGATATAAGCCATCGCGGTTTATTCTGTAGACCTATATAAGATATACAATTCTACCATTCATCATTTTGTTATATCTTAAAGGGCAGCGTTTTCGTTGAAAGCTCCCCCAGACGGCTTATTTTTTTCCAAAACCTCCAACAAATATCATTATATTTTAGCCAATCTGTACAAAAACTTGACAAATGATATACTAAAAAGTTCCTCGAGAACCACTCTATCTATTTTAGAAAACAACATGAAAATCAGTGCAGTAATTTTTGAGTTTATCGCGAACAGACAGATAGACGCGGCGGAGAACATTGTGTTATAATATGTAGTGATGTTGGGTTCGGCTTCCAGTACGCCGCATGCAGCTGAACCAGTATTTTACATGGAACGACTGTCTATCTGCCTTCCACAACCCAGTTAGTTCTGGGTAATACGATACCCCTTGGTAGAAATACAGTGAAATTAGTGATAGCTTTAATTTCCACATCAGGTGTTCCAGATCTTCAATTTTTATACGTCAACAGAGAGTGCTTATCAGTCTGAACAACTCTTGCTAAGACGTCATTCCTATATATGTTATAGTGTGGCTGGGCTCTTGGAGTTCCACATCAGCTGTTCCAGATCTTCAAATTTATTCTCTTAGCAGAAAATGCTCATTACGTGGAACAATTTTTGCTATGGTACCATTTATGTATCTCCTATAGTTTAGCTGGTCTGTTGCGGTTCTGCATCAGGTGACATTAAATTATAGCCTATATGTTGCCCAGACTTAATACCTCATCATCTGCCTAGCCTTTTCCCAACTATGTTGGGGTCGGCTTCCAGTCTAACCGGATGCAGCTGAATACCAGTATTTTACATGGAGCGACTGCCTATCTGACCTCCACAACCCAGTTACTACTGGGAAATACGATACCCCTTGGTAAGACTGGTTGTCAGACTTTTTGGGCCACTGACTACTTTAACGACTGTCAAAGATCTTCAGATGACAGCCGGGACCAACGGCTTAACGTGCTTTCCGAGGCACGGAGGAAACTCGGTATGTGTGGTGGTCACCCATCCACAGACCAACCTAGGCAAGCACGGCTTAACCTAAAGATCGACCCGAGCGGCTGTTATTGTTTAGCCACGAGCTCCTCCCAGACTTAATACCTATACAACAAAAAAAAAACATTCAAATCCGTCGAGTAGTTCCGAAGATTAGCGTGTACAGACAAACAGACGGATTTTTTTTAGGATTCGTGCTTTATTACTGTTTCTAAACCCCCACATTTTTTTTTTTTAATATATTCAATCGACAGACACAGTTTTTTTACTGTCTTATTATATGTAATAGACATAGATATAGATAAAGTTGAACACAGGCGTGTCGTGTCGCACGTCGCGGGTCGCGTGTCGGGGCAGGTGCCGCGCGGCTGGAGCGCACTCGCTTAATTAAAAAGAAACAAACGTTTGTTCAGTCTGGGCCGCGCACCGCCCGGGCCCCCGGGCCCCCGGGCTGGCTTGTATCGTCGTTTACTTTTAGCTCTCGTCGTCCTACCTCCCCTCGCACAGTTCCACTGGCCCCCCTACCCCACCTTCTCTATTTCTTTATTTACCACTCTGTTACCGTGAGCGGAACTTTTATTCCTCTTGGTTTTGATTTTCTATTTGTTCATATATTTTAATTGGTTTGAGCCGACCACGGCCATCGATGTACCTGCTAATTAGCACCGAGCAGCCCCGGCGCACGCCGCTCTTTCCACTCAGATTGCTACGTTCTAAATAGTCGGGACCGCTACTCAGAGAGCTCCTCGCCACTCTCTTCGAGTTCGACACCTGGAACAGAGTACATACTCGTGCTGCGGATGTTTCACTGCGAGTAGCGAAAACAATAGGTATTATGGGAATTTATTAAGGAAATTAACAAATTAATCGTGTCACATTTTTACTTTTAATGATAGTCCTTATCTATAAACATTTCAACTATTTGCTATAGGCTTGCGACGACTTTGAAATTATAATAATAAATAATACACTCGTCGAGCTCCCACAACATTAAGAATACCCTCACATCAAAGAACATTATGCCAAAGAAATGGTTTAACCACTGCAATATGTTTTTTATCTACATACGAGTACCAGAAGAATCAATGCCCTGTTTCAACAACGATTCGTTATTGTACAAAAAGTACCATTCGTTTTTGAGTTACCAATAATGGACGGTGAAAGCCGTTCCTTAAAGTTTTGGCGTGAACTACCTGCGGCGAACGGTTCCCCACTTACCGAAGCCCGCCGCCAAAACATGTTCGAAAGAAAAAACAAAAAAAGACCCTTGACCTCCTACTTTTATGTTTATTTTGTAAAACTGGTGTTGTAACACCTCAATATTACATTAAAAAAAAATGTTTTTATTCGGACTACCGAAGTGAACAAAAAATAAGAAAGGTCTTACTTATATGTGTCGCGCTGGCACAATTCTGATGCATCTGGCTTTTTAAAATTGTAGGTTTATTATGTTTTAATATTTGTATGCCATTCTATGGCGGAACATGTAAGTTCACAACCTTGTTTGGAAGTAAACTTATATTATCAATTACGCGATCTCGTCGATCTTACGTGATTAATATTTATTTTAGACCTTAATGATGGTTTGACACAAATAACAATAAAATTATTTTATTCTATTCTAACTTTAACAAACCGGTTCGAATCAAGAACAGATAGGATCTCTCTCAAGTAAGTGGTACATCGTCGATGAACATTGAAACATCATTTCATAAAATAAATGAACGCGAGGTTTTCGCTGGAGATTTTAACTTTCAACTCTATTCCACTAATAGCCGAAGTTTCCAGATTTTTTCGTTTCTGTTAAATCGATTCTTAGAATCGCCAAAACTTTCGCTCCGAGGACATTACGAATAATTAATTTTCTTTGTGAAAACATTTATTCGTTCGGTCTGCGGCTGCGTACAAACTGTAAGGAAACATTCCGCTGTTTATAATAATCGGTGTAATTATCTCTTGTTATTGTTAAATAATTTGGACTTGGACTGCCTCGTGGGTCTAGTGGTCGAAAGCGCGACTGCTAAGCACGAAGTCCTGGGTTCGATTCCCGGGTTGGGCAAAGTGCTATTGGGTTTTTCCACAGGAATTTCTCAATAGCAGCTACGGAGTCTGGATTTGTGCCCGGTTGATGGCAATAGGCTCGCCCCTTATTACATTGGACTTAAAAACAACTGGCGAAATGTGGGTGTACTATTAGTTACACTTCTGCCTAGGTTACGTATTATAATACCTATGTTTATTTTATCTATTTTTGATATAACTACGGTTGATTCTCATTTGTTCATAACGCATATTGGATGACTCGAGTACTGTTTTACTTACCTAAATTGATTCAACTAAAATTAATCGCACTAACGTACGATTAATCTAATGGTTTTTTAAGATATCGGATATTTCAACTATGTATGAAATACCTAATGGACGACTCGCCTACAGTTTATTGATACTACGCGGTGGATTGATTTCTAAAGTTACTGGGGCATACGGATCTCGTCTGCCTCGGGGCGCCTCGGCCCGCTCGCTCCCGGCGCTCGCTCTTTGAGACACGTGAGGCAAGTTGAGCGCGGTTTCTACTTTACACAGTTAAGTCAAATGGAATTTTTCATTTCCCTCTTTGTTCTCATGCCGCGAAACATTAGGATTCGAGATTAAGTTCATTCGTGTAAAACCACATATGAACGTAAGTATGTTGCGTGGGCGTCACTGTCATATTTTTTGAAATACTATGTCCCTGCTGCGTAGTTACTTTCACATTTGCCAGTTGCCACTGCAAACGTTCACATTTCGGCTGATAATAGAAAGTTATTTCATTTATACATTTTTACACATTTCTTTCATATTTTTACATAATTCATAAGAAACAAACAAAAAACAAAACAAAATCAACAGAATAAAATTTTCGAAAAAGGTTCTTTGACACAATCACAGCACAATAGAAAAGTAAACACTATTTATTTAATTTACGATTTAAACATAAACAAATAATTGATTTTTGTTCATAACCATTGACACGTATTATGACATACTGCACTGGCATGGGTGCCACTTTACATTGGAAAAAGATAATGATTATCACGTAACATAACATAACATCACGCCTGTAATCCCCGTAGGGTTAGGTAGAGGTGTACCTAATAGTACACCCACATTTCGCCAGTTATGTTTAAGTCCCATGTAATAGGGGGCGAGCCAAGTGCCATCAATCGGGCACAAATCTAGACTCCATGGCTACTGAGAAATTTCTGATAGAATGAAAAACCCGATAGCACTTTGCCCGACCTGGGAATCGAACCCAGGACCTCATGCTCAGAAGTTGCAGTTATAAAACTCTGTTCCGATTCCTATCATTATATTTAAATCGATCGATCGATTAAAAATATGAATTGAAACATAATAGCAACCCTAAACTTCGCCTGAAACTAAAAGTTGCATTGATAATAAGTTAAATTACTTATTTATTTGATATGATCACGGCGCGGCGGCGTGTTAATTAGAGATAGACCTTAAACGGATAATTCCTATTTTAAAAACTTTTTTTTTTTTATTGTTTCAAAATGTGTTTGTGGTAGGCCAGAAGGGGGCAATGTCTTTTTGATACGAAATAATTTTTTTGATGTTAATTAAATTTATATTTTGCTTGAAGACAATGACTTCACAATACGATTCGGACCGCTTATTTGTGAAAGAGACAACGATATACAGTTTATATTGCTAGTGGTTTCTTTCATGTTATAGCAGAGAATAGACAAATCTTGGAAATCGCTCGTTCTTTCCCGGCACTAAGCAGGAGTAAAACAATATTGTTTTGTGGAGCTCATAGTACCAAACAAAGTAATATTATTATAAGCCTGAAACAAAACGTTCCTGCGGTAAGATTCTTCTGACAATATTAATAGTACTGTCTCCTGAATCAAGCCCTTGATCCAACTACCAAGTGAGAGCCTCCTCGGATGTTTTGCACGTGTGGGTGTGTGTGTCGAGTACTCTCCGCTAGCCAGACGAGAACTTCCAGAAATAATGAGTCGGATCGATTTAGATACTTATTATTAATATAACTATGTACCCATATTTCGAGCGTTGTATTGTATAACGGGCTGGTGTTCACATCTCCACGTCTAAAGCGCGTGTTTTGCTTACGGGTGGGAAAATTATTCGATCCACCCCAGTTCTGCGAGAAAGGCCAGTCACTCCTTGGTATGGCTGACGAACTCGCGGAGAGTACCTGGGTTCTCGAAGTTCTTCTAGCTTTTCTTATATTTACTTTTTATTTTTTTTTGTTTTATTGTTAATTTCAATCAGGTTGTGTCCTGTGCGAGACTGTTATTTCTTTTATTTAGCTCTGTATGATTGCAACCTCTGGACAGAACAGGTACTGAACAGATCGTCGACGTGCAGTAGTACCCATTACTGATGTCTACTCAGGAGTTCTGGTAACCCAGAGCACTCCTAATATTGATCGGTTCTGATCTCCGCCTGCCTCCTGACCACTAGCGAGGTGATAGTGGGACGAGGCATTTCGGAGATGAGTATCCTCAGCCAGGCTAAAGTGTGATCACTATCGCACCACAATTTGAGGACACTATTGGTGAACACCGGCCTTGCTTCGTAGGTCGGTGCAGGTAAGTCCAGTCTGGGAGAGGAGGCCTCGGTGAATATCTTCCTATGGATGGCCGCGAGCACCTGGTCTGACACCTCTTTGATGGCCTCACGGGGCTTATCAAGCCCCGTGAGGCCGTCGTTAACCGTCGTGGGGGGCATGTAAACAGGAGGGAGGATCGGAACTGGTCCCAATCAGCGCCAAAGTCCTTTGTTTGTTACGGGACTTAGTTTTGATTTTGGCCGCGGTTCTCGCCGCTACCGAACCGGTGCCGAGCGAGCACTATTTCAGTCTCTTCAGATTAAAACGCTGCCACGCGGTGCACGTATTATTATTATATTACATCTATTTCGTAGATATTTTTTAAGTATATTGTTATAGGCAATTTCAAATAACTGGAAAGGATAGATACGTAGATAAACTGTCGTAAAAAAGGCGCGAATTTAATTTGTCTTTAGCCTCAACATAATATTTAATTGTAAAAGAAAATTTGGCTTGGCCAGCTTGAGAGATTTAACTAATAATCTAACTAACTATAGTTAACTCAGTGGCCAAGCCCGAAAACTAAACAGAGCGAAAAACTTAAACATTCGCAAAAATCCAGACATATCTCAGTAGCTACGGATATCCAATACAGACGCGCGAGTAAATGTATTGTAATGTATTCGTCGAGGAGCTGTGCGCCGAACGATTGGGTAAATATCATTTGCACAGAAATGCTAAAACATCGGCGTATTTGCGCCGACACCGGCGTTTATGTCATCAGTGGGCGCCCCACCTGTACCTACCTCCGCCTATACCTACCTCCACTAGTGGTAGTCCTTGTCTTGTGGTAGCGTGATGCCGGGGACGATTTTTTTCAGCGAGTATGAGAGATGAATACGTAGGTTATTGTGTTCTAACGTCATACTCGTAAACGGGTCCCGGTGCCGTGACGCTCAGTTTTATCTGCTGCGGTTGTTTATAGTGTTAATTACTCTCAACTTTGTTGTAAATACAAAGTATATTCGTGAGCAGCTGCTACCTCGTGCCGTAGCTGCACCGTCAGTGTATTATTTATTAGCATTTCTCATGTTTCTATAATATATATCCATATATATATATTTTCCTTTTTAAAAAATAATCTATAGAGTTTATTTCCGGGTTCACCGACCACTGACCAATTTTTTTTAAATGTGTAGACATGGTCACTTATGAGAGAAATTAAAATAACAATATATGATATGTTATGATTATATAAAATCATAAGTACAGTCAACAAAACAGATAGGTATGCAGGGCCGAAAGATCTGTTTTGTTGACTGTACATACAGGGTACACAACCGATGCTGGCGTACGTAACTAATGTTATTTTTGGTGCTGCGGGACCGTCAAGCGGTCAGCTCACCGAGTTTTTGTTAGAAACAAAGTAACTGCATTAAACTAAGTCCTAAGTTCATTTTAAAGAGTTACCATACAGCTTACCGCTGACTCTTCGCGACAGCTCTGACGTGTCTACCGGAAGACGATATTTAACTACTCAAACTTTACGAAAGTATATAAGAAAAGGTCAACGGAGCGGAGAGCTATTCAATTAATTCAATTCACTTTCTTACCAGTACTGCGTCGACATTCAGGGAGACATTTTGTCTAGAAAGTTTGTGATAATAGTAACATCGACTTACATAATTATATAGGAACAGGACCACGCGGGAGTCCCGGGGACGGGACGTGGACGTGGACTTCTTGCTTCACAATCGTACAACAGATCGACTTCGGTACGTCAGTGCGCGTGATGCAGCCGATGCAGGTGGCGCGTTAATAGTTTTCCTTCAAAGAGCATTACGAACATTTGCGAGGTAAGTTAGTACAATAATGTAAGCGATGAGTTCTCTCAGTGAACACCGCCGGAGACATCACCGCGACAAAACATAAAGTGCAAAATTAATGCCGTGCGCACTTAAAGTGCTCATCATGTGAAAGTGCTTTAAGTAGTTGTGAGTGGGTAATTAAGGTAGACTCGATTGAAACTTGAACCCACTTACAAACACATTTATTAGCTTCAGAGCACGAGCATAGACCCAGGGAAGGTTCTCACACCAGTCTATAAACAAGTCAAAGAGATTACTTAAGTAAAATACATTATTTAAGATGCGATTTTTATTCTGTAGTCAAACTTAAACTCAAAGCGTTTATTTCAATTAGACCATTTAGACAAGCGCTTTTGAATGCCAGAAAACAAACAAAGCGAAGCTACAGTCCCGTTCATAAGGCTTAATAACTTGTGAAAGTGAAAGTACTGTAGTTGGCCATTTGAAAGCGTAAATATCTATCCACGGAGAAAGAAAAGGCAAGAAAATCCGTGGACACTCTTTTAAATCAAAATATTGTTAAAAATTTTGGTTACATCATTCATGTTAAGATTACACATTAGATGTATGTGATAACAAAGTATAAAGACGTGCAAGTCAAGAGCGTTCAGAGTAAAAATATATAACCAACAATTCAAAAATAAAATGAACTATGGCAGCTAAGAGATGAGCAGTCCCTACTGACTGTGGCGTGAAGTGAACACATTCCAACGTGTACGAGTGCCTTGAGCCGTAGGGGTTCTCATTACACATGTGGTGGTGATCGAACAAGAAGCGCGGCAGGCAGCATGCCAGCGCATTATAAGAAACAATGATGAACAGTAGAATGGAATACGCATCGTGAATAGTATAATATAATACATATATGATTCTCGCTAGTAAGTTAGTTTACCGAGAACTTTATTGCCGGCAGCCACATCAAAAGGTTATAATTACACAAGATGGGACGTGGCTACCGGGACCGGTTAACCGTGAAACACAATAAAGTACTCACACTAACAAAGGGGTTTTATGTAAAGATTGGAGATGAGCCGGGAAAAGGAATGATTCTGCGAAGGGACACATTTTTCATAGCGATTGAGAACGCTGTCTAGTAATAGTTAAGTGACAGCGTTTATTCCACAGACAAAAATCAGTCACTTTTAGGAAACAGACTGATTATGCTACACTCTTTAGGCAGGAGACACAGTGCTGTTCTCACGAGTGGCGCGCGGTTGAAGTTTGTAAACTATTAACCGCGCAGTGGGTACATTGCTGAGGAGGGCAGAGGGATCAGGCGGCTACAACTCTTCAGTCAGCGTTAAAAAGTTTTTTACTTATTTGATTGGCAGAACGGGTCTGTAGAACAGTCGTAGCCCCGGCGCACAAGCAGCTGTCGCGTGCCTGGGCGTCGTGCTCGTCGCAAAGCGTCCTAACAAACTTGTCTGCTTCTGTATCTAATTAAATTCGGCTCAACCGATTAAATAACTAATGAATTAACTTTAGGCAACTTGTACCTCTCCGAAACACTGATCACTCTCGCTCGTTACTGCGCCATGTTAACGCAAGCTAATGTATACGTAGATATACGGTGCGAGGTGACTGATCCTCGATCCTCGATCCTCGATGCTCGTAGCCCGCATTTGATAACAAACACCGTCGCTAATGACAAGTGACGTGCATTAGTTCAGGTCACGAACATGGTGTGTGCTGATCTCCGTTAACTGACGTAGTATTTAACCTCTGCAGTCTGCGGGACTCTATTATGTGGTTCAGCTTGCTATGACACCAATATATAACGATGAAAATTTATATTATTTCATTTGGAATTCAGGGAAAATGTCTAAGAAAAACATTTCTTTTTTACAAAAGTTACAAAGCAGGAAAAAGCAAATAAGCAATAATTTAGAGCGAGGTAACGATCTCTAAGTAAAAGGGAGAAAGTTGCCAATTTATGGGTTCAATAGTAGCGCGGTGACAGAGTAAATCATCGCGAGAGGAAACCGCGCGAGTCATCGGAGCGGCACCGCGCGCACACACGTGTATACGTCGCGCGTTTGTCCAGTTATCTTAGTAGTTCACCTCGGAATTTGAAATACCCAGCTATAAACTCGTATAAACTTGTATTTTGACATCTCAAAACCTACATATACCCTACCATATGTAGGTTTTGACACAACTTTTAGGATGTCAAAATACAAGTTTATACGAATTTTTAGCTGGGTATTTTAAATTCCGAGATACTTACGTAATTTTAAGCAAGATGACTGGACTAAGTCGCCCGGTGTACTACGTGCCGACTTCACATACAGGTCGGGGATGTGCGCCTTTACACTCATCTCATAAATATGAGTTTATTAGCTAGTATTTCAGTGGACACTGTAGAATAAGTCAACAAGTTCTCCTTACGCCGATGTAAAGTATATTTCATTTTCCATTACTGTGTGTAGCATGAACAACAAACAATGAATTGATTTATATTTTTGGTAGTCAATGAAACAATAAATAAGGCGCCGGAAAACATACATTTCCAACAACTGGTAGTTAAAATTCGAAGTCGAGGCCAAATAAATATAAAAAACAAAAAACGTTGCGAGCTCGATCATATAATTCTAAAATTACAACTTTTCTTTTTCAAAGTGATCGTCATGTGATCCTGTGTGGTGGTCTCCTCAGTTTGACTTCAAGCGCGAACACGAGCGCGGCGTGAGCCGCGCGGCGAGCTCGTTCGGGCGCACTATTTATGCAAATATGCGCGATTCACAGTCGTGGAGGGCACGGGCAGTGAGGTTCCTCCTCATTAGGACTTCAAACTTGTCGCAGAAACGTGCGCTATCTGCTCCTCATGAATTTGGAATCAGGGAAGTATGGAGCAGCAGCCGAGCATTAAGCACTGAGCACTGAGCGGAAAGCGGTAAACTGATGTTTTATCGTTATTATATGTAGTTCACTTGCATTTAGTGAGCTTTGAGCAGAAACCCACGCAAACGGACCAATCGAGCCAGTTAAACAACAGAGATGAAACGCGCTGTAGGTATATAAAGTTAGTAACAAGTCAACAGTCAGCGCGAGATGATTCTGTTGTAAATATCTATTGTGTTTGTGTACTCGAGCCGTGTTTGTATTTACTTGTAGTTGCCGCCGAGGCGGTCTTCAGCTCGACTAGTGATGAGAATTCATAATATGTATTAGTATCATATTATAAGTTGGCAGGACGATCAAATACTGTCAGGGTGAAAATATTAGAATTTAAATAGTTAGTATTTCGTTTGCTGAGCATGAGGTCAACAGCTACGGAGTCTGGATTTGTACCTGTTTTGTAGAAATAGGCTCAACCTAATGTGTATCTTGACTGTATATTTTCTCGTGTAAAAAAATGTGGGTACTTTCGAACTGCAAACTAAAGTGTCCTGTACATATTAGAAGGGAGGTTTTATGTAGGAGATTTTACATATGTTCTTGAAAATGAAGTTTACAGCTGTCGGTGTCTTCTATATTTACTAATATTCTTGTTAGTCTTGTTTGCGGTGTGAAAAGTGTCGGTACGTCTGTGCTGTTTCCCCACAATATCACGCCGTAACTGCGCCATGCATATGCATAGGCAGAATAGGTAGCAAGTGCAGTTTTAAGGTTGGTTGTCTTTTTGACTTCACGTATGCAAATTTGGTTAGGTTTGGAATCTATGGACAGGCCAAATAAAGTAAATTCTTGAATGACTTCTAATTTATAATTACTAAGTACTATTAATAGTACTTGGGGATGAGGCTGTCTGCCTCACGTTCCTCGTCCTCTTAGAGGGGCGCGAGCGTCCTCTGAGTAAGTCACTGTACGCCACTGACTTTTGTACAAAGTAAAGCAGCTGTCTAAGTGTTCATCGATGACGGGGTCGTCCCGCCGCGTGGCTCGTGACGCATGACGCGGCGTGATGAGGGTTGGCTTGACGTGACGTCACTATAACGGCGCTTCCTGCACTAACTATGTCCTTTGTTCGTGCGTCACTATTTGCCCACTCTACCACTCCATACGTGAGAGACAAAATCACAAAACGTTACGACCGTAGGTACGTACTGTTATCGACAGTCTGTCATGCGATATCGCCGAGTGTTTACCATCATCTTTTTACGAAGATATCCAGTTTTGGACGACCTGGCGACGGCATTTGACGTAGGTACTGAAATACTTCGGCAAATGATGTTGCCTTGAACTGAAATTGAAATAGAGTCAATCCGATAGCCTGTTTAGGGAAATATAGTAGATAACAGTGTCGACACGGACTCATTCACCATTGTTTACGTTACGTTAAAGGTATTCACAGACATTTGTTCTGACTATTCGGGAAAATTAATGCCGGTTTTTTCTTTACAAAATTAAATCGCGTAATGTTATGACAGGAGTCATTACATTACGCGTTTTAATTTACATGACAAAAGTGTGACAAATGGTACGTCGACGGACCAGCGCGCGTGTGAGCGCAGACTCGCGCAGCCTCGCGGAGGCCGTGTCTACCTCACCGATGCCAACGAAATAAATAAATTAGCATTTTAATTGGATGTTATAAAGCAGAATAGAGCTTGTTTGTGGGGAACGGAAACTCCCCGACGTTCGTTTACCTCGGCTCGGCCGCGTGTGTATTTAAGAGTTAATTTATAGAGACCTTATAGTACGGCGTGGTGCGCACGCGCGCGCTATACCCTCTCATGTTATATCTACTTCTCGAGAGCCGGGACTTTCCCAACAAACTATCTATGTGACGGTTAAATAAAAAACCTTTTATGAAATAACAAAGCAATTGTCCCGCGCGGTGACCTTGGCGCGGCGCGCGGCGCGCGGCGGAAACTTGCCGCCATTTAGCTTTATGGAGGTAGTTTAATTGCGTAATTAAGGCGCCATCCGCTGTTCCGTAGACTGCTTCAGCTGCTTGTCTGATCACAACTGTATGTTTAAAGTGCGCCTCCATTCTGGCACCGGCGACAACGCGTATAAAGAATGGGAGCGCGCTGGGGGAGGGGAGCCGCGTGGTTACTTGTGTGTATGCATTGCGTGCTAATAGCGAGTCGATTGCGGGAAATAGGGTTTTAATGGCGTCGGGAACAACAGTCGTTTGTTTAATGCGCTCGTGCGATTTGTTCACTAAACGAAGTTAATTTGAAATGAAAACAATATTTGTTTTCTAAGAATTTTGACAGTGTTGTTTTGTGTGGTTAAATAAATAGGTATAATACAATAAAATCATTGGGGTAGAGGAGCATCGTTACTTACTATTAAGTTACCCTTGCAATAGTATATGTATAGAAATAAATAAAATAGAAGTATCTGATAGTAATTTCAAAACAACTTTTTTATTATAACAAAAAAACAAAAAAAAATGGTGTATCTGTTTGTTCCGGGTAATCTGCACAGTATTACAGTTTCGGGTAATCTGCACAGTATTACAGTTCCGGGTAATCTGCACAGTATTACAGTTTCTGTTTGTTCCGGGTAATCTGCACAGTATTACAGTTTCTGTTTGTTCCGGGTAATCTGCACAGTATTACAGTTTCTGTTTGTTCCGGGTAATCTGCACAGTATTACAGTTTCTGTTTGTTCCGGGTAATCTGCACCGTATTACAGTTTCGTAGGAAACAGCTGTTTTTTTAATAACCTTGTAAAAGACTAGCTCAGCTATACGCATGCGCCCGGCTCACTTGTGGTTGGCTGACTTGTGCCCGGTGGATGGCAATGGGTTAGCCCCCTATTACATGTGACTTCAACATATAACTAGTACAATGTGAACCGTGTACTATGGCGTGATATTATGTATTTACATTCAGTCAAAAAAGTATCGGGAATGGATGATGTGTTTATGGTTCCAAATTCAACTTTTTTTTTTGATTGGCACAACTGTTTTCCATTTTGGCGCGGAGTTTGAGTTGCATCTATTATTTAGATTAAATACAGAGCTGTTTTTACTTAGATCATATCTAGTGTGTATTGCGAATTTCATGGAGAAAAACATCGAACAAAGAGTTTGTTTTAATTTTTGTATCGCTAATGGAATTTCGTATTCGGAGTCCCTGAAAATGTTACAGGAGGCTTACGGTGAATCGACTTTATCAAAATCACGTGCTTATGAGTGGTACAAAGCGCCTAAGGGCTGACTCAACTTGAGTTGTCACGTTAAGAATGCGAAGGAACTCAAACTCAAGAAGCATTTATTATAAATAGACGAGTTATAGGAAATGTTGAATAGTCAAAAAACCAGAAGATGTTTATGTTGAAGACGATGGAGCTACAGTCAGAGCAGCGCCAAAGACGTCATCACTGCGAACGGACTGTAGTGGCCGATTGCAAAGACGTCATCACTGCGAACGGACTGTAGTGGCCGATTGCAAAGACGTCATCACTGCGAACGGACTGTAGTGGCCGATTGCAAAGACGTCATCACTGCGAACGGACTGTAGTGGCCGATTGCAAAGCGATGACCTCGTGATGGGGAGGAATGCGCAAGAAGCTCCATGGACACTCTTTTAAAATCAAGTTAGATATAACAAGTCGTGGGTACATTATTGTGGCTTCCATATGTGAAGACAATGCAGAAAAAAAAAACTCAGGTGATGTAAAGTTAACCGTCTTTGGATGTTTTTTGATATATAATATATAAACAGATTAAAAAAAAACGAAATCTACCTACATTTCTTAAGAAAGGTGTGGATTGGCACTTATAAGTATTATGTTTCTTTCGAAAACTAATAACTCGTCAAAAGTCAAAGTTAAACGCTGTGCGTCACCTCGATGTGAACTAGGGCGGAACGAAGTCGACGTTTGATGATTGAATATTGCTCGGAGAGTGACAAATTGCCCGTCGCTAGCCGTCTCACGTTACACGGTTACACAATATCTACCTGTCTTCAACATTACTTGTACACGCTTCGATTATTTATAATAAATACAAGTTCGTACTAACACTCACTACGGATAAGGAAAACACATAACGAGTTGCTACGCCGCAGTCGATGTAGTCGATGTTCTCGCTACGCCGTAGCGAGTGCTACGTCGTAGCCGGTACCGGTGCGACTATTAGCATATTTTGTTTTGCTTTCATACTTTGATATAAATGTGACATAAAAGAGTCTTAAATTATGATAGTTAATAAATATAAGGCACCAACGTTAAAATAATTGACCGTATGGCAGGATTTGGGCTCATTTCTAAAAATACGCGTATTGAGCAAGCATAGCAAGTCGGTCGCTGATTTGTTTGACTCTCAGCGTGAGCTCGCTCGGTGCGGTGAATGCCTCAATCTCCTAAACTTTACTCAACTGTTAATTCATCCCTCGCTGATTGTATAACAGGCTGCTGGGACCGGCTGCCACCGAATGGAACAATTGCGTTCGGTTTATTCTCCAATATGATTCGACTTACTCGCGGACATTTGCTTTTTTTTTTTCCAATTTTGTTTCTTGGAATCATGGTTGAGCTTTTTGTGATATATTTATGTTGCTGCGTTGTTGAATTATTATTTAGTGCAGATCATTTATGTTTTACGTCTGAGGACTCACGACTGTCGTCGGTGCGACAGCTAAGTTGTGTGGAGCTGTAGCGCGTTACAGTCGGGACACAACGCGGACAGCAGTGTGCAGTGTGGCTAACTTGAGAGTAGCAAATATAAGTTGTTTGCGAACTACGAGTCCGCGGCAGCCTGCGCGGGCGCGGTCAGTTGCTACGAGTCCGTGGCAGACTGCGCGGGCGCGGTTAGTTGCTACGAGTCCGTGGCAGCCTGCGCGGGCGCTGTTAGTTGCTACGAGTCCGTGGCAGCCTGCGCGGGCGCGGTTTGTTGCTATGAGTCCGTGGCAGCCTGCGCGGGCGCGGTTAGTTGCTACGAGTCCGTGGCAGCCTGCGCGGGCGCGGTTAGTTGCTACGAGTCCGTGGCAGCCTGCGCGGGTGCGGTTAGTTGCTACGAGTCCGTGGCAGCCTGCGCGGGCGCGGTTAGTCGCTACGAGTCCGTGGCAGCCTGCGCGGGCGCGGTTAGTTGCTACGAGTCCGTGGCAGCCTGCGCGGGCGCGGTTAGTTGCTTATCGCCGCATCACTCGTGTTGTTTGACTTGCAGCTGCAGCTGGAAGCAGCACTCGTGTGTTCCTTTCTAGTGAGTCCTGAGTGCTACTCGATGAAGTTCTGCAGCTTTTACAGTGTCTACTAGTGACTGATTGACTCCATCGTATCATATCATGTTGCGGTGTTTTGTGATAATTTACAACATTGTGTGTGTGTATTTGTGTTGCGGCGTCTGTCACCGATACTAATCAGAGCCTTCATTAGCATACGTTTGTCGTCGGTTGATGAGCACCCCCGGCGCCCCGCCCTAGCCGCGGTTCCTCGCCCCCTGCCCGCTACAACCCCCCTCGTCACATTACAGACAGACTTCATAATCTTTTACTGAGATACAAATTAGCTTCGCGGTCTCAAGTGTCGCGCATTATGCATGCTATGAAACGCGAGTGGCTTCGCGTTAAACTTTGCTTAGTTTCTGCGCGACTCGGTATTCATTATACGTAAAGTAAATAATAATAAATTATTCGTACTTTTATTTAGTGCGTTGTAAATACGACGCGTTGTTTCTTGTGAACTACCCCCCGGAGCTCTCGGTACAATATACCCAGAACGCGAGCAACCCTCGCGACTTCCCGACGGAGAGGATGAATATAATCCCTAATTTTAGATAGCACGTAAATAAATACGCGCTCATTGCTCCGCAGATGGGGAGTAGTACACGCATAGCTTGGCGCTCCGCCGGCATACCTGGCGCCTGTAAATATTTGTGCGCCGAGCGCCGAGCGCGCAGGTATTTAGCAGAAACCCTTTGTAGCGAGCGGTTACGTCACCGGCGTTCTATCGCTCGGCCCGTGCACGCCATGAGTAGCCTTAACATGAGAGCATAGAGGTGAGAATAGCGTGCACTAGTGTCCTGTGATGAACTGACGTTAATTAATGTAACCGAGTAGGGGTGTTTAACAAAAGTAAAGACACGTTTGCGGCGCTTTGTTGTGGCGTCGCCGGCAGCCGGTGCGCAGCGGGCCCGCGCACCGCCGAGCACACACAGCATACATGTTGTGGCGTCGCCGGGAGCTGGCGCGCGGCGGTCCCGCGCACCGCCGAGCACACACAGCATACATGTTGTGCCGTCACCGGGAGCCGGCGCGTGGCGGTCCCGCGCACCGCCGAGCACACACAGCATACATGTTGTGCCGTCACCGGGAGCCGGCGCGCGGCGGTCCCGCGCACCACCGAGCACACACAGCATACATGTAGTTGCCCCGCAGACATACATTCATTATCTGTACTGAAGTAAGTCGCTCAGGAAGCTACGCAGTGCACACAGCGGGCCCCTTCTTGTTCAGAGCCTGCGCGTTGTTGTAATATAACAGTAGAAAGTCAAGGGGATGGCATTTTGTTTATCTGCCGAGATCGATGTAATGAGAAATTCTTCCATTGTGTCGGCGCTGGCCGTCGTTTGACGTCGAAGGTCGGACTGCGAGCGAATTCCGGCACAAGCCGCGATCTGGCCGCCGACCTCCCGCCGCGCGCCGACTGCTCTGATGTCATCTTATTTAGGCCGACGTTCAACAATACCCATTAATTATCCCGAAGGCGAGTAAGTCGTAAGTCCTCGTCAGATGTGGCTGCACTCGAGGTTATTATGTTCTCTATTTGTCTTCGTTCAGTGATTCCGTGAGACGGGGTCACATAATAAACCCAGAATATGATCTCCCCTATCGTATGAACACATCACACGTCACCCGCTCCGGACTGTCCGCGTTTGATCTCGTGCGGCGCTGAATATTTATCGTGTGTATTAACTTGACGACATTTTTATGTGACGCCAATCAAGTGTGTGGCGACCAGCCGAGCTAGACTGGTATACGACGACGTGAGCTTGTAACATTATACATAACTATGGAGCGATGTTACCGTAATATCCGGAATGCGTAATAAACAGGGAGCTACAGTTAGAGTAACCGACACAAGAGGCGTTCCCGGAACGAACGTTGATGGACAGGCGACCTTAAACTGTTGATTAACTGTCAACATCGCGGGGAGGTTGCTAACACCGCTAGTTACCTACGCGTCGACAAGTTGTGGCAGCCCCACCGCAGGGCCGCGCTACAGTGCTACAATGTGTCTCTACAACTAACAACATTCATTTTTAACAACATAACATAACATTAACTTATTTTCAGGCAACTTTGGCCCATAGATATGTATATCTTACAGACTAACACACATATGTACAATACAATTTGTGTTAGTAGTCGAGAACCCTAGGCGCCCCACTACAGTAAATAGAAACCATAAACTAAATTAGTAACACTTCACCTGTGCACTTATGCACACAACTCCTTGCGGCCAAAAGTCCTTTTCTAAGATGAGGTGGAGAAAGCACGTAGGCATTCGCACCACAAACTCATTAAAGAGGACATCGCGACTCCAGCAGCCGCACTCTCGCCATGTACACACAGAGGCAGTATGGGCTAAACCCTCAAGTTTTAAAATGTTACACTGATCATTACAGTTCCAATAATTAAAAAAAAAGAGTTCTTTGCTTCGACTTGGATTCGAACCATATCGTCGTACTCACACCGGCGGTTTAACGAACTAGCCAGCGAACCCATATGAACTGCAATGAAATAGTTATCTACTGTCGTCTGAGTCTTTAGGTCTCTGTCTAATCGATACATGTTATAATTTGAGGGTAATTAACTTTACTTACTTTTTTTCTTTACGGATGGTAAGTCATCAAATGACTTCTCCCGCTCTGGGCAGAACGGAAGGGAGTGTCAGACTTGTACTGACTAAAACCCATCCATGTTCCTTCCTTGCCCTTTGGGTTCCAGGGCCGCGGTATCTCTTTCGAACAGCCCGCAGCCCTGGCGACTTTACTTACTTACGTTTTCTTTATAAAATTAATCCATACCCTCAAGTTATTGAAGGGTCTGGGTAAATTAAACACTTTTATAGCAATAATCTAATTTATTTTATAATGTTTTGATACAACAATGCAGCCCGTGCTAGCGGCGCGACACAACCAACGAAACTTACTTAATACATGTTAGATGGCACTACTCACATACTTCGTAATACCTTAACACCTCCCCTCGAAGTCGTGAGCAGATCTTCGAAATTTAGATACATTCATCCATCATCCCTAAATTATGCAAACATTCATGATGTTTTGTTCCACTCAAACCTTTGGTCAAAACATCAGCAGGCATCGATCAGTACACAAATATCTAAGATCAATTACACCTTGTTTGCACTTATCGCGAATAAAGTGGTGCCGTACATCAATATGTTTCGTGCGTGAATGGTAGTTTTTACTTTGGGCAAGTTTAATCGCACCCTGGTTATCGTTGAATAGTATCACACACTCACACTTTACCTCAATGCTATTCAAAACATCACGTAAATACATGGCCTCTTTAGTACATTCGGAAATAGCCATGTATTCGGCTTCGGTGCTGGATAAAGCAATGGTCCGTTGCTTTCGCGCTTCCCAGCTGACTGGAGCACCTGCAAAAATAAATGCGAAACCGGAATAGGACCTACGATCTACCGCATTCCCTGCCCAGTCTGCATCAACTACACCAAAAAGAGGCAAGCCGGTTCTTTCATACACTAGTCCGTAATCTGATGTACCTCGCATATATCTTAACACACGTTTAGCGGCCTTCCAATGTGCAATGTCGTAATTTGTATTGAATTGACTTAGAAAATTAACGGCATACGCGATATCTGGTCTGGTTGACACCGCCAAGTGCATTAAGGCGCCAATCAAACTTTGATACGGATATTGTTCCATTACATCATTTCTAATACACTCAGGCTTCTCTAATTTTACATTCACATCTATAGGCGTGATAGCAGGTTTACACTCACTCATACCAAAGCGTTCTAATACTTTATCAACATATGATTTTTGACTTAAGTACACTCGATTTTCATCATCACGACTAAATTCAATTCCTAAACAAGTAGATATTTTCCCTATATCTTTAATTTCAAAGGCACTTCCTAACTGTTTCTTTACATTTTCCATCCATATTTTATCATTCGCCGCTAGAATCATATCATCGACATATCAACATTAGTCGTTCACCCTTTCTCGCAACAAACACACAAGGTTCCTGTGGCAGTGATTCAAAACCAATATCATTCAACATTCTCGCTAACCTTTTATACCACTGCAATCCTGATTGTCGCAAGCCATATAAAGATTTTTTCAATAAACACACACTATCCACACATTCATCAAGAGTTTCATGCCAGCGTTTAGCTGTCTGTAGTATATCCTTGTCTGTTATTATATTCTTCTGCGAAGCGACCTTTTCTTTTGCAATTACTTTCTTTAGAACGTCGCTTAACTGATCTGGGATTTCCATATAGACTTCTTCATCTAGTGAACCATTCAGATAAGCCGTCACTACGTCCATTTGATGGATTTCCAATCCTAACTCAGCCGACAAAGCAGCTACGAGTCTTATGGATGATGATCTCACAACAGGCGAAGATGTCTCATGAAAATCCTCCCCTGGCCGTTGTGAACATCCTTTTGCGACAAGGCGTACTTTCTTGCCAGTACTTTTGGTACTAAACACGAATCTGCTTCCAATAACTTTGCGTTTCTTTGGTCGTGGTACAATTTCCCAGGTTTCGTTCTTTATCTGAGACAGATACTCATTTTCTAGAGCAGATTTCCACAAATGCAAGTCGCTTTTCTTCCCTATATCTTTTCACGTCATTTGTTCTATTATTGCTATCCCTGCACTTATCTGTTCATTTGATTCATCTGATTCATTTTCATGTTTACTATCTTTTGTCTCTTTCACTGTGTGATATTCTTTCCACGGTCTGCCCGCCTGACCAGTACGAAGAAGGCGAGGTCTTCCTCTTCCTCTTTTAGAGGGTTCTATTAAGTGTTCCCAAGAAACAGTTGACTTTATTTTTCTATATAACTGACCTCTATCTCCATCTTCTTCTGTTTCTTGAATTCTTTCAAGTGATCTTCTTAATCTAGCAACATTATTGTTGGCTTTTATTATCTTGCAGTTATCTTCCTTTCTTTTATTGTTCGCATTAGACGCATTAAATTCTATTTTCACTTCATCATCATCAGTATCTTCTTCGTCATCAAGTATTTCTTTATATTCATGCCTAAACGCTGTCTCATTCATAAACTTCACGTCACGAGTAATGATAATCTTTCTTGTTGTAGGATCATGTATCCTATATGCTTTAGATTGAATATCATAGCCCACAAATATTCCTAGCTGCGAACGTGACTGAAACTTTCTTTTCGGTTTTCCGTTATCTTTATAATCTAAGACCTTCACTTTTTCTATATTAATCTGGCGTTTACAAACATTTAACTCACTTACACAAACAGCCAGACCTGGAACAACTGTCAGGTCATAAAAATACTTGTTCCGTGCGGGAATCGAACCTGCAACACGCAGCATGATATTTGAGTAAGCTTTAATTGTGTTTCAGAGATGTGAGTATAACTGATGTGCCACATACACGTCTTTACTAATTACTAAGCGTGTGGAAGTGTGTGGGTGCGGGCATCGCGGGAACTTCTCTGTGCGTTGCGAACAATCATAAACAATGTATGTAGCACTTGTTACACTCGTAAGAAATCTCCGCGTAGATACAGAGTGACTGGTAAACATGGGTCTCTCTGGGGTATGCCTTCCTGTCTTCCAAGTGCTCATGAATAAATTTACAGTAAGTACGTACAGCTTAGAACAATTGTTAACATGAATTTAAAATAGGTACTACTCTGATACAGACTTATTTACTCTGATAGACGAACTGTATCAATAACAGAGTAAGCTGCGATACGAAGTTGAACTATATCTGTGGCTGCTCAATGCCAAGTGGTCCGGTTAAAGCGCAGTGAGTTTGGCGCGCGACCAAATGCACGCGTGACCGAGCGACCTTACAAAAAGGTCGCGCAATGTGGTTGATGTCACCTGCGCGACTTCCGTATGCAAACAAGCTGAATTGACCCTTCCCATAGCGCGTAAATACAACAATGTATAGTTTATACGTTGTTAGTGGTCGTTTTGTTGTAGTTGGGTTTTAGTTTTCAACTTTATTATAAACTAGCTGATGCCCGCGGCTTCGCCCGCGTGGATGTTGATTATTGCGACCAAAAGTAATCATGACATTTCCATGGGAAATATCATGATATTTTAGCCAATGCATACAAAAACTAAAACCTTCCTCGAGAACTATTCTATCCATTGGTGAAAATAGCATGAACATCGGTGCAGCAGTTTTTGAGTTTATCGCGAACAGACAGACAGCCGCGGCGGATGACTTTGTCTTATAATATGTAGTGATAGTGATGTAGTGATATTTTGGGATTATTTTAATATTGAACTATATTAACATTTTTGATCTCAAATGTTCAACCTCTTTCAGTTGTCATCCCACTCGATAGGATGGCAAATAAATTGAGAAACTTTACACACTGACTGCTGTCTGCGGAACTCATAACGCTTTCCTTTAGCTTTGCCGTAGTCAGGTACAAGTCGGTTAACTATGCTTTTGTTTTAAAATGTCATCATCAATCTGTTGCTTACAAGTATAATTATACAGCGTGTACCAGAAAGGTGTGGTCACTAACATCAGTAAGTGAAGTGTTACCGACATAGTTTTAAGGTTTTATTTACTAACACAATTTGTATTATATCATAATTATGTATATTAGTCTGTAAGGTATATATATCTATGGGCCAAAGTAGCCTGAAAATAAATATATGTATGCTGCTGTTATAACTCGCTATTGTGAAGACTTTTAGCGTTTAAAAATGCCCGATCTCCACACCTTCGCGGGATGTACAGACGCCAGCAGGTCAACCTACCCGAAACTGTCAGATTTTCCCAACCAACCTGGAACCTAATGCTTCAGAGATAAAGTTTAAAATCTATTAAAGAAATTTGACAGATTGTAGTAGCTTGATGTGCTGGCATCTGTACAGTGTCATAACCGAAGAACGTGGCTGATACATTCGATATGCCGTCAACAACGAACGGACTGCGACTGGGTGACGCGCCTGCCGCGCTATTGTTTCTTATTAAACTCGCATGGGCTCGAGGGCTCTAGCCAGATGGCGGAGCTCGCGGGGCAGATAAATTGGCTTCGCGGACATAGTTCAGAGCGAGCCTGCCCCGTACGGAGGTGGGATTTATGATAGTGTAACTTACTGTGCGAGTTGGTGTGTGTAGCAGAGACAAATAGAAGTACCATTATTGTCGACATTACTACGCACTCTAACATTACTACGCACTCTAACATTACTACGCACTCTAACATTACTACGCACTCTAACATTACTACGCACTCTAACATTACTACGCACTCTAACATTACTACGCGCTCTAACTATTACTATTCGGATTTTATCTGATGTGTTAAAGCAGCACTGACTGTGTCTCTTAGCTTGTCACAGCAGTTGTTGCTCCAGGCGATGACGCGCGTGCCTGTCCGCAGGCACTGGATAGGTGTAACATTGTCCGAGCGGCGCGCGGTGCGGGCGCGGGCGTGCTAGCCCGGGCTGGGAGCGCGCGAGCGAGGGGTACAAGCGCTCCCGACTAACGACACTATTTATTAGCATTATGTAAATGATGCATGTTCCCCGCTCTTACACTCGTAACTCGTTCGACACGGTCTGGGCGTGTGCGACAACCCGCTGTAACGAGACGCGTCTAATGTACTGTTGACACTACTCGCTACTAACACAACACAAACTCATTACTTTTAAGCTCGTTCTGAACAAGCAGTTTATGTGGACAATGTATAAATTACTCTCCGTGTTTTTGTTTCGGTCCGAGATCAACACGCGCGCAGTTAATTGTTTCGGTCCGAGATCAACACGCGCGCAGTTAATTGTTTCGGTCCGAGATCAACACGCGCGCAGTTAATTGTTTCGGTCCGAGATCAACACGCGCGCAGTTAATTGTTTCGGTCCGAGATCAACACGCGCGCAGTTAATTGTTTCGGTCCGAGATCAACACGCGCGCAGTTAATTGTTTCGGTCCGAGATCAACACGCACGCAGTTAATTGTTTCGGTCCGAGATCAACACGCGCGCAGTTAATTGTTTCGGTCCGAGATCAACACGCACGCAGTTAATTACCTTCACGTCCTCATCGAATATACGTTACGTATTGTGCGCAAAGGTTGTGTAGTCACAACCTGGGAATATAGCTCAACAACCGAGTCTTTACGTAGTTTGTAACGAGTCCAGAACAGCAGAAAATACGTTGAAACAATGCTGATGCAATGACTCTCACGGTGTTAACACTGAAACTACTTAAAATAGTCGGTAAACAAGCAACTATTGAGGTTACCGCGTCGCCTCCTGCCTGCGCTCGCACCGTGCGGAGCGAGTGCATAAATCTAGTGTGAGAAAGCAAACACAAGTAAGGGGTTGTAGCGCGCGACCGCAGCTCTTCGTACTCAAAGTAACGCGAATGGAATTCATCCTGAACGTGGCTCGACTATTGACTCGATGCTTTTGTTATAGTAGTTTGTGCCTGAGCCCACAGAACTCATCGGTCATGTGCTGTGCAAGCACCTTCCTCGCCTGCATGCGGTCGGCTGCTTCGCACAGCTCTCGCAAGTGGTTTGTGCGTTCTTCCTGTCTCATTAATAATGTTTGCAGAATAGTATTTAAACTCAGAGGAACTTTGATTGATTTATTCACGTTAGTTAGACATAAATTAATAGTTTATTATCATTTCAAACAATCCTGCCTCGATGAAACGCGCTGCGGGGTGGAGGGGAGGCAGTGCTTGACCCGCTTTGTTCTAGAAACAATAGATAACGCTTATCTTAATTAAATCTGTAACTGCTATTGACAATAGACAAGAAAAGATTAATCGTTGTCTCTTTGCATTGACAGAGTTGCATCACTCAATGAGAGATCAGATCCGTGTAGTCGTACGTTCTTCCCCACTCGCTGCAGATACAGCGTGGTTGTTCATGTGTCACTGGTCGCCGTCAGTGGAGTTGTGAGTCAGGGCATGATAACGGTTATCAGTGACGTGTTCCTGGTCGTGACGTTAAATGGCCGGATGTCGTCGTATCAAACCGAGGTCGAGCCTATTTCCTGTTTCTATGACATTCGACTTTTTCTAATACACAACGCAGAAGAATATCTCACATGTTACAACGATCATATTTTATTCCAAATACAGTTGTTGGGTTAATGTTGTGTGTCGGCGGGCCGGGTCGGGTCTGACCGGGCCGGGCCGGGCGGGCCGGCTTCCGGAGCTCGCGCCGGCTTACCGCTCTATTTCCCACCATAACATAAACAAAACACATGAAATAGTCCCCGAGTGCGCTCAGCCGTGAGATCACGTGCTCTGTACTACTCTGTACAGTGTACACATCGACACTCTTCCTTGTAGTGTGTCGTATTTATTGTGACGTATACACGAAACTACCAAGTTTTCCTTCTCTTCTAATTAATGTTTTGTACATGGTTATTTTGTTTGCGTTAATCTTAAATTGACCTTACTCAAGAGTTCAGTGAGTGAAAGTTAGTTACTTAGTATATTTGTAACAGTTCAGTTTCTGACAGAAAGTTTTTCACTACAGCTACAAGTTCAGCTGTTAGTATACTCACTACTACGTAGCCTTACTACAGAGCGAGCAGCCGCGCGGTGCGGTGCGCGTGCGGCGTGCGGGTTGCCGGCAACTACGAAATGCGCTGTATGCGGAGTTCAATCTGTGCGCCGGTATCTTAATGCATCGCCGATATATTATGTGCGGTTTTACTCGCTCGCAAAATATCTGCTGGCTAGGTGGAGCGACGACCTCCTCAGGGTGGCAACTGGCCGAGAGTTCCCGAAAGTCGAGGTAAGTGGCAAATGAAAAGGCCTTTGCCTACGAAATTCTTAATTTTTAAACGTTTTTTTTTGCTCAATTCAAGTATTACTGAGTAGTAAGATTTTTTTATACTAACTTCAACCCTAAAATTCTTTTTACATCCCTTGGAGGGGTTCTTTTGAAAAACCTATTCCCCATAATCGAAATGGACTCTTTTTGCTCGCTCTCGGTGCATTTGCTCTTATTGTATCTGATTAAAAGTTATCTTATCAAACGCAGTGCGGACGATGTTTGTTTCTCTTTCACACAAACACTACCGGGTAAAACGGTACCGTACGGATTTTGATAAAACTGTACAGTAATATATGTAGCTTAAACATTAGAATAACACAACGCGGATAAAGCGCCGAGCGGTAGTAGAGCTAGTACCTATAACATGAACAAATGAAGCGCGTGGGTATCGCACGCGAGGCGTGGCAGCAGCTGGCTTAGCCAAGGTGACAATCTACAATCGGTAACGCTAATAGAAAGGTAATCAAATGTATGGGAATGGCGTCATCTCACCGTTCCATCACGTGGTCGAAACCAACGAATAGAAAATTCGTAGCCAAGTTACAGTTTTGCAAGCGCTAACGAAACGATGTCGATGTTTAATAAAATAGCATCTATATGATCCAGCTGTGTTGACACGAGAAGTGTTTTGTTTACTTACCATAATGTTGGACTGTATTTACTATTTAAAATACATACACAAAATAGGAAAGGGTCAAACACAACTGGTTTGTTCGTTTCGTAAGTTCATGTCGCGTATCACATTATTATTTATGTTTCAAACTCTCAAGTACCCAATCATGATAGATTTTTTATAAAGGAAGATTATGAAATAACTAATAATTTGTGTACTTTTTCATAAATTCCAATAAAGCTGCGAACTGTACTGGGCTTGGTCGAGATCTAGATTCCAATAAAGCTGCGAACTGTACTGGGCTTGGTCGAGATCTAGATTCCAATAAAGCTGCGAACTGTACTGGGCTTGGTCGAGATCTAGATTCCATCCTATAAAAGTTATCACTTCATTAACGGTCTGTCGTTCAAATGCACGATATCATATTATTTTAAGTCACAGTAATGTTTAAAATTACATTCCGCACTTTGATATTATAATGAACCAACTAACAGAAGAATTCGTACCTTATTTTGCTTACTTTTTTAACACTTAAAACAATTATTGCTTTCTTAACAATCCAAAACAAAAATTCAGCTCCGCTCAAAGTAGACAACTGTGACCTTGACGTTAGTTTGACGTTTGTTAGAACGCTCACCATAGACTAAAGTATAGGTTTTTACTACAGACATTGGAGAACGAGCGATCGACTCAGTCGTGTCAAATTGGCTACCAAGTTAGCGTTTTCTACAATCACTTATGCCGAGGCGTTGAGGATTGTAGAAAGAAATTCGATATGAAACGTTTCTAACTTGGCTAGGCCCGAGTGGACACATGCGACGCAATCCAAGCAGTTTTTATATTGCTGGAGTAATGAACCCATCACCTGACAGGTTCAACTACAACGTGAAAAAAGAATTTAATGAATCTATTATATTAAAATATATATTATTATTTCTATTTATTATATATTTATTTCTAATGAAATAAGCTGTACCTTTGTGCTCTTCTATGTTAATGTAATTGTCCTGTTAAGTATTTTGTGTGTACATAAATAAATAATCGTCGTGCTATTGAACTAATAATAATAAATATATATATAATATATATATATAAATATATAATAATGTATGGATAAACAACAAGAGTCGGCATAACACCCGTGAATAACATGCTCTTTATCCGAGAACTAATCTGCGGTCTGAACCCAGTGAGCGGTCGCCACACCCCGGCCTATTCACATCATAGTTTTTGGTTTCTCTTATCAGTTCAGTAAATTATCTCGCAAAACATGCGTTAACCGCTGCACTACAGTTCAAGCGCTGTGAACGCTAATCCTCCGCCGGACAGCACGTACTTACCGCGCTCTTTGTGGCGCTTAACTGGGCTGCAGAGGAATAGTGTCGGTTCGCGCCTCTCCGCCTTGCGCCTCGCCGCCTCGCCGCCTCGCTATGCAGTCGTGTCTGTCAACGTTGTCTTCTTGTTAGCACGCAGAGATGAGTAATGACTTGTTCTATCACATTTTTCTTAAACAAAATATTTTCTTGCCATCTTAGAATTAAAATGTCAAAGTTCACTGCTCGGCTTTGTACAGACAATGAATTACGTTTTATAAAAGCGTTCTCAAAGAACTAAAATACATTCTGCTTGTGTTCCGAGAAGGCAACAAAGGTAATGCGACATTAGCGTTATTATCTGCAGATACACGCGTGCCCTGAGCATACAACGCAATTAACATTTAAGTTTAACATCTGAAAGTGTACGTGCACAGTGCGGGCCACGCGGGCGCGACCGGCACGGCGGCGGGCGCGTGCCGTGGCCCAGTGCTTAGACGTATTCCAAGTGTTGCAAACCATGGGTAAGGATTTAGTATTTTTACTACAGATTCTGAGATTGGAGGTGTTGAATATAAATGGTGTGCACGATATAAATAAATTCTGAATTTTTGTATGATTTATTGAGATTGTACCCTAGAAAATTGGAGAATGGAGAAATAAATAAAAACAGAGAAATAAACACTTCAGTATTTATCGCCATTTTAACAAATATAAATCGAAGACGCGCTTACGCCGAGCGACAAGATCAAATTGGTTTGATACCCCCGCAATAAAAAATAGCCAATGCGCGGGATTGGGTCGCTTGCTGTCTAAGTAAGGCCCGTAGTGTGGCCATCAGGCGCGGGTAGGAACGCGCGCTATCTCGCTCATGCCCGCCTTAGTCACTACACTATGGACGTAAACGGCGGCGGCGGTTTCTACGTTTGATAATTCGCGGCCTCGTTAGGCCTAGCCGCTAGGCTCGCACTGCGGACGCGGGCAAAGGCAAAACAGCAACACGCCTGAGGTCAGGAGATGTTTGAGTGATGGTGAGCCCCGTTCGTGGGTGGATGTACCGACTGCTTGCAGAACCATCTCGGGTTCCTTTGAGTCAGCGTCTGTAACTCGCGTACTGCGATTAAATGCTTTGGTATCAAGTAATGTATGAAATCATAAAGAATTCTATTCCTCAGTTTTACTCAACATAAGTGAATGTAGGATTGACGCGGATTATCTCCAGCAAACAGTTCATTATCAAATAATGCAGGAAATTATCAGCAACATTAGCGAGGCACAACGACTACATTGTACAGATATAAGTTCAGCTCGCGCACTCGACTGTAACGCGCCCGTTCACTGAACAATGAACAGTTTACTTGCTACAATCACCCAACTAAGGAAATTTAATGTTTCCAAATGCTCGCTGTTAATTTGGCTATACTTTAGCCAGTTAACGGATACAATATTAGGTTATTTTTACGTAGCAAGTTGATTGTAAAAATAAAACCAACTTCAATAACACAAAAAACTGAAAAATAATTTTAGCTTCAGAAATCGGTGACTTTTTATGTTATGGTGTTATGTAAACAATAAACATCCAAGAGATTGCAGCAATCACGACAGATTTGCTGTCTATTATTGACGAGTTCCATTCCATATCTTCGACATCCGTGATCAAACAACACAAATCATGACAATATTTCTATGAAACCAACTTGGAAGTATATTCTTTCAAACAAAAAAAAAACAAAATTGATCCTCATTTAAAAGAGAAATCGGTGAACTCAAACACAAAAGCATTTTTTTCAATTAGACCATTACAGGCACTTTTGAATGTCAGAAAAACAAATAAGGCTAAGCTACAGTCACAGACACAAGGCATAATAACTTGTGAAAGTACTGTAGTTGCCCATTCCAAAGCGTAGATCTCTATGGAGAAGAATGGGCAAGAAACTCCATGGACACTCTTTTCAATCAAAATATTGTACAAAATCTTAGTTACATCATTCATGTTGAGATTAAACATATGTGAGAACGATGTAGAAATACGTGCACGTTAAGAGCGTCCAGAGTAAAACATTATATCAACAATTTAAAAACAAAGTAAGTAGTTAAAATAAACCATGGCGCCTAGAGATGACCAGTCCCAACTGACAGCGCCCGTTCACGAACATGACGCATGGATCAGACCCATTCAGCTCAACCATATTGAAGGGAGCTAAATGACCCGACACACCCGCCACCATCAGCGAGACATTTGAGTGAGCATGACATTCTCTCAGCCACCAGGGCAAATTCAAGTCAATTAAAGATAACTAAATGTAAATGGTAGCTTTACAGTACATAGTACTCACACATGTGCTATGAAATTATATAATACTAAGAGATTGAATTTATACAATGCAAAGATATTATTACAATCTTCTGCAGCTTCCACAATAACTTCACATGGTAATAAATTAGTTTGCCCCTATGCTTGTGGAGCAGGACCAGCAGTGAGCCAAGCATTTTTATCATCAATGTAATCCCCCAATTTATAATATGCTTGCCTACATAGTGTGCGTTTTATACAAGATTTAAATTTCGTCTCGTTTAGTTGTAGAATGTGGGGAGGTATTTTATTGTAACATTTTAAACAGTACCCCATGAAAGATGAGTCTACTTTAGCTAACCTAAAACCTGGCTGTACTAGTTCGTCCCTGTTTCTAGTACTATAGTGGTGCCTGTCACCTCTTTTACTAAATAAATGCAGATTTTTCCTAACGTACATGATGTTTTCATAGATGTATTGACAAGGTACTGTCATGATGTTAATTTCCTTAAACAGTTCTCTTAGAGAGTCACGCCTACGTAGATTATATAAGGCTCTGATAGCTCTTTTCTGCAGAATAAATATAGATTCGATGTCTGCAGCCCGTCCCCATAGTAAAATACCGTAAGACATAATACTATGAAAATAACTAAAATAGACCGGTGAACATACATGAAAAAAAAATATATAGCCGAACATACAACTCCTCCGTTTTGAAGTCGGTTAATTACAATAATGTTAGCTGCGTCTCCAATAGCTGAATCTCCAACCTACACCCCACCAGAAAGCCCGGATGTATGACCATATGACCGAGCCTATATAAGTCAACGCGTAGCGTGGCCAGGGGCTCATTCCCTTATTCGGCGGCGCGTACTTATTAACTATTCCCTTTGATTTTGTTCACTCGATTAATTTTGTTATGTAATAATAACCTTTGTGTTTTAATTGTTTGTGTTTTGATATATTACATTTGTTGCCCTGATAGTTATTTCATTTCAATTCCTAAAAATAAAGTATTAAGAGCCTGCGGAGGCCGCGCGCAATTGCAATTCGAAGCAAAGGAAAAATCCGGAAAAATATTGCTATCTCTGTTTCACAGTTCCCGGCGCATTGCGAAGCCGCGTGTGTGAATAGTGTTTACCTAGATACTATGTGTGTGTGTATGTGTGTGTGTGTTTACTATTCTATAATTATCGTTAATTCATATCACCGCTGAACATTTGCGATTAATTTGAAGGTGTGCCGTAATACCAAAAATGATGAATGAAAACTCAATGCTTTTCCAATTTTTATTTTCTTTATTTTGTGTAACTTAACAATATAAGTCATGTATCGAAATAAACAAAATTAAAAATATTACCGTTTTTAATATAGAACAGATGAGATGAAAACATCTTCAATATACTGTAAAAATGTAAGAAATTCAATTTGATTACAATTCGTTTTAGGTAAATATTTTGCAAAAAAAATAAAATTGAAACCTAGGTAAACACTGTCTTGTTCCGAATAACAGCATAATAAGGTCGAAATCTCGAAATATGCTTAAGCTGAAAATGATTTTGGTATTACTTTTGTATGGACAATTCATCGTCCGCCGGCCCCTTAACGATGATGATTCATGATGCCTGTGAGTGTCTCTGACGAGCGAGAGGACGACGCGCGACGGTGACGCCTGCACAGAGGGCACGTGTTCGCGCTGCAGGCACCTACAATGTACGGACCCTTCTGGCGCAGCCGTGAGGCGAACACAAATCTTGTTGTTGTTCGTTGTTTTTTATTTTTTATGTTAATTATATGTATTTTAAAATGTGTTTCTTATTTGCAGTACTTGTGCCTAAAAAAGGTGTTTACGCTATAAACCCGCCTAACGCATCGCCACTGCCAGTCCGCCACGCCAGTACTCCCGTAGTTCAGCAGTTGTAAACTGTAACGTACCGAGCAGTTCAAGTTGTCAGACAACTTGTGTCGTTACACGCACTTTATTTTCGTCTATTTGTTGTCGAGTTCATGTTTTACTGGCACAGTAAACAAACACGTCGTAAACGTTAGTATATATGTGTAACACGGGCGCGGGCGGCGCACTTACACATTTAAATAATTTTGTTTACATGATGTGATTTTTTTAAATTCTTTTTTTGTGTGTGTGATTGTTTGTTTGTACTACTATGTGTATTCGACGTTCTTGAGATATTTTACAAACTTCATTGTAAAATCTTTTTGACACACATCTTCATACTTATACTGTTGTCCAAACTAATATTTCAATGAAAGGTACACGTAGTCCAGGACAGGCTGTGTGGTGTGTTAGGACACAGGATCCCTAGATCCTGGGAGTACGTTCCCGTGGTATAATGTTCTAGCTCCACGCGGGTGAAGTCGCCGACAAAGGCTCCATTTATCGGTACTCGTGAGGGCGCGGCCGACCGGGGCGCGCGGTCGGAATGTTTGTGAAATATGAAAGCATTTCTAGTGGTTCAAAGGGCTAGTATTTCTAAGGCTCCGTGTTCGGTCTGTCACAGAGCTGTGTTTTTTGAACCGTAATAGGTAGTCACAAGGAATTTTACGGAGTATTTATTACTACAGCCGCTATGACAACAAATAGAATTAAAAATGTGGTCCGTGGATTTTTTTGTCAGCGTTTTTTACTCAATCTTTTTACTAAACTATTTAAAATGTAGTATTAGTGTACGGAACCCTTCGTGTGCGAGTCCGACTCGCGCTCGGCCAGTTGTTTGTAAAGTTGCAGTTCAGTTAGCTCTATTAGTTTGTAAAGTTGCAGTTCAGTTAGCTCTATTAGTTTGTAAAGTTGCAGTTCAGTTAGCTCTATTAGTTTGTAAAGTTGCAGTTCAGTTAGCTCTATTAGTTTGTAAAGTTGCAGTTCAGTTAGCTCTATTAGTTTGTAAAGTTGCAGTTCAGTTAGCTCTATTAGTTTGACATGAGTAGTTAGTCATGAGTATACCTTCATCAGTTCAGTTGCGACAGCTGGTCGAGTCCGGCGGCGACTGTCTCGTGTTCCTTACATTGTTATTGTAACGATCATCTCTCTTCATTTGAAAATGTAGAGCTGCACAAGTGCAGGCTCATGTCATGGTATAAGGAATCTAACAAGAGTGCAGGGTGACGGTGCTCGGACTGGACGGGTGGGGGGCAGCGGCGGTGGACCTGTGACGGGGGGGGGGGGGGGGGGCTAGTGTACGACTAGCTCTGCACAGCAACTTACACGTTAAGTTGCCTTACATACTCCTTTTGCCTCGTCCACGTCATACATCTGGTCATACACGCGCGCCGGTTGCGAGTACTACACCTGACCTTTCTGAAGGACCTCACCAATGAGGTCAGCGTATGTTCCTCTAGGGCGTCCCCTCCCAGCATTGCCACTCACATCTGCCTTGTAAATACCTTTTGTTAGTCGCCTTTCACTCATTCTCTCCACATGACCAAACCATCTAAGCATACTCTTTTAAATTTTTGTCACTACATCTTTTTTTAAACCACAAAGGTGTCCGTATAACCTCATTCCTCACTTTATCATTCAGAGTTACATCACACATGCTTCGCAAGGAACGCGTTTCCACAGCATTAATCCTACTTAATTAATTCATACATTCATTTCTATTTATTAGCAGCACAGCAGAAATTAGATATGATCGCAATTAATATCTCAATCGTTTAAACGCTCGGCAATTTGCAGCGCTTGTGTGCGAGCACCGTGCACGTACCACCTATGAATAACTCTCTGTATTTGCCTCATCACCACAAGGTTTCCACCTCTTCTTTTATTATCCCATTTTTCTTGTACGACCTACAATTATTTACACTGACTCACCACTCTCATCACTTTCTTCCCTCACCTATGTCCGTATTTGTTTATTGTTACCAGCGCTACTTTCTAACACAATACAATACATATACTTCTAAACATTTAATTAATTAACTTGTTATCTATTTATTTGTAACCATTTATTTATATTGTTATATTCATGTTTGAAACTGTTAGTCCGTCACATTGCCCCCAAAGGTTCATTGGAAGACCAGCGTCAGACAGCTTCACCTGTCTGGCATGAATGCTGATATGGACCTTTTTGGCGCAGCCGTGAGGCACACAGCACATATATATCATGTATTTTTCTTTGTTTAATCATTTATTTTGTTATTTCGTATCTTTTTTATTCTGTGTGCTCAATGTACTGACGTCAAATAAACCTTATTCTTTCTTTCTTTTACTTTCTTGCCTCGTTTGCCACACCCAACATTCATTCCATACATAAGTGTAGGCACCAGCACACCATTGTGAACAGCCAGACGAGGCACAGGCCTGCGACTGCCGCAGTCGGTCCGGAGCAAACAAAGAACAGCGAGCTAACGTAGTCACGTCGTCAATTTTATTATTTAATAGTAAATAGTAGTGCATCAACAGCGCACACTTACGTCTTAGTTCTAGCGTGTTGATGCCCAGCATTCCCGCGACAGACAGAGACGGATATAAATAGGGGTAATACCCATACATTTTTTATATAAGTACCGAGCATATTTCCGTTGGACCCGTTCTATCATGAGCTTGTATTTTTGCTCATGCGGATCCCATACCAGCCCATTGTACTCCAGTTTGCTATGTAATTATAGCACTCTTATCCTTGAATTTATTTGCCTGCCTCATTACAAAACCAAGAGATTGGAAAGCCTTGCCACAGATGTTAATGATGTGCTGACTGAATGTCAGGTTTGTTTCTAAGGTCAGTCCCAGATCTTTAATCTCGTTAACACGCTCCAGAGGGACGCCCGAAACGAGGTAGTTATATTGAATGGGCGTACGCGAACGGGTAAAGGAAATTGTTTTGCACTTAGAAGTATTAAACTCTAGGTGGTTGGCTTCACTCCATTTTACTACCATATCGATGTCCCTCTGTAGCGCTTCACAGTCCTCTGCACTAGTAACACCCAAAAATAGCTTCAGGTCGTCATACATACAAACTCATTCACTTGCTCCACACTCTTATCATTTATTTTCACATCACACACCGTTACATCTTCTTTTCTTTCAAACTCCATAACCTTCGTCTTATTCACGTTTACATTCATCCCTTTTCTCTTAAATGCTTCACTCATTGCAGTTACCATATCTAGCAACTGTTCTACTGACGATGCAAGAATAACTTGATGATCTGCGTATAGAAGGCATTTGACAAGCAACTCATTCATACTCAATCCACAGTCACTTTCTCTTAAAATCTGTCAAACAACTATCCTTGTATAGGTTGAACAGCCAAGGAGACGCTACACAGCCCTGTCTAACACCTCTTGAGATGCAGAACCAGTCAGTGTATGCCCCATTTACCCTAACACAAGCACTAGAATCCTTGTATAAAGATTTCAGTGCTCGTACCAAGCACCTGTCCACACCATACATGGATAGAGTCGACCACAGCTCTTTCCTTCACACACTGTCATAGGCCTTCTCCAAGTCTACGAAAGCACAGTAGACGCCTTTGTGCTTTGCTTTCCTAAAATGAATAAATAAACGTTATTGTTCGTTTGTCCCTTAAAGCATCAAAATTATGAATTATATAATAGTATATGAAAGTCGGTGGCTTTGTTTGTTTCATTGATTTTTGTGCCACCGACTTCCGAAAGTTAAGTTATTTTCCACTTTTTTTTTGTAATTTTATTTTTACGTTTTTTTTGGCAGTCAGTTATGTTTTTTTTTTTAAAAGTTTTTAATTTGTGTGTTTTTTTCAAGTCGGTTTTATTCGTTTTTCTCGGCCTTTTAAGCGTTATTTGCGCTTCCGTTTGTCAACGTCACTTTATATAGTCCTAAAATATTGTAGTTTTTTTATTGAAACCGATTTTTATGTTTATTTCCTAAACATGAGCAGACCCAGAAAATGTAATCACTGTAATACACATACTTAAAATCAGGTCTTAAATATCTTGCACCAATTATCATTATGCCTGTGTAATAATTGCTTGTTATAAGCAAAATTAACAGCTTATTTTACATCTTACGTGCATACATTAAGTCCGGCGAAAGCTGGCAAAAACTTAGTTAGTATTAAAGTTCATACTCGTAAAACGTACTTACATAGCGCTACAATGTGCTACGGAACACGCAGCCAATGTTATACACATACTCATGTAGTCATTAATATGTTAGTGCGCTTGAAATAAAACTATGCACCGCGCAGCGCAAGTAGCAGCTCCTTATATTGTACAAACAATAAAGTTAATGCCTTCTCTCTAACGGTTTCGTAGATAATATTATTGTAATTGAATCCAGCGCTACACGACCGCTACGAGCCGCTACGAGTCGCTACGAGGCGCTACGAGTCGCTACGAAACGTGCTACGGCATAAGCTCGGCTACGTGATGGTTTTCTTTTGAAATTACAGTTGTTATCTATAAGTTACACTGTAACAAGTAAATACGGGTCATTATTATTAGCTTAATGCATTTCAAGTGGAATAAAAGAATATTACAGAAATTGTTAAGGGTACTAAACCGCTTCCCATTTTGTTGGAACATAAAAGCAACTACACGTACAAGCACTGTACAAGCAACATTAAAACGTAATCAGTTAATTGCTACTCCAGCGTGTCGCCCCACGCGGTGGTTGCGGACCGCGCGGGAAGGGCGCGCACACACGAGCGCGCGCGCACACGCCTGCTCGTGCGCGCGGCCTCTGTAGTGATAAGCTTTCTTTTTACCATTTCGGAATATTACTTCCTACCTCATAATGGAGTAAACTTCTTTCTTTTATAAAACAAATGTTCATGCGGAGAGTTATGAAGAATGGGGTCACGTACAGTACCGTTAGCTTGTTCTGCGGCAACGGATGTCGTCAGCACGTCTTCACGGCATCAGCGACGAGCCAATTATGTGTCACCGTTAGCTACGACACGACACATCCCCGGCGCGTGCGCAGCCGCGTCAGGGCCGCGCACCACTCGACGTATTTCATATTCACGAGTGGTCGCCGCCGACCGGCGATAGCGACGTATTTGATATCCTATTAGTTCTTGAACATAATCCAATTTAGTATTCGCAATTTACATAAAGCGTTTAGTGACATTAATACTGTATTGATTTACAGCGGGAAGCGCTCAGTGGGACGGAGCGCTCATTGGGGCGGAGCGCTCATTGGGGCGGAGCGCTCATTGGGGCGGAGCGCCGTCGACTGCATTACGACCGAAGCAAGTCATTAAAAGTTCTCATTATACTCGATCGTAAAACGGATACACTAAAAACCGGCCAAGTTCGAGTCGGACTCGCGCACGAAGGGTTCTGTACCATTATCTATAAAATGGCAAAAAAATCATGTCTGTTGTATGGAAGCCCCCTTAAATATTTATTTTATTTTAATTTAATTATTTATTTTTAAAGTAAATATAAAACTAAACAAATATTATGTGAATATTTCAAGCGTCTACCTGTCGCCGTTATTAATATCGAGCAAAAAAACGGCAAAAAATCACGTTTGTTGTATGGGAGCCTCCTTAAATATTTATCTTATTCTGTTTTTAGTATTTGTTGTTATAGCGGCAACAGAAATACATTATCTGTGAAAATTTCAACTGTCTAACTATCACGGTTCATGAGATACAGCCTGGTGACAGACGGACGGACAGCGAAGTCTTAGTAATAGGGTCCCGTTTTACCCTTTGGGTACGGAACCCTAAAAAGTGCACTTAAATAAGTTTGATTTTTCCTCAACTTTGAGTAGCCCTCTGCGCAGGTTTTTAATCACGTTACAGAGTTCCAACACTAACTAGGCAACTGAAATTAGAAAAATAATAAGCTGGTGAGAGCGGCGGTGCGGGCGCGGTGCGGGCGCGGTGCGGAGCGCCGCTCGAGTGAACGGCAGCGGATTATTTCTTGGCGTAGCTCTAACGCTGAAATAAAAATAAAATTGAATGTCGTCACTAATTGCTGCACTATGCACTAGTAGCGGCGCGCGGCTGGCGCTGTCGCATGTCGCACGGCGACTCACACACGCATACGCACGCAACACTCACGCATACACACGGCTGCTGGCTGCCTCCTGGGTGGAGGCGGCGGAAATAGTAAAAATTAACGAGTGTCGACACCTCCCTACACCGCCATACCGTAGTCACTTCTAATTAAGAAAACATTTTACAATTACGACTAGACATTATTCCGTCCCGTGCTGTCCGTGTCCTCAGCGCGGCGGGAGGCGCACCGTACATATGGCACGCGACTGCTGGGAGGACAAGTAGACACGCATTATCTTACGTACGCCTCGGGCCAACAGCACGAACGTTCAACACGCAGGCAATGTGCGCCGCTGCGTCTCTTACACTCGGCTATTAATTAATACCTGGCGGATGGCGGATGGCGGATGGCAGATGGCGGAGAGCCACTCGCTGCCGGTGCGTTAGACACAGTTGAAGCACGGCGTGCGGGAACACGCAGCGCTGACAATAGCTGATGACGTAAGGAGCTCGTCTTTAGTGCTGCGCGTTTTACATAGCGACGCGCGGGCAGCTGCCCACTCGCGCGCGTTTACAGGCGGTTACAGCGCCCAGCGGCACAATGCACACCAACGCGGCCTTCATTTCGGGGTTTTATTTGTGTGATAGATAGCAACATGCTAGGTGTTGGCGGCTGCTATGTTCGTAATTTCCGTAAAGTGTACGGGAGTCTCGCGCGAACATAAACAAGTATCTTCAGTAAATTAGACAATCACTTCTTGCGCCAACTTCGATACTATCATGAACAGCATATCGAATGAGAACTATATCCATTTAACTTGCCACCAAGTTTACTGAGGTGTGCCGGGGAGCGAAGGAATTCATTAATATCGCTTTGCTCTACAATGGCCGCAGCGGAATATCACCCTTATGTGTAGCTGAGTAAGGTTCATGTAAGGTTGCATTAACTGCAACAAACAGTCATTTTATGAGAATGTAAAAGCGTGAGTCCCGGCCCCCGGACCCCGGCAGTGGTGGCGCGGTGATCGTTGTGCTGAACACATAGTCCCGGCCCCGGACCCCGGCAGTGGTGGCGCGGCGATCGTTGTGCTGAACACATAGTCCCGGCCCCCGGACCCCGGCAGTGGTGGCGCGGTGATCGTTGTGCTGAACACATAGTCCCGGCCCCGGACTCCAGCAGTGGTGGCGCGGTGATCGTTGTGCTGAACACATAGTCCCGGCCCCGGACCCCGGCAGTGGTGGCGCGGTGATCGTTGTGCTGAACACATAGTCCCGGCCCCCGGACCCCGGCAGTGGTGGCGCGGTGATCGTTGTGCTGAACACATAGTCCCGGCCCCGGACCCCGGCAGTGGTGGCGCGGTGATCGTTGTGCTGAACACATAGTCCCGGCTCCCGGACCCCGGCAGTGGTGGCGCGGTGATCGTTGTGCTGAACGTGAGTCCCGGCCCCCGGACCCCGGCAGTGGTGGCGCGGTGATCGTTGTGCTGAACGTGAGTCCCGGCCCCCGGACCCCGGCAGTGGTGGCGCGGTGATCGTTGTGCTGAACACATAGTCCCGGCCCCCGGACCCCGGCAGTGGTGGCGCGGTGATCGTTGTGCTGAACACATAGTCCCGGCCCCCGGACCCCGGCAGTGGTGTAGGTGTAAGTATATAAAATATATAAACTAAATATTAGGTGTATACCCTACAATGTAATCCTGCAATATTATGTACGCAGTGAGTGCGGACAGTCGGCAGCCCTGCCGCATGCCGCAGGCCGCAGTTCATACCGCGAACTTTGCAAACATTTCTATTATGGAGCACAAAGTTTTTAAACGCCCGCACAGATAATTATATTGTCTAGTTGTACCTCGCCCCCTCACCCCGCACCCCGCACCGGGGCCCTCCCCGCGCCCTCACATCACAGAGAGAGGACTCGCGATCTTTGGCAAAAGAGTTGAGGATAACTCTGTTCTGCTTGAAAATTCCAGACAAAAGCGTTTCTTGTTAAGCGGGCGTCGAACTTAGGATTAAGGACGGGACACGACTCACACTGTTCCTGCAAACATTAGAAAAGGATAATGTGCAGAGGGCTCGGCAGACGGAGGAGCGCAGAGGAGCGCGGAGGAGCGCGGAGGAGCGCGGAGGACAGCACGCATATTGTTCTACGTAATTAATTACTTATTCTCGTATTGAATGTTTGGACTGAACGTTTGTGCTGAACGGATTTTTCTTTTCACCAAAGTAGACAATCTGTGGGTAGATGGGTCGTGAGCCCGGCGCATGTACGATCTGCTATAAACACAACACACAGGTACCAGGCCCACGGTCCACTATCCGTATTATATAATTTCACGCGCCACCGAGCTCCGGGAACTTGCCATCGAGCCCGATATCCGGTACATTTACCGGAGCCACGAGAAATATTAGTTTTCGGGCTCTCTCGAATCTATTTTGTCGGCACCAGCGAAATTATTGAATCTTTAGTTGTTGGCTCCTACATTCCGGGGGAGTGCGCCGGCCACACCTAGAGTGGCTCCTCGCGGCAGGCTGCCAGCTCGTCTCTCCACGTGCCGACTGCGTCACTTGCTCGCAGCATTACATTGGTCACTAACTAGTTTCACTATTTATTCTGTGTCTAGTGTGGATACAAATGTTTATTTTACGAAGTCATTTCAGTTATTACATCGATCATCCTCCCGATTCTTGTTTATTTTGACATTTCTTTATCCGTGTGTCAATGTTCTATCCGTTATTCTAGTATGACTCGCAAAAATGTATGGTGGGACCTTTTCACTGAATAAATGATAGAATTGGATCGAGGTCCGTCCATTGTCGCGGCCCACCGAACCACCGGCTCGCCGACCCGGGGGGACACCACACTGACGTTATGTTATAGTATGTGTCTCGTTCAATCATCATCATCATCATCTGCCTAGCCTTTTCCCAACTATGTTGGGGTCGGCTTCCAGTCTAACCGGATGCAGCTGAATACCAGTATTTTACATGGAGCGACTGCCTATCTGACCTCCACAACCCAGTTACTACTGGGAAATACGATACCCCTTGGTAAGACTGGTTGTCAGACTTTTTAGGCCACTGACTACTTTAACGACTGTCAAAGATCTTCAAATGACAGCCGGGACCAACGGCTTAACGTGCTTTCCGAGGCACGGAGGAAACTCGGTATGTAATGGGTGGTCACCCATCCACAGACCAACCTAGGCAAGCACGGCTTAACCTAAAGATCGACCCGAGCGGCTGTTATTGTTTTGGCCACGAGCTCCCTGTCTCGTTCAATCATTAACAAATTGACAATTAGGTAACGAAAATAAAGCTACAGCTGATGACGTCTCGGTCCCACGTGTGACTGTCCACGTGTGGGCTGGTTGTTGCCACAAGTTCTCCGCTCTTACATAAACTTCCAATTTCATGGTTTTATTCCGTGGCCGGTAGTGCTGACTTTCTTGTGTTATATTGAAACGGTACCTGCTCTAATTGTACCGACTACGGTAACGGTACGGTGTTTTTGTGCTCTTTTCGCTTCAAGCAGTCTGCTGTCTTGCGCTGTATCACTCATCACGTGTGAAGCGGTCGCGCCACTGTTGCGCCACTGTTGCGGACCAGTCGCGTAAGTCGGCTTGGTTCGCGCGCACAACATATAGTCACGAGCCCTCGCGCCACAAGCCGCCTGTGGGACTTCGTGGTAAATAATAGGCGCCTTGTTTGTGCTCTCCTCGTTTGTCGGCCAAATGGTTTTCAGTAACACAAGTGTGCTTAGAGCAGATGTCGCGTGTACAGCCGTGCGACAATGCGACTGTGCGACTGTGAGGTGTGTCCTTAATTGTCGCAGTGCGTCTTGCTGAGTGGCGCGGTTGGGAGACGGTGACACAATTGCTTCTTATTGTACATGAGGCGCACTCATTTGTTTCGGTTTATTTAATTACACGCAGCACAGTCGCGCCATAAATGTCGCGGAATTTCACGCGTTAATACCTGTTAGGAAGGTCTATTTCCGTAGTTTATTTAGTTTGCCATTTTATTTCCGATAATAAATTATATATTTCATGGTACGGTGTATTAAAAAAAAAAAACTATGTTAAATGTATAGCATGGTTGTGCGGGGTGTGAGGTGCGGGGCGGGTGCGTCTCAAGGGGGGGGGGGACGTACTCTGTCGTGCCAAAGTAATAATAATTCAAGCGTACTTATTTACAAGGGTCCCGCTCAAATGAGAAAATTGATACAACGCCAAAACCGAGCCTCGCTGTTATTTATTCGTGATCTAATATTAAATTAATAGCTTATTTTACGTAAATATTATATTATTTTTAGGTTTCACCGTCGTCAACTTTATTGGATTTTTCGGTGATATCGATCTCACATATCACGATGCTGTCGCCGGGCGAGCAAGTTGATAGGCTCAGTGACAGTGACACACTGCGCCGCGCGCCAACCAACCAGCCCCGAGCGGCACAACGAGGCCGCATCCTGTCTATCGTTACTGCGAGAATGGCTGCACGCAGTAAGGACGAATTTATGAAGTCACTTAGTTGGCTAACGTGCACTGCACAGGATGGCGCCGACATCATCATCATCATTTTAATTTATTGACGGCGCCACTCTGTATACTATTTACTGAATAAATATGTGTAAGTGTTAGCGCAGACAGTACACTGCACCGTGTGGCTGCACTCAGCTGTCTATGAAGGTCGCAGGTTGCTGCGGTATCGACCGCTCGTTCAGGGCATCTCTGATTATACCCGCGTACGAACATACCTCTCAAACATATTCACACCAGTCCTATGTTGACAGTGACACAATATAGTGCAATACAATATTGTAATAAGTAATCGTAATCGAAGATTTCATTTATTTTCCGTACAGTTCAGGCCGGCTTTATTTAACGAACACTAATAATGTTGAATGTTGATGTTATTTATAAAACTGTGATTGGCTAGGTATCTATTAAATCGTAGTTCACTAATCACAGTGATCACATAAACCAAATGTTTTACTGACACAGAACACTGTACAATATTATGAAATTAGTCAGTGATCCACGACTTTTGACATTAAATATTAGTTTTTATTGAAAAATCAAGGTGGATGCGCGCTAGGCGGGTAAAAACTTTTATGTTTTATTTATTGACGCCGTGATTGATCACCTCCCGAGCGGCTAGCGGCCAGCGGCCAGTGGCCAGCGGCCAGCGCCGCAGATATGACTCCCAGCTATACTCCGACGATACAACATAACTATCATGTCTCGATTCGGTTTCATTTTGTATTAAATCCTTTGAGGTATAGTACCCGTTTCTGGTTATTGTATGTAAATACGGAATATCTTGACTTGCCTCATGCCCAGTCCCACAAACTTGTCTCATGCCCAGACCCACAAACTTGCCTCATGCCCAGTCCGACAAACTTGTCTCATGTCCAGTCCCACAAACTTGTCTCATGCCCAGTCCCACAAACTTGCCTCATGCCCAGTCCCACAAACTTGTCTCATGCCCAGTCCCACAAACTTGTCTTTCCCAAGAGCAGCTGTTGAGGACTTATCTATACTTAATATTATAAAGAGGAAAGATTCTTTTGTTTGTTTGTACCGAATAGGCTCCGAAAATACTGCACCGGTTTTAACAATTTTTTCACCAATAGAAAGCTAAGTTATCAGGAAGTAACATAGGCTATCATCTATTTTCAAAAAAAGATCCTTTAGAGGTCCTTAAAAAATTGCAATAATGCAAAATAATGCCCAAGGTATCAAAATGTTGCCTATAAAAGTCATTGAGTAATATTTATGGGTTGTATTTTCGAAATCCACGCGGACGAAGTCGCGGGCGAGGTGCTGGTTAGATATTTAGTTCAAGTGGCGAGTGTCGCCGTTTTCACCGACCCACTTACACGCAGGTGTCAAGTCTCCCACTCATACATCCGATACGCCCTGCTCCGAGCGCACTCGTCACGTGGTACTCTCCGGCGGCGGCGGCGCGCGGCGCTGTGCAGGCGGCACCCTGACACAAGTGAGTATTGTGAGCACGCTCCGTCGCGCACCATTTAATATATGGACGTATTTTCGCCGATTGCGAACACATAAATCAGCGAGGATCGGCTTCGTAAACAAATAAGAAGAATTCACGGCCTTCAGCAAACAAACAATAGCAGCCTTAATTAGACAGAACCGACGCCGACAATCAGCAGACAGATTTATATGAAATTATAATAGAGCTATATTTCAGTTTAACGACAGAAATTAACGAAGAGCCGCCTCGGAGACGCCGCGAGTTAGACATTAGGCGCTATTCGGTTCCCGACCGTGCGCCAATCAGAGCAAACGAACTGAATTAAACAAAGAAAACTGTTTGTAACTAGGCGCTAAACCACGGAAGTGTGCTCCTGCCCCCCTCACTTTTTAAACAATGAAGTAGATGTACTCAGTAATTAGCAAGCAGGTAAAACGTTCGCTATGTCTCACAGGTTGCCGATAGTTTTTTTTTTGACGGCGCGGTTGGCGCTGTTGAGCGATCGACTGCTGCGCTGCGTGTCGCGGATTCGATTCCCGCACGGAACAAATATTTGTATGGCCTACAGGTAGTTGTTCCGGGTCTGGCTGTTTGTGTATGTGAGTTTAAATGTTTGTGAACGCAAATAAATTCTTAGTGTGGGCCAACGTTTTAAAAAATCCTGTTGATATGCTTAACCAAACCTAAGAACATATTTTATTTGTAATGGCGAATACATTTTTAGAATTCTGGGTTAAGCTCTCCTTTGTAATAAGCTATTTGTTATAATTTTGTGTTTATTTCTCTTTTTTTTGTGTGCAATAAAGAATAAGAAAGAAACATTCAGCATTTAGAGGAATTCTCCAGTTAAGACTAAAATACGGCTGCCGTAGCGATCAGCTGCTCACTGATGTGGTTTAGTGCCGGCAATTGACTCATTTAACGCAGCGATTAATTATCGTCAACATTATTTTTGTTGAAAAATGCAGCGCTACGTGCCCACTATCGAGTATCGATAAATCCAGGTATCGATAGGCCGCGCTCCGCTAAAACGGCGCGGTTTTACGCGAGCTATAACTAATGAATCGATTAACGCTCGATTTCAATTGCTCGCTGTGCAGTTGGCCGGTTCAAAACGGTTTATTGATGTTGATGGCACGGCGCAGTGCGGCACTGGCGCGGTAGTGAGGCGGCAGTGGGGCAGCGGCCACTCTGTATGTACTCTACACAGCGGCCTTATATCGCTTTAGTTGTTACAATTAGTAGTGACACTAAATGGTAAATTATGTATAATCACGTTGTGGTTTTTGTTCCTGCATATCGGTTTTATGCGTATTTGAGAGAATTGGACTTCACTCACCAAAAGTGTCGGTGAGTAATTTCTATAAAAATTATTTAGCTAATATAGGTATGTTGGATCCGGTCATTGGTACGGACATAAAATGAATCGCAAGCGCGCGGTGACATCACGCGACCTGAGAAGGCTACCAACACCACAGCGTGCTTCTACAGAGCCCTGATGTTTTCAGCTCGGGGCGAGAACGACATTCATTGTCTGATCGCAGCGTAGTTGAGACGTCTTGGAACTGTACCCGATTGATTGTGCCCCGTTGTATTGTGTTAAAGTGTAATTTCAAGTAATTTGTTAATTTAATAGAAACAGTGTATAGCACCCAGTGTATTTTCTTTACACGAAACCCATCTTCCGCCCACATGATGAACGAGCCTAACGGAATAAATCCCGACAACCCGACATTAGAATTGGGTTAAATCGTGCTAATGAAATCAACTCGGGGACAGTGACAATAACAATCAGTGACGGTTACTTTTTGAAATGCCAAACTAACAAATGTAGTGACGGTTACTTTTAAGAATACCAAAGTAACAAAATACACGCGCTGATACAAACTCTTAAAACCCAGCCAGTGAATAGCAAGCTAGTGTTGCCGGAATTCGATCCCGATAAAACCGAGTCCGATGCGCGCTCGTTGTGCCTCATTGCTGACTTAATTGTTTGTTAATGGAGTGGCGAGTGCTGTGAATGGAGTTCAGCTTATTTTGACATTAAGCAAGGCGTCGAAGGCCTCCGCATCTACATGGCTGTTTTTTTTTACTTTTGTCATTTTTATTACCTAATTGATGCTAATTTTACATTACGTTTTTATTTTTATGTTTAATTTTCCCATTTAACATTTATTTTTGTTGTATTTTGTTAATTCACTTTAAATTAATCATATTGGACTGAAATTGTATTTAAAAAAAAAAACACATTTAGATTTCTAAACATTTGCACGCCATACTATGTGGCAAACATGTCTGAACGATTTTTTATTTATGTCACAGATTATAATAGTACAAGAGGAAAATATCAAGTCATTTAATAAAAGAAGAACGAGAATAAAACGAAGGGAACATAGTTGCTATTCACAGAACACAATTTGGAAATGCAATGAAACGAAAGCAAAATTTTTAGGGCCATAAATTTGTCAAGAGAGTAGGTAAAGAAAGGTATCATTTCCAAATGTGGACCTTAAGGCAGAAGGACCTCTTAAAACTTTAACGGATGCAGACTCTATGAAATTGTGGCCATGAGTTGCTTCTGCACACTGCACTGTCATGCTAGTTAATCCCTTACTCATTTTATTTGGTCTAATAGAATGTGATAGGTGGATGCTAGGTATTTTAGGTGGCATAACCTTCATCAATTCTTTTCTTAAAGATGTGGTATAACTTAATCTTTGATGTGTCAGTATATCTTCAAAATTTTGTTAAAATTTAATTTAATTGCTATGAGAATTTTGTACCTACTTATATAATTTGGGAGTCACTGTAAGAATTGAAGTTAAGATGTATAAGATTAATCAGTTACTTATAGGAAGTAAGTTATCATTGTTGTTGTAATATACACAAACTAGCTGTGCCCGCGAGTTTGTTTATTCGGCACTTGATTCAAACTTAAAGCATTTATTTCAAATAGACCCGTAACTAAGTGCCTGTGCAAGTAACAGGCCGACAGGGGCGTGCCGTCCATAGAGGCAATTAGGCCTAGCATACCCTACCAACAACGCCAAATGCATTTATTATAACTACGTAATTAAATAACACAAAATATTAAAAATAAGTTAAAACTCCTGGTAAATACTTATAGCAACTTGTCGCGCCCGTGTGAACTCACACTATACGTTACTACAACTCCGTTTGAATTTTTAGGCTCGAAGATCGCGGGCCTACCTTTGTATTAATAAGTTTACGCACACTGATGCATATTTTCGTGTGTATGAACGGCACACATGCATAGATTATGGGCGCGTCTCCTGCCACAGGAGCTGTGTTGTTATTGGCTAGCTAAAATGTGAATGACTCAGGGTTCCCAATTTGTGGAAATTTCCCCGAATTACGGGGAATTCAAGAAACGGACTACACACAAACACGATAGTTTCATTAATTACTAATAGAGACAATAAAAAAAAACAGGGTCGTATTGTCGAATTTATACCTTCCAAAAAATTATAAATTGTAAGGAATAGCAAAAGCCCTTTATAAAACAGAAACTACAATCATGAATTTTATTTTCCGCTTTGTTTTTAGGGGAGTTAGAAAAATAAATATTGACAACCCTGCTGTGTCTGTCACTTTTATTGACAAATTAGAAATTAATCTTTTCTTCGAGAAGGTTATGTGACAAATAACTTATTGGTTTGGATTTTTATATCTTACTAAGTTATAACACTCGCAATGTCTGATGTGTGTGAACAGATATTAATAATTATCTGTTGATCGCGATTCGCGCCAAATTGAACCGATTTGTTGTGTTATTTGTTTATTTACTTAAAAATGGTGTTCTGTTGTGAAGTTTGCGCTGATAATGAGTGTTTGTTAGAAGTTAAAAGCAGTAAGTTTACGTAATTATCATATGAATGATAAGATAATTTAAGCAAGTTGTGTCTAAAGGTAGATGTGTACCCAAATTACGAGAATTAACCTAAAAATATGTATACCGATTTTTATTTGGGTATCGGTATGCATGGCCTACCCTACGTGGAGAACCACTGCACGCCACTGCAGGCCGAGAAGGGAGCCTGCCGTTTTTCCGAAAAGATTTTGACAAAATTTCACTACCCAAACAAATTTTAGCAACCTTTTTTATACCAATGCAATATTTGGAATGATTTTAGTGTGCACTTTTTCATTGTGTCAAATTTTTATTCAGTAGAATATTACGTAAGATAATGTCATTATGGCATACTTATAGTCTTTAATCAAATGATTTATTAAAGCAAACAATCTTTAGACATTAAATGTCAAATGAATAATAATAAAAAATGATTATTAAATGTCAAAAAAAAAAATGAAAAAAAAAATGTAAAAAAAAAAATGTAAACATGTTAAATGTAATGTTAATGTGTTTATTTAATGTCAAATGATTTGCTATGACAAAATATATATAGGCAAAAATAAGATTTTTTGGGAATTATATAATTAAAAAATGCAATTTTATTTTTAGGTAATGCATTTCAATCAACGCATGCCAGATAAGAGCAATCTGCATGTGCAATATAATAATGACACAGTTAACGATGTAGTTAGTACTACATTCCTAGGGCTAGAAATAGACAAAAAACTTAGCTGTAAACAACACATAGAGACACTTTGCAAAAAACTAAGCACATCCGCTTACGCTTTTCATACTTTGTCATCTATTGACAATCTAGACGCACTCCTGACTGCATACTATGGTTTGGTCGAATGCCACCTGCGATACGGCGTTATCTTTTGGGGCAACTCCACTGAAAGAGAAACTGCAAAACACAGAAAAGATGCATACAGTCCTTTTTAAAACTGCAAAGTACTGATAGCTGCGTACCATATTGTAAACAGAATAAAATATTAACTTTACCATGCATATATATTAGAAATGGCAGTGTTTGTAAAGTTGAAACCCAATCGTTTTGAGCGCATAGCTGACGTATTTCCACGAAATAAGCGTGATAATAGTAGGCTGTGTCTCCCTAGTGCGAGAACGACTTTAATGCGCGAAAGTGTCTGCTACATGGCGCCAGTCATTTATAACAAATAACTGAGGAGTTGGAAAGAATTAAATTTGACTTTATTGAAAAAGACAAAGCGTATTATAGTGTGACGGAATTCTTAATGGACAAAGGAATTTCTTGATTGCTTTTTTTAATGACTAGGAAAATATGACATTTAATTTTTTATTTAATTTTATTATTATATTTTTTATTTAATACGAAAATAGTTGACTGCAGAAAAATTATATAAAAGTAATGCAAATGAAATTATGCGGATAATTGCTTGGGAAGTGATAATTTGTCAAATTCTTTTCGATGAAACATAGGTAACCCGTACAGATAAGTGTACAGGTTTAATTTATTTTTATATACATGTTATTATCGAGCTGTGCTCGCGACTTTGTCCGCGTGGACTTCGATCTTTTTCAGCCGGAAACAGTCACAATCACAGTGGAGTCACAGTAAAAAAGACACTTTTGAACATCAAACTTTATTAGAGAGTAGAATTGAATCTAATTGCCTATCCGCAAGGGAGCTTTAGTACAACTGGCAAGATATGACGAAAGTTTCCAGAAAATAAACCACACATCCAGTCACCCATAAGGCTATTCTTTGTCCTGCCATTGGGTACGCGACCAGGTCTGAGCACTATAGGTTAGGACTCATGGCTACGTTCGTGGCTAAGTAATATCCAATAGTACAGGTCGGTTACTGTGAATTGATAAAATTACCAAGCCGATTGATGGTAATAGGCTCATCCCTTATTACATGGGACTTAAACATTAATGGTAACATGTGGTGTGGGTGTACTATTAATGGTACACCTCTGCCTGATCCTTCTGGGAAACACAATGTTATATTATGCAGTAACATAATATATTATGATTGTGCTGTACATCATATTACAGCCACTTAAAGCGCACTCCCCCCCCCCCACGGAGAGTCATCTTCTGATGAACCCTCGTCGTCGTTGTGATATTATTTTTTTGCGCGACTTATTTGCATTCGATGATACTTCCTAAGATATTCATCTAAATTAAATGATGTAAAGGGCAACTTTGGTCACATTTGAACTCTAAAGATGACTAAAATATTTATTTTGATAAGGATTAATACTAAGTCGGTAAAAACACCTTCACAAATTAAGCATTATTTTTTACCAAATTTTAAAATGATAAAAGTGGTTATTGTTAGTCAACCTTAAAAGATAGGCATATACTGTCACTGACTTTTTTTAGGACTTTTTAAGAGAAATAATTCTTTTCTACATTATTTTCAAAAAGAATATTTTTTCCCCGTGTCTGCAACAGTTTTCATTATTGCTCATTGGTTGTAACGTGAACGTGACGTAACGTATATAGCCTATAGCCTTTCTCGATAAACAGGTTATCCTAAACTATTTTTTTTTAAATTTAAATTAGTAGTTCCTGAGATTATAGCAAATTGTTGCAAATTTGGATTCATATCACCCTAACTTATCACCACTGTGCCCGATAAACAGCAAGAGCCAACACACGCCGCGCTGTGTGCTGCTGTCCAGATAAATCGCTCAAGTGCACGCTAATCCAAGATTACACGAACAGCATTATTCGCAATAAATACTATTGACTGACTCAATATAGAGTTGTCAGTAGATATGGCTAGCTTCGCTTACCTTATGCGCAGCGAGCACAAGGTTTTCGAAATAGCAAATTTCTATCCACATCACCCTAACTGATCTATACAGCAGATCAAAAATGTAGAACTACTTCATGCTTTGCGATTTAAATGTTAATTTCCTCTGTGCCATTATGCGTGGTTAATAAAATCAAAGTTATACAACATCGAAACGTTACGCTTCAGAAAATGTTGTCTCATACAATACTTGTTAGTAATGATGTCCGCTACTGATACTAAGTTACTGAGTTTAATGTATGGCCGCTCTTTCGAAAATAAAGTAAAATGACGAAGCGAGGTAGGCCAAATAACTGAAAGCCTTTTTCCACTAAAGGGCGATTTTGATTGTTTCATGAATAACGTCCATGGAAGAATGTACGATGACTGAGTACAGTTATAGCTATTCTACCTTTGTGTTTGCTGCACAGTCAATATCAAAGTGATATTTATGTTCGTTAACATAAGGTTGCTATTGAGTTGCGGCCACTGACACGTTGCTCTGTCAAAATCACAGTTATCTTAAGTACAATAACTGTGAACTAATCAGCGGTGAACCGTGAATGAAACACTGACGTCGTCAGGAACCACTCGACTTGTGTGGATGCTGTCACTCGGGCCGGGCAGCACGCTGCGCGGTGCGGTGGGCGCGGTGGAACTGAACGAATAATCACATGTCTCATTTTATTTATTTATATATTATACACTGTTTTTTTTTTACACGTTTGACTTTTAAAAGTTATTTCGTCCACATTATTAGCTTACAATAGGTAATTATAACATATTTTGACGCTTACTAAATATAAAATAAATAGTAAATGGAACCTGAGCACTCTGAGACACGAAACGTATAGAGCCTGCGCGCTCAGAATATCGCGGGGGTGCAGGCAGAGCGGCAAGGTACATTTAAACACGAGCGCCGCTATTCATGTTCTGCTACAAAGCGAGGAAATCGTATATTTTCGTGCGCAGTTTACTTTGTGCTCCCGTGTGGTGTCTAAGTGCCCCAAATATTATGCTTCTAAAAATTGCTTACCTAACGACGACGTGATGCTGTCGACGCGCTGAGCCCCCTAGCTCCCTAGCCAGGAGCCCTTTAGCCCCGAGCCCCCAGCCCTCAAGCGTCCCATTATTCCACAAACATATCGGCTTGTGGCTAATGAAGGCAACTTACCGGCTGCTATAAATTATATATTATCTGTGGTTACTATCTATAGCTTGCCAGGCCTCAGCCCCCTTTGCCCGCCCCCCCCCCCCCCCGCCCCTCTCGCTTCGCTCGGTACCCGGGCAGTACTCACGCCGCGTTGGCAATTTTTCTTATCTGTTTTCTTTGATTACGAAAACATTAAGTCTCGTAGAGCTAGTGGAGCCGATACCGAGCTCTCATTTGTTGAGATGAGACGATACGCTTCAGGACGAACAACGTCTGCCGCTAAATTACCAATTTTACGATTTGGATTACACGAATAATAACATCGCAGAGTTGTTATTTGATAACTTTTTATTACATTTTATCAGTAGCTCGTCCTGGATTTCAAACGGGATATTAGTTATTTTATAATTTAACTTTAAACAACGCTGTGTTACAATAATGACATTAATAATACATTGATCAATACTATACAATGTTCAGACAATGACAAATTTGAAAATTAATTTAAGTAAGACACTAATTATGCATTTTAATCAGCGTTTATTGACATTTTCCAATCTTGACATAACATATGATAATATAACAATTGACACGGTACACGAATACAACTAAGTTTCTGGGACTAATTATTGACCGAAAGTTAAATTGGAAGGATCAAATAAACGCTCTGAGTAAAAGAATGAGTAGCAGTGCTATGCATTGTACTTACTGTCACGAGATGTCAGCAGGGAGGCGGTACTAACAGCTCACTACGGCCTGGCTGGTTCCGTTCTCAGATATGGTGCTATCTTTTGGGGTAACTCGACTAATAGAGAAGTAGCATTTAAAGCTAAGAAGAGATGCCTTTCTTATTTTTATGGATGGGCAATCATCAAGTGACTTCTCCCGCTCTGGACAGAGCGGAAGGGAGTGTCAGACATGTACTGACTAAAACCCATCCATGTTCCTTCCTTGCACTTTGTGTTCCAGGGCCGCGGTATATCTTACGAACAGCCCGCAGCCCTGGCCAGAAGAGAGAGCTTTAGCCTTAGAGCAATGTTTCATTTGAAAACCACAGACAGCTGCAAACCTTATTTTATAATGCATAACATTTTAACATTGCCATCCATATATATTCTTGAAACTGTATGTCAAGAACAATCTTAAATTATTTCCGTGCATAGCAGATCAATTTCCCAAGAACTGGCGTGACCAAACCCAAATGTTTACCTCCCTGTAGGACTACACTTATGCGCAAAGGTGTTTTTCATATGGCTCCCATTGTTTACAATTAGTTGCCTATGAGTTGGAAGGAGCTTCATAACGTAGACTTGAAAAGAAAACTTAAGACATATTTGGTGAATAAAGCATACTATAATATTAACGAGTTCTTAGAGGAAAGATTTGTATTGACGTAGTAGCTTTTTTGTTTTGACTATTCTTTTTTTATTTTTTGTGTTTTCTAATTTACAATTGAATACAGTTTAATTATAAATTAGGAACTTTTTGGATCTTTTATTATTATTATTTTTTATATCATTTTTGACATGATTATTGTAAACTTAACACTCTTAATAACTTATATAGTTTTTTAATGTTCTGTTTTATTTTTGTTATTTTACATAAATACCTCAGCTGGAATGTGTCGCAGAGTGTTAGTAATCAGGTTACATCTGAAAAATTTAACAAAGGACGCGCGATTAAATAAGAAGTTGTTGTACAATAATATGTTGTAACTGTTCTAAGGAACCTTAATGTAGTATGTAAACAGTAGGTACAGCATTATAAAATGTTGTAGCTACTGTTTTAGTTATTATAACTCGCGATTGAAGTTAGCCTTGAACTTGTAAACATTACCGAGACATTGGTGCCACATTTGTTTAACAGAATGTCTACCGAAGTTTTTTAATGACTTCTGTATATTTGTAGCCAGTTACACAAGCTAGGCTCTAGTACAGTCGCACACATTCAGGGCTAGAGCAGTGGCGCAGATCCCCCGTCTGCAGACACACTTCTGTGCGCGGCTGTACGATCCCGCCACGTCCACGGCGCCGTGCGCACATGATTGTGTAACAAGCGACAGTCGGCGACGTGATTGTAAGCGCGCCAGCTGACGAGACGTGACGTGACGTGACGCCGCGCGCCGGAGCAATATACTCCACAACAAAACGTACACTTTTGGCATTTGCGATTTCCGATAACGAGTAAGTTATGACTTGTGACTCGTACTATCAAGCGCACGGAACTACCGAAGCCGAAAACTTATTAACGTTACCAATGCTGTGGTTAACCTTAGTCCTTCCGCGAAGGAAAGAATTTATACTGAACTGTTTTTGTGTCACGGATCGTCCGCAGAGGTCTCGTGATCACATTATAACTCACTAATCAGCTTAATTTTTTTTAACAATCCCGTTTATGTCCCGCAAACACCGAATTCCCACAACCGTGGTCCGAGCACTTATTTATTTATTTGCAAACATGATGTGTAATATGTAAAGGATTAAAATTTCATGACACAGTATTAAGACATGCACCATGTAAGGGCACTGCAAATATATATCATATTATTAAATTACATAATTTTAGTTGACTCTAATTATTACAATTGATTACATTCATTATACTTAAAATTCATAAAATAATTCAGTATATCAATTCGTTCATTCATTTTAGTCATAGATGTATCAATATAACTTAGTATCTATTACTATCATAACAATCATAATCATATATCTTTAACTTAATATTTAACTTTAATTACTATATATTTAGCAAACAGAAGCGAAGATGTTTAGAAAAAGACAACGAGGTACACAAAATAATGAATCCCAACAAAAACATAAATGTGAAATGAGAGCCAAGTTCAATATTATGACATATGCCTTGGTTGTTGACTTCAACGACAAAAGAAGTGAGATCTAAATGGGTGCCAAGTTCAATGGTTAGTCCTGAAATTTATTTATATCAACATAAAATATTTTATAACAACTTAAAATATGATTTCTTCTTATAACGTAGAATAGTATATTGAAGCTTAAGGTCTGACTTGGCTCCCGGGTGTTACCACTGCGTGGATCGCCCAGAGGACACGGTGGAGCACACGGTGGAGGTCTGCCCCGCTTGGGCGGAGCACCGCTGTGTCCTCGTAGCGGCGATCGGCAGCGGCGACCTATCGCGTCCGGCCCTGGTCCAATCCATGGTCCAGAGCGAGAGGAAATGGGATGCCGTCACCTCCTTCTGCGAAGCAGTCATGCTAGCGAAGGAGGTAGCGGAACGTGAGAGGGACCTCTTGCCCAGCCGCCGCGGGAGACGCCCCAGGCGTCGGGGGTCACGTGGTGGCTTCCAGCCACCGTAGACGCGGACCTGTGGACGGTGAGTAATGGGCTAGCTCGCCGTCCGTCCGTCTTTTGACGACAGGCCGTGTAGACGGCGCGTTCGTGTTCCACGCGCGCCTCAAAGAGATGTCAGCAAACAGGGAGGGGCCCGCAAGGGCCGATGCCTGCCAGGGCTGCGGGGCTGTTCGAAAGAGATACCGCGGCCCTGGAACACAAAGGGCAAGGAAGGAACATGGATGGGTTTTAGTCAGTACAAGTCTGACAAGTCTGACACTCCCTTCCGCTCTGCCCAGAGCGGGAGAAGTCATTTGATGATATACCATCCGAAAAAAAAAAGGGTATTCGCAAGAGAACCAAGGTTACCGACGTAGCCTGAAGAATTGCCAAACTTAAGAGGCAGTGGGCAGGGCACATTGCTCGCAGAATGGATGGCCGATGGGGCTGAAAAGTTCTGGAGTGGCAACCGCGAACTGAAAGTTTCGTTGAAAAGCCTCCCACTAGTCACTGGACCGATAACCTGGTGAGGGTTATGAGGATCCGATGGATACGAGTCGCGTGGGACCTAACCTTAACCTTTCTAACTTCATCATAAAACCCTGGTTACCATTTACGACCAAAGTTCTCGTCGAGGCAAATAAAACGAGCTCTAACTTGATCAGATTATATCGTTTTATAACGGAGTTCCTATGGCCACCTTCCCTCCATCTGGCTCCATCATCAGACCCTGGATACCATCTAAAGACAAAGTACTCATCAAGACAAATAAAACGAGCCAAAACTCGATGCGGCTACGTTGTTTTATTACGGAGATCCTATCACCCACCTTCAAGCTTCATCATCAAACCTGGATTACCATTTATGACCAAGGTACCCGTCAAGATGAATCAAACGAGTCCAAACTCGATGGGGTTATGTCGTTTAATAACGGAGTTCCTATGGCCACCTTCCAGCTCCATCATCAGATCAGCTCTATGTTATCTATATATTGAACTATTACGCGATATACATAAACGTGCAAAATTTCAATTCCATCGGAAATCGGGATGTATGTCAAATTTAACTTGCAAGACTGATTTTATGATGATTTGGTCAATGCCCACTCAATAGAACAACCGTGACCCACAGTAAACACTGATGCTTAGTTTATGGAATTATAGTTTAAGTTGTTATGAACACCTTCTAGTACTTATCAGATTAGAAAATAAGTCGCCATTTGGAAATAAAACAGTTTAAATTATCGCGAGAGTCGTTATTAAATGCGGGGTCAACAGTTTCAACAGGACATATTCATATCGGGGGGCCAAGGTCCAAGTATACGCGAGGGTTGTCATTCAGGTGAGGTTGTCGGCGTGCATTGTAATAAAAAGGTCACAAACGGGCACAAACCACGGCACAAGAAAACTACGGTAGTGGGCGTGCTAATTAGAAGATAGATTACAGTTTACTGTCAAATCCAGACATGACAATGACAGATGATGGATTTGACAGATGATCTTATGTCAAAGGATGATGTTACCATATTTTGAAATATAATCGATTAGTTGCATCGATTGTTGGTCTTGATCCATTTAATTTTTATCTAACTACGGCAAAGCCATATACAATACAGTGGTTTTACCATTCATAATGTTTATGTATGTGAGGTTTTGTCTTAAGGTCGAGTAGGTTTCGTTCGAAGAAACTAAAATGGTTGTGATATTATAAGAAAAACATTGCGTTATAACCATAGAAATATTAAAAATCAGTTTTATAATATAAATCTGAAACCCGACTAACGTATTGAGCAATATTATAATAAGGGCTTCCCAAAGTCAAAGCATATAAAATACTCAAGTTTTAATTTACATCAGCAACATAACCTATGTACTAACTCTTACCCATAACACAAACTAAAGATCAACCCGAGCGGCTGTTATTATTTTGCCACAAGCTCCTCTTTTTACCCGACTGCGTTATCTACATATTTTATATACCAATATTATATTTTATTCTATATCTTTCTCAACCAAGTCATAGCTAAATAAGATGAAAGTGTAAAGTATACATGGAATAGGAATGAAGTGTACCTACACTCATACTACACTGGTTCGTCTTTCATCATCATCAACCTATATTACTCCACTGCTGGATATTAGCCTCGTCCTTCGATTGCAAGCCACTGAGCACACATGTTGATTTTTATAATTAATTCATATCGATAAATTAATCGATTAGATTTAAATCGAACGATCGAATAAAAATATGAATTGAAATTAAATTGAACACATAATAGCAACCCTAAACCGCGCATGAAACTAAAACTTATATTGATAATAAGTTAAATTACTTATTGTGACTGTCTGTCACGTACTCCTAATTATCAAGCAAATATCTTTGCCTTGATTCTTATTTCAAAATCATCACGTGGTATCGGCCACTTACAAAACATTATATCTCTAGTTTATGGATTTGACAGGCTGACATGTTACCGTAATTAATAACCAAGCGTTCCTTCTTTCTTTGAATTGTAAAACAATATCAAACCGCCTAGAAACGCATACATTCTCTATTTAATGGGGAGCGCACAAGGGAAGAAAGCTAAATGACAGGCCAATATAATATTTCAAAGAATCCTTAAGAAAAGGTAAAAACATTCAATTACTAAATGCATTTTTCAACACTAACGCTGACATCTGGTTACCATGTTTTGGGCCGTAAGCATCCAACGAGACACTTAAAACAATTGAGACGTTTGCACAAAAACGGTCATAAACGAATTCTGTGAAAGGAGCCCCATGGCTCATCGTGCGTGGTGGTTGGGGGAGGTTGAAGAAAGGATATCGAACGGGACAGTTAGTCTTGGACGGCTTGAGAGGTCGGACGTAAAAGTCTAGAGAGTCAGGCGAGTCGAGCTAAGGCTAGGTAGCGGGTCTAAAACCGTTAACGTGCTAGGACGTCCTAGGTTAGGCTAATGAAGTTACCGTAGTCTTGGTACCAAGATGCACATGTCCCCGTGGACTGTTGTAAGAGAGCGATTAGTATTTTATAAGTTAAATATAAGTAGTAGTTATAAGTCTAGTTAAAGTGGGTGTTGAAGCGCGGAAGAAGACGAGCAGTGACGAGGGGAAACTGGAAGAGTGTGCAGTACTCCGTAAGTTAGTTTTAGACTAATCATCTTCAATAAACACGTGGTAAGTGTTAACTATGTATCATTAACTCTTAGCATAAGCAGCAGTTTGGCGGTAGAGCAGAGGAGCTGTTAATAAACATTTATTTCAGCATGACGGAGCAGCCGCCTTATATCACAATGTATAATATGTAATATGTATCTCTTGTGTCATGTGTCCACCTCCTGCTCCATATCTTGGCAAATATCCGTCATTTACGTTTGGTTATAGGGAGACGGGGAATGCCTTCCACTACTCTGTACACACACTCCATGCATACGACAAGTATGTACACTGCACATTAACACACCTGACTATTGACGAATGTTGACTTTTATCTGACTGACCACATATGGAAGGCAGAACCGTAATATTCTAATTTCAGTTAGAATAAACTATATTGTTCAGTGGAGAAGGCAGCACCGTAATATCCACGGATTGCTAAATCAGATTATATTGTCCAGTATTATAAAGCCAATTTGTACTTGTGGTACAAATCAACCAAACGTTGCTGATGTATACTGCTTCCTCCAAAGGTCTTGCTCAGAAACATTGCGTAGAGATTGTTGGCGCACATTTCTGGGAGCGGGGGTAGGCTTCACCAAGTATTCTGAAAGGAATGATAGCTACGTTCTAATGAACGCTAGAGACAACCACGACATGGGGCAGAGTAAAGAAATGTGAAGTGACGATAAAATAACCACTTCGGCGTCCACCAATACAATCGCAATATGTTCTGCTATAGACCGAGTCTACGGTACGCTTGTGCTAATTGTGTTATAATAATTATAGTAATTGGGTAATCTGCCGTTAACAAGAGTACGCGCGTAAGTAGGTGTAAATGCTGAAAACTTGTCTTCCTCAATGGCAGTGGCCTCACAACCCAATGCCTTAGGATTGGGAAAGACATGTATATAGTGCTTAGGGAACGTGACCTGTTAGAGTTCGTAGCATGTGTCCTCAGTAGGGCTATGCAGTTAGGTATAACAGTACACGTACGCCGGGCAAACGTTGTAAAACGGTTCCATGTAATAACATGGAATTGTTTGCGTTTGCGAAGCGGCATCTAGTACATTAGAATCAAATAAATTAACGTAACTGTAAATAATGAATTTCTTAAGTGCAAGCGTTCCCATCCACCTTTAAACTACTATCATATTCTGGTGACCTCTTGTCTTATTACAGTCACACTTATTATTGGTTTGTTTTATATGTTTTAATGATATTCATGTATGTGTCTCTTAACTGTGAACTCCCAATATTTACTTCACCTTGCATCCTCTCCTAGTCCCTGCAGCTTTTAAAGCCGGGACATTCCTCATAGTCCGTGGAAAGGTGACGAGACTGGATGCACCTTACCAATTGCCAATACCGCGCGGCTCCTGGCCGCGCGGTATTGGCGGGGCGCGGACCTTTCCCCTTCGGGGGAAACCGACCTTCATAGTAATATTAATATGATTTGGGAAAAACGAAAGTTTTATCAGCCTCGGGTATTTTAGGAACAGTCACATTATTTATTTGAAATGATCACGGCGTGTTATTTAGAGATGTTAAACGGATAATTTCTATTTTAAAAATTTATTTTTTTTGATTATGTTTCAAAATGTGTCTGTCGCTGGGCCAGAAATGGGCAATGTCTTTTCAATGAGACCAATCGGAAAGTATATCCTTTCATATAAAAGAAGAATTTTTCAAACCGGTTTCGAAATGACGGAGTTATGAGGTAACAAAAACAAAAAAAAACATACAACCGAATTGAGAACCTCCTCCTTTTTGAAGAAAGTCGACTAAAAATATAAATTGAACACATAATAGCAACCCTAAACTTCGCCTGAAACTAAAACTTGTATTGACAATAAGTTAAATCACTTATTTATTTCATTATGATGATTAAAATAAATGTTTCATTCAACTTCGTAATTAATGTTTCATTTTTGCCTTGTCCAATTATTACACATGATCGTTCGCCCGAATTCAATTACCTATGGAATTCGTCAAACGACTATGTGTAAATGTACGCGGTCGAATACGCCCGTATTCGGACAAACTCGTAAAGCCTTATTGTTTGATTTTCGCAATTGTAATCTTGTATGAATTGCAATGACTAGTGTAATTGCGCCATTAAAGAATAAGCCAACATAAGACAAATCATAAGACAATGTGATGGGTAGCCCAAGTGCAGGCTCCGCAAGCTAAATACCTAAGCAGTCCTTAATTTCTACGTACTTGTAATAAAATATAAGGTATATTGGAATCAATAATAAAGAAAATATTTTTAAATGACATTATTACAGCTGACATAGTTGTCTATTTGACTATGCTACAGTGTTTTATGGATCTTTTGACACTCCAATCAGGTTGACAGGAGGGCGCTGTTGGTAAATATTTGACAAATGTATTGAAAAAATAAGATGGTGGCGTTAGTTCTGAGTTTGGCAACGCGACAATTACGGTTATGAATTATGTTATTCGAGCCAACATTAAAAAATATACTGTGATTATCTTTTATCTTAATTTGACCGAGACCCTATCTTTTGAGAATATTTTTATGAATGTACGCGAGCTGTAAGTGTGGTCCCCAAATTGCATGACTGGCTGCCTATGTTCTTTACATTTAGGGCCGATTTTTCAATCCTCAGATAAACAGTCAGTATAGATAGTACTTATTGGACAGATAGCAAAATATTGCATTTTTCAATCGTCAGATAGCCTCTATCTAGGCAATAACGGCCTTAACTGAGGAATAAATCTATCTGCCTGTTTGACGGCCAGATAAACGTCTATTCCATAGATACAACTAGATCCTTTGACGTTTAGTTTGAGGTTATTTCTTCTTAATATCAAAATCATGGAAATTTTCGATACTGTTGACGATCTGGAAATTGAAGAAGAGGCTATAATGCATGAATATTTAAATTCAGAAACTTTTTTGGTACTTTTTTTTATACCTTCATATTTTAACTTTAACGTCTTCCATGTGCGAATACTCGTCGATATTCCACACGAGTTAAAGGAACTCTCAATTTTCTTCCAAGCCGCATCTTTGTCTTTATTAGTGACCGCATCAGTCTTCTTATTTTCCACAATATGTTTGTGCTTGTCGACTAATCTAACGAGCAATTCTACTTCAGCAATATTGAAATTAGCTGCGCGCTCTCTTTTCTTTGATTCCATTTTTATCAAAATAATAAGAAGTCACTGACAATAAACCACACTACAAAATCACAACACACGAGAAAATTAAAAATGCAACGAGATGCACCACAGATAAAGGTTATGTTTAAATGTCAAATAAACGAATGTCAAAGCATTTGCTATCTTCTTCTAACACACATTACACCGTATGCGTCTTTCACGCTCCTACAATATAACAGTGAAGTTGGCAACTAAAATCTACAGATAACTATTCGCTTGCTATCTAGCCATTGAAAAATGCAACAATTTTATTTGTCCTTTTATCAGTCAGATAAGTTAATTCGCTAGTTAGTTATTTGTTCAGTTATTTGACGATTGAACAATCGGCCCTTAGACTCGTCACGCAACACCTAAGATAGGTATTTTTGTCTATCCTAAGCTAGGAAAAATTGAATCACAGGTTATGTAACGAGCATTGTGTAGGTAGATAGGACGGGCGGTTATTACGTCACTCGGACGCATACCATTAATTCGCGGACGGTGTCAGATAATTTATTTTAATGTTTTTTTTTAAGTAAATTACTTATTCTGTTTTTTTTTAACTTACTCCTATTTTTTTTTTAATTTATAACAACTACCCATGGTTTGAGTGACAACGGTGTTTACCCTTACACCCTGTAAACATGACTGTATAGTCAAAAAACAAGAAGCCTGTGTACAAGAACTGCTTTATGTTTCAGTGTCTCGTACTAAACGTCATGTCACCTCACGTCACGTTTGACGACAACGATACGAGTGGCGCCGTTCTCGTAGCGCGCCTACGCTCAGCCGTAGCATCGTGCTACGGCGTAGCGCGCCGGGTGTCACGCGTTACGCCGCTCCGTCGCACTCGTGTTTTCTTATTTCCAACACATGAGGTGAGTTTGGTTCGCTTTTATGAGCTGTTCGCTGCTCGTGATGTGGTTCTTAATAAAATTTAATATTTAAAACTAATTTCCTGCTGTTCTTGCCAAAGGCCGTCACGTATTCGAACAATGTGAGCAGGAAATTACCTACATTTATATTAAATCTGAGACAAAGTGTGTTCTAGCTTCGAGCGTTCCGGTTAGAAAGAAGATAATGTGCTTGTATGAGAAGGGATCGGCAGTTGGTACTCGTTTTCTTGTGGTTTGTCCAAGTTGAAGGCGTTTAATTTTTTAGCATTGTTACAATTACTTGGCGCGTGGATGTGAGTACGTGTAAGAGGAGTCGCTCGGAAGTTTCATCTCAAACGTTTCTTTCTTCCATCTTTCGTCCGCTTTAAATAGTGCCGTATATTGTGGAAACATGAGCTGGTTAGTATTCGTACGTTGTTGAGCTAATGATGGGGCCCGTTTGTCTCGCTGACGTCCCGCGTCCCCGGCACGCGGGGCCAGCCCACAGGCTATGAGGCCTGCCCTGCGCGCGTCTGAACTCTGATGGAGGAAACTTTATCAGATAGGATGTGTCTGTGTAAACAGACTTTTGTAAAAAGCACAATATACAATGTTACATGTCGCAATAGTGTCATAAAAAGTTTTTTAGGAGTAGGTACCTACCTAGGTACCTGAGCACTTGCCTTGCGAAACACATAACGTTAGCATCTAGTTTCAGTAGTAGGTACTACGTTACGTAGCTACGTTATGTGGTTCGCAAGGCAAGTGCCAGCTGGTTGTGTGGCGTGTGTGCGAGTGTGGTAAGAATAACAGCGCACGGCACCGGCTCGTGACGTGGTCGGGTCCCGCGCGGGGAGCGCCCCGCGCTGATGCCTTGTTAGGAGGGTGGGGGCGGGGGGGGGGGGGGGGGGGGCGACGTGTAATCTGATTAGCGCCAATCTGTGTTTAAGCGCGACGGCGGCTCCCTTTGTTGTATTGTGCGCCACTTACCGACTAATATCCAACTGTTATATTTGGTTAATGGTGCATTTCCCTTTGTTTACGCCCATGGTTCCACGCTTCTACCAATACTCAACCAACGCTCCCGGTCGCAGGGCGACATGCTGGACATGCTGGACATGCTGGGCGAGGGAACATGTCTGCTTGTGTTAGCGCAACAAAAGAGTCTTTGAATGTTATTGTCTATTACCACTCCAAGTATAAAATGTAATCTATTACAACCACACAATTGTGCCAGCGGTGTTTCATTAGATTGTCTGTAGTCTATATGCCATAGGACATGGGACGCACGAGCACTGCTAGTGCACACGTGATAATCTCTGGATCTTGTGGAATATTTTATTGCTATTCAACAATATATATATTATTTTATTGCTATTTTTTATTTTTATTGTCGGGGTGGCGGCCCCTACTTACGAGTAGTAAGTCGTGGATTCGAACCCAGGCAGGTGCATTACTTTGTGTAATTTTGTTCATCTCCACTTCTCTCAAAACGGCGAAGCATAACATCGTAAGGAAACCGCCATGTCCTAGAACTAAAAATTAGAAGATATCTGACATCTAACAACCCGCACTGGGCCCGCGTGGAGGATTATAGCCCATTCCCTCTCATAGAGAGGAGGCCTGTGTCCCAGCCGTGAGAACATCATACGGTAATTATACTTTGCACTCACAAAAGATGATTTCTTTATATTAAATAAATTCAACTTTCACGTGGGGCTTTCATGACGATTGATGTTTATTGAAATGTAAACTTCAAGCAATTACGAATATAAAAACAGAAATGCCATTATGTCAATGTTATGTCTGGATAACATAACATTTCACATGAAACATTCCGACAGCTGACACATTTCTGTGGGTCGCTGATGACATAATGCCATGTCCACACAGCGGCGCTGCCTTCTTTGAGAATGATGGATGCTGCCAGCGGGTCTCGTGAGCCGCACGCAACGGGTGCCTGAGGATGGAGGGCGGGGGCGCCGCAAACTGAAGCTCCGTGTTATCAGGATCGCCGTATGCCGCGGCGTTGTTTTACTGTTGTGTAATGTTAAGCGAAATATGCAAATCCGTGCATCTGGGCTAATCGTGTTTACGCGTAGGGGCGGCGGTGCGGCGGTGCGGCGGTGCGGCGGTGCGGCGGTGGCGACAGTTGACGCGGTTAGTGGGCGAGTGGACGGCATGCGACACTGTTGTGACTTGTGCGGCACCAACCGCGTGCTGTAGCTACTATTGAACACGTCTATGTGTTATAAGTGCCCATGTAGGCCTATGTGAAATTAGTACATTTTGATACGAGTGGGCTAACTAATTATTAAGAAACTAACTATGATTTAATTTCCATTTTGTTCCCGCGCTTTCCTCTCGCAGGTTGAAGGAGAAGCAAAGGTGTGAAAGGTGTGAAACCACAAAACAGCCTAATATGAAAAAATTAAACAGCGAAATATTTTTGAATTTAAAACACAAATAAATGCTCATAAAAGCAAATAATTGTATAAACAATAAGTACATGTATGACTAGCGGCTGTCCGCGACCGGCGACCGTCGCGCGTCACAATATTATAAAAATATGACTTCTCTATTTGAATCGGATTATGTTAACAATTTGCACGGAATCCTAATCTTTTTTTCTAAAAGTCTCGTTGTTAATAAACATTAAATTTCATTATCTTCCTTTTATTTAATATGGTATAATATGTTCTTAAAAAATAACCCTTTCGACCGTTATCATGTACATTTGGTTTTTTTTCACATTATTGGCGGGTTCGATTCCCGGTTTAGGCACTTGAAAAAATCTTTGAACGCAGTTCTAATTAGTTTCAAAATCAAAAAGAAGTCTTCTTTCAGAAAACTTCTATATACAATATTTAAGGTATTTTCCTTCTGTGGGGCAAAGCCGTGAGATGCCCTAGATATATGATTTTCTCTTTTTTAGGGTTCCGTACCTCAAAAGGTAAAAAAGGAACCCTTATAAGATCACTCTCTTGTCCGTCTGTCCGTATGTCACCACCGATTTTCCCAATAACGGGTGGACCTAGCAAGTTGAAGTCTTTACCAGATACTGAGGTCTATAATCCTTATTAGCTGTATAAAAATCAAGGTCCTGAGTTAACACGATAAAAAGATATGGGCAAATTTAGATTTTCGCGAAAACTTGTAAGTACCAAAATTTACCTTAATTTTCCACTTTTTTAATTTTTTGGACTTTTCTTGTGCTGTAAAACCTTGCTTTTAACCAAAATTGACAATTCTAGGTCAACCGGAAGTACCCTATAGGTTTTGGGTCGAAAACCTATATGGTAGTTCCTGTTGACCAAGAATCACGAAATTTGCCAAGAAGCAATGTCTTACAGCACACATAAAGGAAAAAAATTGGAAACCGCAAGTATGAAGTTTAATTACATGCTACCTACAAGTTTATACAGAACTCTCGGTGCGCAAGTCCAACTCGCACTTGCCCGTTTTTTATACGATTTGTCACTTCGAATTACTTTTAAGCATACTATTATGTATACATTTTTGTAATCATCCTTTAAAACCCATCATTTTGATACCCCACTCAATGGTATTGATGGAAGACGGAAGAAAAAAAATTCCACGACGTGCCACCCGCGAGCATACACACACACACACACGCTCAAGCGGAACATCGCACCTCACGACAGCTAACCTGGCGCAGTAGCACAGCGAGGCCGACACTGTTCCTCTGTTAGAACGTCGCAGGGATCGAACCGACATCACACCAGTAATTGAATGCCCCGTTGAAATCAAAATGTCACTGTGACTCTGCGAGCCTATTATCAACAAATAGACAGCTTCGACACTCGCCGTATATAGAAGCATTTATGGTTGTTGAACTCGCGCCTCATGAGCTCCAAGTCCGAGAGGACTATTTTACATTCTGAACGAGCTGGTTTTAATGTCGTACTTGACTCGTATCCTGAACATAAATTGTGTGAGATAATTATGAGCAGGTTCACAGCCGAAAGAATGATAACAAGGTGAGGGCAGCAGGAAGCGGCACGTGACTGCCGCATGCCAGCGTGCAGCGCCCCGAGCGCCCCGAGCGCCCCGAGCGCCCCGAGCGCCCCGAGCGCCCCGAGCGCCTGCCACTCGCGGAGCGCGCGAGGGAGAGACCGGACCTCGCGCTTAACTGTACAGAGAGAACAGATACAATATGTTAAAAAAAACCCTGTCCGGTCCGTGAGGGCATTATTAGGTATCGAGATTAGATTCTATACACAACTGGCAAAATGTGGGTGTACTGTTAGGAACCCTTCATCTTTTTTGATTAACAAGTAAAAAGAAAACCGGCAAGTGCAAGTTGGACTCACGCACCAACGGTTCCGTATATACTTATACGTATTTTGTTATTGAACTACATATTTACGGTTTTCAGGTTTTTTTTTTATTTGCTGTAATACATTGTTTCTCGATCATGGTTCTAGGGAAGTACCCTTTAGGTTTAGATTCCCTTGTGATATCGCAAAATATGCGACATAAACGGTAATATCACTACTTACAGAAGAGAGAGATTGATATAACGTCAAACCTAAAAGGAGACAATTTTTTTTTGTATGGAGAAAATTCCCACCACGTAAATTTTAGCTTATAATAATGAAACGTATATTGATTTCTTCCTTATAATCTCTAGATTATATTATATTAGCTAAGCTTAAATTGTCTCCTTTAAATGAATTATGGTCGAATTTCGAGCACTAGTTTAAATGAACTACATGATCAGAACGTTCAGCCTTCGACACTTCGCAAGTTATACAGGCTCATTATTATTAAATGTTATCCCAAAATACAAGTATGTAACTTATTAAAGTAGACTTTAGCATACTTTATTCAAAGATTTACTTTGCTTGGCTACCGAACAGAACAAAATCAAAGTAAAAATAAAATGAGGTATTTTTGCATAAATTCATCTATTTGTTGAGATCGTACCAATTAATGTATAGAAGTAAAAAAACCGACTTTAAAAAAAAACACAAAATAAAAACTTTTTTGAAAAAAAAATAACCGACTCCCAAAAAAAAAAGTAAAAAAAAATAAATTAAAGTGGAAAATAACTTAACATTCGGAAATCGGTGGCTTTGTTTGTTTCATTGATTTTTTTGCCATCGACTTCCGAAAGTTAAGTTATTTTCCACTTAATTTTTTTTTTTTTGCAAAAACGCTTTTATTTTATCATTTTTAGTTGTGGTATCTAACACAAATCCTTGTTAACAGCATATCTATAACAAGGAAAAGTAATGCCCCGGTAAAAAAGAAATAAAATGTAATAAAAAGCAATAATGTAATGTACTAATGAGTAAAATGTGGAAACTTACGGCGGCGAAACTCCGGTCGCTTCCCGGGTAGTGACGTCACAAACAAACAATTGACGATCGATTATAGTATTAATGCCAATGCATTTCTGCCGATATGAAGCTGATCCTCTAATATTTCGCATAGTGAGATGCATGTTATCCACAAGCCCCTGAGGTGTGTGCTCTCCATGACCTTGTCGCATGCTGCATGACACAGACACATTTGATTTCGCACGAAAATATTCTGCAATGGATAGAGCATAAAAAATAAACAAACATTTTTGTTGAACTTCAGACCCTGGATACCAAAGACATAGTACTCATCAAGACGAATCAAACGAGTCTGAATTTGATGTGGTTACGTCGTTTTATTAAGAAGATCCTATGGCCACCTTCCAGCTTTATCATCAAACCCTGGTTACCATTTAGAGACAAAGTACTCGTCAAGACGAATCAAACGAGTCCAAACTCGATGGGGTTGCGTCGTTTCCTTACAGAGTTCCTATGGCCACCTTCCAGCTCCATCATCAGACCCTGGATACCATCTAAAGACAAACTACTCATTAAGACGAATCAAACAAGCCCAAACTCGATGCGGTTACGTTGTTTTATTACAGAGATCCTATGGCCACCTTCCAGCTTCATCATCAGTCCCTGGGTACTATCTATAGGCAAAGTACTCATCATGACGGATCATACGAGCCTAATCTCGATGGGCTTATGTCATTTCATAACGGATGTCCTAAGGCCACCTTCCAGCTCCATCATCAGATCAGCTTCATGTCATCTATTATCATCATATATATTGTATTATCACGCGATATTCATAAGCGAGCAAAATTTCAATTCAATCGGAAATCGGAAAGTATGCCAAATTAAACATGCAAAACTTCATGCGACGTGCGTGATTTAGCAATTAACGTGAATAAAGAACCAAATTACTGAACCGATATTGATGAAATTTCTATGGAACCAATCGAGAAGTATATCCTTTCATATAAAAGAAGAATTTTTCAAATCGGTTTAGGAATGACGGAGTTATGAGGTAACAAAAAGAAAAAAAAAAAATACAACCGAATTGAGAACCTCCTCCTTTTTGAAGAAACTCGGTTAAAAAGAGATGCAACGCCGACCACAAGTAAATAGGGATAAACTCAAACTCAAACTCAAACTCAAAAGCATTTATTTCAATTAGACCATTACAGGCACTTTTGAATGACAGAAAAACAAAGAAGGCTAAGCTACAGTCACAGACACAAGGCATAATAACTTGTGAAACTACTGTAGTTGCCCATTCCAAAGCGTAGATCTCTATGGAGAAGAATGGGCAAGAAACTCCATGGACACTCTTTTCAATCAAATATTTGTTACATAATCTTGGTTACATCATTCATGTTCAGATTATACATATGTGAGAACGATGTAGAAATATGTGCACGTTAAGAGCGTCCAGAGTAAAAGATTATATCAACAATTTAAAAACAAAGTACGTAGTTACAATAAACCGTGGCAGCCTAGAGATGACCAGTCCCAACTGACAGCGCCCGTCCACGAACATGACGCATGGATCAGCCCCATTCAGCTCAACCATATTGAAGGGAGCTAAATGACCCGACACACCCACCACCATCAGCGAGACATTTGAGTGAGCATGACATTCTCTCAGCCACCAGGGTAAATTCAAGTCAATGAAAGATAACTAAATGTAAATGGTAGCTTTACAGTACATAGTACTCACACATGTGCTATGCAATTATATAATACTAAAAGATTGAATCTATACAATGCAAAGATATTATTACAATCTGCAGCTTCTACAATAACTTCACGTAGTAATCAATTAGTTTGCCCCTATAGACCAGGGTCGATAATTTTTAAAACGAAAAAAAATAATAGTAGGATGAAACCCATTAGAAAAGGAGGAGAATATTATAAAAATGAAAGGAAAAATAATTTACGGGCGATCTGAGGTCGGGAAGGGGATGGGGGTGAGTTTTTAAGGGCAAAAAACGGTTTTTCTCGATTTCCGGCAAAACTAAAAGTCCTATGGAAAAAAGTCAAATGGCAAAGTTGTAGGTAATAAAAAGATCTAAAACTTTTGTACTTACACTTTTTTCACATAACCTCACAATTTATGTGAAATATTCAAAAAACCAAGTTATTGGTTTTTTATTTTTCTTTTACAATTTTGTTTTTCTTTTCACGAAATTTGGTGAAAACTTACCTTTTTATGTCCCAAATACACTGTAATTTATTTGATTAGAAATATTTATTTTTTTACCTTATTTTGAATTAATATCGAAAAAGCACCTTAATTTTCAATCGAAAATTCACCCGTCAAAATATCAGTTTTTTTCAAAAAGTTGGTATGTTTTCTGTTCGTTAAAATCTCTACTTCCCGATGGTGAAAAAAAATATATATGTTACTATAGTAAATCTTCTCAGAAAATGCAAAACAGATTCATCCATACTGATAATCTGAAAAGACAAAATCGAATTAATAATGCCTTCACAATTTTATCGTGAGTAGGTATACCCCCATGAAAAATAATATAAAAAAATAAATGACAAAATGTATAAAAAATATATTTTAAATATATTAAAAAATATATTTTTAATAACTAACTTTTGGCCGATTTTCATGTATATTTCATATATTTTAAATATACTTTAGATACATTCAAAATATATCTTAAAAGACATAAAAAACATAGCTAAAAAGATAAAAAAAATATATTTTGAATATATCTGAAATATATTTGAAATGTATAAAATATATATTAAAATCGGCCAAAAGTTAGTTATTAAAAATATATTTTTTAATATATTTATACATTTTTTATAGATTTTTAATATATTTAAAATATATTTTTTATACATTTTGTCATTTATTTTTTTATATTATTTTTCATGGGGGTATACCTACTCACGATAAAATTGTGAAGGCATTATTAATTCGATTTTGTCTTTTCAGATTATCAGTATGGATGAATCTGTTTTGCATTTTCTGAGAAGATTTACTATAGTAACATATATATTTTTTTTCACCATCGGGAAGTAGAGATTTTAACGAACAGAAAACATACCAACTTTTTGAAAAAAACTGATATTTTGACGGGTGAATTTTCGATTGAAAATTAAGGTGCTTTTTCGATATTAATTCAAAATAAGGTGAAAAAATAAATATTTCTAATCAAATAAATTACAGCGTATTTGGGACATAAAAAGATAAGTTTTCACCAAATTTCGTGAAAAGAAAAACAAAATTGTAAAAGATAAAAATAAAAAACCAAAAACTTGGTTTTTTGAATATTTCACATAAATTTTGAGGTTACGTGAAAAAAGTGTAAGTACAAAAGTTTTAGATCTTTTTATTACCTACAACTTTGCCATTTGACTTTTTTCCATAGGACTTTTAGTTTTGCCGGAAATCGAGAAAAACCGTATTTTGCCCTTAAAAACTCACCCCCATCCCCTTCCCGACCTCAGATCGCCCGTAAATTATTTTTCCTTTCATTTTTATAATATTCTCCTCCTTTTCTAATGGGTTTCATCCTACTATTATTTTGTTTCATTTTTTATTATCTTTAAAGGCTTCTACCCTGGTCTACTATGGTTGTGGAGCAGGACCAGCATTGAGCCAAGCATTTTTATCATCAATGTAATCCCCCAACTTATAATATGCTCGCCTACATAGTGTGCGTTTTATACAAGATTTAAATTTCGTTTCATTTAGTTCTAGAATGTGGGGAGGTATTTTATTGTAACATTTTAAACAGTACCCCATGAAAGATGAGGCTACTTTAGCTAGCCTGAAACCTGGCTGTACAAGTTGGTCCCTGTTTCTAGTATTGTAGTGGTGTCTGTCACCTCTTTTATTAAATAAATGCAGATTTTTCCTAACGTACATGATGTTTTCATAGATGTATTGACAAGGTACCGTCATGATGTTAATTTCCTTAAACAGTTCTCTTAGAGAATCACGCCTACGTAGATCATATAAGGCTCTGATAGCTCTTTTCTGCAGAATAAATATAGACTCGATGTCTGCAGCCCGTCCCCATAGTAAAATACCGTATGACATAATACTATGAAAATAACTAAAATAGACTAGCCTGGCGGTATCTACATCAGTAAATTGACGGATTTTTCTAACAGCATAAGCTGCTGAACTCAGCCGTCCTGCAAGAGATGTTATGTGCGGACCCCATTGTAGCCTTGAGTCGAGCGTGATACCCAGGAAAACAGTTCTTTCGACGAATTCTAGTTTCTCTTGATTCAATACTATGTCACTATCACTACTTTTGACATTCGGTAAGGCAAATCTGATGCACTTGGTTTTTTTTCCATTTAATACTAAATTATTTGCGGTGAACCAATTATGGACCTGCAGTAGGGCGCTATTCACCTCGTCAAGATTTGTGGCACGTCTGTTTATTTTAAATATTAAAGAGGTATCGTCAGCAAACTACACCATTTGTGGTTGGTTTTTTAAATAAATGGGGTAGATCATTTATATAGACTAAAATAAGGAAAGGGAGGTGCCTGCCGTAGGTGTCACAAGTACTAGGCATGCCACCTTCAGCCTTCTGAGGTTATGTTACTGTTACCTATGAACTTGGCAAACCTAAGATTTGCGTAACACAAACTTGATGTTCCACAGGGGAATCATTCAGATCCCACGTTAGCCAACTTAGGTAATAGCTACACTATAGCTACAATAACTGTGGAAGAACAGAAGTGATATGAACATTTCGACGGGTCATACGTATATAACGTATACCGGTGTATGGTGTAACCCGCAAAACAACGAAAACCGTTTTTTCGCATCAAAAGTCTTAAAATTATGTTTAATTTGTATCCTGTAAAAATTATATTAATTTATCAAATAATTTCAAAGATACAAACTTGTAAACTGATGTAAGTGACATCATTTTAAGCTCCCCGACTGCCTACACTGATGTAAGTCACTTGCACCAGTGTAGGTGGACGCGTATGACGCGACGCGTGAGCGCAAGTGGACTTTACTCCAGTATACGCGTAGCGACGTTGAAGAGGGCACATCAAACACTGGTAATACTGCGTTGTGGCTTAGTTAAACGTATTCAGTTGTTAAAGAAATATTCTGATTTTGTTTAAAAATCGAATAGAAAAGCTAGGAAAAGAGATTAAACTAGATAAATTAAATGTGATCTTATTATTTACTAGCTGATGCCCGCGGCTTCGCCTGCGTGGATATCGGTTATCGCGACCAAAAGTAATCATGATGATCCCATTTCCTCAACTCATGGGAACCTAGTTTGCCCATTTTCAAAGTATTAAAATGGATATAGTATATTATCCTTAAGAGATAGACATAAGCCATAATGGATTTTTCTGTAGACCTATATAAGATATACAATTCTACCATACATCATTTTGTTATATCTTAAAGGGCAGCGTTTTCGTTGAAAGCTCCCCCAGACGGCTTATTTTTTTCCAACACCTCCAACAAATATCATTATATTTTAGCCAATCTGTACAAAAACTTGAGAAATTATATACTAAAAAAATCCTCGAGAACCACTCTATCTATTTAAGAAAACAACATGAAAATCAGTGCAGTAATTTTTGAGTTTATCGCAAACAGACAGATAGACGCGGCGGAGAACATTGTGTTATAATATGTAGTGCTGTTGGGTTCGGCTTCCAGTACATCCGGATGCAGCTGAATACCAGTATTTTACATGGAACGACTGTCTATCTGCCCTCTACAACCCAGTTAGTTCTGGGTAATACGATACCCTTTGGTAGAAATACAGTGAAATTAGTGATAGCTTTAATTTCCACATCTGGTGTTCCAGATCTTCAATTTTTATTCGTCAACAGAGAGTGCTCATCAGGCTGAACAACTTTTGCTAAGACGTCATTCCTATATATATTATAGTGTTACTGGGCTCTTGGAGCTCCACGACAGGTGTTCCACATATATGTTGCCCAGACTTAATACCTATACAACTAAAAAAAAATCATTCAAATCCGTTGAGCAGTTCCGAAGATTAGCGTGTACAGACAAACAGACAGTTTTTTTTACTGTTTTATTATATGTGTATATATATATATATATATATTTTATAGATATATAGATTGCGCTTGGAAATTTACCGTAAACAATACCCACAGATTTCTTGTTGTTAGTTATACTCAAAATGCACATGACATTCACTCAGCAATTAAAAGGAAGACCAGAAAATTTTTAATGTCTACTCCAGAGCAGTGGACTCTGCCCTTCAAACTAGCAACAGCTGAAGCAAACCCATACATTGTTAAAGAAGTAGCTCAATCTTTTGTCTTCGATTGTAAGTCATATTTTGCTTTTTTCACAACTAAATTCCATCGAAGAACTTGCAGAGTAATGTTTGCGAAGTTAGTGTTCAAGCCAAATATTTCTTTATGCTTAATTATAAATATTCGTTTGAAGAAGGGCCTTACACGACGTCATGTGTCACGTGTCGATGGTTATACGATGTCTGAGAAGTACAATAATACATGAACTAGTATACCAAACTTTTGACAGATTAGAAACAAATCAGCCGTGCTATATATACATGTTGACCGTGAAGGTATTGCACTTCTGTAGGAAACAGCAGACTTTTTTTTAAAAACTATGAAAATGTTCTATGCAATGTGTCTTAGCATGGTGAACTGAATACGTGGTTACCGTTGTCGAGTCCCTTCCACCGCGTTTTAAAAAAAGCCTTACAATTTATTTTCTATGATGTTTTTCTCTTTTTATTACGTCTTTTTTACCATTACCTGCTGTCATTGTTGTTACGATAGATCACTATGTGACTAAGCCATATTTTGATAATGTCTGAAAGACGGATAAGTCATAGGATAAGTTTAGTAGTAATGAAAATATAAATTGATAATTAATACGACAGTTTCTACTCAAGAAGATTTTTTTTTATTTTTTATTATTAAGTTGGTAACGTCTTTGTGTGCCATAATAAATTAACATCGCAATAATTGCACCAATTAAGCATAGAGAGCAGCGGTGGCCCAGTGGTAACGACCCCGACTTACGAACAGTAAGTCGTGGGTTCGAACCCAGGCAGGCGCATTACTTTGTATAATTTATATCATCACCACTGCTCTCAAAAACGGTGAAGGAAAACATCGTGAGGAAACCGGCATGTCCTAGAACCAAAAAATCGAAGACATGGGACATCTACCAATCCGCACTGGGCCCGCGTGGTGGATAATAGCCCATTCTCTCTCATAGAGAGGAGGCCTGTGTCCCAGCAGTGGGAACATTATAGGCTGATGATGTGATGATGTGAAGCATAGGTCTGGTGAGGTTATTTACTGCTGTACTTACCCATTCAAAGATATTTATTTAATAACAAAAGAACGCTATAGAAAACTGTTACAAGTAGTTTTGGAGTACTAAGTAAACTGCTGGAGTACTAAGTAAACTGCTGGAGTACTAAGTAAACTGCTGGAGTACTAAGTAAACTGCTGGAGTACTAAGTAAACTGCTGGAGTACTAAGTAAAGTGTTTAAAAATCGAAAAAGAAGATTTTTTGCTAATATTGTAAGCTGATATTAAATCAATAGATAAAACAGAACCCATTTTCCCAGAGACGGTGGGACGAGCCGCTCTGCACAGTAGTTCAGAGCAATCTGCTGAACACGTCTGCTACTACCGCTGAGCGTGCGCGCCTACTGGCTGTGGGTGAGTGGGAGTCGGGTCTTTGGCTTCACGCACTGCCGTCGTCGAGCATAGGCACATTGTTCGACGACACAACCTTCCGCCTCGCTGTTTCTTTACGCCTTGGTTCCGCCTGCTGATCTCCTCATCGCTGTCACTGCGGTGAAGCTGCCAACAACCTCGGTCACCACGGCCTGTCATGCAGCCGAAGAGAGGGCCGTTTTGCACGGCACGCTAATATAAACGACATCATCCGACGGGCTCTTGTCACCGTCGGCGTCCCAGCTGTTTTAGATCCCAATGGCTTGGCACGCGACGATGGCAAGAGATCGGACGACAGGTCTTTGTTTCCATGGAAGATGGGTAGGCTTTTAGTGTGGGACGCAACATGCGTCGATACTCTTGCGCCATCCCATCTTCCAAGCTCATCGTGCTGGTGCTGCCGCTGCGGCTGCAGAGAACCTCAAGCGGCGTAAATATAGAAACCTTTGTAGTAACTATATTTTCGAGCCGTTTGGGGTTGAAACTCTGGGGCCGTGGGGTCCGAGTGCTCATAGCCTATTTAAGGAAATTTCGAAACGCCTAGTTGATGCTTCCCGTGACCCAAGGGCTGGCTTTTACCTTGGCCAGAGGCTAAGTGTTGCCATACAACGTGGCAACGCCGCCAGTCTCTTGGGAACATTATCAGCAGACAGCGTTGAGAAGGAGTTTTTCGATGCCCTTTTATAGTTTGTAGTTAGTTTATTTGTTTTAGTTTAATAGTTTTTAATTATTAATGTATATAGTTAGTTTAACCTAATAAATGATAGATAAAATAATATATGTAAACAAGGTAATATCCTACTATTTTCTTTAATTATATGTATAAGCAAGTACACTGTATACTGGTATAAGTGGTCACTTGTACCACTATATAGAAAACACGCTACATCAATGCAAGTGATGCTATTTTCTAAAGTATAAAGAAATAAGAAAAATCAATAATGCAGACTTGTTCATATAATATTCAAATATAAAATTACAAAATTTCAAATATTTCTATGGATTTATGTTAAAACTAGCTGCTGCCCGCGACGTCATCTGCGTGAAGGCTCTACAGCACCAAAAATACATATAAGATGCCAGTGTCGCTGGCACACATAGCATTATAAGTAAACAACTTTTAAAATAGCATTAAAATATATGTTTTTTTTGCAAGTGAAGAGAGTTATAAGGGGAATCCGGCTGAGTTCAGTCTGTGATGTGACTGAAGCAAATAGAGAAAATAATGCAGGAATACATTCCAGGACACAAAAGAGTAAAAATACGTACAAAGGTATCATACCTTACAACACTTCCCTATAAACTACGTTGGTAGTTATGCTGCCAGGAGCCAAAATGAAAAGAGAGTCAGGACTGGTGACGCGGGAGCAAGCGACGTACAGTTGCTCGTGTGAGGAGCAACTCGTCCTGAGGTCGACACCCGCTGCCCTCAGTGTCTACCCCTGCGACTTATTGATGGTCATCGCGAAGCAAATACTCACGGGGAACTGTACGCGCTTGAACTGGAACGGGAAGTTATGAGGTATGAGGGGAATGCGTGGTATAAATACTGCCTCGCCGACGCCACAACCCGTAAGAATTTCCGCCACAATAGTGTGTCTGTGGAGCGAGATGACTTTAAGGCGGGTCCCGTTACACAACTTCGGAGGAGATATGTTCCGAAGAAGCATAATCGGTAAACCGACCTTCAGCTTGATGGTATGCGCTGGAAGTCCACTTGCTGACAGGGAGTTCAGAAATTCCACGGGATAATGTGTAGCGTCATCTTGCTTGACAACAGTGTTTATCGAGATGTAGACACCACTTCATTCCCCTCAATTTCCGAGAGAATGCATTCGTTAATTGCTGCAGCCTGATAATTTTTGGGCGTCAAAATGGCCCGCTCATACACCCAAGAATTCTGCTGCTGCGGTATACGACTGATGTCCCCGTACACACTGCGAATGAGTTCTTCTAAGCTGGATACCACTCTACCGAGAGACTATGGAAGCACCACCTGCCCACCTCTCTCTTCTGGTAGAGTGCCTTCGGCAAGACTTAGAAGGACATCGGAGAATTCTTGAGCACGTGCATTGCCGCCGAGCCGAGCTCTCATATTAATAGTTAAGCGCAGCGTACGAACTCGTGACCACAACGAAGATCGTTTCAACGAAGCATTCACCTCGTCTACCCCCGATCCCCGCGTCACCACGGGAAGCGGTTGCCGGAAATCGCCACTGAACAGAACTGTGACACCACCCATCAAATGTTCGTTCCTGCGGATGTTCTGCAGGGCTCTGTCCACGGCCTCAACTGCCTTCCTATTGGCCATCGTACACTTATCCCATACGATCAGAGAGCAATCCTTGAGCACGTGTCCCTTATCGCTGTACCGTGACACACCACAAACAGGCGTTTCGGCGCTCTCTAAATCAATGGGAATTTTAAACATGGCATGTGCTGTCTTGCCACCCGGAAGCAGTGTGGCAGCGATTCCCGACGACGCTACAGCAATAGCAATTTTGCCTTGCCTCCTGACCTCTGCAAGTATGCCAGTGGTAACAAATGTTTTTCCTGTTCCACCAGGAGCATCCAGGAAAACCATTTTTCCCTGGTTTTGCCATTTTGAACATAATGATGATAATAAATGGCTGTGATTGAGTAAAAATAAGTCCAGCTAGTTTTACATCACATTTAAGTTTATAATTAGGTATACGACATGAAACATAAACTCACGCCCTTTTCCCATGGGGGTAGGCAGAAACTACAGAACGCCACCTGCTACGATCCTTACATACTCCTTTTGCCTCGTCCACGTTCATACATCTGGTCATACACGCACGCCGGTTGCGAGTACTACGCACCTGACCTTTCTGAAGAACCTCACCAATGAGGTCAGCGTATGTTCTTCTAGGGCGTCCCCTCCCGGCGTTGCCACTCACATCTGCCTTGTAAATACCTTTTGTTAGTCGCCTTTCGCCTTGAAAATATATTAATTACCAAGCAATAATCACACAGATAACTACCGAGCAAAAGTATTAACAGTCAATGTTTATTTTGTACTAACAACATGAAATTGATGAAGAAATGATCATCATCAATGAACATAACCTTTTTGTAATACTTAACACCGCATTTTTTCTAAATTGTCTTCCTCAGCTCTGCTCAAGATTTTGAGGGTTTTGTTGGAACTTGAATTTGTCAAAACGTACAACTTTAAAAAAAGAACTACTAACCTCGCCAACATGATCAAATTTAAATTATTAATTTCCAAAAAGTGTTAACATGTAACTTGATTTGATTTTTATGAAATCTCAAATTGTCTTTATACTACTAACATTCATTAAACTATGTTTCTCTGCCCAAGTTACTTAAATGGCGTAGTTTTTATAGTATAAAGCTAGATAATAGCATGGCTTACTAAAAACAACATTTAAATATGCGTCGTCAGATTACACGCTGTCATGTCAGAATGCGTAAGAAAAATAAAGATTCACAGCTCCTCCCCCGTAGGTGATAGCGTGATAATATGTAGCCTATATGTTGACCCGACCTCTTAGTAATATTCATGCAAAATTTGAAGTAAATCCATGCAGTACTTTTTGAGTTTAGCCCGGACAGACAAACAGACAAAAATTCTAAAAACTATATTTTTGGCTTCGATATCAATTGTAGATCACGCCCCAAGTATTCTTTAAAAAAATATTCAATGTACAGTTTTGACTTTCCTACGATTTTATTATATGTATAGATTACAAGCTGTAGAACCTTTAAATCGCACTCCTGTACAGTTGTGTTTGTGCACTTGTACAAGTATACGTAGGACCCCTCGATTTGTTGTAACATGTCGCTCGTGAACCACAGCGTGTTGATGCCGCAGTCGACGGCGCTGACGGCTCACTTTACGACTCGGTCGGCTCGGCTTGTTCCGCGCGGATGACTGGTTTTACGATAACTCGCCATTTATGATGGCAGGAATAACATTATTAGGAAAGTTGTGCGTTGTGGCTTACGTTCACAACATTAAGTTTCAAAACAAACTGAACAAACTAAGACTGGAAGTCAAGATGTAATGAATATGGCTATGTCAGTAATATGACGTGAACTTGATCGGTTTACCATTGTCGCTCATGAAATCTGTCATGTTTACTATTCCAAATAAATAAAAATAGAAGGTAGACAGTACAATTAAATTTAATAAGATAAAGAAGAGGAAATATATGAAATAAAAGTCTGCTAAAAAACACACACCTAACTACACGCACTCAAGAACTGGGGTAATAGGTGGAGAAAGTACTTGCTGTTTTCCGAAGGGGGTAGACCCTTGGAGCACCTGGTCCTGCGGCTCCACCGAATAGGCGTCAGGTCAGTCCTGGCTGTTTCAGTGGCAGGCGATCGCAGAAGCGGAGATGAGTTCCCGGGCGAGTCCGTTTAGCGAAGCCCCGGGAAGCTTGGAGCGAAGAGGAGTCCCGGACCAAACTCCGTTTAGAGGAGCCCCGGGATGGAGTTGCGACTTCCGCGTGGTGGAGGGACACGTCAGAGCGCCGGCGCCCTACCACTTGACACTTGCACTAGTCCACTTTTAATGGAGTGGATTGCACTGTACTGGTCGCTGAAATCTCGTCGTAAACTGGTTGTAGTACGTAAGCGGCGTTTTTTATAAGGCAATATTTTAGCATTCTAGACTTCATTGTCTTGTTTTACGATTATATTTCTTATAGCCAACATTCGTCCAACCTGCCAGGTGTAGTTGGCCAAGACGTATAAAACCTCACAATCCAAGAGTGCGTTATGAATTTTAAAATTAACATTTAGTATTCTATTAATCAGTAAACAAACGTAATACAATATAAAAACTAGATTTAAACTAGCCAAAACGATATGAATCATTTTTTAGTAATAGTCTAATACAACCTTCATTTAACAGGCTGATATAGAAACTAGTACAGAAAGAATAAATCAGCTTGACAGCTTGACGTTGCTTGTCATTAGTGAAAAATATTATTTAAAGTTTATAAAAGTGCTCAAATTACAATGTTAAAATGGAAATAAATTAATGAAATTGGACATGGATTATGAATACCGTGATTTAAACCTATTTTCTGACACCACAGAAGGCATATTTATGATAAAAATGAAACGAAGGACACATGAATTGTAAACTGTACGTATATTTATTTTTTTATCGTATCTGCTTTATAGCAGAATACTATAACTCCTCATCACGCCTACAGGCATGATGAGGAGTTATAGTACAACCAACCTTTTCAATGGTACACCATTGAAAAGGTTGCATATTTAGATTAAAAATAGGCATTAGTCCGCTACAACGCTCATGCGACCGTACGGCAAGTGTAAACCCGTCGGTTAAATGGGCTATTCTAGCAACGAGCACATTGAGTGCCGCGCCGCACCTCGCTGGGAACAAACTGCTTGTCTACTGAGTGGCGCGTGGCGATGGCGTGCCAGTTCGCAGGCCGCATCCGCTCTTAACGTGCTCGAGGCTAGGAAAGCTGTCGTTGTTTTATACCATGAGCCTAAGTCACTCCTATTTGTCAGTAGGACTAATGAAAACCAGCATGACCCAACCGTTGAAGGCGCGCACCTTATTTCCGCCTGATAAAAGACTGCTTAGTACCGTATTCAGGCGGCCAAAGAAGCGACGGACGGGCGCTAAGGACGCTACGGACGCTAAGAAGTCTACATCGGGCCCTGCATCGGCCCGTAGGGCCGTATGGGCCCGTGGGGTAAAAGCGTCCGTGAAGCTCCTATTCCCTGCCATACCTCATAGTGGTCGTTAGTGTCTAATACTCTCATTATTAAGAGATTATTATCAGTTTTTTATGAGCTATGAATAAGCAACAAGTGAGATATATGGCTGGGTGCAGAACTATGCGTTGAAATCGCTTTGAACTGCCCAGAAGTGAGTGGCGGGCGGCTGCGGCGACTTCACTGAGACACTGGCAACACACGACATGACGCGTCGTCACTTCACTTGCAGTGTGCTGCGAGTTGAAGTTGCTCCTGTCACAGCGTCGGTGCGCTTGGGTGTACACTGCAAATTTTGTTAATATTATATACAAACGAAACGCTCATTGCTTCACGCGGCGCCACTCGTTTTCAGTATCACCGGCCGTTGTGTTGCAACTAGCATGAACATGAAGCAATATTAAAATTTCCACAACGAACCGGAATAGTTGTTAACTCGCGCCTTTTATTTGTTTCAAACTTTATTTCTCTGTTATTTCCCCCAGTTTACTGTAACATCTGTGACTACCTCGACTACAAAACTTCTTAAACAGCGCTACGGTTTCGGCTACGGCTACAAAGGTTCGTAACCGTAGCACATTGCTACGACTTGAAAAAGTTACGGTTGACTACTAACAAATGAATAAAACTTCCCATTTCGCAACTGGTTGCGAAACTCAGTTGCCATGGCGGCAAAAGTATTCTTTGTTGGCAACTAGTTGCGTATAAAGAAAAAAAAATCTTCTGTCGCAACTAGTATAGTATTCTGCTATAAAGCAGATACGATAAAAATAGATAGATAGATACGTGCAATTTACAATCCGTGTCCTTCGCATTTTGATCTTAAATATGCCTTCTGTGGGGACAGAAAAAAGGTATAAATCACGGCATTCATCATTCATCCAATTCCATTAATTTATATTCATTTAAACAATGTAAAATTAGCACTTTTAGAAACTTTAAATAATATTTTTCACTAAAGACAAGCAACGTCAAGCTGTCAAGCTTATTTATTCTTTCTTTACTTTTTTCTATATCGGCCTGTTAAATGAAGGTTGTATTAGAATGTATTACTAAAAAATGATTTATATCGTTTTGGCTAGTTTAAATCTAGTTTTTATATTGTATTACGTTTGTATACTGATTAATAGAATACTAAATGTTAATTTTAAAATTCATAACGCACTCTTGGGTTGTGAGGTTTTATACGTATTGGCCAACTACATCTGGCAGGTCAGACGACTTTTGGCTACACCAAATATAATCGTAAAGTGAGGCAAATAGTTCTAGTTCTGGAACACTAAAAGAGTTGCCTATAAAAGAAGCCGCTTACGTAATACAACCAGTTTACGACGAGATTTCAGTAGCGACTAGTATATTGCAGTCCACTCCACTAAAAGTGAACTAGTGCAAGTGTCAAGTGGTAGGGCGCCGACGCTCTGACGTGTCCCTCCACCACGAGGAAATCCCCGAGGGGCTCCCCTAAACGGATTTTGGCCCGGGACCCCTCTTCGCTCCAAGCTTCCCGGGGCTTCGCTAATCGGACTCGCCCGGGAACTCCACTCCTAGTTCTGAGACTGCCTGCCACCAGAACAGCCAGGACTGACCTGACGCCTGTTCGGTGGAGCCGCAGGACCAGGTGCTCCAAGGGTCTACCCCCTTCGGAAAACAGCAAGTAGACTTTTTCCACCTACTACCCCAAGTTCTTGAGTGCGTGTAGTTAGGTGTGTGTTTTTTATCTTAACTGCATTTCATATCTTCCCTCTTTATTATTTATTTAATTTAATTGTACTGTCTACCTTCTACTTTTATTTATTTGGAATAGTAAACAATACACTAGTTGCCAAGAAATAATAAAAGTTCCTTTTTCACAACTGGTTGTGAAACTCAATTGCCATGGCGGCCGAAAGGGCAATATTGATCAAGTCCATACGACCCTTTATTATTCAGATAAAAGTTATCTGACTATTCTATAAACCATTTCTATTGCTGTTGAAGAATTAGCCCCTGGTTGGGTCGATGCTTGAGTGTGTTCCGCGGACGCGTCACGCGAAGTAAGAGATAGCACAATTCATGTGATGGACCAGCCACGCTCACTGCCGGCTGCCGACGCGCCCGCCCGTGTGTTTCTGCTGCCTACCGTTTGATAACGAAGCTGCAGTTCACGCGAAGCCAGATAGAGTGCGTTATCATGAGCCAGCCTTTTATTAAGTGATGACGAGACAGGCGTGATGAGCGAGCCCCTCTCCCCCGCAGCCCACCGCGCAATCGGCTCGCCGGCTACAGATCGCAACTATCGCAAGTGCCATTAGCGACGTCATCCCGTTCTATTTATACGGATACGGTACTCTCGGAGCGTTTAGTTTAGAATACGCACGCTGCTATACAACCAGGCGTGCGGTAAAATAGGTACCTAGGTGAGAGTACCTATTTTGTCGCACGTTCCGTTGCATGGTGCGTAATTTTTAACTTTCGAACAATGTATACAGGCGTCGTAAATGCGTGTTTTGAGCAAATGTGTTGAAAAAATATTTGTTCCGTGCTAAGCCACTGCCCCAACCGAACCGTTAATATTATGTGCTATGTTATTTTAAAATTCTGTCGTGATACGAATTGGTCACGTCAGCTATCCTCGTGACATTTGGTTTATAGATCTAATAAATTGCGAAAAGTGTAAACACAACAACACTGAAGTCTGTTATTGTTACGGAGCGGCGTGCGGCGCGGCGGCGGGAAGTCGACGAGCTATGTAAAAACTAGTCACGCAAATTATCCGAACAATTTAACTAAAAGCAGTAAAATGTCGCGCGAATCACTCTCGCACCGCGGCTGAATGCTAACGAAGGAGCACTAATTCTTGTATTATTTATGGCACAACAACGCGACGCCTCCCGAGAGCAGACGGGAGCAGTCGCAAGCAGACGGAAACAGTCGGGAGCGGCAGCTACGCAGAGAGCGAGCTGCGGTGCTAGTGTTCGCGAGCGGCGAGTGAGTCCCGCTCCCGCCACACGCCCAGTGCGCACGGAGGGATCACGATCACTTCAGCGGCACTCTCCACTGAGCATTAATACCTCGTGTGCGCGCCGGTGCGCGGTGCACCCAGCGTGTAGCGTGTATCATTTCTGATCCATTTCACCGGTCACGCTGTCACGTGTAATACTAGTGCGTAGAAGTCTTAAAATGGTGCCGCCAATTGGGGGTACTAGATGAAAACTTTTTTCGCCCGGACCGTCTTTTAACTTTTTTTTATTTTCCCTGTATTCGTACAAGGTCGCGAGACCACATTTTAGCTTGAGGAAATCGAAGTCAGAAGCCTGGCGCCTGCGGTTCGTTAGGCCGTGGAGGCGCCGGCCACGAGGAACTTCGTTCGATGTTGGACCGGACGACGTGGATGCCGAATATCGGTGGGGCGTCGTCCGGTGCGACGGCAGCTGGGCTCGTAGTGAGGAGAAGAAGAAATCCAGCTCAAAGCGAAAGCCAGGAGACATGAAGACGGAGCGGGAACGAGTATGGCGGCGGCTGCGCACGGCCCGTCGACGCACGTTGCACCGAGCCGACCGCAAACCGTAGCCGTGCGAACTTCGATGTTCCGCCCGGTGCCGATACAGGGCCCGGGGTACACCACCGCGCATCCAAGCCGCGCCCTGTATGCGCGCTCCACCGCACCCACCGTGTGCACAACTGTGCGCGACCGCCTGCGACGGTTCCAGCCGTGGCCCCAGAGCTCCACGCACCGCCACCAGCCGGCTCCGGGCACAGCTTGCTGGACGTACGGACGCAAGCGGATTCCACGAGCATCACCGACGCCTTCGCTGGGATACGGCTACGAGCTCCAGCTGGAGCCACGGCCGCGACGATGGCGCCAAAGCACGGACGAGTCCGAGAAGGAGGCGAAGAGGTACTGCCTCGACCCGCCGCGCCTGTAGCGCGACACGATAGCTGGCGCCGTCATAGCGAAACCCTCTGCCTAACCTAGTGAGTTAAGCGTATATAAGACTTATATACGCTCGATATTGAAGTACGCCGCTCCCGCTTGGTTCGCCCTCACTAGCGAGGGAAACAAGAAAACGCTCCGCACGCAGCAGAGCTGAACGCTGCAGACCCCGTAGTTGGTGCTACTCGCTATTTGAGGAACGATGTCATCCAGCAGGATCTCGGGATTGCCTGGACGACTTCATCCGGAGCCTTGCGATGAGAATGTTCGCACGTGCCTACGCTTCTACTTGGCCGCTACGCTTCTGCCAAGGCGCTATGTGCTTGACGTGAGCACATAGCGCCTTGGCATAAGCGTCTCACGACGCGAGGCGCCTTCCCCACGATCTGGCAGTGGACGACGATCCTACCCCACCGGATTGACGCCCGGGTAAGCTGTACCAGACTACACGCAGCTTACCTGCACATAATGGCTACATATTACACACAACCTGCTACGTGACGTGTTCTAAGTTAATATAGGCACGTTGCGTAGCTAAACCACAAATGCACGACTCTACATACACGTAGACACACGCGTGAATGCGCGGCGCGGGCCTGCGCTACACGCAATCACTGGGCGGTGTTACACAACACAATAGCGCCCACATACACACGATGGCTCCTTAGCCTGGACCATCACCAGCTAGCTCTGGCAGTGGGACGGGCGGGAGCCACACATCCACTGTAGGTGCGTCGGAGTAGGCCTCTCTGTCTGTGGTCGTCCCCCACCGGGCCTCCTCCGGGTAACCGGAGGTCTCACCTGGCGGGGACAGACCGCCGAGATATCGCGAAGAAATCAGCGCTATATTGACAGCGCTGTGGCGCACCCAGGAAAACTCACATAGCAACCACAAACATGGACGCACCTTGTATACGCGCGCCCAATAAGCTTTTTCCTAAATAGGCTACACCGTAGACGGGCCAAAGTAAAGCTTCCGCGGCCAGGAGGCGAAGCCCCGTGACCGCCTGCCGCGTCCCCTTGCGGGGGCGCAGCGATTTCAGCGACCGATCGTCGTCGCACCGCACCGACCCGTGATGTGGCGTGCTCACTGCCACGGTGCTGGTGACTCTCCACAGATAATTTAACGTAAATTGCCCTTGACACCTTGCATCAAGCCCAAATTTAATCTTCACATTTTTGTATCTGTTGAATGCTGCCAGCCCCCTCCAGACCTCCTCCCCCTCCCCTGCCTCTACGTGCCAACAACCCAGCACTTGGAAAAATACGTTAACGATGACATACTTTTTATATTGAACGAGTTTACAAATGGCGGCGACAAGTTTTAACGAATTGTTAACAAAAACTCATGATCGGTATAATGAGTCAACTTGCGAATCGCTGCGAAGTCACGTTCCCAAGCCGCCACCATTGTCTTTGTGGAGTGTGTCTGTGTGTGTGTATGTGTGTGGCAGCGTCTGTTTACCTGCTGTCAATACAGAGTGAACGAGCGCGAGTTTGTGCAGCACTGAATAGTGTTTAGAGCGCGCGGAGCAAGCGCACACAATGCGCGGCCTACTTCCGAGTGACGTCATCATGCGACGCACACCAAGTGCTGCGCGGCACCGAGAGCCTTCTCCGACGTGACAGCGCGCTACATATTCACTAACATTCGGCAACATTGTTATTATGTTATATGTACATCTATAATAATCTACTCATAAATGAGAAAAAAACGAAATGTATTAAGTTTACGATACCCCATTTAAGACAAGTGGAAACTAGTGTACTAATTAAAGGTGAAGAGGTGAAACCGGAAGATAACACAGTGTTCTTAGGCATAACTTTGGATGCTAAGCCTCAGTGGGGCCCCCATATAGAAAAAATATCAAAAAAACTTAGCTCTGCAGCATACGCCATTAGAAAAATTCGTGATTTAACTGATTTAGAGACAGCCCGTTTAGTTTCTCAGCGTGATGATCTTTAGTTATTTTCACAGCGTGATGTCGTACGGTATTCTCTTGTGGGGCAATGCCGCCGATATTCAGACAGTATTTGTTTTAGAAAAAAAGGGCAATTCGTTCAATTTATAAATTACATCCCAGATACTCCCTCAGAGAAAAATTTAAAGAGATTAATGTACTTACTGTGCCCTCTCAATTTATTTATGAAAATCTTTTGTACGCACATAAAAATCTTAATTTGTTTAAAAAATACAGTGATATCCATAATATAAATACGAGGAACAAACACAAATTTGTTGTTCCTACAACGAGGCTCAAAAAAATTGGGGGTACATTTAGATGCCAGTGCATACGTTTCTACAATAAACTTCCGAGTCATATTCAAGCCTAAATAAATTCAAATCGTTTATAAAACGAAAGCTATGCCTAAAAGCCTACTATCATGGTAATAACTATCTCGAAGATAAAAAGGCATTGGATTAATAATGTAATTTGCTCTGTGAATGTCGAAATTTCGGACTTCACTTGTTTATTATTAGTTCCTTTCTTTTTTACACTGTGACATGAAACGAGTTGATTGGTATACTTACTTTGTTAAGTTTTTTTTTATATATTTTTTTATTTTTCCTTTAGTATTACATTTTTTTTTTTTTTACTATTGTGAATTTTGACATTCAATGTTTTTGACGGGAATAATTCGTTAAGTATTTTACTATATTTCTTTTATTTTTTTACTATTGTGACATTTAATTATTTTTGAAGTGAAACTTCTTTATCGACGTATGGGAGATTTTTTTTAAAAATCGTCACGTTTTTCGGTTAGTATTGTATAAAACCATTTATAATTTTAATCTTAAATGTAAGAATTAATCAAATATAGAATAAAATAGAATGTAATTATGATTTAAATATATATTGGTATTGAAACAAAATATTCCGAAAATCGAACGGCGCCCGGGGCGTCACCGGCTGGGACTGTTTCGCAGAAGGAGGTGACGGCGTCCCATTCCCTCTCGCTCCGGACCGGATTGAACCAGGGCCGGACGCGTTACGTCGCCGTCGCCGATCGCCGCTACAAGGACACGGCGGTGCTCCGCCCAAGCGGGGCAGACCTCCACAGTGTGCTCCACCTTGTCCTCTGGGCGATCCTCGCAGTAATAACACCCAGGCGTGTCCTCCCGCCCGATCCGGTAAAGGAACCTCCCGAAACAACCGTGACCGGTAAGGACCTGCGTCAGGTGGAAGGTCTCTAGCCACTCCTCAAAGGGGGGACTTATCGCCACTATTGTGGCGTGCCCTGCACGGAGTTCCGATAGACGCTCTCTCCATGTCGCCATGAGATTGCGCCGGAAGCCTGTCCGCTGTGCGATGATCTGCCGCGGCAGCTGAGTTTCCCCCCGGCGCGCGGCGTAGTGCCTACGCGCGCCACTCGTGTAGGCGCGCGATTTAATAACTACCTCAGAGATGAAAGAGACAATCGCTCAACTCACACTCAAACTGGAAAGTACAGATAATGAATTAGAAAATGTATTGTTAGAAAACACTGATCTACATAAACATAATTATGTATAACCGAACATTTCATAATGTCTGGCCAAGAGAGACTTTTACATATACCAAATTATAAGCTAGCGTCATGTTATGCTACACAAAACATTAAGCGCGGCGGAGCCTGCATTTTAGTTAAAAAAGGCATCGAATATAAAGAGCTGCGTGACATTGTGAGACATTCGGTAACAGGAACTATAGAATGTAGCGCAATAGAATTACCTTCACAAAAACTTACAATCCTATGTGTTTATCGACCACCAAAAATCATAAATCTACACCAATTCTATGAAATCCTAGATATAATACTTAAAAAGATTTCCAAACCAAACAAAAAAATAATTATGTGCGGAGATTTTAATAATTCTGAAAAAAAACGGAATTAACAGGGATTTTGAATATTTTTTGATGAACTATGATTTGACGCTAGAAATAAATAAACCGACCAGACCTCATCGTAAAACTTACTCAGATAATGTTGCACACAATTCAAAACAAAGCTGCCAAAGTGAAATAATAGACCTCGGATTATCCGATCATAGACTCAAATATTTACAATGACGGTTAGTAAGTTTAGTCAAATTAAAACATAGAAAACATCAAGACGAGACATATCTGCAGAAAATTTAATTATCTTTAGAAATCTCTCTTTATTCAATAGGATAAACTAACTATATACATTAATAATTAAAAACTATAAACTAAAATAAATAAACTAACCATAAACTATAAAAGGGCACCGAAAAACTCCTCCTCAACTCTGTCAGCTGGTAATGTCCCCAAAAGACTGGCGGTGTTGCCACGTTGTATGGCAACACTTAGCCTCTGGCCAAGGTAAAAGCCAATTTAGAAATTATCTCCAAAACTTATCGTTTTCAGATATATATACTCTTAGCACAGAGGATCCAAATGAAGCCTATGATAACTTTTTAGAAATATTTCAACTCCTGTATGATCTATGCTTCCCCTTCAAAACAGTCGCATTAAGCTCTGAAAAACAAAGATCAAATGGGTATCAAGAGGTATTAGAATCTGCAGCAAAAAACAACGCCAATACTCTAGAAACAAAGACTTGTCAGCGCTTCCGCTTTTCTAGACAGTCAATTGACATCACGTTCAAACGTCAGACGACCTACTTACTCCCACTACTGCGTGTTTGCAGAGCCCTGATGTTTACAGCTCGACGCTAGGACGACAGTCAGTGTCTGATCGCGGCCAAGTTGAGACCTCTCGGAACTGTTCCTGATTCATTGCGTCCCGTGTTATTGTGTTTAGTTGTAATCTGAAGTACTTCGTTAGTTATGCTAGAAACATTGTATCGCACCCAGTGAGTTTTTATAGTACGAAAGCCATCGTCTGCCCACATAATGCTCGAGCCTGACGGAATAAATCCTGACATTCCCGACAGACTTAATCCTACTAGTTAAAATAAAATGACATTTAAAGAGTACTCAAAAAAATGAAAAATAATATCAAACTGACCCAGAAAGAACAGAACAACTTTCTTATCAAAAACTTCAAAAATAAATCTAAAATATCCTGGCAAATCATAAATAGTACAAAATCTATAAAAACGCATTACAAAAAAAAACATGATTTAATATTAATTAACCCTAATGAAATAGCTCAATCATTCAACGATTTCTTTATTGATCAGATCTCAACACAACTAAAAATACTGAGAGAATACCGTTTATCCCTCATTCTATTTTTATGGCCCCTGTTGCCCCTCAAGATATTACAAGGGTGAGCAAATCTTTAAAGAACAAGAAGAGTTATGGATATGACGGTATTTCAAGAAACGTTATATTTGTCTGTTCTACTATAGCTAACCCTCTAAGCCACATTATTAACGCAAGCATATCCACTGGCACATTTCCCGATAGCCTTAAAACCACAATAGCTAAACCACTCCATAAGAACATCAATAAAGAAGAAATGGCTAACTCTAGACCAATAGCTTTAATCCCCGTATTCTCCAAATTCATTGAAAAAGTAATTTATGAGCCATTTCTATCAAAATATAATATATTATAAACGAAAAGCCGTTGGTCCCGACTGTCATTTGAAGATCTTTGACAGTCGTTAGGTAGTCAGTGGCCCAAAAAAGTCTGACAGTCAACCAGTCTAACCAAGGGGTATCGTATTACCCAGTACTAACTGGGTTGTGGAGGTCAGATAGGCAGTCGCTCCATGTAAAATACTGGTATTCAGCTGCATCCGGTTAGACTGGAAGCCGACCCCAACATAGTTGGGAAAAGGCTAGGCAGATGATAATGATGTGAGAAACCAAAGGTTTTCGTAAAAAATATGGCCATATACGATCTAATAAATAAAATATTGTGGATAAAAAAATACCAATTTGTGCCGTACCGATATGACCAAAACTTTTGATTACATGAACCATGAAACGCTTTTGGTCAAACTTGATGCTAACGGTATACGAGGGAATGCTCTACGTCTAATAAAATCGTATCTAAGTATAATACTAACTTTTCCTAGTATATATATTTTCAAAATAGGTATTTTCGTAAAAACTAACAAACATATATTTCCTGCATTCAATGATACGAGGATACGTACTGGTTACCTATCATAAGTTCGAAAAATATTTGACCGAATGTCATTTCACCTAAAACTTTTCAACTATTATCGTTTCGTTTTTTTTACTTCGTCGAAGTTACCTCTGCCACTGTATCAGTTGACCTATTATTATTTCGTTTTTTTTCGTTACTCTGATGTTTTTTTATGTTTCCTATGTTTCCTTCTTATGTTTCGGATGTTTACTTCTTTCTAATGGCACTTAAAAAAACAGTCGATTAAGAACAAAAGTGGTTTTAAGTGGTCCCAGTAAGAAGCTTGCCAAGAAGGATGCTTGTTTGCATGCTGCATGCTTATTTTCATACACGCAGCATGCAAGCAGACATGCTGCATGAAAGCAAGCAGGCATGCAGTATGCAAGCAAGCATGCAACATGCTAATAGGCATGCAACATACAGCAAGCATTGTTTCTGTCACGGCTCCGGCGCTGCGAGGTTTGGGTGGCCCCACGCGAGTTTATCGTCGCAGATGGTTTTAACGCTCACTCTACCCCTCCGCGCCTACGCGGTCTTAAATTACACTCTAGGGTTAGGGCAGATAAGACTGCGAGAAGTCGGTTTTGCAGCGGTTTTTCAATTATTTTTAGGTCACTTTTATTTATCTTACGCATAATATTCATAATACACCAAAAAAAGTAACCAATTTATAATAAACGAAACGTTGTTGTCGTAACGTTGTTTTCATTTTCGATTTGTAATAAACGAAAGACACGCAGAAGTCTAACCGGAATCTTGAAATCATATTAAATAAATTATGTTTTGATATTTTTTGCGAGTCAATTCATTACTGTAATCGTCAATGTAATTTGACAGCTGATATTTACGTGAATAGGGACGTGTTTTGACGTTTAAAAAAAGTACGGTACCCAGTGGTAATAATATCTGCTTTAATTATAATAGAAATAGAATAGAATATAAAATGAAGTAGTATTAAACTGTGGACTAATGCTATTTTTAAAGGTTTTTGCTAAAAATACGTAGAGGGTTAGCAATCATATTCATATTCATATTCATTCCTTATTTGCATTCCATAATGTGTGAAGATCTTACAATGGGCTTAAAGCTAAGGTACAATTATGGACCCTGTAGGGCACAGCAAAAAGTATAACATTTATATATTTGAAATTAAATTAATACTAAATAAACTTACAATTTTAAAACATATTAATAACTAACTAAATTATAACATTAATTTTATTGAGATCTGTTATAACATAACTAATAATTGTTTGCTAAACTTACATTAAAACATTTTAAATTATAAAAATAATAATATATATCTATGTGTGTGAGAGTGTGAATTCTAAACGACTGAATAATCTATGGTGTCTGTTTGTGTTAAATATATTTGTTTGTCATGTATGTATTCGTTTATTGTGTAGTATGCTTTCTTAATTAATAATTGTTTCAGTTTTTTTGTAAAAGTAGTATCACTAGTTTCATTTTTTATTGCATCTGGTAGTTTATTAAATATTTTTATAGACATTACGTAGGGACTATTTGAATCATCATGGTACAAAACGGAACGTTTTAACTTCGCCTTTTTGGTGGTTTACAGACAACTTCATTTGACAGTTACTCTTTCCGTTTATTTTGATTTTCTTGAAAGTGTTTTCAAATATGACAATATTGACATTTTGAGGTTATTATTAGATTCAAGTTTTCATTTTCGAATTTCTCAATATTCCGGTTAGACAAAGCTTAGCTAATATTACCACTCTAATCTAGAGATTATAAGATTATAAGGAAGGAATCAATATAAGTTTCATTACTATGCGCTAAAATGTACGTGGAGGTCCTCTTCTCCAAACAAAAAATAATTGTCTCCTTTTGTAGCACAACATATTGAATTTTTATGACACTATTTTAATATATTGAAGTTCAATAAAGGCTTTGGCCAAAACCAAAAAGTTATTTTGTAAATCGGCGAAATATGGTTCGGTAAAATAATACCTATGACACATGATACTCCAATGATTTAAAAATATGTCTGTGTATGTGCAAAATGAAATTCGAACAAAAAAATTCCGGAAAAGTGATCGGTTCCCATACGAACTACTGCCATGAGATCAAAATATCAGAGTCTATTGTATACTAGTTGAATTGTAGTATTTGCTTCACTTTATCTCATATATTATGTCTATAATTCTAAGCGTAGCTGATCCATGATCTCATTTTCAATTTAAGTATCTACGTAGTTTCTAAATTATTTTTAAATTAACCACTATATTTTTGTATGCCAACAGGCAGAATGTACTGGAAATATATCTGAAACTAAAACTGTAACACCTGCGTTCTAACAAATAAATAAATTATTATTTCCTCTATTTTTTTTTACACATATTATTAACATTTTTAAATATTCAAATCATCATACGTTAAATCATCAAACGTGCTTGGCGATCGCCGGCAGTACGTCGAATATGGTACGTCTCCAGGCCTTATTTCACGTTTTCGGGGGTGAGTCAGGGTAGCAATATCAGTCCATTAAGCTTCTTTCTGATGGTCAATGATCTCCCGGTAGTTGTAAAGGAGGCGAAGTGTCTGCTATTCGCAGACGACCACAAGTTGTTCCTGTCGGTAGCAGATACTTTGGACTGTGAACGGCTTCAACAGGATATTGATAGGGTAGTATAGTGGAGTCTAGATAATAAGTTAGATTTTAACGTTTCCAAATGCGGGATAATGAGGTACCAGGAACCTCTGCTGCATCAGTATGAGATGGAAGCCGCGGTCATGTCACGCTCACGAGTCAAACATGTGCGGGACCTGGGGGTGGAGATGGTTCCAGAATTAATGTTTCGTGAGCACATCATAGACATGTGGAAAGTCCTTCCCAAATCTTGGATTTATACTTAGACAGTGCAAAGACTTTCAGTATACGGCAGTGGTTAGAATCATGTACATACAATGAAGCTACGAAGCCGTCTTGAAACGAGTGCGATCATTTGGATCCCCCATGAGGCTAAATACAGTGTCATGGTGGAAAGAATCCAAAATAAATTCACTCGTTTTTTGTTTTTTAAGCAGTATGGCGTCTATCCCTTCTTCCCGCTCATGTACCCGAGTCTTTTCGTAATAGGGATGGTAGGGTACAGCAGGCTGGCAGTGCGCAGTGACGTCGCTCTGTGTTGTTTCGTGTTTCGGGTGCTGCGCGGCTGGCTACACCACCCTGATCTGTTAGCGGAGCTGGGCTGCGTCAGATGAGGTAGATATATTTCACTGCAGCCTGATGAAGTTCACAGGAGTAGCACTGGAATGCATTGAAAATGTTTAGATGTGTTTTTAATTATAGGTATTTATTAAGAAATAGGTATTTCACAAGCTTTTGTATTTTAAATAGAATTTTAACTTTTTTTATTTTAAATTATATTTGATTGTGTTTTTAAGTGTAGGCATTTTTAAGAGGTATCTGTATATATAGTAGCATCGCATTGGCGTTAGAGCTGTTAAGATGTTATTTACGAAATTTTTAAATAAAAATCATCATCATCATCATCATTTCAGCCAAAAGACGTCCACTGCTGGACATAGGCCTCCCCCAAGTGTCGCCACATTGACCGTACGACTCGCATCCAGCGGATCCCAGCAACCTTCACCAGGTCATCGGTCCACCTAGTGGGAGGTCTTCCAACGCAAAATCTTCCGGTTCGCGGTCGCCACTCCAGAACTTTACGGCCCCATCGGCCATCCGTTCTGCGAGCAATGTGCCCTGCCCACTGTTTGGCAATTCTTCGAGGTACGTAGGTAACCTAGGTTCTCTTGCGGATGTCCTCATTTCTGATTCGATCACGCAAGAAAACTCCGAGCATAGCCCTCTCCATTGCCCTTTGGGTGACTTTAAGCCTTCTGATGAGACCCATTGTGAGCGACCACGTTTCGGTCCCGTATGTAATCACTGGCAACACACACTGGTCATAGAACCTCGATGACCTCAGTAGAGCTTCCGGTGTTCATTTGTCCATGTTCATTTTAAGACCCACCAACCAAGGTCAAACCAAGGTCATGTTGAAAGCCCATGTAACACCGACTCCTATCAAGATCGGAGACTATACAATCGAAGTTGTAGACGATTATGTCTACCTGGGACAAACGGTCCAGTTAGGTAGGTCTAACTTCGAGAAAGAGGTCAATCGTCGAATCCGACTCGGCTGGGCAGCGTTTGGGAAGTTGCGTGGTATCTTCTCGTCCAACTTACCGCAGTGTCTCAAGACGAAAGTCTAATATTCAAATAAAACAATATATTTAAAAATATAAAAAATAGTAGCCCACGGGAACAGGGTCCGAGCTACCGGTGGTCAGGGCTCCTGAGAGAGGAACCTCCATCAAATCTATCCTTCGATTTCTCCAGGATCCCATCATCATATCCTGACCTGGTGACCATGGGACTACATGGCAAGTATACTGTTTCCAACATTTATTTTTTCATAAAATTTATGCGTTACCCTATATTTTCCTGAGATCCCATCATCAGATCCTGTCTTATACCTTCCATCATCAGCTCAGCAACATGAGATGACATGATTAACAGGCACAAATATCTGAATTGCGTAAGGAATAACTCACGCCCTTTTCCCATGGGGGTAGCAAGAAACCACAGAACGCCACCTGCTACGATCCTTACATACTCCTGTTGCCTCGTCCACGTTCATACATCTGGTCATACACGCACGCCGGTTGTGAGTACTACGCACCTGACCTTTCTAAAGAACCTCACCAATTAGGTCAGCGTATGTCCTTCTAGGGCATCCCCTCCCGGCGTTGCCACTCACATCTGCCTTGCCAAATACCTTTTGTTAGTCGCCTTTCACTCATTCTCTCCACATGACCAAACCATCTAAGCATACTCTTTTCTGGATTTATTTACTAATACACTTTGTATTATATCATATGTATGTTAGTCTGTAAGGTATATATCTATGGGCCAAAGTAGACTGATAATAAATGGATGTTGTTTTGTTGTTTGTTTTAAATTTTTGTCACTACATTTTTTTAAACTGCAACGTTTCCGTATAACCTCATTCCTCACTTTATTATTCAGAGTTACACCACACATGCTTTGCAAGGAACGCATTTCCACAGCATTAATTCTACTTTCATGCCTCGTTTGCCACACCCAACATTCTAAACAAACTTCCATACATAAGTGTAGGCACCAGCACACCATTGTGAACAGCCAGACGAGCCTTATTTGACATCGACTGGCTAGTCACAACCGCATGTATAGCACCATTCACTTTATTTTCCGCATTAACTCTCCTTTCCACATCTGCGTCAATCTTTCCATCTCTTGTAAACATACTCCCCAAAAATATACAAACTCATTCACTTGCTCCACAGTCTTATCATTTATTTTTACATCACACACCGTTACATCCACTTTCCTTTCAAACCCATAACCTTCATCTTGTTCACATTTACATTCATCCCTTTTATCTTAAATGCTTCACTCATTACAGTTACCATATCTTGCAACTGTTCCGCTAACGATTCAAGAAGAACTTGATCATCTGCGTATATCAAAATCAATCAAAAATCAAAATCATTTATTTCGGATAACTAGGATCCATAACGGTAGGTGACAAACACATAAAATTATGATTACAAAATTAAAATAAAAACAACATCCAATACAAACATCTATCATAAATTAAAAATTATAAATTAAATTATATACATTAAAATCATAAATTCAAATTATTCAAATAATTAAAATTACATTTCAACAAGAATCAATAATATTGGAATCATAAATAAAATGAAATAAAATTAAAAAATTTGAAACTTAAATTTTAAATAACACGTTTAATAAAGGACCTCCATAATGGGGATGAGATCCTGTCTGCTACAGTCATCAGGATTCTGTTACGGCTGCCACGCAATCTGCAGATCAGGGATACCGTTTTTTTGCGGATGATGGCATGAAAACCATCAGCATGATACTGCGCAAACATCCCCGATGCACTACAGAAGCGAGGCAGCCCCAACAACATCCTGAAGATGTTGTTATGCTGGACGCGCAGGACATCCAGCGATCTTTTGGTGTGATTGACCCACAGATTTCCCGTATAAAAGCTTTGACAATATGCTTTGAACAGCGTAATCTTTACTTGTTCAGAGCAGCGGGAAAACCTGCGGGCCAACATGTTACCTCTGACCGCTAAAGCCCTGCGCTCCCTCTCCATGTCCAGATCGTCTTCAAGACCTTCAGTAATTAGATGCCCCAGGTATTTAAATTGCGTGACACGATTTATGCACAAGCCATTTAGGGTAATATTCTGTGAATACCCAGGGCATCCACCGGCGGCCTTAAATACCATATACTCCGTCTTTTGTGCATTGTATATAAGGCCATGTGCACCAGCATATTTCTCACATACTCTTAACAACTCTCTGAGACCTCTCATCGTCGGGCTCAGCAGCACCATGTCGTCCGCGTAGCTAATGTTATTGACACAGACGCCATCTATCGAGCAACCGACACGCATGCTGCTGAGCTCGACGATGAGGTCATTAATGTATAGATTGAAAAGCTTGGGCGACGTCAAACCTCCCTGTCTCACCCCGCTTTCCAGCCTATATGCTTCAGAGAGTGTATGATTCCACTTTACAAAATTAGTTTGGTGAGAATACCAGTACTTAAACATATTGAGCACCTCCACCGGTAAGTACACCCGTGCTCCCCAACCTCTTCCAAAGCAGATCGTATGACACAAGATCAAAAGCCTTGGAGAGGTTAAGGAAACACGCATACACCGGCGTCCTGCGGTCCATATAGTATTGCACAGTATGCTTGACACCAACGATGGCAGCTTCCGTGGATAGCCCAGGCCTAAACCCAAACTGCGCGTCATGGATATTAATGTACCTATCAAGGTAGGAGTCAAGCACACCGTCCATCACCTTAGCAATTATAGTTGCTAGAGATATGGGTCGATAGTTTCCCCTATCCGAAATATCCCCAGTTCTGTTCTTCACAATGGGCACTACAATAGTTTTCATTAAGTCATGTGGTAAATATGAGTGACTCATGCACATAGTGAAGAACATGGCCAGGACCCTCGGCAGGTGAACCCCCGCATGCCGCAGATGTTCCACACTAAGCCCGTCATGACCGGGAGATTTACCACCTGTCATTCTCTTATAATTTTTCTTCTTATTCTTTCTCTTATAATAAAACGCGCCTTACTTGGCTACCCGTAAAATGTACAGACAACTCCACCCCTGCATTTCCGGGCTCAGGCCCAATAAATGACGCTGAGGGGCCTAGCGGAGAGCGTACCGTAAAATAATTTCTAAACATATTCGCAATATGACCAGGTTCGCTTTCTCCATTCACACTCACCGGGAGGCCAGGCTTAACTTCAAGCTTTCCAGTAGCTTTCCAAAATTTTGAAAAGTCCTTTACCTTAGCCAGGACGTCCATCTTCAGCTGCTCTTGATTATTCTGGCACCACTTCAAGCGACTTTTAAATATTTTACGCGACTCGAGCATTTCGTCATAAATAATGCCAGAAGTGGGCCGGTTGCATGCTATCCACGTTTTGAACTTAAGCCTGGCCACTCTATGAGCTTCCCGAACATGGTTATTCCAGCCACATAGGTGTCTGCTAATATTTAATTCAGCGCCACTCTTTCCGCTAGACCCAGCAGAAGCATTACTCAGGGTTTCCACAATATTATTGTACAACCTATCCAATACAATTTTGTGATCGGCCAAGCCGCAAGACCAACGACTGCATTTCGTGAATTCGGTGGGAAAATCAATGGCTCGAAAAGAATTGCTACACAGATCATAATAAGTTTTTATCTGTTTTTCATCTCTCACACCCCATACGACCGAATCACGACGCACATCGCTCGTCACCAACTTAGGCCTTACCACACTTATATCACAACTGACAAGCAAAGGTAAATGATCTGACACGTAGACATCTTCTATAACACGAACCCCGACTACAGTATGCCAGGCTGATAATGACGCGACACAGTGGTCCAGCCATCGCCTGCAGCCATGAGCCTCGCTAACAAACGTATAAGTATTAGTCTGAGCGCCTAACCTTTCCATGTCAGCACAGATCCAGGACTGATCCGTACAAAAGTTTATCATTTCATTACAAAATAGAAGGTATAGAAGGTATTTGACAAGCAACTCATTCATCCTCAATGCGCACTCACTTTCTCTTAAAATCTGTCAAACAACTATCCTTGTATAGGTTGAACAGCCAAGGAGACGCTACACAGCCCTGTCTAACACCTCTTGAGATGCAGAACCAGTCAGTGTATGCCCCATGTTTCGTTCCCATCAAACTCTTTTCTAAATCTATACGATGTTCACATTTTGTCTTTAGGCTTTACCAGCAGTAACGAGACGCCAACTTCCTGGTTGTCATGCATTGTACGTAAACGTCAAAGCTCAGAGCAAATGTCACTTCTTAACGGACACCAATCGGAACGCACGCGCAACTTTGCGACCGGCTCGAGAGCCTTTCAAATCTAACCGACTCCGCGTGTGACGTCATCTCATCTTATCTGTATTTGTGATGGGTGTATGGGTTCACAAATACAGATAAGATGAGATGACGATCACCCCATCGTCAGCTCATGGACATCTGAAAGGTGGAAGTTCAACGAGTGTCAGTTTGCAGTCTGAGGTACGTACTTTGCACATATCCTTACTGTTGGGTGCCTAGATCAAAGTGAACATCCTATTTTTTTTCGTGGAACTCGTCAGACCTCTAATCCAGGTCTTCCCTGTGTAGCAGAAAGCCATCACGGTATTTCAGCGTGGTGCAAATTGCTACACCCCATTTACCCTAACACAAGCACTAGAATCCTTGTATAAAGATTTCAGTGCTCGTACCAAGCACCTGTCCACACCATACATGGATAGAGTCGACCACAGCTCTTTCTTCCACACACTGTCATAGGCCTTCTCCAAGTCTACGAAAGCACCGTAGACGATCTTGTGCTTTACCAGATGTTTTTCAGCTATGCACCTTAAGGGGAAGATCTGATCCATACAACCCATTCCCTCTCTAAATCCTGCTTGCACATCCCAAATCTTCTCATCAGTCATTCTTATCACCCTGCGTTAGATAATATATGAAAAACATTGTATGCTCCTATAAAATTTGAGGGTTGCCCTCGATTTCCCTGGGATCCCATCACCAGATTCTGACAATGGGACCACGACAGGAGTATAGGCTTTCTAATAACAAAGATTTTGAAAATCGGTCCACAATTTGTTGAGAAATCAGTGGAACATAGAACCTGGAGAAGGTCCTATTTTCGACAGCCTGAATTTTTTTTTGGAAGTTGGTAAGCTGCAGTACAGCAGCCACACAATGGTTTTTCAAAACAATTGTGCTGATTTTCAACAACGAATACCTGCAGCGCGGCGGATACGGCGCGACGCTCTGCCGAGCAGGCTCGTCGGCGGCGCTGTCGGATGTGTCGGTCGGCCGGTCGGAGTGGCGCTGTCGTCATTCGTCAAGATTAGTTCCGCGCCTCCACCACTTCATCAACGTCATGTCTCGATTGTTCCGCTCTCTTGTTAATATCATATTCTATCGTTGTTTCCTAAATAATTAGTTGATTTCGTGTTAAACCTACACCACCATTATTTCTTTGGAGAAAATAGTTCAGTTTGATGGTCTCATGGTCTGCTGTAAATAAGAATAAGAATAATTTATTTAAAAAGTATTACAACAAAAGGTGTACATTTAGGCGCAGTAGTATTATTAACGTACAAAGGTATAGTTAGTACTTATAAATAAACTATAACTAAAATATATGCAACAGGTACAAGTAATGATAATGTTCAATTGTTTTATATTTTTAAATATTTTTTTTTTCATTATGTTTTAAGAAATGTGTAAAAAAATAAAAAAAATGTGTATACAAAATGAATAAACGGAAAATGTTCAATTCAAATGTTTGTTAGCGACCTGCCCGAACTAGGTTTATTTGAACCTGTGTTTCAGCAATGCAAAGCACAATTAAATTAGGACAGCAAAATTATTATAAAATAAAATTAATCTACACACATCAAAAGTGTCTAGGGATATTTTGTTATTCACGTATAAAATATACACGTATAAACAAAACTATAAAATATTTCTTAAAGCATCCTTATATCAAAGTGTGCAGAATTTTATACTCTTACAGAATATATCATAAAAAACTATTTTTTTTTATTTTCTGAGGATTTTTTAAGATAAAATTGAAAAAGTTAAAATTTTGCTAAAAATTAGGCTTATTGTTTTTGGTGATTAAAGTAGGAAACAAAATTAAATGAAATAATATGCGCGCATATTACGGGGCTACTGAGGGGGGAAGCAACTTGACTGCGTAACGTGGTCAGATGCTCTCTTTGTTTCAGGTGCTTGAGCCAAATAATATGCGCGCATATTATGGGGCTACTGAGGGGGGAAGCAACTTGACTGCGTACCGTGGTCAGATGCTCTCTTTGTTTCAGGTGTTTGAGCCAGCTGTCAGCGTGTCGGTGCAACGACTGTCGGATCAGGTGCGGGTCATCCAGCGCAACCGTATGTTGGATGACACCGTACTTGATCGGCTACGCTCCGAATCACGGAGTAACCTAGTTAGTTAGTTACTGAAGAACCCGACCATCCATTTTCCCAGAGACGGTGGGACGAGCCGCTCTGCAGAGTAGTTCAGAGCAATCTGCTGAACACGTCTGCTACTTCTGCTGAGCGTGCGCGCCTACTGGCTGTGGGTGAGTGGGAGTCGGATCTTTGGCTTCACGCACTGCCGTCGTCGAGCATAGGCACATTGTTCGACGACACAACCTTCCGCCTCGCTGTTTCTTTACGCCTTGGTGCCGCCTGCTGTTCTCCTCATCGCTGTCACTGCGGTGAAGCTGTCAACAACCTCGGTCACCACGGCCTGTCATGCAGCCGAAGTGCGGGCCGTTTTGCACGGCACGCTAATATAAACGACATCAGCCGACGAGCTCTTGTCACCGTCGGCGTCCCTGCTGTTTTAGAACCCAACGGCGTGGCACGCGACGATGGCAGAAAACCTTTGTGGTAACTATATTTTCGAGCCGTTTGGGGTTGAAACTCTGGGGCCGTGGGGTCCGAGTGCTCATAGCCTATTTAAGAAAATTTCGAAACGCCTAGTTGATGCTTCCCGTGACCCAAGGGCTGGCTTTTACCTTGGCCAGAGGCTAAGTGTTGCCATACAACGTGGCAACGCCGCCAGTCTCTTGGGCACATTACCAGCTGACAGCGTTGAGGAGGAGTTTCGATGCCCTTTTATAGTTTGTTGTTAGTTTATTTATTTTAGTTTAATAGTTTTTAATTATTAATGTATTAATATAGTTACTTCAAATTAAACAACCTTCTAAAATGTTAGAATGAAATAATAAATTTTGTATAAAATCAAAATTAATAAACTGTAAGAGCACCTTGAACTTTTATAACACGTCTGCAGGTTTTTCAAGCTCAATACAATGTTGTCAAGTTCGCCTCGTGGTGTAAGGTACCGGGTCTGACGAAAATGCACGAAAAGTGGAGATTCTCGGGAAAATTCGTAGAGACCTTCGTTGCACATTATTCCAGGCGTGCTTAACAGGATTTAAATCTGGGGATTGCGTGGGCCAGTCCAGAGCCTCTTCATTATGTTGCTGTAGCCGCTGAGTTACCGCTGGAGTCGCAGTTGGGCGGGCCTCATCATGCATACGCATAAAATCTAGTCCCATTTCCATCCGGTGTGGTTAGAATATAAGTGCCAGCACCTTATCACGGTATTTTGCAACCGTTAAATTCATTTTATCTAAACACGGTCAATTCTCCCGCCTAGACGTAGTCTCGCCCATACCATGATTGTTTCACTTTGATATGGATAGACTTTCTGGGGATTTCGCAAGCTGTTCTCACGTCCAGGTGTTCGCCAAACACGTATTCTTCGTGTATCTGGAAGGATGCCGAACCGGGATTCATCTGAGAGTAACATCTAGACCATTGGCGATCATACCAAGCCAAAAGTTCGTTTGCCTATTCTAAACTTTGCCCGCGATTGCTTCGCCGTAATGCTGGAGGCAAAAATGATGTACTAGCATGAAGGTTGACTGCTTGTGGTCTCTTCCTGCCTTTGTCCTCTAACACAGATCAGGTGTTCTGAGTGTACCTGTAAAACCAATCGCCAAGTCGTAGCGTACGGTTGTCTTCTCACCGTAATTTGTAAAAATCGGTCTTGCCTGGTGGTGGTCTACCCAATATTCCCAGGTTTCCGCTCAGCCGACTCACCAGTATCCCGATAGCGAGAACACAAACTGGACATGAGACTTTAACTGGTGCCAATAGTATCAGCAATATACCACAGACGCGTGCCTGGTTCCAGCAAGCCCCAACAAAGCAACAAGCAAGCTCTCAACATCAAGAAATGTTGAGAGTTGCTGAGATCGAAATTTAACTAGGTAAGAACCTAGTTAAATTTCGACGTTCCATGGTTTAGATAAACTCAGCAGTGTTGATGTATAATTAAGAGATTTTTTAAAAAAGATTTATTTAAAAAAATCTTTCTTTTAAAAAACCAGTAAAATCTTCAGCACATCTAGGTAAAAAAATTATGATTGTTATGAAGTATACTTAATTTTGCCACATCTGAATTATTTTTTTAATTATTTTTTTTTTAATATGAAAGATAAATGTACCAGGAACCAATTCGTGTTTAAATCTTTTTGAACTGTCCATTACTTTTAAAGTTATGCTAATAAATGTGCATGACCCCTAGACACTTTTGATATGTGTATTAACCGTATAAATATAATCTGAGCACGCTCTTCTGATACATGATGCGGTATAGGGCAGCACTAAAGTAGTTCGTATTGGTTATGGTAACTTATAACAAACACTACCGAATCGTCGTCGAGCTCGTGCTGCTCGTACTGCGGCCGGTGAGCACGTGTGCTACTGTTGGACGGTGGGACATGTTCCCGAGACTGCAAGCGTTTCCGCACCTCGATTTCTTTGCGGATCTCGGTTGCCCTGTGCCCCCCCCCCCTCCCCCCCACCTCCACACCTCGGCCTCCCACCGCCGCCCGCTCTTTATTAATGAAGTTCCTTTGTATTTGCGCTCACAGTCAACACAATATTATAATTGACTTTGGAACTTGTCAGAATCTTACCATTTTGATAATTCATAATAAGCAATTTAACTCCTTGTTGTATTTGTTGTTTTTAAGAAAGACGAAAGTAGCTTGTTCGATAGATGTCGACACTTTGATACAAGTGGGGAAACTTTGTCATTCACATGAATTCACACGGAGTGTAATGGAGCCGAGAACTGCAGTGACCAATGTCTACGTGAATCAAATGATGATTTTTAACACACTTCCTAAGAAATAAAATAGCCGAAAGAAAAGTATTTTCGGCATTAATCATTATGAAACTGTGATTTAATTTGTGTGTGGGCCATGGAGTTTCCCTTATGTAGTGAAATACGGTAGTCATCCCTCTTTTCAAATCCGAGGACAGTAAAGATACTTACTAATCATTATAGACCTGCATCCGTATTGCCAGTTTTTAGCAGGGTGTTTGAAAAACTAATGCTTAATCAAATGCCCAATCATTTTAACACAGCAACAGAATCTTACACAATCAACAATATGGTTTCACCAAGGGACGTGTGCTACTGAGGCCGGTGTAACATTATTAAAGCACATATTTACTGCGTGGGATAGGTCCCAACACGCCATATAAATATTTTGTGACCTCTCCAAAGCATTTGATTGCATAGATCACGACTCATTACTTTTGAAACTTGAGCATTAAGGACTATGTAAAATTACACTCAGTTTGGTAACATCTTATTAGAGTGATAGGTATTCACATATTCCAATAAATGGTGTTAATTCACAGGGTTTAAAAGTAAAGTTCCGCAAGGCTCAATATTGTGTTCTTTACTATTTCTAGTTTAATAATCTACCCTTATTTAATGAACAACCGACCTCAAAATATGGTGTAATTTGCTGATGACACTGTCCTAATTTTTAACATTACAAGACGAGGCCAAAATCTAATTGATGTGAATAATGCCCTACTTCAAGTCAATGAATGGTTCACAGCAAACAATTTCGTATTAAATAAAAAGTAAATAATAGTTAAAAACTAAAAAAAAACACGCTGTTGTAACCAGCCCAACTAAAAAGTAGAAAATAAAAAAGCGAGGGGTGCTTTTTAAGATATATTATAAAGACTACTTTAACCAATGTCTGTCAATAAAATATTTAGAAAAATGACATCTAGCACCCTACGCTTTTTTACGATAAAATGTTTTCTGTATCTCCCTATTCATTTTTTGAACTTACAGAAAATTATTTTTTACTTTTTGGTTGGGCTAGTTACAAAAGCGAATTTTTTAGTTTTTTTTTTAACTATTTTTTTTTTTAGGCTTTATCTATGATAATTATATAGTAACGAAGGATTGGCTTTTTAATGTATCATTTCAATATGTAAAAACAGATTATCAGGTCGTTCTATGAATTATTTCGTAATCTAACCATTTCACCCAATGCATCACCATATCACATGGGACTCTCCCTACCAATACTTTTAAAATTAAAATTTCCTGTTTAATCTTTTTGACGCAATTGCAGAGTTTATCTAATGAGGTTAAATAATAATACAATAACTAATATTTAAGTTCTCATATAAACATTAATACCTAACAATTTTCTCAAAGAAACAAAAACCAGCCATACACTGTACTATACGCTATACCATACTGTATTCGAACTTAGACTTCATTGATCATATACTCAACCCAAGCAGCTACCAACACATGTTAGTTCTACGCGAATATTAGCAATGCAATGGTAAGAACAGGCACCACTATGACGTGTGGTAGTGCGACGACAGTTCATTAGTGTGTGTTACGTGTGGAATGTTGAGACATCACTCATACACGCACACGCACTACGCACGCACACGGCTGTATCGTGCTTGCACAGTTCATAATCAATTGCAATGTAATCCTTAGCATGCTAATGGAATTTTGAGACTTTACTGTACACTAATTTAATAGCTATGTAAACATATTGTGGTTGTCTATTCGTCTTGTCTACCACGTCCAAGTTTGTGTTTGACTTACTCGGAAAAAACGCGTTTCGTGCGACAGAACGACACAATGCTGGTGCTCAACCTGCTGGCATCACACGCGGCAGCTCTACGTGACGAGGTGACTTCTGGGATACGGAGACGACGAGTTACCCCCTACCGCCGATGTATACGGAAGTCCAATCAGTGAACATACTAAGATATCGCTCAGCCCAGGGCAACGAGACTAGATGCTGCCCAAACATATTTTCATTACAAAATAAGCTCGTAAAGTGTAATGTAACGTATCCACTGATCACCTGGACATCGTCGAATCTCCACGAACCAGGATCGCGCGATGTTACAGCTGTCTGCCACGGGATATATAGCATTGATGTAAATTTGCTGCTAGCACCATGTGTGCATAATTGCACATCCTCCAAACAAGACAATGAGACGAGCAACGTCGCGCGTCGGGGTGCTCTTCGCCACTCAACTGTGTACAGTGCACTAACAACCATAGCCTCGAATATCTTTTCTGATTTCCATTTTTAGTGTAATAAGATACCAAACTCAGCCCGAACTTACTTCGCAAATGAACAACAACTACAGGACATCGTATACCGCGGCACCGCCACAGTGCGAGCGGTGGCAAGTCCCGCCGCCACAGATCGTAACCGAGCTCCTCCTGGTGATGCTCCACCCTACACGGTTCAAATAGTCGCGTTCAATCAACACGCTGTTATTGTTATCCTTGACTCGCTTTTGGTGAGAAAGGGTGGGGGGGTGAAGTGCGGGGTGGTTGGACGCACACACAGATGTGGGGTTTACTGAGCAGCCGTGATTCGCGACAGCTGCGCGCTTGAGACAATATCATTCGACACCGACGCGTCATTAGCGCGCACATCTAATTAAATTCGCCCGCGATGAAAGGGAAATTCTTTAGAGGGTGTACTCCAAGCAGTCGTAGCGTTTAGGTGATCGGATGGCATCAACCGCTCAACACGCTCGCTCGGCGCGCTCGCTCCTCGCGCGCTTTGCTGTCAGCGTAGTGACGTCACGTGGGCTTCGCAAGTCATCTACTTGTTCTGTTTTCGATTTAACACTTTTGCTGACACGCACAGCAATTTCCGACCCTCCCTTTTATGTTCTTTTAAGGTTCCGATGTCAAACCCTGATAGATGTGGCATTTCAGCCCGTCTCCCAGTGGTTCCGTAGTAGTCATGGGGCTCCAATCACCCTGTCTGAATTATGCGATGATTCCTCACCTAATTACTACTATTAGTCATACTACTTGAGGGTATAAAAGGAATCGCAATCAGTTATTTGCTACATTTATTTTTGTGCATCGGAAGTGTACCTACGCATCGTATTAGGCATCATTAGCGAAATGACCAAGTGCTAATTAGACTATTAAGCGACACGTATTTTTCCAGAATTCAGTGTTTGTGACTTGTTGTTTTGCAATAACATCTCTATATTTAAATAAATAAAAAATAGGGAATATGCGTATGATTCAAATAACGCTCAATTTTTTTTTTTATATGAACTCTTTTCTTTTACATTTACGTACATATTCATATTTTAATTTCATTTCGTTTTGATTAAGAAAATAATTATTGAAAAGTGCACAAAATGAGAGGGAAATTCAAATTAGTTGAAACGCAACGCTTATTGGTCGGAACGAAAAGTGACGTCAAAATCTTTAATAACAAAGGTCAGCTAGTGCATAGTTGTTGAATGCTGTCGATTAAGTTCAGTTTTATTGTGATTTTGAGCAAATATTGAAGTGAAATTACATTTGTTTTCTAAAAGAGTAGTAAAAAAAATCACACGAAAATGACTGATATCGGTTACGTCAAGGCACAATCGGACAATCTTCCGAAAATTGTTATGTTTATGATGGCCACGTATTTCGCTTCAAATTCGGATTTTACATCTTCTGAAATAAAAGGAGTGAAAGCAGTAAGGTAATTATATCTCATGTTTATTATTATTATTAGATATCTTCCACGCGTTTGGATAATTTTTACCTATAAGTCAAGAAAAGAAGCATACTTATCTTTAAAATGTGAATGAGAATTTTAAGGTTATGATTATTTTATGGAAAAGAAAAGAACACTTTATTTGGTGCATTTCTATTTGTGTTTATACACAAGGGCACGATACAGTACCGAAAAGCCGGTTTATTGTCCTGTTAATTGAAGTAAAACACAAAATATTAATAGATTACAGCCCAAAACACTTCTGCATCTATTCACTAGTTGTTTACTGTTACAGATTGTGACGTCACGACAAGCGCCCAAAATGGCGGTCGTTTAAAAAACTGTTATCAGCCTATTATTATAAAACTATTTTTTTGAACAAAATGTTGTTTTTTTGGTGCTGTTTTTTTTTTGTAACATTTGTATTTTGATGTAAATAATCATTTAAACATATAAAAATAATACATGCATATTCCCTATTGCCTGCCACCAGTTGTCACTATAAGTGGTACTGAAGGTCTACGCAGTACGTCCAACCGCGGAGCTCTTAATTGCTACGAAATATGTATTATTCTTGAATAATTTGCACTAACTATTTTTGCTTTAGGTACAACTTATAAGTGTTCTTTTACAAGAATGCTTGTACTAGATACTTGGTTGTCTATTAAAGATTGTATATCTGATGCTGTCAGATGTCGTCAAGTTTTTCAAACTCTGACGCAGTTAGTGCCAGAAGTTGAAAATATGAATACTGACGATATGCAAAATAGGATTTCTAATATTTGTAAAAGGTTGGTGGTATATTGGAAGCAAGTCACAACACACGCAAGAACACATTCTGGAATGGTCACTACGCGGCTGATAGAATGAAATAAAAGCCATTGCTCTGCGCCCTTACATTATTCTAGGAGTGTTCGATATATATCTACACTTCGATATTTATCGATATATGTTCGCGATATATCGCTTCAACCCGATATTATCGAATCATCTAGTGTTGATACGAATATCGATATATTTCATCCGATATATAGCAAAGACACGATTCTAAGTACCGAGGCATCCCTGAACGGTCGGTGCGTCGTCGTCGGGCGATCGCTCGGTAACATTTCTGAACGCAGCCCAACTTTAGGCAGCACTAGTCATCAGTGCCTACGGTCACTCAGTCTTTTTAGTCTGTGGTCACTCACTCGCTCACTCCATTCCCAGTACAAACAAAACAACCTCTAAATAAAAGTTGTGTGTTTTGTTTAATAGCAAGGTTTGTTTTTGAAAGGGCTAGAAAAAAAAATTAGGACTTATAAATAAATATATTGGATTTTTTTTTATTGATTTTGTTTGACTCTGTTTTTACTCATTTAACCTGATTCCAAAGAAATCCTGATCTCTATTCAATATTATAGAATACATAGTTAAATATAAATTACTCGCGATATATCGAAAAATCCATATATCGCAAAGTATCGATACAACATTACGATATGTTATATCGACATCTTCGATACCTTTCCCTACATTGTTCGCCCTGGAACCAAAAGCATCGGAATATTATGTGCCATCTCACCAGCTTGATATGCTCCGCCTCGTCAGGGGTCATGTCGCGGGATGGAGGCGAGAGGCAGATCGCTACGGCGAGCCGCCCGGGAATGTCCTTTGAGGCCCGTGCGAAGGTTCTCTGCTCCCCTTGAGCGGTCTGGATTTTGACCCGCTTGGCGTCCCCCTGGAGCGTGCTCGGTGAAGCCGTATCGGGCGCACCCTCTTCGCCGTTCCCAGACCGCTTGGTCCTGGTTGCGGCTCCGAGGAGCGTGGCACGGGGTTTTGTGCCAGGGATACCCTGCGTGTCAATCCAGATCGCTTGCCTCGCCTTTGTCTGGGTCGGTGTCGGTCCTTGGTCGTCTCGGTGCGGTATTGGTTGTGTCCTCCGGATGGTCCTGGTGCAGGCAGTGACTTTTCGCGCTGGGTTTCCCCTTCGCGTACTGGTCCTTGCCCGCGTGTTTCCGCGTCCGGCTGCTTTTCGCGCTGGGTTTCCCCTTCGCATACTCGCGGCTGGTCGCGTACTTCCCTTCCAGCAACCGTCTGCGCATCGCGCTGGCTAGTGCCTTCGCGGATTTTGCACAAACGGCTGCTGAGAACCTTCTCTCTGTTCCGGATTTTTTCGCACTTGCGTTTAAGCGTGCGTATTTCGTCCACAGAGACAAAGTAGGAGCCACTGGATTCCACTTCTTTTCCCGCTCGGTGGCGTCCAGACTCAATTTCTCTCAGCCTTGCTTCGATCCTCTCGCGCTGGAGCGCCAGCACGCGGAGTTTGTCGTCAAGACTGGAGAGTCGTGCGTTGTCGGTGTCATTGTCGGGGTTGTTCGTTTTATTGTTCCGAACGATGCTCTGTTGCCAGGCCCTCGTGGAAGGTAAAACGGATGTCAGGGTAGTAGGCGCGGAAGTCGCAGCTGTCGTGTCAGTTGGCGCAGAGGTCGCAGCCATCGTGTCAGGTGGCGCAGAGGTCGCAGCCATGGTAGGTTTTGGTGGCGCGTGAGCCGCAGCCAGTGCTGTTGGCGCTAAAGCAGCCTGCTCCCCCCCCAGATTACGGTGGGGGCAGACCGACGAACCGGTGTGGGATTCCCCGGCGTTGCCGGGACCCACCTGGGGAATATTTTTTACTTCCTGCGACATGGTTTGGGTTGGTGGGCTTTTTTGGAATAGAATGAGGTTACCCCTCCTCATGGACCGAAAGGAGAAAAGGGAAAAGGAGGGAAGGTATTGGGCATGGAAACATGGGAGTGGGGTTTGGGTTTCCCTAGGCCTGGGAGTTGGCTTTCGGGAGTTTGAGGAAAAGGCGCCTGGCAGTTTTTGTTGCGTCTATTTCTAAAGGAATTAGACCAAGAACAGGGCGGCAACCTCGTGAAGGAAAATCCACCAGACTTGCCTTGAGGATCTACAAGAGTGTAGCGCTCCCCCTCAAGGCCCCGCCACCTTACCGCCTCTGAGGGAGGCAGTAAGGTAGGCCTGCATCTATACTACCAAGCAAAGCAGAAGCAAAGCGTGTCGTTGTGCAACCGCAAAAGCACAAATGCAAACCCTCCCCGAAATGTAAGTTAGTGAACGCGTATGTTAGTGTGTATGCATGGAATGAGAGTATGTATGTCATTCTGTAGGAGTATTTATGATATGGATGTTATTATAGTTCATTTCGATGAGATATTTATTTAAAGTTTTTCTGTAAACAGAAAGTCGAACTGAAAACTCGTTGAGTATATTTCCACTCCAGTTATAGAAAACGTATTTTTTTTTTTTCCGGTGAATATCCAAGACCACGTAGACACAGCATTTCAGAAACAAATTAAAATAAAAAAGGGACGCAGAAAAATAATTTTAATTTAATTAATAAAATTTCGATATTAATAACTCAAAATAAAAAAAAACTTATGGATGAACTGGAAATCATACAAAAGGAAAATGAACCGTATGATGATATAAATACTAATATGGACAAGGAGTTTCCAGAACATTCACTAAATATAATATGTCGCTCACGGATGACACTATGCTAAACGAAAGTATTGACCAACCAGTAATAAGAAAGAGTGAGAGGAAAATAGGTCCAAATAAAACTAGATGCAAAGTAATTGTTCTTGCTGATCAACAGGGTCGCGGTGTTCAGAAAATCCTAAACTAACTCCTAGGTGATAAATATGAAGTATTTTTCGTGCTTCGTGAAATCTTTTAGCAACCTTTCTGATATATTGAACTCATGTATGACTAAATTACCTAACCTAACAATGAATGATTTTGTAATGTGGTAGGTTTCACAGAAGATGATAGTATCTCAGCTGTCCGTAATCAACTTGTACTTTCTTAATCTGTTCAAAATACTAATACATATAATTATTTGTGAGCCCTTATTTAATAGATATATTAAAGAAGAAAAATTAAATAATGAAATATCTAAACTTTGTGATACATATTTAAATACCTTATTCGTAGTAACTGGTTTTTTTCTAATTTAACCACACTAAACCGAAACGTATTTATTATCTGACTTACGTATGTCGGTACATATTAAGGGACATTTTACGATTGTACTATCATTCAAAATGTAAATCACTTTTGACTGATTCAAATAAAAATGATCATAATGACATTTATTGTAATGATAATAATCAATTGATATTGTCATTACATGGCAATATCAATTGATTGACAACAGTGATGCTAAATTCTCAACTAAAAGTACTGAAACGGACATTAATATTGCTACATGTCATTACTCCACTTCTAAAAAAAACGATTCTGTTAAATCTGTGTCAAATTGCAATGATTTTTTTCATCTATAACCATATAAATATAATTCACCAAAGCATTTGTGGCCTTATTGCGAAGTCAGATTTGTTTACTGTCTGCCTTGATGACCTAGCAGATACAGGTAAAATATTGACGTTTTATGTTTTACAGAACACCATATGCCAAATGACGACATTAAATTCCTTCACATTCCAAATTTCATCTTGGCTATTCATTTTTCGCGTAACAAGCGACGAGGGGAGAAATGCATACTAGTACTAAAAACTATATTCACTTTATCATACTTGAACCTGTTCAAAAGTATAGTATCTCTAATGTTATCGAATGTTCTGCAGTTAAATTAATTGAGCACAATGATAATCTTGTCTCTATAGGGTACCAAAGAGTAATAAATACATTAATTTGTTTTTTAATAATTTTAATGACATCTTTACAAAATATGGAAATAGCATAATCGTTGTTTGTGGTGACTTTTACACTGATAAATTGAAAAAAAAAATACACATTAGAATTGAAACAACTAACTGCGAGATTAAATCTATCACAAGCATTAAATGAGCCTACAAGACCAAGTAGTGGTTCCTGCATTGACAATATTTTTCATAATATTCGTGGTGCCAAATCAACTGTCTCGGAACTGAGACGAATCTAACGAGTCCAAACTCGATGGGGTTATGTCGTTTTATAACGGAGTTCCTATGGCCACCTTCCAGCTCCATCATCAGATCTTGGATACCATCTAAAGACAAACTACTCGTCAAGACGAATCATACGAGCCCAAACTCAATGGGGTTATGTCGTTTTATAACGGAGTTTCTATGGCCAGCTTCCAGCTCCATCACCAGACCCTGGATACCATCTAAAGAAAAAGTACTCGTCAAGACGAATCAAACAAGTTCAAACTCGATGGGGTTGGGTCGTTTCATTAATGGAGACGTGCATATGATTTATGCGTGTGTGTGATATTTGAATTGACTTGTATAGCTGCGAATGGAACAGCCGCAGTGGATATTACCATCTAAGACACGGATTTAAACGCCAAGTTAACTTAATTTGAATTCATAGAAATTCATTATTTGTGAAGCCGCAACACACGACTGTGCAGAAACAAAATATGATACAGTCCTTGGGGAGTAGTTAATTCTGTTTGACCTTAGTGGCTACGAGTGCTACGCCGTAGTTGATGCTGTTTGGCCTTATTGGCTACGAGTGCTACGCCGTAGTTGATGCTGTTTGGCCTTAGTGGCTACGAGTGCTACGCCGTAGTTGATGCTGTTTGGCCTTAGTGGCTACGAGTGCTACGCCGTAGTTGATGCTGTTTGCCCGCGGTGGGTATGAGTGCTACGCCGTAGTTGATGCTGTTTGGCTACGGTGGCTACGATAGCTACGCCGCAGTTGATACTGTTTGGCCGCGGTGGTTGCAGGTGCTACGCCGTAATTGAAGGTGCTTCTCCGAGACGGGCTGCAGACTGCAACCGCAGGCGACACTGTGGCTAGCGGCTGCGGTTGGACCGCAGTGCTGACTGCGGTTGCAGCTACTTCTATTCCAAGCGCGGCGGCAGGTCGCGACTGCACAATGCATAGACCCATGCCTCAGTCACTCCAGTACCTTCTTGCGAGTCAGAATGTCGGACAACTCTACCGATAGTAGTAATAAAAACATCTGAGTAAAATATTATATTAAGGAAGGTACTTTTACTATTTTTATTTATATCCTTTCCTATTGCCTAGTCTTTAACCAAATTATTGCGATAATTTTGGTCGGACGTGTCGTAAAAGACTGGATAACCAGCAACAAAGTTAATTAACTTATTTTAGTCATCTTGCGAAAAAGTCGTCATTTTTTACGTGTGTACTCTCTGCAGTTCGCGACACCACTTGGCACTGCAGCCTGCGGGCGCTGCACGCCGCGGCCGCAGGCCACATTGTGGCCGCGCTCGGAATCACTTGCATAGAGATTCATAGGAACAAGTGGTGTCGCCTGCAGTTTGCGGTCTGCAGCCCGTCGTCGTTCCGACATTAGGTTAGTCGCGTTAAGTTACTCGATGAGTCAAAGAAGGGGATCAGTTTGAACTGAATACAGAATAATCAATTTTGGGCTGTAAGCACGGTCCAGCGCCGGGCGCACGCTCCGCCTGCCGCCTGGTAGTGCCGCCTGTGCCGCGCGGCGCACCGTGCTCAGCGTGACGTCACGCGCTCCGGCCGTCGCCCCGCACCCCGCACAACCGCTCGCCCCACTCACCCGCGCCGCACTTTGGCGTTACAGTCGATAAGAGAACCCACTACTGCAGGAGCTGACTACAATTTTTTGAATGTCCATGTACCATTTCCACGGTAGGTCTATGTATGCAGACGGCTAATAGCCTGAGGCACTCTCCTAACTATTGTTACGTATTACTAAATTAATATTACATACAACCAATGTTCATTTGTTCATTTATTGGTTCACCAACGATTGTGTACAGGTTATATACTAAAAGTAACATGCTAACATGTAAGTGCAACAGTGCAAAAATCACTGACAGGTAAACTACGCAGGCATAAAGAAGTTGTACAATTTAAAATAACAGGTCATAGTTGTAATTCAGTTACAGTTTTGGTAGATAAATAGATAAATGACCAATGATGCATGCGATGTTATGACGAGGATAAGCCGCTGTTCGGTTGAGGCCTGAGTGGTTTAAGATGCATATTGACGCTTATTATTACGAATTATTTATGAAACTTACTTTTACTTTTTTTTTATAAAACGTTGCGCCAAACTAGGAATTTCTCCTGTATCCTGGGTGCGTTCACAAACATTTAAACTCACATACACAAACAGCCAGACCCGGAACAGCTAACTGTAGGTCATACAAATATTTGTTCCGTGCGGGGATCGCGACACGCAGCGCAGCAGACAATCGCTCAGCCACAGCGCCAACCGTGCCGTCAAACGATTTTCAATAAGTAATGGCTTAGCCTAAGCAATATTATGGTGTCCAACGTTTATAACATAATTATCACGTTTATCAGTCGGAATGAGCCTGCCTGTTGAAGGGTGTCGTACAGTAGTACACAGCTCCCGGGCTGGAACTGCGAGTTCGTCACAGCGCGGGTACTCGCGCGCGCTCGCTACCAGTCGCCGCTCGCCCGCCGCCGGGCACATACATCGAGCACTGAGACGCGTCCTGCTCCACAGTTCGACACGCATATCGCGCCGCGCGCCGCGTGTGCCGTGCCAGTGTGTGTATGTGGATGTGTGCAACTGTGCATGTGAGTGTGCGACAGCGCGAGAACTGTGCTACCATCGGCTGGTGCCCGCACCGCGCTGCCGAGCGCTTGAGCGCCTGCTCGCGAGGACTCGGTGCTGCGGGTGCTGTGACGACCATGCGGGACGATGCATACGTACGTCACTTGTGAAGTCCGCGACCAGGCTGCGGCACACGCATCACACTTACTCTCGATCACTCCTACACGTAAATACAAACAGCAGTTTAAAGTAATGTAAACACATCGGCTGTGATCAGACCGACTAGGTATTGTGAGACCCGCAACTTTGTAAGCGTTCGGTTCGCAATTTGCTTAAAGTGAGTTATTTTTTTTGGTCAGGAGGAATCCATTTTTTTGTTTACTGGTATCTCCAGTATTCCTACACCGAATTTATTTACTATGCCACTTTATTCTCATGCTCCCATACCTCTCTTTGAAATGTACATACATAATTATATCCATACAAACTATAACCCCCCATTAAACCCACTTGAGGGTGAAATTTCCAAAAATCTTTTGTTAGCTACCGTATCCTTGCCAGATTTCTAGTTTCTAAGTTTAATAGTTCTAGAGAATTCGTGATTAGTCAGTAAGTGAATGAGTGAATGGTCCTGTACTTTCACACTATGTGTTGTAATGATCTGTCGTGTGGTTTTGATACAAATCCGTTCAGCTCTCAAGGCGTGAAAATGTGATACAGACAAATAGAGAAAATTATTTTCGTACTTATAGTATTAATATACATAGTATGGCTATGAATAGTATCGGAATATGGGAGAATATTATTTTAAACGTTGGAAGAGTTTGGATAGTTCCTATATTTGGATAAGAAGTTTGGATGTACGTTCCCGTGCGATAATTTACGACCATAACGCGAGCGATGCCGTGGGCAAAAGTTAGTATGTAATTAAGACTGAATGATACCTCAAGATACCTACGGACTTTGACATAATTTTGAATCCCTTTAAACCAAATGAAAAGAGGTGCACAAAAATGTCAATTGTTAGGTCCATTTTAAAGCTATTCCCTATTTTACACCTCTTGAAAATAACTTGTCAAAATCAGTGAATCACTCGATTTTCTTCTGCAAAACACTTTATCTTTTGCAACACAACTAAACGAATGAAGAGATTCCCAAACATACTTTCATCCCTACATCTCCTTAACCTACTTTAAGTATTATTTTTCAAACAAAAAAAAAACATTTTTGCAAAAAATAAAACCGACCGGTGACTTTTATTTGATTCATTCAGTTTTTTTTGTCACCGACTTCTGAAAGTAAAGTTATTTTTCACTTTTTTGTGTTTTTGAAGTCGGTTTTTATTTTTTGGCAAAAAGTTTTTTTATTTTTCCATTTTTAGTTGTAATATCCTGTACAAATATGTGCTATGCATTTATTTTACATTGTTAACAATACATTTTATGGTAATAGGCTTAACCTCAATAAAATGGAACTCAACATACCTAACTGTCGAAATCGGGGTGTAATGTACACCTGTGTACACTCTCAGAGCATACAGGCGTTATGTTATGTTACGATATTGTGTAAACATCAAACATCCAAGCGATTGCAGCAATCACGGCAGATTTGCTGTCTATTATTGAAGAGTTCCTTTGTTTATCTCCAAAGATCAGTATATATCTTCACCAAATTTAAACGGGACCACCGCGAAATAACATACTTCCAACCAAAACAAGAATCATCAAAATCGGTTCACAATTGGCGAAGAAATCGCTGAACATACATAACTGGCGAAATGTGGGTGTACTGTACATATCTGCGTACCACTTCAGAGCATACAGGCGTGATGTTACGTTATGAAATTGTGTAAACAATAAATATCCAAGCGATTGCAGCAATCACGATACATTTGCCGTCTATTATTGAAGAGTTCCACTGTATATCTCCGAAGATCAACAACAGATCTTCACAAAATTTAAACGGAACCACCGCGAAATAATATTTTTCCAAACAAAAAAATAATCATCGAAATCGGTTAACAATTGGCGACGAACACGCTGAACATAAACACAAAAAAAAAAACTGTCGACTTGATAACCTCCTCCTTTTTTGAAGTCAGTTAAAAAAGTTGCTTATATTAGTCAGAATTACTTTCAAATTCGTAATATTAGTATAGATTTTGTCCATTCTAACCTACGGTGCTCAAACCTGGTCGCTAATCGAATCGCAAAAGTCCAAACTCAAGGATTGCCAAAGGGCGATGGAACGTAGCGTATTGTGTATTAAGCTCAGCGACAGAATTCACAATACGCTCGAAAACTGAAATCACTGATGTGGGCAATAAGACTGTAGAGTTGGAGTGGGATCGGGCGGGCCATGTCTGTAGAATGCGTCAGAGTCGTCACGCTACGCGCTATGGGTGCCAGAAGACGAGCGTCGTCGCCGAGGCCTGGAAAACGCTGGCGTGACGACTTAGAAGCGTTTGTGACAGATTGGCCGGAGACAACCGCACAGAGAGAAGAGTGGAAGGCCTTTGCCCAGAAGTGGGATTCACTATATTACTTTATTGATAAATATTCTAAATAAGTAAAAATTGGTATCTTTACAAAACTTGCTGGACACTGATACTGCCGGTGCCGCTGCGGAGATCCTCAAGCAGCGTAAATAAAGTTACCTTATCGGTAACTATATTTTCCAGTTGTTTGAGATTGAAAGTCTGGGACCGCGAGGTCCGAGTGCTCCCTGGTCACAGCCTTTTTAAGGAATTTCTAAAAAAAGCAATCAACCTACCTAGTGAAAACCGGTTGCGGATCGGACTCACGAACCATGGTTATTATTTATTGAATTAAAAAAAATCTAAGTAAATACAAATAGTAAACATTCTGGCTGAGGCTCGAACTTGAAAACCACTGTTCATAGGGCGACCGCTGACCCGCCAGGCAACTTACGTCGGTGACAAATGGTCTAAAATAGCTGTTCTATTCTAAGCATGTCATCATGTATATTGACAGTTGTCTGTCGTCATGCAGGTGAGGAATATGGCCGTAATGCAATATTGTCATCATGTATGCTGACAGTTGTCAGTCGTCATGCAGGTGAGGAATATGGCCGTAATGCAAATAATGCAATATTGTCATCATGTATGCTGATAGTTGTCAGTCGTCATGCAGGTGAGGAATATGGCCGTAATGCAAATAATGCAATATTGCTCTCCCCGTAAGTTATTAGCGTTATAATATTTAGCCTATGTCCTTCCCCAGGTTGAAATATATTTTATTGCCAAATTTCATTATGATCCAATCAGCCGTGAAAAGGTAGCAAACAGACAGAAAGAGTAACTGTCGCATTTATAATATAAAAAAAACAAATGTGTGCGTGTAACCTTTACGCGCGATTGAAGTAAAACTTCTTTTTCTTTTAATTTACTTATTTTAAAAGTAATAAATAAACAAGTAAATTTAGAGATTTTCAAAAAAATCTGAGTTACTCCCTAGTCGCGCCTAAAGAAGTTTTACTTCAAAAACTTTGACTTTGACTTTATTTGCCTGAAATATGGTGTTTTACAGATTTTATAAAACAAACATAGTTCTTTCGCCTACTAAAAACGGCATGCAAATAATGCGAGGAAATGAATTAAAATTTTCAAAATCAATGATGCACACAAACAACAATATTTTTTCTCGCGTTGATGAGTTCATTTGTTTTTTTTCAATAAACTGCTTTCTATTTGCAAGCCAATTCGATATTTAAATAAAACCTTTGATAAGTTGGCTCCTTGGTTGCCATGCTTTTGAGTATAAGATCGTTCCATTTTTAAATATAGTAAGCGTTACTTCCGTCAGAAAAAAAATCTGAGTTACTCCCTAGTCGCGCCTAAAGAAGTTTTACTTCAAAAAAATACATATAACACTAGCTGTGCCCGCTACTTCGTCCGCGTGGAATAGTGACTTTGGGCCGCATTTTTTGGATATATCTTTTTACAAACCCTAAAATATAAATAAATGAAATAATTATGCAAACAGTCAGTGTTATCGAATGCAACTGTTACGCCATGGGCCTCCGGAATACGTGCGTTCGCTGCGAATAATGGGAGCTATCGCGCATGAATTCGCCGCTAGAGGCGTTCGTGTAGAGTAAGCACTTCCGAAATGTCAGACGTCATAGAGTTTTCGGGCGTTACGTGCTTTAATATCACGTATTTTAACTAATATTCATGATTCTGGTCTAGATTGAGCCATTCCTGATTAATTATGACTTGAAGATTTTAAGTAGCAACTTAGGATCTTATTTGTTAGTGCTTGGAGGTAGAATGATTTTTAAATGTTTCATGCTGGTTAATGTTAGGGAGAATATTTGTAAATATGTATCTGAAGTTTACACTATGGCCATATATAGACCATTATTATGAAGTTTAGTAAAGTTTCAGTCAATGCTATTGAACACAGAAAGATAGTTTAACAAATGTTCGACGTGATTCCTTAAATTGGCATAACTTTTATTTTTATTTTTGAAAAGATTGACATGAAACAAATACTAAATGTTAAGTGTAGCTTACCACAATATATTAGTGAAAATCTCATCTAAATTGGATAAGCTGTTTCTGAGATTAGCGTGCACAAACGCACAGACAAACAGATAAACAAACAGACAAAATTCTAACAATCATTGTTTTGGGTGCTATTTGCGTTGATAAAGGTTCCAATAATATTTTTTCTCATAATTATATCTTCCACGTACAGACTACGTAATTAGTTGTTTAATTTCCTTCATGTGTCATTGACAAACTCAAACAGCCAGTAGAGGAGATGTTTTATTTTTGTATGGGACTCCGGTCATAACTTGTACCTTTCAGAAAAGCTGGGAAACAAACCCCTGAATAGAATAAAGTAACATTTTTTACATGATAATAGATGGTTTTTATGCACATAATAAAAATTAAAAATGTTTGAGGTTTGTCGCGAGAGTTATGACAGCCATAACATGTTGTAGAGATGACGTTTACATAACCTGGAAATTGTTATTTGTAATTGTCTATCAGAACTTGATCAGAACTGCTTATTTTTAATACTTGCGTATTTAAGTTTTTGTTCTGTTTTAATAAAACGTTACACGGTTAGACAATAGTAAATCACTAAGGCATGATCAAATCAGTCTTTTGAAACCTTTTCTCACACTTATGGATGAGTTTTGGTTTTGTCAGAACAAAATATCATTTTTAATTTTTCGTTCAGAAGTACACTCCAGAAAAGTATTACCTATTATATATTTTTTTAACGATGAAAACATCACAATTGCTTATAATTAGTTGAAAATGATGTAAACGGAATAATAATTAATTACAAGACCACATACTTTTCATATTTAACGTCGACGTGGTATTATGTTTTTTATGATATGATTTCAGAACGAAAGCAGACTGCAAACTGTAAGACGCCATGTTGAATAGAATATGGCAATAATTGAAATACTTTTACTTTTTGTGCACAGCAAATCAGGCTTAAATTCACGAAAGAATATTTTTCCCAAGTACGTGGTATTTTTTCTTCTTTTTCAATTAATGTACATCTTATGGCCGAAAATGAAACATTTCCTTTACTATTATATGTGGAGTGTGGACCATGTTCATTGCGAAAATGTTGATGGTTTTAGTTCCATGGTTTTTCCGCAGCAAAGAAGGTGGCGCCATGTGTTTTAAATTGTTAATCTGTGACTGGTTTAGAAGAAAAAAATGACCGCGAAAATTTCATAGTGTAAATTTGTTCGGTTTCAAATAATTTTATTAAGGATGTCCACTGACAGTGAAGAGTTTGACGTCGAGCAAAGAGTAAAAGACATAATAGATAATCTTTTGAACGCTCCCAATGAAAAATACTTGGCGACCAAGGTATGTTTAGGTACCTATATAACCATGCTTTTTTTTTAGGTACCTATATAAAATGTCACATTTACTTTGTTTACTTACAGGTTGCCTTAATTTTCGGTATAAGTGGTGAATGCAGAGGAATAGAACTACTGAATATTACTCCGGCCGATGTCGAAAGTGACACCACGTTACAGGCTATAAATTTGCCTTGTACTAAGACGAAAAAAGAGAGAAAAATCGTAATAAATGGAGAGTACTTAATAAATGTTTTTGTACTAAATTGACTATTTTTCTCGCACTCAAAGTGAAAAGTACAGTTTGCACCTCGAGACTAAACGCCAACTTAATATACCCTCGGTTTGACTCCCTCGCACGCTCGGGAGTCAAACCACCTCTGGTATATTATGGCTTCTTTTAGTCCCTCGTTATAAAATATACTATATTTCCCAAAAATACATATAATATTGTACTTTAAGTTTACAAATTTGAATTAATGTTAAAGATCAACACGCGAGGCACCCGTGTGTGCCGCGGTGTAGGACTGGCGGCCAACTGCGTGCCGGTTTGAGGCTCGGCCAGTATCTGTCTTAACGGACTGAACTGTGTAACGGAAGTTACAAATGTAGAACGGATTGTGTGTGAATCTGTCTATATCTCCTTGCTCTAAATACTGAAAGATATTCACCCAAATACACAATTAGCAGCAATACTAAGATTTGTTGTGAAGTATCGTCACTAGATGACGCTGTGTGAGTGCGATTCACTTCGGGGCTCGGCCGCAGGCCGCTCGGCGGCAAGTCAGCTGAACTTGCGAAAGTTTCAATCTTTCTAGGTCGTTTAATAAATCAAATCAAGCACAATCGAGTTAACATCCCTTGCGGGCTGCGTTACGGCTGAATGCGGCTGGGTTATAGTTGCCGTGCAGCTGTGGGCTGAGAGGCGAGACGGCATAGAGCGCTGTGTGCCGCTCGGTGGACTCACGTTGTGATGCACTCGCACGCGCTTGTCAACACTCGCCAAAACGATCGTCTGGAAGTCGCGGAAACTTTCCTGATTACCGACTTAACTCATACGTTTTAACAACAAAACCAAAGACATTCAAATATTTCTTTTAAATCTCTTTTCACAAAAACACATTGTGCAACGTGCTAACCATTTGTGTAAAACATTATTTGTTTTGTATACAAAATAAGCAAGTAGCTTATTTTGTATACAAAACAAATAATGTTTTTAATATCCCGCTATGTCTGGTACCGTCTGCGTTCATGTAGCTCGTTAATTTTGTATCATTACGTGTTCATTAATAAACATAAAGGCAGCGGCAGTGGCTCGACTACTTTTCTTTCGATTTTTTTTTATTTATTCAACTTAACAAATACAACACTAATTACATTCATAAACTTGGAAACAGAAAAAAAGAGATATCTACATAAAGTTAGCAACCATGTCGTATACTGCATTTAAATTAGGACTTACACGGAACAGTGGACACCCTTGCATATTTGAAACGCTGAAGCGGTACCACACAGGGCTATTTGTGGGGGGGGGGCAGCTTTACTTTGGGCACAAATAGCCGGCAGAGAAGGCTGTGGAGGTCCGGGCGGCGATACGTCCTCGTAAGGTTTCACAGGCTACGCTGCCGTGAGCTGGTCTAAGCCTCTCCAAAGAGTGGAGTTGGTAGGGTACATGTCAGGAAAGGAGGCGGATAACGTAACATCACGCCTGTATTGCCCAAAGGGCTAGGCAGAGGTGTACCAAATAGTACACCAACATTTCGCTGGATAACGTTAAGTCCCATGTAATAGGTAGTGAGCCTATTGCCATCAACAGGGCACAAATCCAGACTCCGTGGCAGCTACTGGGAAATTCCTGAGGGAAAACCCAGGAATCGAACATAGGACCTCTTGCTTAGCAGTCGCGTTTGCAACTCGACCATCGAGGCAGTCACTGGTAGGACTGGGATAATATCTGGAAAAGGCATCTCGGGATATTTTTTGTGCATTCAAGCATCAGTGATTGGGTCGCGTTACTGGGCAGCCAGACACAGCCAGACATAGCCAGACACAGCAAGACACAGACACTGGGGTCAAGTTAGCTGAGTTTATGAACCTGAGTGCTGTACGATCATTTGGATTGAGGAAGTGACGATTCCTTCGCGAGGGTAATAACGACGATCCAACACTGGTTGAAGCTTTCACGGTTCAGAATAAACTTATACTGATAACTTATACTTATATAATCTTTAAAAGTCAGTCCGAAAGTCACTCCCAAGTCGTTTATGCAAAGGAAACTGTACAAGTGCGCGCGGAAGGTTTATCTTCTCAATATTCACCACCACGAGGACATAATCATTCGTATAATGAAAAAGAATACCAACTGGCTACCCTATTACTGATAAACTATTACCGATAAACATATAAAGCTAGAGGAAACAGCGAGATGACGCTGCCTGACTAGCATTCGTAAATTCGCCGTGGCTAGATGGCTGAGTGTCTACACAAGCCGACACGCAACGTTTCGGAACAAGCGGTCGCAGGTTCGATCCTCAACTTGTAATTGTCTTTTTGTAAGATTTCTTAATCAAGAACTAATATCTGTGCAGAGTTTCTAGTAGAACTAAACAGAGGGCACTACGGTGACAGTACATTTATTTAAAATGGATCAAGAAAATTAATTTACATTCGACATTCACCCTCATCAGGTATTGCTGTTTCGGTCCAAATTTTATGTATTTTCTCCGTTTTTTTCCTCTTTGGATGAAACCACAACTTTTTGGACAAAATTGAACAAATTATTCAATTCAATTCAATTCAATTCAAAAGTCTTTATTGCTAACTATGTGTACATAAATAAAGTTCTTAACAGAGGATATCAGTTCTTAGAACATAGTGGCCCTGTTAGGGCATTGCAATTTCATCATGTATATATGCTTATAATTGTAACAGTAACAGTTGAACATGCATCATTTAAATTCATTAATTACAAAGAAAAAAGTTATAAATATTAAATTTTATAGAGGACATCGTTTTAATTACATTATATAATTTTATCATTTACATCATATTAATTATAAATTATTAAAGTCATACCTAAATAAAAATACACATGTCATGAGTTACCTGATTTAAAAATTATCATTATTCATTAATTCAATTGTGTCACAGTATTGTAATCATTTAATATTAATTATCATAATCCTTTTAAAAATATTTTACTGAATTATATTCACTTTAGTGATAGGTACTTTATTGAACAAAATTATTTTTCCTCAAGAAATTCTGCTATTGAGTAATAGGCCTTTTTAATTAAGAAAATTTTCAGCATTCTTTTAAAAATAATAATTGAATTTATAATCTTAATGTCCATAGGTAGCTTGTTATAAATCTTTGTGCTTATACAGAAAACACTATTACTATACGCTCTAGTGTGGGACGTTTTATTTCTTAAGGTATGTTTAAGTCTTCTGCTTTTTAACGTATCATAGCTTGTAATGTTTGATTTAACTAAAATTGAGGCCAGGTAGATAAATAGAGCAGGGAGTGTTAAAATCTTGAGATTTACGAAATGTGGTTTACATGAATCCGTTTGGCGTAACCCACATATAGACCTAATACACTTTTTTTGGGCTTTGAACGCAATTTCTTTATCAGTCGAGTTTCCCCAATATAGTAACCCATACGACAGAGTGGATGCCACATACGCATGGTAAGCAGTAAGAAGCGCGGTCTGGTTGGATACTTTTTTAAGCATGTATAGAGCGTAAGAAAATTGATTCAATTTGGTACATACACTATTTACATGTGTTTTCCATGACATATTCGAATCAATATGGATTCCTAAAAATTTTGTATTTGCTACTTCAGCTACTGTTTCATTATTGTATGCAATACTTAAAGGAATAGATGTCGCGTTTTTATTTTTAAAGTTCATGTAATGTGTTTTTGTGAGATTAATTTGTAAATTATTTATTTGAAGCCAATTTATTAATTTAGATAAGGAATCATTTATTTCTTGTTCATGATTTTTGTTTTTATTATTTGTGAAAAGAACCGTACTGTCATCTGCAAATAAAACCATAGGTTGCTGAATAGCATTAGGTAAATCGTTTATGTAAATGAGAAACAGTAGTGGTCCCAGTATTGACCCTTGAGGTACACCATATTTTATAAATCTAGGACTCGATGTATACTTAATCTCTCTCTTTGTAAATGGACATAACTGTGTTATTTCAGTGAACTGTATTCGGTTACATAGATATGATTTGATTATTTGTAGTGCTTTACCCCGAACTCCGTATATTTCCAGTTTTTGCAAAAGTTCATGATCAACATAATCAAACGCTTTTGTCATGTCCATGTATAGAGCTGTAACTTGGTTTTTTTTATCTAGTTCTGTAAGTATTTTTTCTAAAAACTGATACATTGCTGAATTTACCGATTTCCCTTTTCTGAATCCTACTTGATTATCTATTATTATTTTATTTTTCTCGAAATATTCAGTAAGTTTATTATTTAGTACTTTTTCAAATATTTTGGCGAATATTGGAATGAGAGCAATCGGCCTGTAACATCGTACATCTTCTGGGTTTCCTTTTTTAAATAGTGGTGTAACCACCGTAGTTTTTAAATATGTTGGGAAAATGCCTTCCTCAAGACACTGATTTATAATATGAGTTATGATTGGGGCAATTATGTACACTACACGTTTTATTATTTGCGTTGAAATTCCATCATTGCCCGTACTTTTGGTGTTTTTTAATGCCATGATTAATTTCACAACATCGTTTAGGGTAACTGGGGTTAAGAAACAGGAGTTTGGTTTATTATAAGTTAGAATCTTTGCGTAATTTATTTTATTATTTGTCAGTTTCGAGATGTCATCAATAAAGAAATTGTTAAATGTTTGTGCTATAGTATCAGGGGCCGTTATAACTTGATTATTATATCTTAATCTATCAATTTTTTCAGGGGGATTATTGTTTTTATTTTTATTTATTATTTGCCATATTGCTTTAGGTTTGTTTGTGGCTGTTTGTATATAATAATTATTTTGCGACTTTTGAGTAAGTTTTACAATTCTTTTAAACTTTTTTGCATAATTATGATATATTTTAAGAAGCATTCTTTTACGAAGAGAACATATTTTTAATCCTTTACTAAGCCATTTGGTTTTGCTAATAATTGGAACTTTAATTTTGATGTTTGGAAAGCAGAGGTCATAAAAAAGTTTAAATAACCTATGGAATTCTTCAAAAGAAGCATTTGCGTCATTTTTCTCATAGCATTCAGTAAAATTTAGGGCTTTTAGACATTCAATAAATTTCTCAACATTTTCGGTGCTAAAGTCTCTTCTGAATTTATACCAATGGGTTATTGAGTAAGTTTTTCTAACTGGACATGAGAGAATTTGTGCTGTATGATCAGACAGAGCTAGTTCAATAACGCTTTGTTGACAGCCTCTAATATTGTGTGCAATGTTATCAATGCACGTTTTACTTTGCAAGCGGGTTGGCTCATATATTGCAAGTTTTAAGTTAAAGCCGTGTAACAAGTTTTCAAACTCTCTTGAAACAGGAGTGTCTTTCAGTCGATCAATATTATAATCGCCACAAATAACAATTTTCTTAAATTTACTACATCATTTTGCTAGTAAAGCCGCTAAACGGTCGAAAAATAATTGTATACAATCTTTTTTTGTTTTTGGTGGTCTATATACCTATACATACGATAATCAATCCATGCTCTAACAATTCAATAGCCGAACACTCTAAAAGGTTGGGTATGCTTACAAGTTTTGCTTCCTGTATAGTCTTAAATTTATGATTATTTCGTACTAGGATACATGACCCACCATTTCTATTTGTCCTTGTGTAGTTTGCCGCTATAGTATAATTTGGAATATGGAGATGTTTTAAATCGTCTGCTATCATATTATGCTCGGTAACACATAGCACATCAATATGGTTATTTATAATATTATTTAGATTTACAGTAAATTCATCAGCTTTGCGTAATAAACCATTGATATTCTGGTGAAGTATATGGATTCTATTATACACGAAAAAAATTATTATTAGACTTATTATTTACTAAGTTTTCCAATATACCATCAGCGTCTGTTACTTGTTTTTCTGTATCTGAACTTATATCTAGGATAAGGTCTTGTAAGTCACTTAAAATAATATTCAGGCCTTTGTTATTTAAACTTCCATTTCTTAAGGTATATGTTTCGTAAGTGAATGGGAGATTTAGGTTGGAATCCAATAGATACGCATATTTATATGTCTCAATATCCATGTATAATAAATTATTAAAGGTATCGATTCTACTGTTGATCATAACATTTTTATTTACCATATACTTAAAAGTCGGCAGACATACTAAAAAGTTCGTATGGGTTAGGGGTTGTAATTTTTCGCGAATGAAAGCAACTAGTTCTATATAATTATGCGTCCTTCTGAAATCCTCTTCCCCAACATAAATGACACAGTAGTCTGAGCCTGTGAAATCTTGCACTTTTTTATCAATATTATCGAGCAGTATCTTCAATCCACAGTTTGGCATGCGATAGTGACATATATTAAAATTACATAAATTAGTTTTTTGACAAATTGTGTATAATCTATTCGATGTTTCACTACTGATAATACATAAATTATTCTTTACTAATGACGACAATTGGTTACATTTATCAATATTTTGTGACGTATATTGCGACGCTTCAGTTCTAGAATATTCAGCAGTAGCAGACGTGCAATCAGGAACCTCGAATATCTGAGAGTTATTTGACGGCTTGTTTGAAGGAATAATTTTATTTCTCTTTGGTGTTTGTATTTTCTTCTTTAAAGGACTACTGGTAACTTTTTTATACATCTCATTTTTCTTCACTAAGTCAGCATTAGCTTGTTTTAAAGAGCTATTTTCCACAGAGATAATCTCAATTTCTTGATGCGCGCTTCTTAACTGAGACTTCAGATCCTCAATCTCAGTTTTAAGAATATCTATTTGTTTATCTTCCTCGTCTTCTGACATTACCGGCATACTATTTGTTGTATCATTGAATGTTTGAGAAATAATTTCGCTGGTGTCATTAGTAGGTTCTGATATAGTGCGCATGCGACGGAATGTGATATTCTCGAGGAAGTTCATGATTATTTTACTCTAAATAATCACAAAAAGTTGACTGCGGTTTACCAGGCTCGAACTTGATTCTCCTAGTTTACGATGATAGCTTCTTAGAACACCACGTACATTTAATCAATGTGTCAAATTATACCAAAAAATTTAATCTTTTTATACTGGTATCACAAGTTTTTTTTGTGGTAACACTTCTATATTTTTTTTTATAATGGCAACACTAGCCAGTATGTCAATTTTATTTCTGCTATTTGACACTAGATGGCGCTGTTCGGTATGAAATATTTATTATTAGTAGTAGCAACCCTAATGTTAATGTCAATTTTTATATCAATATTAGTTTCGCTACTCACTACTAGGGGCGCCACTTAAGGTACAAAGTTCACTTTTTAAAACAAAACATTCAATTTAACCGTTTTATATACAGTTATTAGTAGTTAATTCACCACTTATTATATTTATAAATGTTCTACTGATGAGGATATATTTGTATAGTTCCAATACACTTGCATAGTCCGTGATTAGCACTTTTTTGAAGCACAAGAATGTTTAAAAGTCCAAATATTAAATACAATGTTTTTATTGCATGTCTTGGTATATAGAAGTCACCAACAATTTCACTTATATAGTTCGATACGTCTATTAAGATTCACTACAATACACATCACTTGTACTATTGTTTACTATTTATTTCGAGTTTTAAATACGCGGGCGATGTTTACTTAATGCTGTGTTGCCAGCTTTTTTCATTCGCAACACATTCATCACTCATCCATCATACATTCATTCATTCATTCATTCTTAATGTGGCCTTGGACGACCGAGCGTGGCTGCAAGCCACCCTACCAATTCGTTTTGGTGGCCTCGGTGTCTGTAAAATTCCTAGTATAAGCTCCTCTGTCCACAGCACTGAAAAGCTAACTAGGAAAATTTTAACTCTCTCCCTGGTTGACTCGGAAGTGCCGTGCTTGACCGACGCCGAGGACGCCTGGAAAGTCGCTTGCCCGGATACTGATCGGCCCGAGAACCCCATCCCAGAGATAGTGGGCCGCTCTGCAGGTTGGTACGGAATAAACTTATTAATACGTCTACCAATACTGCTGAGCGTGCCCGCGTGCTGGCTGTGGGTGAGTGGGAGTCGGGCCTCTGGCTTCAGGCACTACCATCACCTAATATAGGTACTATGTTAGGTGGCACAACCTTCCGGCTCGCATTTTTGCGATTGGGCGCTCTTTGTGGGGCTCCACATCGCTGGCAATGTGGTGAAGCAGTCGACTGCCTCGGACACTGTGACTGTTCCTAAAATACCCTAGGCTGATAAAATTTTCGTTTTTCCTAAATCATATTAATATTAGTATGAAGGTCGGTTTCCCCCGAAGGGGAAAGGGCCGCGCCCCGCCAATACCGCACGGCTCCTGTAAGGTTCGTCCCAGACTGGTCGCCTTCCCACCGACTAAGAGGACTGAATTCCCAATTTGGGGTAGCCCTGTCCCGACTTTGAAAGCTAGGGGGACAGGGAGGGAATACAAGGTGAAGTTAATATTGGGAATTCACAGTTAACACATATACATGAATAATATCAAATCTTATAAAACAAACCAATAATAAAGTGTGACTCTAGTAAGACGAGAGGACACAAAGATATGATATATAATGAAAAGGTTGGTAAGGAAACGTTACGCTTGCGCTTAACAAATTCATTATTTACAGTTACGTTAATTTCATGATTTAAATGTAATACGAACCCATGTCTATGGCATGTAACCGGTTACAATAACTGCCCCAGTACGTGACTGTTAGACCTAAGCGCATAGGTCCACTAAGGACACTGCTACGAATTCTAACAGATCACGCTCCCTAAGCATCGCTCACATGTCTTTCTCAATCCTAAGACAGAGTTCTGAGAAGTCCTGCTGCCATTGAGGAAGGCACGTTTAGTAGTTCTTCCTACACGCGTATTCATGTCAATAACTCCCTTACGGCCGTCTACCCCAATTACTATGTCAAAACACAGTTTGCACAAGCGCACCGTAGACTCAGTCTGTAGCAGAACATATTGCGATTGTTATTGGTGGACGCCGAAGTGGTTTATCGTCACTTCACATTTCTTTACTCTTCCCCATGTCGTAGTTGCGTGTCTCGCTAAATAGTGTCGATTCAGTAATAGGCCTATCACTGGCCGGGGTTTGGTTATAACGAGACACTTTCAGTCCCTAGCGTTCCTTAGAACGGAGTTATCAATTCAGTTTGATTGTCAGGTACTTCGTGAGGCCTACCCCTCTCCCGAAATGTGCGCCAACAATCCTCACGCAATGTTTCTGAGTTAGACTTTTAGGAAGCAATATTCATCAGCAACGTTTGGTTGATTTGTACTATGAGTCGGCATTATAGCCTGACCAATAATACCAGTTTGTATTAATCGAATAGCGTATATTACGGTTCTGCCTTCCATTTGTGTTGCGTCAGATATAAGCCAACAATTGTCAATAGTCGGGTGTATTAGTGTGCAGTGTAATATCGTATGCGTGAGGTGTATAGTGTAGCGGAAGGCTTTCTCCGTCTCCCTATAACCAAACGCAGATGACGGATATTTGCCAAGGTACGGATTAGAAGATGGACACATAACACATAAGATAATAATATTATACATCGTGACGATATAAGGCGGCTGCTCCGTCATGCTGGAATAAATGATTATTAACAGCTCCTCTGCTCTCCCGCCAAGCTACTACTTAAACTGGGAATTTAATATAGTTAACACTTACCATGTGTTTATTGAAGATGATTAGTATAAAACTAACTTACGGAGTACTGCACACTCTACCAGTTTCGGCCCGCGACAGCTCGTCTTCTTCCGCGTCTCAACACTCACTTTAACTAGACTTATAACTACTACTTATATTTAACTTATAAAATACGAATCGCTCTCTTACGACAGTCCACGGGGACATGTGCATCTTGGTACCAAGACTACGGTAACTTCATTAGCCTAACCTAGGACGTCCTAGCACGTCAACGGTTTTACACCCGCTACCTACACTTAGCTCGACTCGCCTAAGGTCCGGACCGTTTCGCAATCTCTAGCCAACTGCCAACTCCTCAGACTCTCATGTCCGATCTCTCGAGTCGTCCAAGACTAACTGCCTCGTTCGATATCCTTTCTTCAGCCTCCTCAAACCACCACGCACGATGAGCCATGGGGCTCCTTTCACAGAATTCGTTTATGACCGTTTTTGTGCAAACGTCTCAATTGTTTTAAGTGTCTCATTGGATGCTTACGGCCCAAAACATGGTAACCAGATGTCGGCGTTAGTGTTGAGAAATGCATTTAGTAATTGAATGTTTTTTATGTTTTCTTAAGGATTCTATGAAATAATATATTGGCCTGTCATTTAGCTTTCTTCCCTAGTGCGTTTCCCATTAAATAGAGAATTTATGTGTTTCTAAGCGGTCCGATATTGTTGTACAATTCAAAGAAAGAAGGAACGTTTGGTTATTAATTACGGTAACATGTCAGCCTGTCAAACCCATAAACTAGAGATATAATGTTTTGTAAGTGGCCGACACCACGTTGTGATTTTGAAATAAGAATCAAGGCAAAGATATTTGCTTAATAATTAGGAGTACGTGACAGACAGTCACATTCCCCCCTCTGAAAATCAGACGCGTGACGCAGTACAGCGGATGAGCTTTCACAATAGGGTGAACTCTGCAGTTTCATGACAGTAATAAAGAATACATTCAGTACACCCGTTTGCTATGTTAATCTAACCAGATTATTATAAACGTTCCAACTGGAACAGTGATCTAATAAGATGCATCATCTGCTATAATTTTGCTTTGTTTAGCAGAAGTATCTTTAATCGATACATTAGGTCCTCTATTCAACTTATTCTCCATAAAAATATTCTTGTTATTTACCGCGTTTAAGGTAATTGCAGAGGACCTGTGCATGCTTATAGTTTAGTTTTACATACCAGAGTCTCTTCTAAGAGTATTTGTGCTATCGAGCGATGTTACCTACGGCTTGCTCGTTCTAAACTCAGCCTACCGCAGCTGCCGCTGGACAGAGGCCTTTCCCAATGCACCTCAACGCCGAGTCAGCTTGATCAGCTGCTCGCCGTTGTATCCAGGAGTAGCTGAAATAGTCCGCACATAAACATATTAGACTTTATTCCAATTAATCGCCCCCCTCCAATTATAAGAGGAAAGAACAGTTCAGAAATCCAACTAGAATTGGAAAGTTGTATTAGATAATTATGTTCTGTAATTAGAAATAACGACCATTTGCAAGAATAGGGGCCTACCTGCAATTTAAATTACAATACATTTTGTGCAACTTCAATGGGCAAATAAGAATCTTGACTTTGACATCAACTTTGAAATGTGGACACCTTAGATTATTCAAACAATGACTGGATTATTGAGAAACACTATCGTAATCTCTTCACTTGGATATGAATATTTTGGCAAGTGGCATATATTATCTGGCAGATTCCAATATTGGAACTGATTGAGTAGGTTTATATCGTTATATAGCTCAAAACAATATACAATTACTGTTCAGATAACAAAGTCATACCGCGTGACAACGGGTAAGTATAGCGTCTAATAAAAGTAGAACTTAGCTTCGTTACTGGAGCCACGCTACAGCTGCCGTTGAAGTCAGCCGATGTCAGCTGAATTTGATGAAATTTTGACCCGAGCGCAACGCGCAACCCCAAGGTAAAGACAAAGCGTAGTGACAGCCAAGCGAAGATTGAAATACCCTGGAATTCGAAATAAGGCCACACGAGTATTTGTCCAATTATATGACATACGCTAGAGCCGGAAAGACTTAGGTTAACTTCCTACGATAATAGTTAAATTTGACTCTAAGTAAATGAATTGTCCTTTTGTAGACTTCACGCTTCTAGGTATCTAAGCGCTAGTAATATAAAGTTTACCCACAGTCGAGGGCATGTCTTATAACTACTTTCACTCTCCCACGCACTCATACAAATTCAAAACGTGTATTCGCAAACATGTATCAAAATCTGTCTTTGTAATCTGTTTTTGTGTCTTTGACACGCAACCTTCATATACAGGGAATCGAACCCATAATTAAAGTTACACTGGAACACAAGCAACAATCTTACAAACTGCGAAAAGTGCCTCCACGCATAGCATACGGGAATCGAACCCACTTTTACTAGCATCGGATTCAAAGCCCTTCAACCCAACGAAACACGCAGGAATTATACCCACAAACCGTGACACAGAAATCTAGTTACTTATTAAGTATTGCGTCAGGCGGGAATCGAACCCAAAATCCATGACAATGTAACACAAGCACATCAACTGATAATTCATGTGGGAATTGAACCCACTATCTGTGGTTGAAGAATTCAAACAAATAAACCAAACCGTTCACTAACTAAATTATGTTATTGTAGCCGTTGTAACTAAGCCGTCTCTCACAATTACTAGAACCATAAAATTACGTTGTGTTATTATTGTAGTAACCCATAATTTGTTTTTTCTCGTTGCACTGAAGTGAATCAGTACATTTAATGACGAGAATCCTGGTCACGGCACCACATGTGACTGTTCCTAAAATACCCTAGGCTGATAAAATTTTCGTTTTTCCTAAATCATATTAATATTAGTATGAAGGTCGGTTTCCCCCGAAGGGGAAAGGGCCGCGCCCCGCCAATACCGCACGGCTCCTGTAAGGTTCGTCCCAGACTGGTCGCCTTCCCACCGACTAAGAGGACTGAATTCCCAATTTGGGGTAGCCCTGTCCCGACTTTGAAAGCTAGGGGGACAGGGAGGGAATACAAGGTGAAGTTAATATTGGGAATTCACAGTTAACACATATACATGAATAATATCAAATCTTATAAAACAAACCAATAATAAAGTGTGACTCTAGTAAGACGAGAGGACACAAAGATATGATATATAATGAAAAGGTTGGTAAGGAAACGTTACGCTTGCGCTTAACAAATTCATTATTTACAGTTACGTTAATTTCATGATTTAAATGTAATACGAACCCATGTCTATGGCATGTAACCGGTTACAATAACTGCCCCAGTACGTGACTGTTAGACCTAAGCGCATAGGTCCACTAAGGACACTGCTACGAATTCTAACAGATCACGCTCCCTAAGCATCGCTCACATGTCTTTCTCAATCCTAAGACAGAGTTCTGAGAAGTCCTGCTGCCATTGAGGAAGGCACGTTTAGTAGTTCTTCCTACACGCGTATTCATGTCAATAACTCCCTTACGGCCGTCTACCCCAATTACTATGTCAAAACACAGTTTGCACAAGCGCACCGTAGACTCAGTCTGTAGCAGAACATATTGCGATTGTTATTGGTGGACGCCGAAGTGGTTTATCGTCACTTCACATTTCTTTACTCTTCCCCATGTCGTAGTTGCGTGTCTCGCTAAATAGTGTCGATTCAGTAATAGGCCTATCACTGGCCGGGGTTTGGTTATAACGAGACACTTTCAGTCCCTAGCGTTCCTTAGAACGGAGTTATCAATTCAGTTTGATTGTCAGGTACTTCGTGAGGCCTACCCCTCTCCCGAAATGTGCGCCAACAATCCTCACGCAATGTTTCTGAGTTAGACTTTTAGGAAGCAATATTCATCAGCAACGTTTGGTTGATTTGTACTATGAGTCGGCATTATAGCCTGACCAATAATACCAGTTTGTATTAATCGAATAGCGTATATTACGGTTCTGCCTTCCATTTGTGTTGCGTCAGATATAAGCCAACAATTGTCAATAGTCGGGTGTATTAGTGTGCAGTGTAATATCGTATGCGTGAGGTGTATAGTGTAGCGGAAGGCTTTCTCCGTCTCCCTATAACCAAACGCAGATGACGGATATTTGCCAAGGTACGGATTAGAAGATGGACACATAACACATAAGATAATAATATTATACATCGTGACGATATAAGGCGGCTGCTCCGTCATGCTGGAATAAATGATTATTAACAGCTCCTCTGCTCTCCCGCCAAGCTACTACTTAAACTGGGAATTTAATATAGTTAACACTTACCATGTGTTTATTGAAGATGATTAGTATAAAACTAACTTACGGAGTACTGCACACTCTACCAGTTTCGGCCCGCGACAGCTCGTCTTCTTCCGCGTCTCAACACTCACTTTAACTAGACTTATAACTACTACTTATATTTAACTTATAAAATACGAATCGCTCTCTTACGACAGTCCACGGGGACATGTGCATCTTGGTACCAAGACTACGGTAACTTCATTAGCCTAACCTAGGACGTCCTAGCACGTCAACGGTTTTACACCCGCTACCTACACTTAGCTCGACTCGCCTAAGGTCCGGACCGTTTCGCAATCTCTAGCCAACTGCCAACTCCTCAGACTCTCATGTCCGATCTCTCGAGTCGTCCAAGACTAACTGCCTCGTTCGATATCCTTTCTTCAGCCTCCTCAAACCACCACGCACGATGAGCCATGGGGCTCCTTTCACAGAATTCGTTTATGACCGTTTTTGTGCAAACGTCTCAATTGTTTTAAGTGTCTCATTGGATGCTTACGGCCCAAAACATGGTAACCAGATGTCGGCGTTAGTGTTGAGAAATGCATTTAGTAATTGAATGTTTTTTTATGTTTTCTTAAGGATTCTATGAAATAATATATTGGCCTGTCATTTAGCTTTCTTCCCTAGTGCGTTTCCCATTAAATAGAGAATTTATGTGTTTCTAAGCGGTCCGATATTGTTGTACAATTCAAAGAAAGAAGGAACGTTTGGTTATTAATTACGGTAACATGTCAGCCTGTCAAACCCATAAACTAGAGATATAATGTTTTGTAAGTGGCCGACACCACGTTGTGATTTTGAAATAAGAATCAAGGCAAAGATATTTGCTTAATAATTAGGAGTACGTGACAGACAGTCACAACACCATGACCTTTCTTGCAGTAAGAGTGCAGAGTAATTAAACTTATTAAAGTATCAAGAAAGCAACAACGTTATCTTTCGTAATATCTGTCGAATTAGTTCGTTAAACGATCTTACCAACGTGACAAGTAGCAGTAACACAGACATATTCGACAATATGACAATAGTGGGGAAATAAATGTTTTGAATGAACTAGTTAAATTACTTATGGCACAACTACAAAGCGCTCATTTAGAAACAGAGAACCTAAATAGCGAAAACTTTCGTCTCAAATCTGATCTTCGGAAAAAACTATCAATTCATATATAAACAAATGTGCTTATCATCTGAGAGGGAAGGCAGAACACCGATCAGTTCGATAAACCAAAATACTGGTTCATAACAAAACTGAGACAAGTTCTAAAAACGGTAATCTGAATAATGATCCAGCTAACCCATCCGATGATTACAATCACAAAATCCCGACGAATGACGATCATGTTTGATAAAGAGACTCAAACACCACGCCAGAAATAAAAACTAACATTGAGCAACCCTCGACAAGCGCTTTTGACAGAAATTCTGAACTTGACCCTAAACAGACAAACGGACTACGTTACTACGTTACTACGTCACGGAGAACATCTGTTATCGGGTTTTTATTGTAATATAAAGAACAAACTTACATTAGCAGTTGACAAACCTGTGCTCCCATACATTATGGTTAAAAATATGTTATCCAAGTACATCTTATAACCTGGGCGACTATTACCGTAAACTTGTAAAGCATATACTTAGCTATGATAGTTTCAGGGCTGCGGGACTGTTCCAAAGAGATACCGCTGCCCTGCAACACAAAGGGCAAGGAAGGAACATGGATGGGTTTTAGTCAGTACAAGTATGACACTCTGCCCGGAGCGGGAGGAGTCATTTGATGATTTCCCATCCGAAAAAAAGCCATGATAATTTTCTTTTTAATTTTGTTATATACAGGGTGATTAGTAATTAGGTGCAGGCCTTGAAATGGGTGATACTGATGGTAGTTTCATTTTTTAGGGTACCTACTAGGGTAGATCACTTTCTTGTCCGTCTGTCCGTCCGTCTGTTTGTCTGTCCGTGTGTCACCAATTATTTTATCAGGAACGGGTGGACCTTTAAGTTGCAAGTTGAAATCTATACCAGATACTGAGCTCTATAATCCCTATTAGGTCCCTAACGTGATCTTAATGACGTGCTTTGTTATAAAAATATGAATCTGAAACTACATCAATCGAAAAAGGAACCTAATGTACGTTCAACGTATTTGTGAGGCGTGAGGGGCGTGAGAGGCGTGTGCGCGACAGGTACGCAGCGGCGACGGATCCTAAAAAACTCATCAATCTCGGCGCGTGAGAGGTAATCAATCACCCACATTAGCTCATGCACACGACCCATCCCACCCCCGCCCGCCACCCGCCTGCTCTGCAGGAGATCAGCTCTGGCTTTGACCCGGCGGTTGCCAATTGGTAAATACTTCTAACTGGTGATGATGATTTCAGATGGCAGACAGCGCCTGATGAGTGACGGTGTTGGTGGCTAAGCTAGCTGTGACTAACGCGCGTGTTGTCTTGTGTCGCGGGGGTTGTGAGGCGCGCGGCGTGTGACATGTAGCGCGCGCGCGCGGGCACCAGCGCGTGCAGACGCGCGTGCCATGGCACGGGCGGCGCGCGCGCTCTCCGTGGCGCTGCTGGCCGCGCTGGCCGCCGCCGCCGGCCTGGAGCCCGCTAGCCGTTAGTATTACCACCACCACTGTACGGTAGCTCAAAGCGAGCGTTTAGCAAGAACACATAGAGAACACATAGTACACATAGAGGAGATGCAACCTGAAAACGTCTCGTTGTTTTTATTTTATAGTGATTACATATCAATATCCATCCCATCTGCGGAGTTTCGTTAACTAATTATATTTGACTCATTGCTAATTACATTTTCCGTTATCGTATAGCAATCGTAGTAAGCTGTTACCGTCCGTCCGTGTGTGCAGTGAGAGCGCGGCGCGTGCACCGCGACGCCGCGTCGGTGGAGGCGCCGGGCGAGGGCGCGGGTGTCGTACTGGTGGGGGGCGAGGAGGGCGCGGGGGGCGCCGACACGACCTCGCTGGAGCTGGCGGAGGTGCCGGCGTGGCGCGAGCTGTGGTACGGCTCGCTGGAGGCGCTGCATCGCGAGCCCTCCATCAACAACACGCAGGAGGACGTGCTGGCGCAGCTCGGCGCCGTGGCCTTCCTGCACTGCCCCGTGCGCAACCTAGGCGAACGCGGCGTCAGTACAGTAGCCTAGCCTCCCCCGACCCTCCCCGCTGTGTGACCCACCACACGTCTTATAACGCTTTTGCAATCTGTGCAGGTGTCGTGGGTGCGGCGCCGCGACTGGCACATCATCAGCTCCGGCATGCTCATGTACACCAACGATGAACGCTTCCAGGTACCACACTTCCATTACAGCCCTAGCGCAGTCATCGAAAAAAATATTTCTACCGACTAATCTGCACGCGAGAGAAATTCAGGACAGACTCGAGTCCGACTCGAGTGAGCGAGCAAAGAGAGGAAACGAAGCTCTCGTCCCCTTCGTGTTAGGTTCTTTATAACCGACTTAAAAAAAAGGATTATTCCACCAGCATTTTTTTTTCGATTTCTCCGTGATTACTGGTCTGATGTTTTTGTTTAGTTCAAAAAGCTTGCGCAGTAGTCCCGTAGAAGTTTAAATAACTTTGCTGAAGTACTTTATAAGTTATCTTCTATAATATGTCTATGTGGATGATGTGCTAATAACTTCTAGTTGCAATGTAAAATTGATACTTGACAAGGAGTTGTGAGGTACCACAACTCCAAACCAACGGGTAAAATAAAAACTTTTTTCAACACATTTGCTCAAAAAACGCATTTACGACGCCTGTATACATTGTTCGAAATTTAAAAATTACGCACCATGCAACGGAACGTGCGGTAAAATAGGTACTCTCACCTAAGTACCTATTTTTCCGCACGCTTCGTTGTATAGTAGCGTGCGTATTCTTTACGGTTTTTTTTTTTGTAAACCATAATAGTACATTATGATATAAGTGCGGTAAGTTAAAAATGATAGCCGAGGCGATATTGCTATATTTTTATTTGCGAGGAAATAAATAAAACTCGGACTTTCTTAAACGAAATTTTGATACGCTTGTAAGTATCTATCGTTCGATTTTTCGGGCAAGAGGCTTAGAGTAGCCTTTTTCGCTGCCTCTGAGACTTCAAGCAGTGTGAAATTAATAAATTCATATGTTTTATAAAATAATTCAAGAATTCTACCAAGGAGTTTCACATTACGATAATAAGTAAGCTGACTGACGAACCTACTTGGAAGTGCTTTTTCTCAATACGTTTGTCTCACTTTAATAATAGGTCTTTACCTATGATTTTTTTTCCATTTATTAGGTTAAACTAACTATATACATTAATAATTAAAAACTATTAAACTAAAATAAATAAACTAACAACAAACTATAAAAGGGCATCGAAAAACTCCTCCTCAACGCTGTCAGCTGGTAATGTGCCCAAGAGACTGGCGGCGTTGCCACGTTGTATGGTAACACTTAGCTTCTGGCCAAAGTAAAAGCCAGCCCTTGGGTCACGGGAAGCGTCAACAAGGCGTTTCGAAATTTCCTTAAATAGGCTATGAGCACTCGGACCCCACGGCCCTAGAGTTTCAACCCCAAACGGCTCGAAAGTATAGTTACCACAAAGGTTTCTATATTTACGCCGCTTGAGGTTCTCTGCAGCCGCAGCGGCAGCACCAGCACAGCACGATGAACTTGAAAGATGGGATGGCGCAAGAGTATCGACGCATGTTGCGTCCCACACTAAAGGCCTACCCATCTTCCAAGGAAACAAAGACATGCCGTCCGGTCTCTTGCCATCGTTGCGTGCCAAGCCATTGGGTTCTAAAACAGCTGGGACGCCGACCGTGACAAGAGCTCGTCGGATGATGTCGTTTATATTTGCGTGCGGTGCAAAACGGCCCGCACTTCGGCTGCATGACAGGCTGTGGTGACCGAGGTTGTTGAGGAGAACAGCAAGCGGCACCAAGGCGTAAAGAAACAGCGAGGCGGAAGGTTGTGTCGTCGAACAATGTGCCTATGCTCGACGACGGTAGTGCGTGAAGCCAAAGACCCGACTCCTACTCACCCACAGCCCGCAGGCGCGCACGCTCAGCAGTAGTAGCAGATGTGTTTAGCAGATTGCTCTGAACTACTCTGCAGAGCGGCTCGTCCCACCGTCTCTGGGAAAATGGATGGTCGGGTTCTTCAGTATTCGGGCAAGCGAGTTTCCAAGCATCGATAGCCTCGGGCATGCACGGCACATCAAAATCAATCAGTGTGGAAGACCGTGGACCGAGGATATAAAAGCCGGTAAACTAATACTGGAAATTTTGCGGACGCCGAGTCCTCCCATGCGAATAGGAAGAGTAGCTTGTGCCCAAGCTCGGTCGTCCAAAGCCACATTTAAAATTGACGTTAGAGTATGTCTGATAATTTCATCCATTTTGTCCAAAAGGGGAGTGTGCTTCCATAAAGGGGAAGCACGAAGGAAATACGTTAATTTTGGACTGAAACAGCAGTAACGAATTATTGTGATGGCCGAATGTATGTTAATTTCGAGCAATCTTTCCGAAACATCATTGAAATTTTGAATTTTTTCCTCGATAAAATCGGGAAAAGAATTTTCAAAGATGGGAGACCCAAGGAGACGAAGAGAGCTTTTTTCTGTAATTTTGATGCCGGGGGCTATGGCGTTAAATTTTGATAGAGTCAGTTGTCTGTCGGTACTGTCCGCTACATAAATTTCACATTTTGAAAGGTTGAGGTCGAGGCCAATGGAATGAAGTTCATTTTTTAGGAAATTTAGATCTTTTAAAACAGAATCTACATCGCCTCCCAAGGTTCCATCATCTAGATACCAAACGTTAAATTTGGAATTTAGCTGTCGAACAATTGGGTGAATAGCTAAACTAAAAATCACTGGCCCGAGGGGGTCACCTTTTTGACAGCCAACAGCAGATTCCAAAAGGTTGTCCCGATACAGTAATTTAGATGGGTGTCTGTAACATTGCCAAAGAAAACTATAAATTTGGGGTAATTCTTTTTTAGTTTCTGTTAACAAGGCGTCCCTATTCACTGAATTGAAGGCGTTCTTTATGTCAACCTTCAGGATGACCTCACCTTTGCCAGAATTTAGGTAGGTCGACAAAGCGTGTACGGCAACCTCGCAGCCCCCTTTAGAGCCGTATCCAAGCTGCAGGGGCTGAAATTTTTTCGAAACAGCCTCACCATAAAATTTACAGCAAATCTTGGCTGCCGTACGACGGTAGGTAGTTCCCACGGCAATGGGACGAATGCCGCCATCCTTTTTACGCAGGGCACATAGATTGGCCCCGTACAGAACGTCGATGACGGACTCGTTTAACTTGCCGGAGAGCATAAGGTTAATAAGAGGCGTAAGCTCCTTCAAGAGCAACTCACCAGCCTCCCCGGCGCCTCAACATATTAAGTCCTTTAGATGCTGAGGCCTTAGGCCGTCGAGGCCACCTGCGGAGCCACTCCGGAAGGAGCAAACGGCTGTGACCAACTCTGGACCTGTAATGGTGAGGGAATGCAAGTCCGAATCAGGAGGGTCGGGAAAGGAAAGGCCATTCGCTGGGGCAGGGTGTTTGGACTCCAGAGCATCGCTGCTAAAGAGAATCCTGGCTGATTCGCTAATGTCACCTTCCCCTAACTTCGTTTCCACCAGGTGGGATATACCTCTTGAGGACGTATATCTCTGTGCCGATAATTTTGTGTCTAAAACTTGAGCCGAAATATTACAATTTTCTTTAATTTGTGATGTTAAAGATTTTTTGGTTGCCAAATTCTTTTGCACGTGAAGAATTCGGTAAGGGAAGGTGAACAGTTGTTCCCAAGCACTTAGCGAGTTCTCCCCTATGAAATTGGAGATTTGTATAAAATTTTTAAAATATAAATTATATATTTTGTTTTTTTTTTATTTTATTCTAGCTAATCAACGTATTGGCCCAAATTATCTATACAATTTTGCCATTTTGATGGCAGTTTGTTTATGCCTTTACTGTACAAGTCTGCCGGACGGGAGGCGATGAAGTCAGTGAAAGGATTTTATACTGCCACTCGGGTGTTGAATTTTTTCCCACTTAAAAATTGTCTAAATTTTGAAAAAAGTAGAAATCGGTTGAGGCAATGTCCGGTGAGTACGTTGGGTGACGGAGAGTTTCCAGCTGTAACTCTTGTAGCTTTGCGATGGTCTTTCGTGAAGAGTGAGCTCTCGTGAGAAGTTGTCGTGGAGTAGCAATGGGAAAGAGTGATTGACCAGCCACGATTGTTGAATTGCGAGCTTCTCCGTCATTGTTTGCAATTCTTGGCAATAGACCTCTGCCGTCACTGTTGTGCCATTCGGTAAAAAGCTGTGATGTAGAAGTCCCGGCACTGGTCCACCAGACAGTCACTATCATCTTCCTATGAGTAATCTTTTTTTAGCGCACTGATTAGGTGCTGTGCCCGGGTTCCACCCACTGAGACGAACGCTTACGGTTGTCGTACTGGATCCACTTTTCATCGCAGGTAACAATTCGATTTAAAATTCCCTCGTTTCTATGCCGATTCAGTAGTGCATGCATGCAAGCATGATGCATGCTTCGACGCGTAAGTCTCGCTGTTGGTCGCTTAGTTCGTGTGGCACCCACTTATCTAGCTTCTTTATCTTTCCGATTTGACGCAAGTGCTTCAATGTTGTTTTTACACTAACTCCAAGGCCCACAGCAGGCTCAGCCGTAGATTGAGTTGGATCCGCTTTCACTATCGCCTTCAATTCGTCGTTGTCGACAATGGTTACCGGCCGACCGCGAGACTTGTTCTTCAACTCAAAATTTCCAGATTTAAAACGATTGAACCAATAATGGACCGTGTTTATGCAAGTAGTGTTAGGTCCGTACACGTCATTAATGTTTCGTGTTGTTAGCGGAGCGGTATTTCCACGTAGGAACTCATTTTCAAAATCTGTACGAATTTTCAGTTTATCCATGGCGCCAAAAACTACCATAATTTCACAAAAACAAAACACTATCTAAAAACAAATGACTGAATTTGAAATTATAAGAACACGGCTTTCGAATAAAATTTATTTGAATTCGAATTGCGAGCCAATCCACAGATAATTAAATCTGAAAATCTCCAATTACATAAGTAAAGACCTAATACTAAAGAGTAAATCAGACGAAATATGTAGTTCTAATTTTTGAACTACATATTTCGTCTCATTTCGTCTCATTTCGTCTCATTTCGTCTCTCGCCACATGGCGCCATTTGCAAATTCACGCCATTTTCATATTAGAAACGTCAAAGATTGTTGCGACTTTCCGACTGATATTTACAAACAAAATAATAATATGAGTTCAAGCGAGGAATGCGATATTAATATGGAATCTACTCCACCGAAAGCGCTATTTAATGATTTAAGTACAATAATTTTATAGCATTTAAGACTGGAAGACCGAGAAGAAGAAATAAATACTCAATCATTCTCTGAAAATGTTTTGATGGTTTATTTCAATGAATTACGTGTGAAGTATAAGCCGTCCTCAATGTGGTCAATATATTCAATGTTAAAAACTGCTGCAAGCTCCGCCGCCTCCGACGTCACCGCCGTCGTCACCGACGTTTACGCCACATTCTCCCGTTCAACATAATACGTGTGAAATTAATAATGTCAGTCAGTCAGTTAAACTTCCGAAGCAGCTAATTTCACTGAATTTCAATAATTGTTTTAATTTTACTATTGATTTCCAAGAGTAGTGACCTATCTGTATAATTTCTCATTTGCTATTAAAAATAGTCTAATGAAAAAGTTTATTTCATTTCATATTGTACTGTTTTCTCGTAAATGTGTTAAAAACCATTGTATGACACACGTGCAGAAATTGGTATTTACAAACTCGTAACTATGGTAAGCCCTCGACTTGTCTACTCGTTTGTAAAAACTAACTCACCGCACTAGTATCATAAATAACTATTTTGCAAAATAAATAGCCACTCCCAAAAAAAAACACAAAAAAGTGGAAAATAACTTCACTCACGGAAATCGGTGGCAAAAAAGTCAATGAAACAAAAGTCACTGACTTCCGGAAATACTTAAGGCTTTTTCCACGTTTTAGTTTTTCTTTGAAGTCGGTGATATTTTAAAACCTGTAGACAGAAATAAGACTCCGTTAACTTATCTGAATTCTCATGATGAGTTTAGAACTTTATTATTGATATTGGTCTGGTAGCAGTAGACACGGACTTCGTTAAAGTGCCGCTGTTTCAGGTGTTACACAGCGAGGGCTCCGATGACTGGATCCTGCAGATCAAATACGTGCAGAAGCGAGACAACGGCACCTATGAGTGCCAGGTACGTGTGAGTCCGAGCGAGAGTGCACCGGTGTGCGTGACGTGAGGGGTATGACGTATGTCGTGTGGTGTGCAGGTGTCGACGGGCGGCGGCACGCTGTCGCGGTTGGTTCACCTGCACATCGCCGTTCCCGAGGCCTTCATCCTGGGCGCCGACGAGCACCATGTGGACGCCGGCTCCACCATCAACCTGGTGTGCATCATCGAGAAGAGCCCGGTGCCGCCACAGTACGTGTTCTGGTACCACAACGCGCGCATGATCAACTACGACGCGGCCCGCGGCGTCACCGTGCTCACAGAGCCGGGGCCTAAGACGCAGTCGGCGCTGGCCATCCGCGGCGCCGGTCCGCAACACTCCGGCAACTACACGTGCGCCGCCGCCAACACCGAGCCCGCGCACATCTACGTCTACGTCTCCGAGGGCAGTGAGTATACCGAGCAGTGCTGAGCAGTGCTCGTGTCATCGGCTTACAGCAGTGTGTGACTGTGTGTGTGTTGCAGGCGACAAGATGGCGGCCACGCTGAGCCGCAACACGTCGGGGGCGCGGCGAGGCGCGGGCGCGCCGGCGCCGGGCTCAGTGCTGGTCGTCCTACTGCTAGCGCTCGCTGGCACATGACTCTCGTCCACGACACCACTTATCTATTAATAATACTCTGTACATATTAAACACCTGTATTTCTACACAGGCCCAGTATTCCTACAATCCGAAGCAATAATGATTACTACTTCAACTGTATTCTAGTTAACAACCGATGTAAACTCTATTTCATTGTAATGATTAATTGGAGCAAAGTCTAGGTGGTCTGGTCGCGCGACGCGGCGCACAAAGGAGCATTGGTTTCAGAAACCCGGTCAAAACCTAAAAACAAAAACTTTATGTAGTGGCACTCAAATTGCATTTTTTTACACGTAGGTGACCGTGCTATCAAAAAATACTCCTAACTTATCCCAACGTAGTGAGCGCGAATACCATCACTGCGATGTCGTCGTCACTTAGGTACAAAGCACATATGTTTGTTATTGAAACGCTCTGTTTTCTACTAAGTGCAGTTACATTTTAAAAGTATTTGCTATAGGTAAGGAACTACAAGATATGTTCTTCATTTTAGCTTTGTATTTACTTTATTTTATTTTATGTTTCGTATCTTGTTTTTTATTTTTTTATTTATTTAGGGACAAAAAACTGTTACACGATGAATGGGGGCTATCGTTTTTAAGCTCACCAGATGGCGCCACTGTCAAGTAAGGTCCTGTCATTAATTCTATTTCATACTTTAAAATACAAATAACTTCATAAAAAGTTTATTTCATTTCGCATATCAACTTAGTGTAAACTTTTTTTTTTTTACGGTTGGGAAATTATCAAATGACTTCTCCCGCTCCGGGCAGAGCGGAAGGGAGTGTCAGACTTGTACTGACTAAAACCCATCCATGTTCCTTTCTTTCCCCTGTGTGTTCCAGGGCCGCGGTATGTCTTTCGAACAGTCCCGCAGCCCTGACAGGCATCAGCCCTTGCGGGCCCCTCCCTGTTTGACATAGTGTAAACTTCAGATACATATTAACAAATATTCTCCCTAACATTAACAAGCATGAAACATTTAAAAATCATTTTACCTCCAAGTACTAACAAATAAGATCTAAGTTGCTACTTAAAATCTTAAGTCATAATTAATCAGGATTGGCTCAATCTAGACCAGAATCATTAATATTAGTTCAAATACGTGATAAAAAAGCACGCAACGCGCGAAAACTCTATGACGTCTGACATTTCGGAAGACCTTACTCTATACGGAGGATACTCTATATAAGGAGTTAACAAAACGACCCCAAAGAGATTTACGAATTCTGAAAGGCTTATGTTTCACGAACCACCAGATAAAGTAAAAAGAAACGGCAAAAAATCACTTTGTATTGCCAAAATTAGTAAATAATCACCAAAATTAATCCCCATTTTAGCGTGAAATTAGAACCAAAAATTTTACAACTTGAGATCCTACTTAAAACAACCATCCCAAACTATAATTGTTTAATCCAAAAATGACCACCAAAAATGTAACAATATTTTAATATAAAATTACATTTAACAATTATGTAACATCTTATCCTTTAAAAGTAAATTACTCCATTTAAATCATTATATACCTAATAATAGTACAATAACCCCTAAAGTTTGACCCTATGATATTGTAAAATCATTACTAAAGTCTGAGCTTTTTATTACAAGCTTTTATTTACTTTCACCTGTCCGTTGTCTGTCTGTAATCAAACCTTGCAAGTTAAATTTGACACACTTCCCGGTTTCCGATTGAGCTGAAATTTTGCACGAATAATGTATATCGTGTGATAATACAATATTATGATAACATAGAGCTGATCTGATGATGGAGCTGGAAGGTGGTCATAAGAACTACGTTATAAAACGACGTAACCCCATCGAGTTTGGGCTCGTATGATTCGTCTTGACGAGTAATTTGTCTCTGGGTGGTATTCAGGGTCTGATGATAGAGCTGGAAGGTGGCCATAGGAACTCAGTAATAAAAACGACAATCCCATCGAGTCTGGGGTCGTTTGATTCGAATTGACGAGTACTTTGTCTTTTGATGGTATCCAGGGACTGATGCTGGAGCTGGAAGGTGGCCATAGGAACTACGTTATAAAAAGACCGTAACCGCATCACACATTCTTTTAGTACAAGTTTTTAATGTTATAACTTTACTTGAAATACCTCTATACCCCTGTTCTACTCAAGGCATCCATCAGCACAATGTTTTACTCAAGGCATCCATCAGCACAATGTTTTGAGTGCATTACATCGAGTTCTACCTTCAAATATAATTTGTCACATCAAAAAATAAGTCGTTTCCCAGCAATAATTAAATTTTTGCGAGTTACGTAGTTTGACGTACAGGACGCTTGGTTGATGGCTTCAGGAAGGGTCCATTTATATATTTTTTGTATATTTATTAAAAAACTACAAAACCTGGCAAGTAGTTACAGAATAACTAATAATATACTTATAACGCAATTAAAATACAGTCAAGTACAGCTTAGTTATAAGGATTCAATTTGAATAAGTCATACGTTACCTGCTACAACCATTTGATGAGTTTAACTCCGACTAATCATGAAGTCACTTTGGGTACGGAGCCTTTCCAAAAGGAAATAGTTACAGTTTTTACAATATTTTTTGGTTATTGTTAAAATATATAACTTATTAAATTATTTTTTGCAATTTTATTATTTTTCCACTTCATTTAGACCGGTTTGAGGAGAAATGCTTCTTGAGGCGGTGCGAGGCGTTGCGAGGCGGTATGACCGTGTGACGCTGACGGTGTGGTAGTAATGTTATTACGATGTAAAAGGCTTAAAAGTTTCTACGTCAGCGGCGCGCGGCGGCCGCGGCGTCGGCGTCGCTGTGGAAATAAACCGTTGCTGTCGATGCAGTCGGTACTCAACTATTTATAGTGTACATCATTTTATAATGTATTTTGGCGTTTGTCACTAAAATTCGTTTGCAAGGTGATACCCTACAACTAAACCGCCCTGTATTGTTAATTGCAATAAACGTTTTGTTTTTGTGGTGGGGAAATTGATAGCGTTATATTTCATAAACGTTGGTCGAAGTTGACGTTTGACCGTCAAAAAACTGTACGGTCTATTGTAAATCAGTCGTTAGTCCTTGCTTAACTTTAAGCAGCATTTATGAATAAACCCTTAATTGTCACGAATTGTCACGTCATCCCCTGGTAACAAGGGAGGACGAAGTTTAGTGGCTCGCAGTAGTAGGCGTCGTTTAGCGGTGCAACAGTGGCGCGACTGGGGCAGAACTGTGGTGCGACTGTGGTGCGCCTGAAGCGCGACTGTTGCACGACTTCTCGTTGATTCTTATTGTTGGTTAGGATTGCGTGCGCGGCGCCGCCATCCGATGGGCGCCGCCTCTTGTACATAATGTATGACTGTTAGCACTGACATCATCTTGTAAATACACGACTCGACAAATTAGTACTTCGATACAACCATACTTTGTTAATTAAATTAAATAGTTCATAAATCATGTGGCGCCGTCTCTACAAGTCTCTTTCATAGGTAGGGCAGTAGGGCAGTAGGGTCGTGCACGCAATGACTCGTGTCAGCTAACTGTGCGGCTGTGCAGCTGTACCAGACTATGTCTACGAATAAATAATAAGGAGGAATCTTTTACTCCATGTACGTACAAAACTTGTTAAGCTAGAGCGAACGCGATCTTCGCGGATTCTCCATTACCGCGCGAATGACAATATTTAATTAAAACATCTTTTTGACACTGGTACGTGATCGTAAGTTCGCATGTTCACCTTCCGATCGTCACTCGAGCTACTACTGGGCAGGCACCTCAATGTAGTCTAGCGCCAGGAGCACTGCACACTGCACACTGCACACTGCTAGCGCGTCGCGTGCTACCCGACGGAGTTACTACATAATATCGGTTTTCTTTCGGTTCTCTACTGGGTGTTGGGTGGCTATGCATATAGTAAGCACATTCGAACTAAGCTGAGCGGCTTTGTGCCACAAGTGTAGTTACAATAACGTGTGTGTAGCGGTCCATTCGTTACAGGTAGTCAGTGGCCCGAAAGTCTAACTACCAGACCAAGCCCTTACCAAGGGGTGCACAGTAATAACTGGGTTCTAGAGGTCAGTCAGACAGTCACTCCATGTAAACTAATGGTATTCAGCTAGTTAATTTGAAAGCTGAACGCAACATAGTTCGGAAAAAGCAGATGACGATGTATGTAAGTAGCACCCACAACTCTCTCTGGATTAATAGATAGACTTGAAAATGTTCCACGTGAAGAATGATTTGGTTTAAGTACGACTAGTACCTATTTATTAATAGATAGACTTGAAAATGTTCCACATGAAGAATGATTTGGTTTAAGTACGACCAGTACCTATTTATTAATAGATAGACTTGAAAATGTTCCACATGAAGAATGATTTGGTTTAAGTACGACCAGTACCTATTTATTTGTACAAGAGAAATACCTATATTGTCGTTTTTTTATTAGGTACTATATAAGTAGGTATTATAATTTTCATGTAACATGCATCAAATGTTAACAACGTTCAATTCATTGACTATGGTAGACGGTGAAACTTTGTAAAAATATCATTTCATATCTCTGTTGTCATGACTTCCATTGTAATAATAAAGAAATTAATAAACATTTTGAACAAAAGCTGCATTTCAATCGAGAAAATAATCCTAGCTGCAGAGTTACGAGCTGAAGCATGTCTACTCCTGAAGGCGGTCGGGCGGGCACGGCGCGCGGCGCGGGTTGCGGGGGGCAGAAACACGAGTTGCCTATTTGCTCTAATTTCAGACAACAGCTGGCGGTGTAATTTTATCTATATTTTTCTGTATAATGGCAATTTTGGAAAAACACATTTTTAACCGACGAAATAAAAAGGAGGAGGATCTCGAGTCGACGCGTATATTTTCAAACGACTTCCAAAAGGAAGAGGATATCAATTCGGTGGATGTCTTTTTGTGTATGTACACAAAAAGACATCTGAATATGTAATGTGTGTTCAGCGATGTCTTCGTCAATTGTAAACCTCTTCAAAACAAAAATGAGAAAAAAGTAATTTAAAAAAAACGAGTGTGCTCTCTTTCAACTTCCGTTTGCCTCGTAACGTAACGCATTCACCAGCTTACTCCCCAAGTCAAGCGTGCGTAAAGAAGTTTTACTTCAAAAACTAAAAAACCGAAACTGTAGAAAAAAAATGAAAGGCAAAAACTAGTATAAGAAGCAGGTGGGACTCATTCCATCCATACTTCCATACAAATAAAGGGTGTAAACAGACTCTTAACGAAGCCGAAAAGCACTTGTTCTTCCCGTCATTGTGATCATTTTTTTGTTCTAGACCATACCTGGGAACCTTCTAGTTACGAGATATTGGAGGTCAAAGTTCCAACTTTTTCACAAGTTTTTTTTTAAAGACATGTTTTTAATGTAAGATTTTTGCTTTAAACACCTCCAGGACCCCCTTACTGTTCAATCCATCCACTAGCACAATGTTTTGAGTGCGTTACATTGGGTCCTACAGTCAAACATGATTTTTCAGCCCAAAAAAAAAGTCGTTTCCCAGCGCTAATTTTTGCGTAAAGTTACTTAGTCTGATGTACATAATGCTTGGTTGACGCCTTCGCGAAGAGTCTGTTTACACCCTGTATTATAAATGCGAAAGTTACTGTTTGTTTGTTTGTTTGCTATCTTTTCACGACTAAACGGCTGATCGGATTGTAATGAAAGTTTGGCAAGGGATAGATTACACAGCATACGATCAGACATGGCTACCATTAATAATTCAATACCCCAAGGAAGTGTGCTAGGATGTACCCTATTTATAATATATGTATATGACTTGCCAAAAAAGATATCGCTGATGATGTTTCCTTATTATTTAAAACGCCAGCGAATGTTGACCATTTAGCTATTTTAAAAACCTTCACAGAAACGGAGCAATGGTTAAACGAACATAATTTAGAAATAAACCTATCTAAAACTAAAATATGCCAATTCAGAACCTACAAAAGAACTCCAGTAAATCTTAATATATTAACACAAAAAATTAAATTAGAAGAAATAAACGAATTTACACTTTTAGGCCTAACATTAGACTCAAACCTAAATTGGAAGAAACATATAGAAAGCACAAGAGCAAAACTGTCCCAATTTATCTATGCGCTAAGCATATCGAAACGTAACACAGACTATAACACCGCCTTATCTGCCTATTATGCGTACGCCTACTCTTGGCTAAATTATGGTATAATTCTGTGGGGAGAAAGTACTGACTTTATGGACCTTTTCATTCAGCAAAATAAATGTATCAGGATACTAATGAACATAGATCAACGGGAGAGCTGTAGGCAACACTTTATTAAACAACAAATTCTCACACTACCAGCAATATATATACTGCAAAGTTGTATATTCGTTAGGAAAAATAGATACCTCTTCAAAACTAATATCAAACTTAATGAAAACTATAACCGACGGAACAGAAATAGACTAATACTACCCATCACAAACTTAAAAGTTATTGGGAAAAGCCCACACTCAAGACTAGCTAACATATTTCATAAACTATCTGAAAGATTAAAATCCCTACCAAACGACTCAATTTTCTCTAAACAGTTGAAATCTTTGCTAATAAAGACGGGCTACTATACCGTTGAGGAATTTAAAACGGACAAATTGTAAATCGATTGATCTTGTGTTAGTATTAACTTGACGTAAGTAAATGTGAAATATAATAGATATGACTAAAATGAATGAACGAATTAATAATAATGATTTATTTTATGAATACATATTTAGTATAATTAATGTAATAGATTGTAATAATTAAAGTCACGTCTTGGCCGGTTAGGTTAGGTTAGGTTAGATTAGGTTAGGTTTTTTTTTTTTTTTTTTTTTTCTTTGTTTTGGCAGGAGTGGGAAATCCCCACGGACACCTCGACTGCCTCGCTGACTGTGCGACAGTCGAGGTAGTGTCGGACTCGAACCGACTAAAACCCGCTCCTGCCTGACTAGTGTCCCCCTGACATAGTCAGAGACCTTATTAGGCTTTGGTCATTTTAACTGCTATTTTTTGTTTAATTAGTTTTTAAAATTTTTAAAAAGTATGCTTTTAGTTTGAGATTGTTTTTCTAAATGTTGAAACTTTTATTGCCAATATTTTTAATTGATTCACAATATTCTAAAAATTCTGTGCTAACATCTAAATATCTTTTCTGTTTTTGAAATGTTCATATTTGATAAAGCACAGTTTTCTAAATTTCCTTATTTCGTCTTATTACTTTTGTCGCCACTGTTAAGCAGTATTCTATAAAAATTTTCCTTAGTTTAGTTTCTGACATTAATTTGCATATATTGTTTTGACTAATTTTAGTCTCCAGCATACGCTCGGCATCGTACCTATCTATCTCGAACACTGGGCATTCCGTCAGGATATGCGCGATCGACTCCACCCGATCCGGCTCGCAGATACACGCTGGGTTCTCCTTACACCTGAAGCGGTGCAGGTATTCGGAGAACCCACCGTGACCCGTTAAGATCTGCGTGACTATTCCGGCTGGTTTAATCTTCAGCACGATTCTGTGGGCGTCGATCGCATCTGGGAAGAACATTTTCGTGACGGAGGCTGTTTCGCCGTTCTGGTACCTCCGGTTCCATTCGTCGAGCGACCCCAGACGGATCTGTCGCTTGACGAATGAAACCGGGCAGCGGTCATAATCCGGCCTCTTCCTGGACCGGAGTGCAGTTTCCTTGGCGAGGTGGTCCGCGCGCTCGTTGCCCTCCAGCCCCGCATGTGCCTTTACCCAGAACAAAGACACATCTTTGCTCTGGGATAAAGCTGCGGCCACGTTCGCTCTCGCCTCCACGGCCAGGGCGTGGAGGGAACCTTGGTTTGTAACTGTTTGAAGTGCGGCCTTTGAGTCACTATAGATACCGAAGGTTCCCTCTTTGCGCTTGAGGATTTCGCGCGTGGCTACGCATATGGCCAGAAGTTCCGCCTGGTAGACCGTGCAGTACGACGGCAAGCTAAGCTTGAAGGACTTGATCTCGGCATTGCTGTCCCAGAGCGACAGCGCTGCTCCGACCTTGCCCTCGATCTTGCTGCCGTCCGTGAACACCCTGACTGCTTGGATGTTGTGGGTATCCACAAGCGTCCGGTCTTCCAGGCATACGAACTCCATGGCCATATGTTTCGCCGGGTGCGGAGTCTCTGCAAATGCCACCACCCGCTCCACCTCCCTGCCCGCAAGTGCCGGCTGTGGCACCCCTCTCTTTGCCTCATACAGGGCGGCTGCTTCTTGTATACGAAGGTCGAGAGGGATTATCCCAGCCAGCACCAGGGACGCGTTCAGCGAAACGGTGCGGTAGGATTTGCAGAGCTTCTGCGCGAATCCTCGCTGGACCGTGTTGAGGCTTTTCTGCACTCCGATCTTTTTGGCTGCCGGCGCCCAGGCACTGGCCGCGTACAGAATGACTGGCTCCACTGCCGCCGTGTATATGGTGTGGATGATCTCCGGGTGAAGGCCCCAGCTCACTTTTGCCGCACGTGCCAGCTGTTTGTAGATGTTCACAGCTTTTCTGCAAACGTTTGCGACGTGGGTGTTGAAAGTGAGCTGGTGGTCGACGGTGAGCCCCAGTATTTTTATTTCCTTAGACATGCCAATGTCTACCCCGCCCATGCTCAGGAGTGGGACATCGTACTTCAGCTTCTTGGTTATCACCATTGCACAAGTTTTTTGCGGTGCAAACTTCAGCTTGTTTCCGATGCCCCACAACCGAACATACTCGAGGGCGGCATTGGCATGTCTCTGGACTTCCAACGCTGTGTCACCGTCGAAGATCATCACAACATCATCGGCGAACGCCTGGCAGTGGACGCCACGCGCCTCCAGCCCCTTCAGCAGGGGGTCGAGGATCAGGTTCCACAGGATCGGACCGCCAATGGACCCTTGCACACACCCCTTCGTCGTGTCCCTTCGACACTCGGCACCCGCGTACCTAACTCGGACACTCCTACCAGTCAAGTAGCTGTCTAGCAGCCTCCTAAGGTTCACCGGGCACTTTTCCTCAGCCAGTCTGGTCCTGATGGCCGGCCACCATGCGCTATCGAAGGCTCCCTCTATGTCCAGTGATACAACAGTGATCAGCTTCTTTTCACTTAGCTTCCCCTTGATATGTTGTATCATGGTGTAGAGGGAGTCCTCGGTGCTTTTCTGTGGCATGAAGCCAAACTGGCGAGTACTGAGCCGCGGGATTAGGTGCCATTTTAGCCTTGCTACTAGGAGTTTTTCCAAGGTTTTGCCTAGGACTGGTAGGAGGCCGATCGGCCTGTATGACTTAGGGGTGGTGTAGGAATCCTTGCCGGGCTTTCGGAGGACCACCACAGTGGCTACCTTCCAGGCCCCAGGGAAGTGTCCATGCTCAAGGCACTTGTTGGCCAGTGCAAGGAACGTCCCTGGGTCCCGGGATATAGCCTGGGCATAGATATCAGCTGTGAGACCGTCTGCCCCGGGTGCCTTCTTCGGGTTGAAGCTTTCCACCGCGGTTTTCAGCTCCTGAAGTGTAAACGGTGGGTCATGTTGTTCATCATGCGCCCACTCGTTTACACGACTGGCCGCGTCACGTGTCCGACGGTGGTCTGCAGTTTCTCCCTCTTCTAGGTCCTCGGGGTAGAAGGTCTCGGCCAGCAGCAAAGCCGATTGCTGTGCACTCAGTGGCACTCCGTCCTTCACCAACGGCAAGTCCTCCTGTCTCCTGGCGGTCCGTCCTATGACCCTATATATCCCCTCCCACATTCCCTCCCTGTCCTGTTTCTCACAGAAGCCCTTCCATCCTTCTGTCTGCGCCTTTTTTGCTAGGGACTCGTACTTAGCTTTTGCTTGCAGGTACTCATCGACGACTTTTTGCCTCCGGACAGGTGCAGCGCATCGGATGTGGCGTCTCCGGGTATTGACCTCCGACATTAGCTCAGCGAGCTCTTTGGACCACCACGGTATAGTTAGTAGGGTGTTGTTACTAATTTTAACCAATGTTTCTTCACAGGACTCTTTAATATTAGCTATAAATTTATTTACTTTGATTTCTAAGTCTGATGTGTTACTAATTTTATTGACTTCTATTGCATTTAAATTTGAATCTGCTTTTAATTGGGCCAGTTTCGAATGAAACTGGCTCCAATTTGCTTTTTTGGTGTTGTAAATTCTAGTAGTCCTGTTTACATTGGTTCCTTTCGATTTTTGGAGATTAATTTTGAATACTATACCGTTGTGGTCCGAGCTCGTGAGACCTTCCTCGACCCGCCAGTCCTCCACCAAGTCCAGCAGCTCCGTTGAGCAGGCTGTTACATCAACGAAGCTGCTGTACAGGGTGTTACCTCTGACGGTGTCGAAGGTCGGAGTGTTGCCGACGTTGAGTACCTGCAGGCACATTTCTTCCAGGGTTCCCGACATGTCCTCACCTTTGCTGTCGGTTACCAGGCTACCCCACCAGGTGCTCTTGGCGTTGGCATCGCCGCCAATAATCATCCTCGTGGGGCCTATTTCCTCGCGAATCTGCAAAAGTTGCTCCAGGTATGGCTGTATGGGCTGGTCTGGTTCAAAGTAGAAGGAGACTACTGCGATTTCCCAGGCGCTGGTACGGATCCTCACCACCACGATGTTATTGGTGGTGAGTTTCGGACACTGTGTGACGTCTAGGTCGTGGTCGAAGACGACTATTGCCGCCTTCACAGTTCCATCTCCTTGTTCAGCGCACTGGTAGACTCTCGCTCCCCGGTAGTCTCGCATCCTTTTAACCCCACCCACATACGGCTCCTGGAGCAATGCGAACGCAACCCTCCGCTCACTAGCCACAATCATGAGCTCTTGGGTTGCTAGATTCTTCCTCTGCAGAATCGCTTGGATTACCTGGTAATCCTTATGCGCGCTCGGGCGTGTTCGGGAATCCCTGGATGAGCCACCTCTTGTTGCCGCTGGTTGGACCTTAGCAGTACGCCACCGACAGTCGCGCCAATGCGTCCCACTTTACGCGAGTTGGGCACTCACTGTCGAAGGCGTTATGCTCGGTCTTCCCCTGTTTCGCGGTCACGCAGTTCCTGCACTTCGGCGGTTCGGCAGCCAGCCGTGCGGGGCAGTCAGCTCTGAGGTGGCGGTCTCCACAGTGTGTGCAGAGGTCAGCGGGTTCCGTGCACAGTTTACGGCCATGACCGAAGCGCAAGCAGCGAGTGCACTGGATAAGTGGTGACTGATCCAGCACGCGCACCCGCTGCAAGTCGATGTGCACTCGACCCGCGTTAGTTAGCCTCTGCCACACAGAAGGGGACACCTGCATGATGATGTGAGACATGTGGGTGTTCCTCGTCCTACGACGGTACTTTACCCCCATCCTCACATCATCCGCAGGCAAGTCGCCCATCAGGTGGGTGTTTTGGCGTTTCAGCGCCTCTGCAACCTCCACATCGGAGTGGCAGGAGAGGACGTCCTTCAGGATTATTAGAGGGTCTTTGTTTTGGACCTCTTCCACCACGAAGTTTCCGGCCCTCTGTATTCTATCTTTCACCCGAGTCAGCTCCTCCCTGGTCCTGAAACCGACCACCACCTTCTGGTCCCTCGCTTTCCGCAGCCTTTCAACCCTGGTGCCTTCGTTCCTGGCATCTACTGCCGTCCTTAGCTTCTCAATAACCTCTTCCCCGGTGTCCTTGTCATCGACCGATGACACGACCACCGAGTGAAGAGGCCCTTGAATGTGATGTTTGGGGACGGCGGCCATCTCGGCGAACGAGGGTCCCTGGCCTGCGACAAAGCGAGGTACCTGCTGTAGGTGCTCCGACAAAGCCCGTGTGTGCAGCTGGCATTCCTCCAGTGCCTTGTTATGGGTCTGGAGGTTCTCCATAAGCTGCTTCATGAGCGCTGTCGGCGCGCCCAAGGCAGGTCAGGTCCGCGAGGGCCTTCTCGGGTTCAACTGCCTCTCCGGGTGATTTGCCCTTATCCTTTTCCCCCTCCTTAACTAGCTGGTATAGCCGGTCGACCGCTTTTATGAGTGCATCCTTTATCTCCTTTTTTAAATTCCGGGAGCTGTCCAGTTGAAGCTTGGCGCTGGAAAGACACGCCTTTGCCTCCGTAGTTCGGCTTAAATACCTTACGGGTGGCACTTCTCGAGGTGAGCTCTCCAGGGCCCTCTCTGGCTGCTTTGCCAGCTGCGTGTTTGAGATTTTAGATTTGAGCTTGGGTGGAGTGGGCACGAGTGTTTTCTTTGGGGGAGTGGTAGCGGGTGTGGTTTTAGGGGGTGTAAGAGTTTTACGGGGTTGCCCCGATCTGAGCTTCTCCGCTTCCCACTCTCCAATACTGCGCCGCACTGAGGGGCCCGCTTGTAATGGACGTGCCCCTTCCACGTCCAAGCTCTCCTCCGCAGCCTTCGCCTTCACCGGAGTTCTGATGCCAAGCATTGTGGTGTAAGTATTAAAATGTCAGGGGACAGGTACTGAATTGAATCCCTGTAAAGGGGGGATCCAATCAGTAGAAAATTTTATTTGAGCAAGACGCGCGTCTGGAAGCGAAGATATCAACGTTTTTATATTTCTCTTATCCCCTTACGTGGATTTTGGTACTAGCAGAAACTACTTGAAAATGACAATTTTGAAAAAATATTTACGTTTTATTTGAGCTAGACGCACGTGCGATACGTCCAGAGACGCGTCTCTGCGCGGGCTAGCGATCTGTGAAATAAAACGGGATGAGTGCCGAAGAAAATTCTGGAATTATGGTCAAAAAACCAGTTTTTGAACCAAAAAATTTAGGTTATCAGCCTCCAACTGGGACGCCGGCTCACGGAACGCGGACCGGGACACAGGGATGAAGGGTGAGTACTATTGAAACTATAATTCGATGTTAGAATGCAAAGAAAATTTGGAAAAACAATTAATTTAGACGATTTACTTTAAAAATGTATTAAAAAACTAGGGGTAGGTCGTAAATTTTTTATCCAGGGGTGCAGGTGAGTGCAGGGTGGTCAATACGTAGGCGGACGCCTAGTTATGTCAATTTGAGCTGAAAACAGCGTCAAAATCGCGCGTCTGGAAGCGAAGATATCAACCGGTTAGGTTAGGTTAAGTTAGGTTTTTTTTAAACTAGTTCCTCCAACAAGATTTCTCGGAGGCCTTATTAATCTGTATTCACTTTCATACCATTTCTCGCAGTTTTGCCTCTCGCACTTGCATGCCGCATACTTTTTCTTTCTTGCATCCATCCATTTTCATTCTATGGGTGGGATTCCCATTTTTACTATTCTACTCTGCTCTACATTTTTTTTTTTTTTATCTCTTTTATTTATGCCAGGGAAAATAAATCAGTGCCATTATCTTTAATATTCTTTTTAACTTGTACAGCTTATTTCATATCTTATTTACTATTCTTTATTCTTATTTTCTACTTATTCTTATACAATCTACCCATTCTAAGTACTCTATTCTATCTAAACATTATGACATTTGTATTTACTGCTAGGGAAACAATCCGTCTTAAACACATTTCCTTCATAAACTATTGCAGTACTTTATTACAATTTTGTTTTACATTTGACTTATAATATACTATTTTTAATCTTATTTCTACTTATTCTTATACATCTATTTTTAATCTTACATTTCTATGTTTGCATTTAATATATGTAACAATATATTTGAAACATAGTTTGGTTATCTTATGTGCTTTTGTTACGCTCAATTACTTTACTACAGATTTTGATGCAATAGTCTAAAAATTCTCGTCTCTCTTTTCCTGCTATTATTGCCGATATATTACCTCTCTCGAGTTTTACGTCTATTTTTTGTTCCAATTCGTACCTTTCCATCGCGTACACCGGGCAGTCCAAAAGTAAGTGTGGGACAGTCTCATCTATTGCAGAATCGCAGATGCACGATGGGTTCCCCTTACACTTGAAGCGATGCAAGTATTCGGAGAACCCACCATGCCCCGTCATGATTTGAGTTAGCTGCGGTTCAGTCTGGAACTTTTTGACCGTCTTGTACGCCGCCACTGCGTCCGGGAAAAACATTGGTTAGGTTAGGTTAGGTTAGGTTGGGGCGGGGCGGATCTGTATTTATGCTTTCACGGTTGCACAACGACAAGCTTTGCACATGCTTTGCTTGGTAGCATAGATGCAGGTCTACCTTACTGCCTCCCTCAGAGGCGGTAGGGTGGCGGGGTCTTGAGGGGGAGCGCTACGGTCGTGTAGATCCTCAAGGCAAGTCTGGTGTGTTACCTTCACGTGGTTGCCGCCCTGTTCTTGGTCTAATTCCATAAGAAATAGACGCAACAAAAAACCACCAGGCGCTTTCTGGGGAGGGGCGCACCGCACGTCGTGTGATGACCCATGCGATGTGCGGTGTGCGTTCCCCTGCGTGCCCTCTGAGCAGCGGGCATAGCAGAGGGCACAGCAGGGGAGTGCCGCGGGGGACTGGGCCTCCCGCTTCCCGGCGTGGTCGAGGCCATGCTGGGGAGTGTGGAGAGGAGGCCTGGTCAGCGGAGCGCGCGCGGGAGGACCCTCCCGCTGCGCCGCTCTGCTAGCGGAGAGGGGGGGAAGGGGCGTTTGCCCTCCCCCCTCACGGTGACGGGCGGGCGACAGGCACGGAGGTGCCTTCGCTCGCATTGCACCCGTCACCTCGCGGGCGACTGGGCCTCCCGCTTCCCGGCGTGCGTGCCACGGAACACCATGCTGGGGAGCGAGGAGGCCTGGTCAGCGGTTGCCTCCTTCTGCGATTTCGCAGAAGGAGGAGGCGGAGCGCCAGCGGGAGTTTACTCTCGCTGCGCTGCTCTGCGGGCGGGGGGGGGGGAAGGGGCGTTTGCCCTCCCTCCTCACGGTGACGGGCGGGCGACAGGCGCGGGGGTGCCTCCGCCCGCATTGCACCCGTCACCTCCGTCGGTCATTCCCGAACCCCCCCCTCCACGTCCGTGCCGTGAGGACAAGAGGGGGGTCAGCCTTGTGTGTTCGTCGGCGGGGGACCGGAAGTAAAGGCTGTGCCGGTTTCCCAGTCCCCCTCCACTATGACGAAGCGGGAATGCGCTGGGTCGTTTTAGTGGGTATACCGTGGTGTTTGGCCACCCGGGGAGTCCCACATACCCCTCCCATCCCCCAACGGGAGGGTATGCGTAATGCATTTTTTCCCAGCGTCAAAAAAAAAAAAAAAAAAAAAAAGGTTAGGTTGGGGCGGATCTGTATTTATGCTTTCGCGGTTGCACAACGACAAGCTTTGCACATGCTTTGCTTGGTAGCATAGATGCAGGTCTACCTTACTGCCTCCCTCAGAGGCGGTAGGGTGGCGGGGTCTTGAGGGGGAGCGCTACGGTCGTGTAGATCCTCAAGGCAAGTCTGGTGTGTTACCTTCACGTGGTTGCCGCCCTGTTCTTGGTCTAATTCCATAAGAAATAGACGCAACAAAAAACCACCAGGCGCTTTCTGGGGAGGGGCGCGCCGCACGTCGTGTGATGACTCATGCGATGTGCGGTGTGCGTTCCCTTGCCTGCCCTCTGAGCAGCCAGGAGGGCACAGCAGGGGAGTGCCGCGGGGGACTGGGCCTCCCGCTTCCCGGCGTGGTCGAGGCCATGCTGGGGAGTGTGGAGAGGAGGCCTGGTCAGCGGAGCGCGCGCGGGAGGACCCTCCCGCTGCGCCGCTCCGCTAGCGGAGAGGGGGGGAAGGGGCGTTTGCCCTCCCCCCTCACGGTGACGGGCGGGCGACAGGCACGGAGGTGCCTTCGCTCGCATTGCACCCGTCACCTTGCGGGCGACTGGGCCTCACGCTTCCCGGCGTGCGTGCCACGGAACACCATGCTGGGGAGCGAGGAGGCCTGTTCAGCGGTTGCCTCCTTCTGCGATTTCGCAGAAGGAGGAGGCGGAGCGCCAGCGGGAGTTTACTCTCGCTGCGCTGCTCTGCGGGCGGGGGGGGGGAAGGGGCGTGTGCCCTCCCTCCTCACGGTGACGGGCGGGCGACAGGCGCGGGGGTGCCTCCGCCCGCATTGCACCCGTCACCTCCGTCGGTCATTCCCGAACCCCCCCCTCCACGTCCGTGCCGTGAGGACAAGAGGGGGGTCCGCCTTGTGTGTTCGTCGGCGGGGGACTGGAAGTAAAGGCTGTGCCGGTTTCCCAGTCCCCCTCCACTATGACGAAGCGGGAATGCGCTGGGTCGTTTTAGTGGGTATACCGTGGTGTTTGGCCGCCCGGGGAGTCGAGAAGAAGTCGGGGAGAAGAGAAATAAAGAAACATTGGTGTTGATGTGTTAACCCCGAAATAAAAGAAATAAAAACAAAAATGGAATAGAGAATAGTATAGGGAAAAGTAGAAGGGCGTCCTACCCTTAAAGACAGAAAGAAGAAAGAATAAAAGAAAGATAAAGTATGTAGAATGAAAGTACGAGAGGAAAATAAGCGAGAACTAGTATGAACGAAAAGCCTAACATAGGCTCCGATTATGTTGGAGGTAGCAGTATATAAAAAAAAAAAAAAAAAAAAAAAAAAAAAAAATCTTTTTTTTTTTCGTTCATACTAGTTCTCGCTTATTTTCCTCTCGTACTTTCATTCTACATACTTTATCTTTCTTTTATTCTTTCTTCTTTCTGTCTTTAAGGGTAGGACGCCCTTCTACTTTTCCCTATACTATTCTCTATTCCATTTTTGTTTTTATTTCTTTTATTTCGGGGTTAACACATCAACACCAATGTTTCTTTATTTCTCTTCTACAGTAATTCTTATTCTATCTTATTTCTATAACATGTTTGTTAACAGCTTTTACAGCCATCTTATATATTTATCTATTCTTATTTCTAGTACTGTATTCCTAAGAGTTCTTAATCTATTCATTAATTCTATTACATGTAGGCATTATTTACACAGCCATCTTAGTTATCTATTCTTATTCCTAAAAGTATTTCTTATTTCCAGCAACATTCAGGAATTCTTCTTATATCTATTTTTTTAGTACTAATAATACATTGTGGGATTACACTAAACAGCATCTTAAAATCTATTCTTGTATTTCATCAAGTTCTTACAACTATTCACCTTTGTTTTAATAATATGGGCAACTTAATTTTTTATAACTTGAATTTTATGCTTATTCCATAACATTAAATTTTCACTGTTTTCAATGCTTGACATGAATATTTTATACAATATTATGTAAGCATTTTTTCTTATGCACTTTTATTTCTTTTGATCACCTTTTCACATAGTTTTACGCAATATTTCAAAAACAACGTTCTCTTTTTACCCGCCATTAATTGCCCTATATTTCCGGCGTCTAGTTTGGTGTCGAGTACGTGCTCGGCCACGAGTCTTTCTTTTTCGAAGACGGGACAGCTGAATAATATATGTGGCACCGTTTCAGCAGTATCAGGATCGCAAATGCACGATGGGCTCTCTTTGCACTTGAAACGATTCAAGTAATCCGAAAATCCACCATGGCCCGTCATGATTTGCGTTGTAATGCTGTTTATTTTGCACTTCCTGACTATCCTGTAGGCCGCCACCGCATCTGGGAAAAACAATTTGGTCACTGAAGCAGTTTCTCCAGAGCTGTATCTTTGGTTCCACACGTCAAGCGTTGCCGTACGAATACATCGCTTGACGTACGACACCGGACACAGGTCGTAGTCAGGCTGTCGCTTGGAACTTTCAGCGGCACTTTTGGCCAGTTCGTCGGCTCTCTCATTACCTTCCAACCCCGCATGAGCTTTGATCCAAAACAAGGTAACAGCCTTATTTTGGGTAGTCAGGGACCTAAGATTTGCCCTGGTCTCAACTGCTAGAGGGTGGTGCCGGTTATAATTCTGTATAGTTTGGAGAGCCGCCATGGAGTCACTGAAAATTCCAAACGATTGCGCACTGTGTTTCAGGATTTCCCTGGTTGCAGCGCATATTGCCAGAAGCTCTGCCTGGTAGACGGTGGAGTAATGTGGGAGAGCAAGCTTAATAGTTTTGGTTTCGGCGTCACCGCTCCACATGGAAAGTGCAGCTCCAACCTTGCCACCAATCCTGCTCCCGTCCGTAAAGATACGAACTTCAAGTTCGTTCTGGGCATCGAGTTGCTCTTGGTTTACGAGGCTTACGAGCTCTAGCTCAGCGCGCTCCGCAGGGTGTGGGGCCTGCATTGCCGGTGCAGTCTGCTCGACCCTCCTGTCGCCAAGTGCCGGCTGAGGCACCCCCCTCCTGGCCTCGTATAACGATGCCGCTTCGCGGACACGTAGGTCGAGAGGTAGTATCCCAGCCAGCACTAACGCGGAGTTTAAGGAGACTGTCCGGTATGCCTTGCACAGCTTTTGTGCAATACCGCGCTGAACTACTCCCAACTGCTTCTTGACGCCCAGCTTTTCAACCGCCGGGGCCCATACACTGGCGGCATACAGGATGATTGGTTCGACGGTGGCCACATATATTACTCTTATGACTTCGGGGTGAAGCCCCCAGGTGGTCTTTGCAGCCCTGCTTAGCTGTTTGTAGATTCCTATTGCCCTTTTACACACGTTTGCGACGTGTGCGTTAAAAGTCAGCTGTTTATCGATGATGACACCCAGAATTTTGATCTCGTTAGACATGGCAATGCCGATTCCGCCCATGCTCAGGCGTGGGGTGTCGTATTTTAGTTTGCGAGTGATAACCATTGCGTTGGTTTTATGCGGAGCAAATTTAAGTTTGTTTTGTACCCCCCACGCCCGGACATGTTCGAGAGCGGCATTGGCACGTCCTTCGATCTCCAACGACGTGTCACCATCGAATATCAGCACAACGTCGTCTGCAAACGCCTGGCAATAGTCCTCCCTAGCTTCCAAGCTCTTTAAGAGTGGGTCCAGCAGAAGGTTCCAGAATATTGGGCCCCCTATAGAACCCTGGACACAGCCCTTGCTTGTGGCCTTGCAGAACTCTTCACCTGCGTACCTGACCCTGACCCTTCGGTTTTCAAGATAGCTGTCGATGACCCTCCTCAAGCCGACTGGACACTTTTCCTCAGCCAGACGGACCCTTATTGCTGGCCACCAGGCACTGTCAAAGGCTCCCTCTATGTCCAATGATATCATGACTACTATTTTCTTTAGTTCCAGCTTACCGCGTATGTGTTGCATTAGTGCATAGAGGGAGTCCTCGGTGCTCTTCTGGGGCATGAATCCATACTGGCGAGTACTCATCCTTGGAATCAGATGAAACTTGAGGCGGGCCACCAACATCTTCTCGTATATTTTACCAAGTATTGGTAAAAGGCCGATTGGTCTGTACGCCTTTGGGGTGCTGTAATCGGTTTTTCCAGGCTTCTTCAAAATAACAACAGTCGCCTCCTTCCAGACTTCAGGGAAGAGGTAGCATCTCCGGCAGCCATTTAGCAGAGCCAAAGCCACCTCAGGAGCGCCTCTAATGGCTTGGCAACAGATGTCGGCAGTGAAGCCGTCTGCTCCTGGCGCTTTTTTGGCGTTGAAGGACCCGCTCGCTGCCATCAGTTCAGCCATTGTGAATGGTGGGTCGCATGAGTCATCTTGCTCTCCAGCATTCACGACTTCGGCCTTTTCTCTGATTAGGCGGTGGCAGGTGCTATCAGTACCTGAGTGGTCTTCTGGATAAAATGTGTTCGCCAGTAGTTCAACTGAACCCTTTGTGTCCAGCACTTCCCCGTCCTTCACTAGAGGCTGGTCCTCTCCCCTTCCCTTGGTCCGTCCTATCACCCGGTAGATCCCTTCCCAAACCCCTTCTCTGTCTTGTCTTGTGCAAAAGTTCTTCCAACTCTCGATTTCGTCTTTGGCTGCCTCTGTCTCATACTCAACTTTCAGTTTCAGGTACTCTTCCACGACCTTTGACCTTCGGACCGGTGCAGCACACCTCACTCTGCATTTCCTGGTGGCGACTTCCTTCTTCATACTCTCGAGTTTCTCGGACCACCACGGCAAAGTAAGCACTTCACTGCTCTTCTTCATAGGCATTGATGAAGTGCATGCGTCTTTTATTACGTTAGTGTATATGTTCGTGATTGTGTTGAGTTGGTCAACTGTATTTAATTTATCAATTTCTACTTTATTAATTTTGTTTTCCTGCATTAATTGGCCAAGTTTCTCACGAAACTCGGTCCAATTTGCTTTTTTAGTATTAAAAATCCTAGTTGTTCTTTTAATTTGTATGCCTTTTGATCTTTTGAGTTTTATATTGAAAACAATGCCGTTATGGTCCGAGCTCGTGAGGCCCTCGTCTACCCTCCAGTCGTCCACCAGGTCCAGAATATTAGTTGAGCATGCTGTGATATCCACGTGGCTGCAGTATCGTATTCCCCCCCTGGTCGTATCAAAGGTCGGAATTTCCCCTCTGTTGAGTATGTTAAGACTCAGCTCGTCGAGAACCCCGGACACTTCTTCACCCCTACGATCGATGGACAAGCTTGCACCAGGTACTTTTTGCGTTTGCGTCTCCTCCAACAATCCACATTCTAGAACCTACTTCTTCCTCAATGAGTTTGAGGTGCTCCAGGTACGGTCCGATTGGCTGGTCCGGCTCAAAGTAAAACGAGACAAGCGTGATCTTCCAGGCACTGGTTCGGATCCCCACCACGGTGATGTTATTCGTGGTGAGTTTCGGGTACTGTGTGACTATAAGGTCTTGATCAAAAACCGCGATTGCGGCCTTTACAGTCCCTTCTCCAGTGTCAGTGCTCTGGAAGATCCGAACGCCCCTGTGGTTCCTCATGACCTTAGCCCCACCCACATATGGTTCTTGGAGGAGAGCAACGGCGACTCCGCGGTTAACAGCTTCTAGCAGGAGTTCGTTTGTTGCCAGTCTTTTCCGCTGGAGGTTAGCTTGTATGAGCCTGTACAGGTTTGGGTTGCCTTGGGTGCCCTTAGCAGTAGGCTACAGTTGATCTGGCTATTTCATCCCACTTACGGCGTGTCGGACATTCGGGGCTAAAGGCGTTGTGGTCAACGTCTCCGAGCTTGGCTCTTGTGCAGTTTTGGCATTTGGGTGGTTCACCCGCCAGAAAATCGGCACATTCCGACCTCAAATGTGGGCAGCCGCAATGACTGCACAAGTCAGCCGGTTCTTTGCAGAATCGTCTGCCATGCCCGTAGCCCAGGCAGCGCGTACACTGTACCAACGGGGTTTGGTCTTCAACCCTTACGCGCTGGAGGTCCACGTGCAGGCATCCGATTTCCGTTGCCCGTCTCCAGATGGTAGGTGAGACGCTGACCACAATGTGACTCGTGTGTGGGTTCCTAGTTCTTCTTCGGAACTTAACCACCACTCTGTCCTCCTCTTTGTCGAGGTTTTGAAAAACATCCTTATTTTGGTTCCTCAGTGCCTTTAAGACGTCTTCGTCTGAGTTAACAGAGAGGACGCTCCTGAGGATCAGTAAAGGGTCCTTGTTTTTCACCTCCTCGACATTGAGGTCCTGTCTGTCGCTTGCCAACTTGTTTTTGATCTTATCTCTTTCTTCTGTAGTCTGAAAACCCATTATAATTTTCCTGTCTTTCGCCTTCCTTACTTTTTCGACCTTAACCCAGCCCTCTTTCGCATCTACAGCCTTTCGAACTTTATTTAAGACTTCGTCCCCTGTTTCCATCTCGTCCTTTGAGGTAACAACGATGGAATGCAGCGTACTCCGCACTGGGTTTGCTTTCCCGCTGTGGGTCGCAGCTACGCTCGCGTACGTTATGGCGGTACTGTTTCCTAAGGTGTCTTTATGGTGTTCGATTGCTGCTCTTAGCTCTTCCATCTTTTTGACATGATCTTCTAGTAATACTGAGTGGTTTTTTATTTGTTTTTCCAGCTGTTGGTGGTCGTATTCTGTTGGGCACGTGAAGGTAGCGTCAACTTCGGGCCGAGTGCTCTCCTTCTCCCCTACTTGGCCCTTAGTTTTAGCTAATCTGTCAGCCTCTTTCACCAGCTGGAACAACCTATCTAGGGCCTCAGTAATGCCATTCTTTATCTCTGTTTTGGTGTTTCGTGAGGAGCTAAGTAACAATTTGGCTTTGTTGAGGCAGGCCCTAGCCTCTGACGACCGGTCCGCGTATTGGTGTTTAGGCGGGGAGTGTAGCTCTATCAGTTTTGAGCGGGTTGGGAGGGTTTTGTTTTCCTGCGCCTGCGGAGGTTTTTGTGTTGTTTTGGATGGGCCAGCCTGTATCGATTTTGTGGTTATGGGAGGTGTTATTTCCGTGCTAGTGGGTTTGGCAGCTTCCCACTCCCCCACACTGCGTCTAACATTTGGAGGTGATGTCTTCTCTTTGGGTGGTGATGTCTCACCATCAGCCACCTTCTTCAGTGGGGTCCTAAATCCGATCATGGTAGGTGCGCGTCAAAATATGTAAAAGTTAAATAAAAGTGTAAAGGTGTATAAGGTAAGAAATAAAAGTGCACTTGAGATCGTAAAAATCTTAAGTGCTATATATATAGTGCAATCTTAGGTGCTTACTCTATGTAGAGTTTGCACGGTCAGCCCTTACGTTCAATAGAACGGGTCGAGTAGCAAAGCAGATGAAAATTTGGCTTCCAGGAGTCAAAAATGGTTTGGCTCTATGTAGAGTCGTTTAGTTACTGTCAATGGATAGCCCTCCTCAAGCCCTTCCAAATGACTCAAAGCTCGGTGCAGTTCCACCAAGGGGTTACGGAGATATCTCAACTCGAAGATTTTGGTTTTTTGCCAAGATGGCGGCCGGAAGGTGGTTACAAGTGGATATCTCCGGAACCACTAGTCTAAAAATCCTTGTGTTTGGGCTTTTCGCACTTGGCTTGATGAGGCCCACCCACTGACACCACTTTCAGGCTGAAAATATTTGATACCTGGAAACCGCCTGAAAAATAACCTAATCACTAGATTGTGGTCAGCTAATATATTGAAAGAAAGTCCTGGCCCTCTACGACCCTCCGTTCAGAAGTTATGAGTGTCAGAAGATTGCACAAAATGGCCGCGGACCTGTCAAAGTCAATCCTCGACAGCTGATAACTTCTTTTGGTAAAGTCGCAGACCCCCCGAGTTTGGGCTCTCCCAACTTGGCCTAAACTCCGCTATCCGCTGAAATCACTTTCAGGACCCCGAAAATGTTTAGGTTCAAACCGCCTGAAAATGTGGGGTAGACAGGGTAATAAGCCCTTGGGTCTAATATTGAAAACCGCAATCTCCCACGACCTCTGGTTCCGGAGTTATGGCGGTTTGAAAATAAACAAAATGGCCGCCGAACTGTCAAACGTGGTATTAAAACAACCGTAACTACGTAACCCTTCGTCGCAGAAGGACGGGGTTTTGGGTTTACAGCTCGGCGTCACTTCAGGTATGTTCTGAAAGCAATTTCAGCGGCAAAAAATTTTTTGGCCTGAAATGGCCTGAAAGTGGTCGACACCCAAAGTCGGAGGTACGCCACAAGCTTTCGTGAAAATCCGGTGTTTATAGGACCAGCGGTTCCCGAGATAACTAGCTCTTAAATTTTAAACCTGAAAACCAATATGGCGCGTTTTCATCAAAAACGTCAAATTAACAGCTATAAGGCCCGTGTTTGGGCTTATGTCAGTCCGGACAAGGTAGACAAACACAATACAAACATAAAAAATTGGATTTTTCCTATTATTAAAGAGTTATTTACAAAAAACATATGAAATTTGATAACTTTTAAACTATTCGGCTAAAAATTTTGAAAAAATGTGCTAAAAATACGTTAATAATAAGGCTACAGGATAATTAAAAAGAAAATTTTAAAAACTAAAAGAAAGTATGAATTTTTTTTTAAAATATGATTTTCCTGAAAAAATTTTAATATCTTAAAAACTATTGGAGCGAAAAATCTAAAACTTAAAATCTCTAATAATTTGATGAGCGCGCAACAGGCTGCAGTTGAAAATCTTGAAAATAATGGTTGGAACCGGAGATATTAAGGTCTGAAGTTTGTAACTTCAAAAAGTCATATTAAATCTCCCAGCTGTCAAAAAATTCTAAAAATAGCTGCACTCGCCTTGTCTTGTAGAGGTGCAGGTTGCGTCCAAAATTCGTACCGCTGTCTCCACTCCTTCAGGTTTTTCAGGCCACGTGGTTTTTAGAAAATACTGAATAACTCACGAAGGCGCGATGTCAGGGCAATTTTGAGTGGCCCAGATGGTCAGGAACCACAATGTCCACAGGATTCCGATGAAAAAGAAGGGGGTCGCCGATCTCGTTTCGTCAGCGTCTTCGTTTCAAGTATTTTGAAACAACTTTAACCTCAAAATTTAGAGGGTTTTCAGGTTTATTGATACCAGCACTGCAATCCGGTTTAAACTTTTCACTGGGGCGTAGAGATGGAACTTATCCTCGCACATTGACACAATTTCCGTGAAAATCGGACCACATTTAACCACTTATTCGAATTTTTTGAAGCTGGAGACGTGCAAAAACGTGGCGTTCGCGGCGGTGGTTGGAGCCAGACTGGGGTTAGGTTAGGTTAGGGGGCTGTGGTGCAGCGGCGGTCCAAGGCCGGGACATAAGGCCCGGCCGCGGCGGAATGGGCACAATCCGCCTCGAGTGCCCAATCGCAGCTGCCAAAGCCGTCCTTGCAAAAGGACGGCTTCAAGTCGGGTTTAGCTCGGGTGCGGTTCGGGCGCTCGAGGACCAGCCTTTGCGGTGTTTCCGGTGCTTCGGCATCGGCCACACCCGGCCCCTGTGTCCGTCCAAAGTGGATCGGTCGGACACTTGCTACCGCTGCGGCAAGGAGGGCCACAAAGCCTCCTCCTGCCAGGCCGCCACGCCGCACTGCGCGGTGTGTGCCGCCAGTGGCCGCCTGGCAGGCCACGTCACGATGGGGAGGAGGTGCAATCCCCCCCCTAAGCGTGGCAAAGCGCAGGCGCCGACCGGGCCTGCGCCAGCTGTTGCCGCTAACGCCGCCGTTCCTGCGGCGGCAGCGGAGGAGGGTGCGATGTCCGACTAATGCCCAGAGTCGAACATCGCATCCTTCAGGCGAACGCCAACCACTGCAGGACAGCCCAGGATCTGCTGATGCAGACCATGGCTGAGTGGTTGGTGGACTTGGCGGTGGTCGCCGAACCATACTCGGTCCCTGGCCGTTGGCTGGGCGACCGGGATGGCCTAGTGGCGTTGGTGGCGCGGTCTTCCACAGACTCCCCTCCCCTCTCGCTCTTAGAGAGGGGACCGGGATACGTGGCCGCCGCGTGGGGAGAGATAGCGATAGTGGGGGTGTATTTCTCCCCAAACCGCCCTCTCTCGGACTTTGAGGATTTCTTAGAGATCCTCACTGCTGTCGTAGGGAGGGCGGCACCACGCCAGGTCGTGGTGCTCGGCGACCTCAACGCCAAGTCGGCGGCCTGGGGCAACCCGGCCGCCGGTTGTAACGTCCGGGGACGCGCCGTCGAGTTTTGGACGGCCTCGTGCGGTGTGTCCCTCCTCAACAGGGGGGCGGTCCACACGTGTGTGCGGCAACAGGGCGGGTCGGTGGTGGACGTCTCGTTCGCCACCCCCGCGCTGGCCGCCCGCGTTGTGAACTGGCGGGTGGAGCTGGTGGAGACCTTGTCGGACCACCGTTACGTGCGGTTCGACATCTCCACACAGCGGGGAGGGGGGACGGCCCGCGCTGGGCAATCTCCCTTCCCGCGGTGGGCGCTCACCCGCCTGGACCGGGAGGCAGCCAGGGAGGCTGCCTTCCTCCAGGACTGGCTGTCGTCTCCCCCTGTCGAGGAGGCCCCGGACGTGGACGCCGCAGCGGTCCGGCTACGGGGGTCCTTGACCGAGGTGTGCAACTCCTGCATGCCTCGGTCTCGCCGTCCGCCTCCCCGTCGTGCCGTGTACTGGTGGACGGAGGAGCTGGCGGGGCTCCGGGCCGCCTGCGTGGCGGCCCGAAGGGCCTACACGCGGAGCCGGCGGCGCAGCGCCCAGAACCGAGTCCGGGCGGAGGAGGACCGCCTGTACGCCTCTTACCGAGAGGCTACGGTGGCCCTCAAGTCTGCAATGGGCGCTGCGCAGGACTCGGCGAGGGCCGAGATGCTGGAGGGTCTCGACAGGGACCCCTATGGGAGACCGTACAAGGCGGCGCGGAATCAGCTCCGCCCCTATGGTCCCCCACTGTCGGAGACCCTCGAGCCGGCATTGTTGGATGGGGTGGTTCGGTCCCTGTTTCCATGCAGGACCGACTTCGCCCCACCAACAATGGATCCCCCGCAAGGGGCGGCTCCACCGGAGGCGGAGGTGCCCCCGGTCACGTCGGCGGAATTCTACGCGGGGGTTTTGAGCCTCCGCGCGAAGAGGACCGCCCCCGGGCCGGACGGCGTCCCCGCGCGGGTGGTGGCGATCGCCGCCACCGAAATGGAGGACAGGTTTCGGGACCTCTTCAGCCTGTGTTTTACGGCTGGGAGGTAGGTTAGGTTAGGTTAGGTTCTCTGTGCTCTCGTAGCTATTTTATTTGCCTTGTTGCTTTCGAGTTTGCGGGATTTTATTTTATTTTAGGCAATGCCTAAACCTTCGCGGGACGCCTCCGGGCGGTTCAAAAAAGGCCCTTCTCAGGGCCAACCCAAAGGCCCTTCTCAGGGCCAACCAAAAGGCCCTTCTCAGGGCCACTCCGACGCTTCGGCGTCAGAGGCTAGCCGCGCGCCGTCTGCGGTTAGCTTCTTCGGAAGGGCGGACGAGTCGTCAGACTCCGACGACACATTCGTCAGTGTGTCGGACGCGGCCGATGCGCAGTCGCGTAAGCGGGCCTTCCGAAAGGATGGGTCCGAGGGCTCATCGGGGTCGGGGTCGGCGCGGCGGTCGAAGGCAAAAAAGCCAACGACAGCTGCGGACACCCACGTCATTGGGCTTGCGGACGCCCAGCGCCAGCTAGACCTGGCTAGACGGGCGCAGCTCCAGCAAGAGCTGGAGGAGCGGGTGGCCGCTAAGGAGAAGCGGGCGCAGGCTGCCCGGGCAAAGTCCGGGTACGGTGCGTCCCGCGTTCTGTACGCGGACCAGTCCCTGGAAGAGCTCCAGAGGATGGCGGAGGAGGACGAGGAGGAGATCGTGGAGGTCGCCTCTAAGTCCTCCAACCTAAAGGGCACTTTGCAAAAGGCCCTAAAGTGCAGGGCCGCGAGCCTGCGTGGTGTCGTCGCTGAGCTGGTCCAGCGGACGACCAGCGACGAGACGCGGCAACTGCAGGCGAGGGTGGATCGCCTGCAGTCGGAGGTCAGCCAGCTTCATCAGAAGCTGGCTGAAGCCACGGCCCGGCCAGAGCAGGCCAAGGCAAGCCCTGTGGCAGAGGGCCCTGTCTCGGCCCAGCCACAACGGGCCAAGGCGAGCCCGGCGGCAGAGGGCCCCTCCTCCAACCTTGAGGATGTCATCCGCAAGGTAATATTGGAGGAGAGGGCCTTCACAAGAGCCTGCTTAGCAGGGATTGAGGACCGGCTCCTGCCGGAGAAGCGCCTCCGACCACCGCTTGCGGCGGATAAGAGGCGGTCTGAGCCGGAGCCGTCGTCCTCCCAGGCGGATGTAAGGCGGTCTGAGCCGGGGCCGTCCTCGTCCCAGGAGGAAGACGCCCTTCTTCCGGCCACCACCCCGTCCAACCAGCCAGGGTGGACGGAAGTGGTCCGTAGGGGGAAGGGCAAGGCCAAAAAGGCGCCGACAGCCGTCCCTGCCGTCCCCGCAACCACCCTGGCCAGCCAGCCACAGACGACTGGCAAGGGAAAGGGGAAGGGGAAAGAAAAGGGAAGGGGGAAGTTAGTCCCCCCTAAAACCGCAGCCGTCGTGGTGACGCTCACCGCGGAGGCTGCGGGGCGGGGGGAGACCTACGCCTCCATCCTGGTGCGGGCTCGTAGCAATGCCGATCCCGCTCAGCTGGGGATCGGCAGTGTGTCCTGCCGGCGGACCCAGGCCGGGGCTCGAATATTCGAGTTCCCGGGGGCCGAGGGGAGTGCCCACGCGGACCTCTTCGCAGCAAAGCTGCAAGAGGTCATCGCGGACTCGGCGAGGGTGGCCCGGCCGGTCAAGTCGGCGGCCATCGAAGTGACGGAGTTGGATGACTCCGTCACCAAGGAGGAGGTAGTGGCGGCGGTCGCAGCGGTAGGGGGCTGTGGTGCAGCGGCGGTCCAAGGCCGGGACATAAGGCCCGGCCGCGGCGGAATGGGCACAATCCGCCTCGAGTGCCCAATCGCAGCTGCCAAAGCCGTCCTTGCAAAAGGACGGCTTCAAGTCGGGTTTAGCTCGGGTGCGGTTCGGGCACTCGAGGACCAGCCTTTGCGGTGTTTCCGGTGCTTCGGCATCGGCCACACCCGGCCCCTGTGTCCGTCCAAAGTGGATCGGTCGGACACTTGCTACCGCTGCGGCAAGGAGGGCCACAAAGCCTCCTCCTGCCAGGCCGCCACGCCGCACTGCGCGGTGTGTGCCGCCAGTGGCCTCCTGGCAGGCCACGTCACGATGGGGAGGAGGTGCAATCCCCCCCCTAAGCGTGGCAAAGCGCAGGCGCCGACCGGGCCTGCGCCAGCTGTTGCCGCTAACGCCGCCGTTCCTGCGGCGGCAGCGGAGGAGGGCGCGATGTCCGACTAATGCCCAGGGTCGAACATCGCATCCTTCAGGCGAACGCCAACCACTGCAGGACAGCCCAGGATCTGCTGATGCAGACCATGGCTGAGTGGTTGGTGGACTTGGCGGTGGTCGCCGAACCATACTCGGTCCCTGGCCGTTGGCTGGGCGACCGGGATGGCCTAGTGGCGTTGGTGGCGCGGTCTTCCACAGACTCCCCTCCCCTCTCGCTCTTAGAGAGGGGACCGGGATACGTGGCCGCCGCGTGGGGAGAGATAGCGATAGTGGGGGTGTATTTCTCCCCAAACCGCCCTCTCTCGGACTTTGAGGATTTCTTAGAGATCCTCACTGCTGTCGTAGGGAGGGCGGCACCACGCCAGGTCGTGGTGCTCGGCGACCTCAACGCCAAGTCGGCGGCCTGGGGCAACCCGGCCGCCGGTTGTAACGTCCGGGGACGCGCCGTCGAGTTTTGGACGGCCTCGTGCGGTGTGTCCCTCCTCAACAGGGGGGCGGTCCACACGTGTGTGCGGCAACAGGGCGGGTCGGTGGTGGACGTCTCGTTCGCCACCCCCGCGCTAGCCGCCCGCGTTGTGAACTGGCGGGTGGAGCTGGTGGAGACCTTGTCGGACCACCGTTACGTGCGGTTCGACATCTCCACTCAGCGGGGAGGGGGGACGGCCTGCGCTGGGCAATCTCCCTTCCCGCGGTGGGCGCTCACCCGCCTGGACCGGGAGGCAGCCAGGGAGGCTGCCTTCCTCCAGGACTGGCTGTCGCCTCCCCCTGTCGGGGAGGCCCCGGACGTGGACGCCGCAGCGGTCCGGCTACGGGGGTCCTTGACCGAGGTGTGCAACTCCTGCATGCCTCGGTCTCGCCGTCCGCCTCCCCGTCGTGCCGTGTACTGGTGGACGGAGGAGCTGGCGGGGCTCCGGGCCACCTGCGTGGCGGCCCGAAGGGCCTACACGCGGAGCCGGCGGCGCAGCGCCCAGAACCGAGTCCGGGCGGAGGAGGACCGCCTGTACGCCTCTTACCGAGAGGCTACGGCGGCCCTCAAGTCTGCAATGGGTGCTGCGCAGGACTCGGCGAGGGCCGAGATGCTGGAGGGTCTCGACAGGGACCCCTATGGGAGACCGTACAAGGCGGCGCGGAATCAGCTCCGCCCCTATGGTCCCCCACTGTCGGAGACCCTCGAGCCGGCATTGTTGGATGGGGTGGTTCGGTCCCTGTTTCCGGGCAGGACCGACTTCGCCCCACCAACAATGGATCCCCCGCAAGGGGCGGCTCCACCGGAGGCGGAGGTGCCCCCGGTCACGTCGGCGGAATTGTACGCGGGGGTTTTGAGCCTCCGCGCGAAGAAGACCGCCCCCGGGCCGGACGGCGTCCCCGCGCGGGTGGTGGCGATCGCCGCCACCGAAATGGAGGACAGGTTTCGGGACCTCTTCAGCCTGTGTTTTACGGCTGGGAGGTTCCCGAAACTGTGGAAGGAGGGGCAGCTATGCCTCCTCCGAAAGGAGGGTCGCCCGGTGGACTCACCCTCGGCATACCGGCCCATCGTTTTACTCGATGAGGTCGGTAAAATGTTCGAGGGGATTGTCGCCGGGAGACTGGAAAGCCACCTGAGGGGGGTAGGGCCGGATCTGTCGGACGCCCAATTCGGTTTCCGTCGTGGGCGTTCGACGATCGATGCGCTGGCCCTACTCAAGGGCCAGGTGAAGGAGGCGGTGGAGGCGGGGGACGGAGTGCTGGCGGTGTCGTTCGACATTGCCAACGCCTTCAACTCCGTCCCCCACTCGACGATATTGGAGGCACTCCGATATCACGGAGTGCCCCAATACTTGCGGGACCTGCTGGCCAGTTACTTGGAGGGCCGAGAGGTCCTCCTCGTAGACAGGCTGGCCACGGTGAGGCGGTACGGCGCAGAGTCCGGTGTTCCACAGGGGTCGGTGCTAGGCCCTCCCTTGTGGAACATCGGCTTCGACTGGCTCTTGCGGGGAGCCCTCCTCCCGGGCACGAGTGTCATCTGCTACGCGGATGACACTCTCCTTACTGCCCGGGGGAGGAACTTCGCCGACGCGGCTTGTTTGGCCTCGGCTGGCGGATCCTTGGTGGCAGAGAGGATCCGCCGCCTGGGATTGAGGGTGGCGCTGCACAAAACGGAGGCCGTGTTCTTTCGCGGTCCCCGGCAGCGCTGCCCTCCCGACGGCCACATCGTCGTGGAGGGCGTCCGTATAGGGGTCCAGCCCCGGATGAAATATCTGGGGCTGGTGCTGGACGACAGGTGGCGCTTCGGCCCGCATTTCAGCGGGCTGTCGACGCGCCTGTTGAAGGCCGCGGACGCCCTCTCATGGCTCCTCCCAAACCTGGGGGGGCCCAAGGCGAAGTGCCGGCGCCTCTATGCCGGCATTTTGCGGAGCATGGCCCTATACGGGGCACCCATCTGGGCGGACTCCCTCCATAGGAGGGAGAATGCTACCGCCATCCGCAAGCCCCAGCGGGCTATTGCACAGCGGGTGGCGAGGTCTTACCGCTCAGTGGGCTTTTCGGCGGCGTGCGCTCTGGCGGGCACCCCTCCATGGGAATTGGAGGCTTGGGTGCTCGCCAGAGTGTACGAGTGGACGGCGCGCCGAAAGGCGCTCGGGGAGCGCCCCATGGGCGAAGAGCGGGAGGCGGTGCGGCGAGAGGCGAAGGACGCCATCGTCCTCCATTGGACGGAGGACCTCGCCAGCGCCGCCTTTGGCCGCCGGACGTTGGATGCGCTCGGTCCGGTCCTGCAGGGCTGGCTCGAGCGGTCCCACGGTTTCCTCTCTTTCCGTCTGGTGCAGGTGTTGTCTGGGCATGGATGCTTCGGATCGCACCTGCACCGGATCGGGAGGGAGGAAACCCCGGCGTGCCACGACTGCGGCGCGGCGGAGGACACGGCGCAGCACACCCTCGAGGAGTGCCCGGCGTGGTCCGAGCTGCGCCGCGGTCTCACCGCAGTGGTCGGACCGGACCTCTCGCTTCCCGGCGTGGTTAACGCCATGCTGGGGAGCGAGGAGGCCTGGTCGGCAGTAGCCTCCTTCTGCGAGGACGTACTCTTGCAGAAGGAGGAGGCGGAGCGGGCGAGGGAGGACGACCCTCTCGCTGCGCCGCTCCGCAGACGGAGAAGGGGGAGAAGGCGTCGTGCCCTCCCTCCTCATGGTGACGGGCGGGCGGCAGGCACGGGGGTGCCTCCGCCTGCATTGCAGCCGTCACCACCGTCGGTCATTCCCGACCCCCCACACCCGTGAGGGTGTGAGGGGTCTTGCCTTGCAATCGTCGGCGGGGGACTGGAAGTAAAGGCTGTGCCGGTTTCCCAGTCCCCCTCCACTCTGACGAAGCGGGAATGCGCTGGGTCGTTTTAGTGGGTATACCGGGTTCGCCCGGGGAGCCCCACATACCCCTCCCGTCCCCCGACGGGAGGGTATGCGTAATGCATTTTTTCCCAGCGTCAAAAAAAAAAAAAAAAAAAAAAAAAAAAAAAAAAAAAAGGTTAGGTTGGGGGACCACCCCACAGAGCTTGCGTCCACGTCGCGTCCCCTGGAAACAGCCCAGTTCTGACCACCGTAACGGAGTGGCAGACTGGGACTGGCCAAAGTGCTCTGTGCTCTCGTAGCTATTTTATTTGCCTTGTTGCTGTCGAGTTTGCGGGATTTTATTTTATTTTAGGCAATGCCTAAACCTTCGCGGGACGCCTCCGGGCGGTTCAAAAAAGGCCCTTCTCAGGGCCAACCCAAAGGCCCTTCTCAGGGCCAACCAAAAGGCCCTTCTCAGGGCCACTCCGACGCTTCGGCGTCAGAGGCTAGCCGCGCGCCGTCTGCGGTTAGCTTCTTCGGAAGGGCGGACGAGTCGTCAGACTCCGACGACACATTCGTCAGTGTGTCGGACGCGGCCGATGCGCAGTCGCGTAAGCGGGCCTTCCGAAAGGATGGGTCCGAGGGCTCATCGGGGTCGGGGTCGGCGCGGCGGTCGAAGGCAAAAAAGCCAACGACAGCTGCGGACACCCACGTCGTTGGGCTTGCGGACGCCCAGCGCCAGTTAGACCTGGCCCGGAAGGCGCAATTCCAGCAAGAGCTGGAGGAGCGGGTGGCCGCTAAGGAGAAGCGGGCGCAGGCTGCCCGGGCAAAGTCCGGGTACGGTGCGTCCCGCGTTGTGTACGCGGACCAGTCTCTGGAGGAGCTCCAGAGGATGGCGGAGGAGGACGAGGAGGAGATCGTGGAGGTCGCCTCTAAGTCCTCCAACCTAAAGGGCACCATTCAAAAGGCCCTAAAGTGCAGGGCCGCGAGCCTGCGTGGTGTCGTCGCTGAGTTGGTCCAGCGGACGACCAGCGACGAGACGCGGCAACTGCAGGCGAGGGTGGATCGCCTGCAGTCGGAGGTCAGCCAGCTTCATCAGAAGCTGGCTGAAGCCACGGCCCGGCCAGTGCAGGCCGAGGCAGGTCCTGTGGCAGAGGGCCCTGTCTCGGCCCAGCCACAACGGGCCAAGGCGAGCCCGGCGGCAGAAGGCCCCTCCTCCAACCTTGAGGATGTCATCCGCAAGGTAATATTGGAGGAGAGGGCCTTCACAAGAGCCTGCCTAGCAGGGATCGAGGACCGGCTCCTGCCGGAGAAGCGCCTCCGACCGCCGCTTGCGGCGGATAAGAGGCGGTCTGAGCCGGAGCCGTCGTCCTCCCAGGCGGATGTAAGGCGGTCTGAGCCGGGGCCGTCCTCGTCCCAGGAGGAAGACGCCCTTCTTCCAGCCACCACCCCGTCCAACCAGCCAGGGTGGACGGAAGTGGTCCGTAGGGGGAAGGGCAAGGCCAAAAAGGCGCCGACAGCCGTCCCTGCCGTCCCCGCAACCACCCTGGCCAGCCAGCCACAGACGACTGGCAAGGGAAAGGGGAAGGGGAAAGAAAAGGGAAGGGGGAAGTTAGTCCCCCCTAAAACCGCGGCCGTCGTGGTGACGCTCACCGCGGAGGCTGCGGGGCGGGGGGAGACCTACGCCTCCATCCTGGTGCGGGCGCGTAGCAATGCCGATCCCGCTCAGCTGGGGATCGGCAGTGTGTCCTGCCGGCGGACCCAGGCCGGGGCTCGAGTATTCGAGTTCCCGGGGGCCGAGGGGAGTGCCCACGCGGACCTCTTCGCAGCAAAGCTGCAAGAGGTCATCGCGGACTCGGCGAGGGTGGCCCGGCCGGTCAAGTCGGCGGCCATCGAAGTGACGGAGTTGGATGACTCCGTCACCAAGGAGGAGGTAGTGGCGGCGGTCGCAGCGGTAGGGGGCTGTGGTGCAGCGGCGGTCCAAGGCCGGGACATAAGGCCCGGCCGCGGCGGAATGGGCACAATCCGCCTCGAGTGCCCAATCGCAGCTGCCAAAGCCGTCCTTGCAAAAGGACGGCTTCAAGTCGGGTTTAGCTCGGGTGCGGTTCGGGCACTCGAGGACCAGCCTTTGCGGTGTTTCCGGTGCTTCGGCATCGGCCACACCCGGCCCCTGTGTCCGTCCAAAGTGGATCGGTCGGACACTTGCTACCGCTGCGGCAAGGAGGGCCACAAAGCCTCCTCCTGCCGGGCCGCCACGCCGCACTGCGCGGTGTGTGCCGCCAGTGGCCGCCTGGCAGGCCACGTCACGATGGGGAGGAGGTGCAATCCCCCCCCTAAGCGTGGCAAAGCGCAGGCGCCGACCGGGCCTGCGCCAGCTGTTGCCGCTAACGCCGCCGTTCCTGCGGCGGCAGCGGAGGAGGGTGCGATGTCCGACTAATGCCCAGAGTCGAACATCGCATCCTTCAGGCGAACGCCAACCACTGCAGGACAGCCCAGGATCTGCTGATGCAGACCATGGCTGAGTGGTTGGTGGACTTGGCGGTGGTCGCCGAACCATACTCGGTCCCTGGCCGTTGGCTGGGCGACCGGGATGGCCTAGTGGCGTTGGTGGCGCGGTCTTCCACAGACTCCCCTCCCCTCTCGCTCTTAGAGAGGGGACCGGGATACGTGGCCGCCGCGTGGGGAGAGATAGCGATAGTGGGGGTGTATTTCTCCCCAAACCGCCCTCTCTCGGACTTTGAGGATTTCTTAGAGATCCTCACTGCTGTCGTAGGGAGGGCGGCACCACGCCAGGTCGTGGTGCTCGGCGACCTCAACGCCAAGTCGGCGGCCTGGGGCAACCCGGCCGCCGGTTGTAACGTCCGGGGACGCGCCGTCGAGTTTTGGACGGCCTCGTGCGGTGTGTCCCTCCTCAACAGGGGGACGGTCCACACGTGTGTGCGGCAACAGGGCGGGTCGGTGGTGGACGTCTCGTTCGCCACCCCCGCGCTGGCCGCCCGCGTTGTGAACTGGCGGGTGGAGCTGGTGGAGACCTTGTCGGACCACCGTTACGTGCGGTTCGACATCTCCACACAGCGGGGAGGGGGGACGGCCCGCGCTGGGCAATCTCCCTTCCCGCGGTGGGCGCTCACCCGCCTGGACCGGGAGGCAGCCAGGGAGGCTGCCTTCCTCCAGGACTGGCTGTCGCCTCCCCCTGTCGAGGAGGCCCCGGACGTGGACGCCGCAGCGGGCCGGCTACGGGGGTCCTTGACCGAGGTGTGCAACTCCTGCATGCCTCGGTCTCGCCGTCCGCCTCCCCGTCGTGCCGTGTACTGGTGGACGGAGGAGCTGGCGGGGCTCCGGGCCACCTGCGTGGCGGCCCGAAGGGCCTACACGCGGAGCCGGCGGCGCAGCGCCCAGAACCGAGTCCGGGCGGAGGAGGACCGCCTGTACGCCTCTTACCGAGAGGCTACGGTGGCCCTCAAGTCTGCAATGGGCGCTGCGCAGGACTCGGCGAGGGCCGAGATGCTGGAGGGTCTCGACAGGGACCCCTATGGGAGACCGTACAAGGCGGCGCGGAATCAGCTCCGCCCCTATGGTCCCCCACTGTCGGAGACCCTCGAGCCGGCATTGTTGGATGGGGTGGTTCGGTCCCTGTTTCCATGCAGGACCGACTTCGCCCCACCAACAATGGATCCCCCGCAAGGGGCGGCTCCACCGGAGGCGGAGGTGCCCCCGGTCACGTCGGCGGAATTCTACGCGGGGGTTTTGAGCCTCCGCGCGAAGAAGACCGCCCCCGGGCCGGACGGCGTCCCCGCGCGGGTGGTGGCGATCGCCGCCACTGAAATGGAGGACAGGTTTCGGGACCTCTTCAGCCTGTGTTTTACGGCTGGGAGGTTCCCGAAACTGTGGAAGGAGGGGCAGCTATGCCTCCTCCGAAAGGAGGGTCGCCCGGTGGACTCACCCTCGGCATACCGGCCCATCGTTTTACTCGATGAGGTCGGTAAAATGTTCGAGGGGATTGTCGCCGGGAGACTGGAAAACCACCTGAGGGGGGTAGGGCCGGATCTGTCGGACGCCCAATTCGGTTTCCGTCGTGGGCGTTCGACGATCGATGCGCTGGCCCTACTCAAGGGCCAGGTGAAGGAGGCGGTGGAGGCGGGGGACGGAGTGCTGGCGGTGTCGTTCGACATTGCCAACGCCTTCAACTCCGTCCCCCACTCGACGATATTGGAGGCACTCCGATATCACGGAGTGCCCCAATACTTGCGGGACCTGCTGGCCAGTTACTTGGAGGGCCGAGAGGTCCTCCTCGTAGACAGGCTGGCCACGGTGAGGCGGTACGGCGCAGAGTCCGGTGTTCCGCAGGGGTCGGTGCTAGGCCCTCCCTTGTGGAACATCGGCTTCGACTGGCTCTTGCGGGGAGCCCTCCTCCCGGGCACGAGTGTCATCTGCTACGCGGATGACACTCTCCTTACTGCCCGGGGGAGGAACTTCGCCGACGCGGCTTGTTTGGCCTCGGCTGGCGGATCCTTGGTGGCAGAGAGGATCCGCCGCCTGGGATTGAGGGTGGCGCTGCACAAAACGGAGGCCGTGTTCTTTCGCGGTCCCCGGCAGCGCTGCCCTCCCGACGGCCACATCGTCGTGGAGGGCGTCCGTATAGGGGTCCAGCCCCGGATGAAATATCTGGGGCTGGTGCTGGACGAGAGGTGGCGCTTCGGCCCGCATTTCAGCGGGCTGTCGACGCGCCTGTTGAAGGCCGCGGACGCCCTCTCATGGCTCCTCCCAAACCTGGGGGGGCCCAAGGCGAAGTGCCGGCGCCTCTATGCCGGCATTTTGCGGAGCATGGCCCTATATGGGGCACCCATCTGGGCGGACTCCCTCCATAGGAGGGAGAACGCTACCGCCATCCGCAGGCCCCAGCGGGCTATTGCACAGCGGGTGGCGAGGGCTTACCGCTCAGTGGGCTTTTCGGCGGCGTGCGCTCTGGCGGGCACCCCTCCATGGGAATTGGAGGCTTGGGTGCTCGCCAGAGTGTACGAGTGGACGGCGCGCAGAAAGGCGCTCGGGGAGCGCCCCATGGGCGAAGAGCGGGAGGCGGTGCGGCGAGAGGCGAAGGACGCCATCGTCCTCCATTGGACGGAGGACCTCGCCAGCGCCGCCTTTGGCCGCCGGACGTTGGATGCGCTCGGTCCGGTCCTGCAGGGCTGGCTCGAGCGGTCTCACGGTTTCCTCTCTTTCCGTCTGGTCCAGGTGTTGTCTGGGCATGGTTGCTTCGGATCACACCTGCACCGGATCGGGAGGGAGGAGACCCCGGCGTGCCACGACTGCGGCGCGGCGGAGGACACGGCGCAGCACACCCTCGAGGTGTGCCCGGCGTGGTCCGGGCTGCGCCGCGGTCTCACCGCGGTGGTCGGACCGGACCTCTCGCTTCCCGGCGTGGTTAACGCCATGCTGGGGAGCGAGGAGGCCTGGTCAGCAGTAGCCTCCTTCTGCGAGGACGTACTCTTGCAGAAGGAGGAGGCGGAGCGGGCGCGGGAGGACGACCCTCTCGCTGCGCCGCTCCGCAGACGGAGAAGGGGGAGAAGGCGTCGTGCCCTCCCTCCTCATGGTGACGGGCGGGCGGCAGGCACGGGGGTGCCTCCGCCCGCATTGCAGCCGTCACCACCGTCGGTCATTCCCGACCCCCCACACCCGTAAGGGTGTGAGGGGTCTTGCCTTGCAATCGTCGGCGGGGGACTGGAAGTAAAGGCTGCGCCGGTTTCCCAGTCCCCCTCCACTCTGACGAAGCGGGAATGCGCTGGGTCGTTTTAGTGGGTATACCGGGTTCGCCCGGGGAGCCCCACATACCCCTCCCGTCCCCCGACGGGAGGGTATGCGTAATGCATTTTTTCCCAGCGTCAAAAAAAAAAAAAAAAAAAAAAAAAAAAAAAAAAGGTTAGGTTAGGTTAGGTTGGGGGGGGGCGGATCTGTATTTATGCTTTCGCGGTTGCACAACGACAAGCTTTGCACATGCTTTGCTTGGTAGCATAGATGCAGGTCTACCTTACTGCCTCCCTCAGAGGCGGTAGGGTGGCGGGGTCTTGAGGGGGAGCGCTACGGTCGTGTAGATCCTCAAGGCAAGTCTGGTGTGTTACCTTCACGTGGTTGCCGCCCTGTTCTTGGTCTAATTCCATAAGAAATAGACGCAACAAAAAACCACCAGGCGCTTTCTGGGGAGGGGCGCACCGCACGTCGTGTGATGACTCATGCGATGTGCGGTGTGCGTTCCCCTGCGTGCCCTCTGAGCAGCGGGCATAGCGGAGGGCACAGCAGGGGAGTGCCGCGGGGGACTGGGCCTCCCGCTTCCCGGCGTGGTCGAGGCCATGCTGGGGAGTGTGGAGAGGAGGCCTGGTCAGCGGAGCGCGCGCGGGAGGACCCTCCCGCTGCGCCGCTCCGCTAGCGGAGAGGGGGGGAAGGGGCGTTTGCCCTCCCCCCTCACGGTGACGGGCGGGCGACAGGCACGGAGGTGCCTTCGCTCGCATTGCACCCGTCACCTCGCGGGCGACTGGGCCTCCCGCTTCCCGGCGTGCGTGCCACGGAACACCATGCTGGGGAGCGAGGAGGCCTGGTCAGCGGTTGCCTCCTTCTGCGATTTCGCAGAAGGAGGAGGCGGAGCGCCAGCGGGAGTTTACTCTCGCTGCGCTGCTCTGCGGGCGGGGGGGGGGAAGGGGCGTTTGCCCTCCCTCCTCACGGTGACGGGCGGGCGACAGGCGCGGGGGTGCCTACGCCCGCATTGCACCCGTCACCTCCGTCGGTCATTCCCGAACCCCCCCTCCACGTCCGTGCCGTGAGGACAAGAGGGGGGTCCGCCTTGTGTGTTCGTCGGTGGGGGACTGGAAGTAAAGGCTGTGCCGGTTTCCCAGTCCCCCTCCACTATGACGAAGCGGGAATGCGCTGGGTCGTTTTAGTGGGTATACCGTGGTGTTTGGCCGCCCGGGGAGTCCCACATACCCCTCCCATCCCCCGACGGGAGGGTATGCGTAATGCATTTTTTCCCAGCGTCAAAAAAAAAAAAAAAAAAAAAAAAAAAAAAAAAAAAAAAAAAAAAAAAAAAAAAAAAGGTTAGGTTGGGGGACCACCCCACAGTGCTTGCGTCCACGTCGCGTCCCCTGGAAACGACCCAGTTCTGACCACCGTAACGGAGTGGCAGACTGGGCTCGGCCAAAGTGCACTGTGATCTCGTAGCGTATTTTATTTTATTTGCCGTGTTACCTACGAACCTGCGGAGGCTATGCCAAAACCTGCGCGGGACGCCTGCGGGCGGTTCAAAAAAGGCCCTTCTCAGGGCCAACCAAAGGGCCCTTCTCAGGGCCAACCCAAAGGCCCTTCTCAGGGCCTCTCCGACGCTTCGGAGTCAGAAGCTAGCCGCGCGCCGTCTGCGGCTAGCTTCTTTGGAAGGGCGGACGAGACGCTGGACTCCGACGACATCGAGTCGGTTATAAGTGTCTCGGACGCGGGTGACTCTCGGTCACGGAAGCGGGCCTCCATGAGGGATGGATCCGAGGGCTCTTCGACCTCGGGATCAGGAAGGAAGTCGAAGGCCAAAAAGCCGATGACAGCCGCGGACACCCACGTCGTTGGTCTCGCGGACGCCCAACGCCAGTTAGACCTGGCTCGGCGGGCGCAGCTCCAGCTAGACCTGGAGGAGTGGGTTGCTGCCAAGGAGCAACGGGCGCGCGTTGCCCGGGCCAAGTCCGGGTACGGCGCGTCCTGTGTTCTGTACGCGGACCACTCCCTGGTCGAGCTGGAGCGAATGGCGGTGGAGGACGAAGAGGAGATACTGGAGGTCGCCTCTAAGTCCTCCAACCTAAAAGGGACCTTCCAGAAGGCCCTTAAATGCAGGGCCGCAAGCATGCGCGGCATCGTAAAGGAGTTGGTCCAGCGCAAGGCCAACGACGAAACGCGGCAACTGCAGGCGAGAATAGATCGCCTGCAATCGGAGGTCAGCCAGCTTCATCAGAAGTTGGCTGACGCTACGGCGCGGCCAATCCAGGCCGAATCAAGCCTTGCAGTGGAAGGCCCCACCTCCAACCTTGAGGATATCATCCGCAAGGTCGTAATGGAGGAGAGGGCCTTCACAAGAGCCTGCATAGCAGGCATCGAGGACCGACTCTTGCCGGAGCAACGCCTCCGACCGCCGCTTGCGGCGGATAAGGGGCATAGCGAGCCGGGGCCGTCCTCCCAGGAGGAAGACGCCCTTCTCCCTGCCACCACCCCGTCCAACCAGCCAGGGTGGACGGAAGTGGTCCGTAGGGGCAAGGGCAAGGCCAAGAAAGCGGTGACGGCAGTCCCTGCCGTCCCCACCACCACCCCTCCCAGCCAGTCGCGGACGACCGACAAGGAAAGGGAAAAGAGGAAGGCGAGGCTCGTCTCTCCGAAGACCGCGGCCGTCGTGGTGACACTCACCGCGGAGGCTGCGGAGCGAGGGGAGACGTACGCGTCTATTTTGGTGCGGGCGCGTGCAAATGCCGATCCCACCCAACTGGGTATCGGCAAAGTCTCTTGCCGGCGGACCCAAGCCGGGGCTCGAATTTTTGAGTTCCCGGGGGCGCAAGGCAGTGCCAATGCGGACCTCTTTGCAGCCAAGCTGCAAGAGGTCATCGCGGATGCGGCCAAGGTGGCCCGACCGGTAAAGTCGGCGGCCATAGAAGTGACCGACCTGGACGACTCGGTCACCAAAGAGGAGGTGGTGGCGGCGGTCGCAGCAATGGGGTGCTGTGCCGTCGCAGCGGTGCAAGGCCGGGACATAAGGCCCGGCCGCGGCGGCATGGGTACCATTCGCCTCGAGTGCCCAGTCGCCGCTGCCAAAACTGTCCTCGCCAAGGGGCGGCTAACCGTCGGCTTTAGTTCGGCTGGAGTCCGGGCACTTGTGGACCAGCCTCTTCGGTGCTACAAGTGCTTCGGCATCGGACACACGCGGGCCCTCTGTCCGTCCACGGTCGACAGGACGGACAGCTGCTACCGCTGCGGCAAGGAAGGCCACAAATCCGCCTCCTGCAAGGCTGCCAAGCCACACTGTGCGGTGTGTGCCGCCAGTGGGCGCCCGGCGGGCCACGTGATGAAGGGGAGGAACTGCAATCCTCCCCGTAAGCGGGGCAAAGCGCAGGCGCCTGCCGCTAGCACCGAAGTTCCCGAGACGGAAATCGCGGCGGCTGCGGAGGGGGGAGCGATGTCCGATTGATGGATTCCTATCCATCAATCGAACATCGCATCTCACAGGAACGCATCTCACTGAACACCAACCACTGAGGGGCAGCCCAGGATCTGCTGATGCAGACCATGGCTGAGTGGTTGGTGGACTTGGCGGTGGTTGCCGAGCCTGACTCGGTCCCTGGCCGTTGGCTAGGCAGCCGGGACGGCTTGGTGCCGTTGGAGTCGCGGTCTTCCACAGACTCCCCTCCCCTCTCGCTTCCAGAAAGGGGACCGGGATACGTGGCCGCCGCATGGGGAGCCATAGCTCTAGCACGGGAGGACAATCCTCTCGCTGCACCGCTCCGTAGACGAAAAAGGGGTTGGATAAGGCGTCGTCCTCTCCTTCCTCACGTCTAAAGGTGGTGAAAGGCGGGTGACAGGTGCGGGGGCGCCTTCACCCGCATTGCACCCTTCACCACCTTTGTCGGTCATTCCTTGGCCGTAAAGGGTCCGCCGCAAAGGCGGGCGGTCGTCGGCGGAGGACTGGACGTAAAGGCTCTGCCGGATTCCCAGTCCTCCTCCATTCGGACGAAGCGGGAGTATCGCTGGGTTCTTTTAGTGGGTATACCGGGTTAGCCCGGGGAGTCCCACATAGCCTTCCCATTCCCCCAATGGGAGGGTATGCGTAATGCATTTTTTCCCAGCGTTAACAAAAAAAAAAAAAAAAAAAAAGGTTAGGTTAGGTTGGGGCGGGGCGGATCTGTATTTATGCTTTTGCGGTTGCACAACGACAAGCTTTGCGCATGCTTTGCTTGGTAGCATAGATGCAGGTCTACCTTACTGCCTCCCTCAGAGGCGGTAGGGTGGCGGGGTCTTGAGGGGGAGCGCTACGGTCGTGTAGATCCTCAAGGCAAGTCTGGTGTGTTACCTTCACGTGGTTGCCGCCCTGTTCTTGGTCTAATTCCATAAGAAATAGACGCAACAAAAAACCACCAGGCGCTTTCTGGGGAGGGGCGCACCGCACGTCGTGTGATGACTCATGCGATGTCCGACTAATGCCCAGAGTCGAACATCGCATCCTTCAGGCGAACGCCAACCACTGCAGGACAGCCCAGGATCTGCTGATGCAGACCATGGCTGAGTGGTTGGTGGACTTGGCGGTGGTCGCCGAACCATACTCGGTCCCTGGCCGTTGGCTGGGCGACCGGGATGGCCTAGTGGCGTTGGTGGCGCGGTCTTCCACAGACTCCCCTCCCCTCTCGCTCTTAGAGAGGGGACCGGGATACGTGGCCGCCGCGTGGGGAGAGATAGCGATAGTGGGGGTGTATTTCTCCCCAAACCGCCCTCTCTCGGACTTTGAGGATTTCTTAGAGATCCTCACTGCTGTCGTAGGGAGGGCGGCACCACGCCAGGTCGTGGTGCTCGGCGACCTCAACGCCAAGTCGGCGGCCTGGGGCAACCCGGCCGCCGGTTGTAACGTCCGGGGACGCGCCGTCGAGTTTTGGACGGCCTCGTGCGGTGTGTCCCTCCTCAACAGGGGGGCGGTCCACACGTGTGTGCGGCAACGGGGCGGGTCGGTGGTGGACGTCTCGTTCGCCACCCCCGCGCTGGCCGCCCGCGTTGTGAACTGGCGGGTGGAGCTGGTGGAGACCTTGTCGGACCACCGTTACGTGCGGTTCGACATCTCCACACAGCGGGGAGGGGGGACGGCCCGCGCTGGGCAATCTCCCTTCCCGCGGTGGGCGCTCACCCGCCTGGACCGGGAGGCAGCCAGGGAGGCTGCCTTCCTCCAGGACTGGCTGTCGCCTCCCCCTGTCGAGGAGGCCCCGGACGTGGACGCCGCAGCGGTCCGGCTACGGGGGTCCTTGACCGAGGTGTGCAACTCCTGCATGCCTCGGTCTCGCCGTCCGCCTCCCCGTCGTGCCGTGTACTGGTGGACGGAGGAGCTGGCGGGGCTCCGGGCCACCTGCGTGGCGGCCCGGAGGGCCTACACGCGGAGCCGGCGGCGCAGCGCCCAGAACCGAGTCCGGGCGGAGGAGGACCGCCTGTACGCCTCTTACCGAGAGGCTACGGTGGCCCTCAAGTCTGCAATGGGCGCTGCGCAGGACTCGGCGAGGGCCGAGATGCTGGAGGGTCTCGACAGGGACCCCTATGGGAGACCGTACAAGGCGGCGCGGAATCAGCTCCGCCCCTATGGTCCCCCACTGTCGGAGACCCTCGAGCCGGCATTGTTGGATGGGGTGGTTCGGTCCCTGTTTCCATGCAGGACCGACTTCGCCCCACCAACAATGGATCCCCCGCAAGGGGCGGCTCCACCGGAGGCGGAGGTGCCCCCGGTCACGTCGGCGGAATTCTACGCGGGGGTTTTGAGCCTCCGCGCGAAGAAGACCGCCCCCGGGCCGGACGGCGTCCCCGCGCGGGTGGTGGCGATCGCCGCCACCGAAATGGAGGACAGGTTTCGGGACCTCTTCAGCCTGTGTTTTACGGCTGGGAGGTTCCCGAAACTGTGGAAGGAGGGGCAGCTATGCCTCCTCCGAAAGGAGGGTCGCCCGGTGGACTCACCCTCGGCATACCGGCCCATCGTTTTACTCGATGAGGTCGGTAAAATGTTCGAGGGGATTGTCGCCGGGAGACTGGAAAGCCACCTGAGGGGGGTAGGGCCGGATCTGTCGGACGCCCAATTCGGTTTCCGTCGTGGGCGTTCGACGATCGATGCGCTGGCCCTACTCAAGGGCCAGGTGAAGGAGGCGGTGGAGGCGGGGGACGGAGTGCTGGCGGTGTCGTTCGACATTGCCAACGCCTTCAACTCCGTCCCCCACTCGACGATATTGGAGGCACTCCGATATCACGGAGTGCCCCAATACTTGCGGGACCTGCTGGCCAGTTACTTGGAGGGCCGAGAGGTCCTCCTCGTAGACAGGCTGGCCACGGTGAGGCGGTACGGCGCAGAGTCCGGTGTTCCACAGGGGTCGGTGCTAGGCCCTCCCTTGTGGAACATCGGCTTCGACTGGCTCTTGCGGGGAGCCCTCCTCCCGGGCACGAGTGTCATCTGCTACGCGGATGACACTCTCCTTACTGCCCGGGGGAGGAACTTCGCCGACGCGGCTTGTTTGGCCTCGGCTGGCGGATCCTTGGTGGCAGAGAGGATTCGCCGCCTGGGATTGAGGGTGGCGCTGCACAAAACGGAGGCCGTGTTCTTTCGCGGTCCCCGGCAGCGCTGCCCTCCCGACGGCCACATCGTCGTGGAGGGCGTCCGTATAGGGGTCCAGCCCCGGATGAAATATCTGGGGCTGGTGCTGGACGACAGGTGGCGCTTCGGCCCGCATTTCAGCGGGCTGTCGATGCGCCTGTTGAAGGCCGCGGACGCCCTCTCATGGCTCCTCCCAAACCTGGGGGGGCCCAAAGCGAAGTGCCGGCGCCTCTATGCCGGCATTTTGCGGAGCATGGCCCTATATGGGGCACCCATCTGGGCGGACTCCCTCCATAGGAGGGAGAATGCTACCGCCATCCGCAAGCCTCAGCGGGCTATTGCACAGCGGGTGGCGAGGGCTTACCGCTCAGTGGGCTTTTCGGCGGCGTGCGCTCTGGCGGGCACCCCTCCATGGGAATTGGAGGCTTGGGTGCTCGCCAGAGTGTACGAGTGGACGGCGCGCCGAAAGGCGCTCGGGGAGCGCCCCATGGGCGAAGAGCGGGAGGCGGTGCGGCGAGAGGCGAAGGACGCCATCGTCCTCCATTGGACGGAGGACCTCGCCAGCGCCGCCTTTGGCCGCCGGACGTTGGATGCGCTCGGTCCGGTCCTGCAGGGCTGGCTCGAGCGATCCCACGGTTTCCTCTCTTTCCGTCTGGTGCAGGTGTTGTCTGGGCATGGATGCTTCGGATCGCACCTGCACCGGATCGGGAGGGAGGAGACCCCGGCGTGCCACGACTGCGGCGCGGCGGAGGACACGGCGCAGCACACCCTCGAGGAGTGCCCGGCGTGGTCCGAGCTGCGCCGCGGTCTCACCGCGGTGGTCGGACCGGACCTCTCGCTTCCCGGCGTGGTTAACGCCATGCTGGGGAGCGAGGAGGCCTGGTCGGCAGTAGCCTCCTTCTGCGAGGACGTACTCTTGCAGAAGGAGGAGGCGGAGCGGGCGCGGGAGGACGACCCTCTCGCTGCGCCGCTCCGCAGACGGAGAAGGGGGAGAAGGCGTCGTGCCCTCCCTCCTCATGGTGACGGGCGGGCGGCAGGCACGGGGGTGCCTCCGCCCGCATTGCAGCCGTCACCACCGTCGTTCATTCCCGACCCCCCACACCCGTGAGGGTGTGAGGGGTCTTGCCTTGCAATCGTCGGCGGGGGACTGGAAGTAAAGGCTGTGCCGGTTTCCCAGTCCCCCTCCACTCTGACGAAGCGGGAATGCGCTGGGTCGTTTTAGTGGGTATACCGGGTTCGCCCGGGGAGTCCCACATACCCCTCCCGTCCCCCGACGGGAGGGTATGCGTAATGCATTTTTTCCCAGCGTCAAAAAAAAAAAAAAAAAAAAAAAGGTTAGGTTAGGTTAGGTTAGGTTGGGGGACCACCCCACAGTGCTTGCGTCCACGTCGCGTCCCCTGGAAACGACCCAGTTCTGACCACCGTAACGGAGTGGCAGACTGGGCTCGGCCAAAGTGCACTGTGAATTCGTAGCTGTTTTATTTTATTCGATTTGTCTTCTACGAACCTGTGGAGGCTATGCCTAAGCAAACGCGGGACGCCTGCGGGCGTTTTAAAAAAGGCCCTTCTCAGGGCCAACCCAAAGGCCCTTCTCAGGGCCAACCAAAAGGCCCTTCTCAGGGCCTCTCCGACGCTTCGGAGTCAGAAGCTAGCCGCGCGCCGTCTGCGGCTAGCTTCTTTGGAAGGGCGGACGAGACGCTGGACTCCGACGACATCGAGTCGGTTACGAGTATAAGTGTCTCGGACGCGGGTGACTCTCGGTCACGGAAGCGGGCCTCCAAGAGGGATGGATCCGAGGGCTCTTCGACCTCGGGATCTGGAAGGAAGTCGAAGGCCAAAAAGCCGATGACAGCCGCGGACACCCACGTCGTTGGTCTCGCGGACGCCCAACGCCAGTTAGACCTGGCTCAGCGGGCGCAGCTCCAGCTAGACCTGGAGGAGCGGGTTGCTGCCAAGGAGCAACGGGCGCGCGTTGCCCGGGCCAAGTCCGGGTACGGCGCGTCCTGCGTTCTGTACGCGGACCACTCCCTGGTCGAGCTGGAACGAATGGCGGAGGAGGACGAAGAGGAGATACTGAAGGTCGCCTCTAAGTCCTCCAACCTAAAAGGGACCTTCCAGAAGGCCCTTAAATGCAGGGCCGCAAGCATGCGCGGCATCGTAAAGGAGTTGGTCCAGCGCAAGGCCAACGACGAAACGCGGCAACTGCAGGCGAGAATAGATCGCCTGCAATCGGAGGTCAGCCAGCTTCATCAGAAGTTGGCTGACGCTACGGCGCGGCCAATCCAGGCCGAATCAAGCCTTGCGGTAGAAGGCCCCACCCCCAACCTTGAGGATATCATCCGCAAGGTCGTAATGGAGGAGAGGGCCTTCACAAGAGCCTGCATAGCAGGCATCGAGGACCGACTCTTGCCGGAGCAACGCCTCCGACCGCCGCTTGCGGCGGATAAGGGGCATAGCGAGCCGGGGCCGTCCTCCCAGGAGGAAGACGCCCTTCTCCCTGCCACCACCCCGTCCAACCAGCGAGGATGGACGGAAGTGGTCCGTAGGGGCAAGGGCAAGGCCAAGAAAGCGGTGACGGCAGTCCCTGCCGTCCCCACCACCACCCCTCCCAGCCAGTCGCGGACGACCGACAAGGAAAGGGCAAAGAGGAAGGCGAGGCTCGTCTCTCCGAAAACCGCAGCCGTCGTGGTGACACTCACCGCGGAGGCTGCGGAGCGAGGGGAGACGTACGCGTCTATTTTGGTGCGGGCGCGTGCAAATGCCGATCCCACCCAACTGGGGATCGGCAAAGTCTCTTGCCGGCGGACCCAAGCCGGGGCTCGAATTTTCGAGTTCCCGGGGGCGCAAGGCAGTGCCAATGCGGACCTCTTTGCAGCCAAGCTGCAAGAGGTCATCGCGGATGCGGCCAAGGTTGCCCGACCGGTAAAGTCGGCGGCCATAGAGGTGACCGACCTGGACGACTCGGTCACCAAAGAGGAGGTGGTGGCGGCGGTCGCAGCAATGGGGGGCTGTGGCGTCACAGCGGTGCAAGGCCGGGACATAAGGCCCGGCCGCGGCGGCATGGGTACCATTCGCCTCGAGTGCCCGGTCGCCGCTGCCAAAACTGTCCTCGCCAAGGGGCGGCTAACCGTCGGCTTTAGTTCGGCTGGAGTCCGGGCACTTGTGGACCAGCCTCTTCGGTGCTACAAGTGCTTCGGCATCGGACACACGCGGGCCCTCTGTCCGTCCACGGTCGACAGAACGGACAGCTGCTACCGCTGCGGCAAGGAAGGCCACAAATCCGCCTCCTGTAAGGCTGCTAAGCCACACTGTGCGGTGTGTGCCGCCAGTGGGCGCCCGGCGGGCCACGTGATGAAGGGGAGGAACTGCAATCCTCCCCGTAAGCGGGGCAAAGCGCAGGCGCCTGCCGCTAGCACCGAAGTTCCCGAGACGGGAATCGCGGCGGCTGCGGAGGGGGGAGCGATGTCCGATTGATGGATTCCTATCCATCAATCGAGCATCGCATCTCACAGGAACGCATCTTGGTGCCGTTGGAGTCGCGGTCTTCCACGGACTCCCCTCCCCTCTCGCTTCTAGAAAGGGGACCGGGATACGTGGCCGCCGCATGGGGAGCCATAGCTCTAGCACGGGAGGACAATCCTCTCGCTGCGCCGCTCCGTAGACGGGGAAGAGGTTGGATAGGGCGTCGTCCTCTCCTTCCTCACGTCTAAAGGTGGTGAAAGGCGGGTGACAGGTGCGGGGGCGCCTTCACCCGCATTGCACCCTTCACCACCTTCGTTGGTCATTCCTTGGCCGTAAAGGGTCCGCCGCAAAGGCGGGCGGTCGTCGGCGGAGGACTGGACGTAAAGGCTCTGCCGGATTCCCAGTCCTCCTCCATTCGGACGAAGCGGGAGTATCGCTGGGTTCTTTTAGTGGGTATACCGGGTAAGCCCGGGGAGTCCCACATACCCCTCCCATCCCCCGACGGGAGGGTATGCGTAATGCATTTTTTCCCAGCGTCAAAAAAAAAAAAAAAAAAAAAAAAAAAAAAAAAAAAAAAAAAGGTTAGGTTAGGTTGGGGCGGATCTGTATTTATGCTTTCGCGGTTGCACAACGACAAGCTTTGCACATGCTTTGCTTGGTAGCATAGATGCAGGTCTACCTTACTGCCTCCCTCAGAGGCGGTAGGGTGGCGGGGTCTTGAGGGGGAGCGCTACGGTCGTGTAGATCCTCAAGGCAAGTCTGGTGTGTTACCTTCACGTGGTTGCCGCCCTGTTCTTGGTCTAATTCCATATGAAATAGACGCAACAAAAAACCACCAGGCGCTTTCTGGGGAGGGGCGCACCGCACGTCATGTGATGACTCATGCGATGTGCGGTGTGCGTTCCCCTGCGTGCCCTCTGAGCAGCGGGCATAGCAGAGGGCACAGCAGGGGAGTGCCGCGGGGGACTGGGCCTCCCGCTTCCCGGCGTGGTCGAGGCCATGCTGGGGAGTGTGGAGAGGAGGCCTGGTCAGCGGGGCGCGCGCGGGAGGTCCCTCGTTGCGCCGCTCCGCTAGCGGAGAGGAGGGGAAGGGGCATTTGCCCTCCCTCCTCACGGTGACGGGCGGGCAACAGGCACGGAGGTGCCTCCGCCCGCATTGCACCCGTCACCTTGCGGGCGACTGGGCCTCACGCTTCCCGGCGTGCGTGCGTGAACACCGTGCTGGGGGGCGAGAGGCCTGGTCAGCGGTTGCCTCCTTCTGCGATTTCGCAGAAGGAGGAGGCGGAGCGCCAGCGGGAGTTTACCCTCGCTGCGCTGCTCTGCGGGCGGGGGGGGGGAAGGGGCGTTTGCCCTCCCTCCTCACGGTGACGGGCGGGCGACAGGCGCGGGGGTGCCTCCGCCCGCATTGCACCCGTCACCTCCGTCGGTCATTCCCGAACCCCCCCTCCACGTCCGTGCCGTGAGGACAAGAGGGGGGTCCGCCTTGTGTGTTCGTCGGCGGGGGACTGGAAGTAAAGGCTGTGCCGGTTTCCCAGTCCCCCTCCACTATGACGAAGCGGGAATGCGCTGGGTCGTTTTAGTGGGTATACCGTGGTGTTTGGCCGCCCGGGGAGTCCCACATACCCCTCCCATCCCCCGACGGGAGGGTATGCGTAATGCATTTTTTCCCAGCGTCAAAAAAAAAAAAAAAAAAAAAAAAGGTTGGGGGACCACCCCACAGTGCTTGCGTCCACGTCGCGTCCCCTGGAAACGACCCAGTTCTGACCACCGTAACGGAGTGGCAGACTGGGCTCGGCCAAAGTGCACTGTGAATTCGTAGCTGTTTTATTTTATTCGATTTGTCTTCTACGAACCTGTGGAGGCTATGCCTAAGCAAACGCGGGACGCCTGCGGGCGTTTTAAAAAAGGCCCTTCTCAGGGCCAACCCAAAGGCCCTTCTCAGGGCCAACCAAAAGGCCCTTCTCAGGGCCTCTCCGACGCTTCGGAGTCAGAAGCTAGCCGCGCGCCGTCTGCGGCTAGCTTCTTTGGAAGGGCGGACGAGACGCTGGACTCCGACGACATCGAGTCGGTTACGAGTATAAGTGTCTCGGACGCGGGTGACTCTCGGTCACGGAAGCGGGCCTCCAAGAGGGATGGATCCGAGGGCTCTTCGACCTCGGGATCTGGAAGGAAGTCGAAGGCCAAAAAGCCGATGACAGCCGCGGACACCCACGTCGTTGGTCTCGCGGACGCCCAACGCCAGTTAGACCTGGCTCAGCGGGCGCAGCTCCAGCTAGACCTGGAGGAGCGGGTTGCTGCCAAGGAGCAACGGGCGCGCGTTGCCCGGGCCAAGTCCGGGTACGGCGCGTCCTGCGTTCTGTACGCGGACCACTCCCTGGTCGAGCTGGAACGAATGGCGGAGGAGGACGAAGAGGAGATACTGAAGGTCGCCTCTAAGTCCTCCAACCTAAAAGGGACCTTCCAGAAGGCCCTTAAATGCAGGGCCGCAAGCATGCGCGGCATCGTAAAGGAGTTGGTCCAGCGCAAGGCCAACGACGAAACGCGGCAACTGCAGGCGAGAATAGATCGCCTGCAATCGGAGGTCAGCCAGCTTCATCAGAAGTTGGCTGACGCTACGGCGCGGCCAATCCAGGCCGAATCAAGCCTTGCGGTAGAAGGCCCCACCCCCAACCTTGAGGATATCATCCGCAAGGTCGTAATGGAGGAGAGGGCCTTCACAAGAGCCTGCATAGCAGGCATCGAGGACCGACTCTTGCCGGAGCAACGCCTCCGACCGCCGCTTGCGGCGGATAAGGGGCATAGCGAGCCGGGGCCGTCCTCCCAGGAGGAAGACGCCCTTCTCCCTGCCACCACCCCGTCCAACCAGCGAGGATGGACGGAAGTGGTCCGTAGGGGCAAGGGCAAGGCCAAGAAAGCGGTGACGGCAGTCCCTGCCGTCCCCACCACCACCCCTCCCAGCCAGTCGCGGACGACCGACAAGGAAAGGGCAAAGAGGAAGGCGAGGCTCGTCTCTCCGAAAACCGCAGCCGTCGTGGTGACACTCACCGCGGAGGCTGCGGAGCGAGGGGAGACGTACGCGTCTATTTTGGTGCGGGCGCGTGCAAATGCCGATCCCACCCAACTGGGGATCGGCAAAGTCTCTTGCCGGCGGACCCAAGCCGGGGCTCGAATTTTCGAGTTCCCGGGGGCGCAAGGCAGTGCCAATGCGGACCTCTTTGCAGCCAAGCTGCAAGAGGTCATCGCGGATGCGGCCAAGGTTGCCCGACCGGTAAAGTCGGCGGCCATAGAGGTGACCGACCTGGACGACTCGGTCACCAAAGAGGAGGTGGTGGCGGCGGTCGCAGCAATGGGGGGCTGTGGCGTCACAGCGGTGCAAGGCCGGGACATAAGGCCCGGCCGCGGCGGCATGGGTACCATTCGCCTCGAGTGCCCGGTCGCCGCTGCCAAAACTGTCCTCGCCAAGGGGCGGCTAACCGTCGGCTTTAGTTCGGCTGGAGTCCGGGCACTTGTGGACCAGCCTCTTCGGTGCTACAAGTGCTTCGGCATCGGACACACGCGGGCCCTCTGTCCGTCCACGGTCGACAGAACGGACAGCTGCTACCGCTGCGGCAAGGAAGGCCACAAATCCGCCTCCTGTAAGGCTGCTAAGCCACACTGTGCGGTGTGTGCCGCCAGTGGGCGCCCGGCGGGCCACGTGATGAAGGGGAGGAACTGCAATCCTCCCCGTAAGCGGGGCAAAGCGCAGGCGCCTGCCGCTAGCACCGAAGTTCCCGAGACGGGAATCGCGGCGGCTGCGGAGGGGGGAGCGATGTCCGATTGATGGATTCCTATCCATCAATCGAGCATCGCATCTCACAGGAACGCATCTTGGTGCCGTTGGAGTCGCGGTCTTCCACGGACTCCCCTCCCCTCTCGCTTCTAGAAAGGGGACCGGGATACGTGGCCGCCGCATGGGGAGCCATAGCTCTAGCACGGGAGGACAATCCTCTCGCTGCGCCGCTCCGTAGACGGGGAAGAGGTTGGATAGGGCGTCGTCCTCTCCTTCCTCACGTCTAAAGGTGGTGAAAGGCGGGTGACAGGTGCGGGGGCGCCTTCACCCGCATTGCACCCTTCACCACCTTCGTTGGTCATTCCTTGGCCGTAAAGGGTCCGCCGCAAAGGCGGGCGGTCGTCGGCGGAGGACTGGACGTAAAGGCTCTGCCGGATTCCCAGTCCTCCTCCATTCGGACGAAGCGGGAGTATCGCTGGGTTCTTTTAGTGGGTATACCGGGTAAGCCCGGGGAGTCCCACATAGCCTTCCCATTCCCCCAATGGGAGGGTATGCGTAATGCATTTTTTCCCAGCGTTAACAAAAAAAAAAAAAAAAAAAAAAAAAAAAAAAAAAAAAAAGGTTAGGTTAGGTTAGGTTAGGTTAGGTTAGGTTAGGTTAGGTTAGGTTAGGTTGGGGCGGATCTGTATTTATGCTTTCGCGGTTGCACAACGACAAGCTTTGCACATGCTTTGCTTGGTAGCATAGATGCAGGTCTACCTTACTGCCTCCCTCAGAGGCGGTAGGGTGGCGGGGTCTTGAGGGGGAGCGCTACGGTCGTGTAGATCCTCAAGGCAAGTCTGGTGTGTTACCTTCACGTGGTTGCCGCCCTGTTCTTGGTCTAATTCCATAAGAAATAGACGCAACAAACAACCACCAGGCGCTTTCTGGGGAGGGGCGCACCGCACGTCGTGTGATGACTCATGCGATGTGCGGTGTGCGTTCCCCTGCGTGCCCTCTGAGCAGCGGGCATAGCGGAGGGCACAGCAGGGGAGTGCCGCGGGGGACTGGGCCTCCCGCTTCCCGGCGTGGTCTAGGCCATGCTGGGGAGTGTGGAGAGGAGGCCTGGTCAGCGGAGCGCGCGCGGGAGGTCCCTCCCGTTGCGCCGCTCCGCTAGCGGAGAGGGGGGGAAGGGGCATTTGCCCTCCCCCCTCACGGTGACGGGCGGGCGACAGGCACGGAGGTGCCTTCGCTCGCATTGCACCCGTCACCTCGCGGGCGACTGGGCCTCCCGCTTCCCGGCGTGCGTGCCACGGAACACCATGCTGGGGAGCGAGGAGGCCTGGTCAGCGGTTGCCTCCTTCTGCGATTTCGCAGAAGGAGGAGGCGGAGCGCCAGCGGGAGTTTACTCTCGCTGCGCTGCTCTGCGGGCGGGGGGGGGGGGAAGGGGCGTTTGCCCTCCCTCCTCACGGTGACGGGCGGGCGAAAGGCGCGGGGGTGTCTACGCCCGCATTGCACCCGTCACCTCCGTCGGTCATTCCCGAACCCCCCCTCCACGTCCGTGCCGTGAGGACAAGAGGGGGGTCAGCCTTGTGTGTTCGTCGGCGGGGGACTGGAAGTAAAGGCTGTGCCGGTTTCCCAGTCCCCCTCCACTATGACGAAGCGGGAATGCGCTGGGTCGTTTTAGTGGGTATACCGTGGTGTTTGGCCGCCCGGGGAGTCCCACATACCCCTCCCATCCCCCGACGGGAGGGTATGCGTAATGCATTTTTTCCCAGCGTCAAAAAAAAAAAAAAAAAAAAAAAAAAAAAAAAAAAAAAAAAAAAAAAAAAAAAAAAAAGGTTAGGTTAGGTTAGGTTGGGGCGGATCTGTATTTATGCTTTCGCGGTTGCACAACGACAAGCTTTGCACATGCTTAGCTTGGTAGCATAGATGCAGGTCTACCTTACTGCCTCCCTCAGAGGCGGTAGGGTGGCGGGGTCTTGAGGGGGAGCGCTACGGTCGTGTAGATCCTCAAGGCAAGTCTGGTGTGTTACCTTCACGTGGTTGCCGCCCTGTTCTTGGTCTAATTCCATAAGAAATAGACGCAACAAACAACCACCAGGCGCTTTCTGGGGAGGGGCGCACCGCACGTCGTGTGATGACTCATGCGATGTGCGGTGTGCGTTCCCTTGCGTGTCCTCTGAGCAGCGGGCATAGCAGAGGGCACAGCAGGGGAGTGCCGCGGGGGGCTGGGCCTCCCGCTTCCCGGCGTGGTCGAGGCCATGCTGGGGAGTGTGGAGAGGAGGCCTGGTCAGCGGAGCGCGCGCGGGATGTCCCTCTCGTTGCGCCGCTCCGCTAGCGGAGAGGGGGGGAAGGGGCATTTGCCCTCCCTCCTCACGGTGACGGGCGGGTGACAGGCACGGAGGTGCCTCCGCCCGCATTGCACCCGTCACCTTGCGGGCGACTGGGCCTCACGCTTCCCGGCGTGCGTGCGTGAACACCGTGCTGGGGGGCGAGAGGCCTGGTCAGCGGTTGCCTCCTTCTGCGATTTCGCAGAAGGAGGAGGCGGAGCGCCAGCGGGAGTTTACTCTCGCTGCGCTGCTCTGCGGGCGGGGGGGGGGGGAAGGGGCGTTTGCCCTCCCTCCTCACGTTGACGGGCGGGCGACAGGCGCGGGGGTGCCTACGCCCGCATTGCACCCGTCACCTCCGTCGGTCATTCCCGAACCCCCCCCTCCACGTCCGTGCCGTGAGGACAAGAGGGGGGTCCGCCTTGTGTGTTCGTCGGCGGGGGACTGGAAGTAAAGGCTGTGCCGGTTTCCCAGTCCCCCTCCACTATGACGAAGCGGGAATGCGCTGGGTCGTTTTAGTGGGTATACCGTGGTGTTTGGCCGCCCGGGGAGTCCCACATACCCCTCCCATCCCCCGACGGGAGGGTATGCGTAACGCATTTTTTCCCAGCGTCAAAAAAAAAAAAAAAAAAAAAAAAAAAGGTTAGGTTAGGTTAGGTTAGGTTGGGGCGGATCTGTATTTATGCTTTCGCGGTTGCACAACGACAAGCTTTGCACATGCTTTGCTTGGTAGCATAGATGCAGGTCTACCTTACTGCCTCCCTCAGAGGCGGTAGGGTGGCGGGGTCTTGAGGGGGAGCGCTACGGTCGTGTAGATCCTCAAGGCAAGTCTGGTGTGTTACCTTCACGTGGTTGCCGCCCTGTTCTTGGTCTAATTCCATAAGAAATAGACGCAACAAAAAACCACCAGGCGCTTTCTGGGGAGGGGCGCGCCGCACGTCGTGTGATGACTCATGCGATGTGCGGTGTGCGTTCCCCTGCGTGCCCTCTGAGCAGCGGGCATAGCAGAGGGCACAGCAGGGGAGGGCCGCGGGGGACTGGGCCTCCCGCTTCCCGGCGTGGTCGAGGCCATGCTGGGGAGTGTGGAGAGGAGGCCTGGTCAGCGGAGCGCGCGCGGGAGGACCCTCCCACTGCGCCGCTCCGCTAGCGGAGAGGGGGGGAAGGGGCATTTGCCCTCCCTCCTCACGGTGACGGGCGGGCGACAGGCACGGAGGTGCCTCCGCCTGCATTGCACCCGTCACCTTGCGGGCGACTGGGCCTCACGCTTCCCGGCGTGCGTGCGTGAACACCGCGCTGGGGGGTGAGAGGCCTGGTCAGCGGTTGCCTCCTTCTGCGATTTCGCAGAAGGAGGAGGCGGAGCGCCAGCGGGATTTTACTCTCGCTGCGCTGCTCTGCGGGCGGGGGGGGGGAAGGGGCGTTTGCCCTCCCTCCTCACGGTGACGGGCGGGCGACAGGCGCGGGGGTGCCTACGCCCGCATTGCACCCGTCACCTCCGTCGGTCATTCCCGGACCCCCCCCTCCACGTCCGTGCCGTGAGGACAAGAGGGGGGTCAGCCTTGTGTGTTCGTCGGCGGGGGACTGGAAGTAAAGGCTGTGCCGGTTTCCCAGTCCCCCTCCACTATGACGAAGCGGGAATGCGCTGGGTCGTTTTAGTGGGTATACCGTGGTGTTTGGCCGCCCGGGGAGTCCCACATACCCCTCCCATCCCCCGACGGGAGGGTATGCGTAATGCATTTTTTCCCAGCGTCAAAAAAAAAAAAAAAAAAAAAAAAAAAAGGTTAGGTTAGGTTAGGTTAGGTTAGGTTAGGTTAGGTTAGGTTAGGTTAGGTTAGGTTGGGGCGGATCTGTATTTATGCTTTCGCGGTTGCACAACGACAAGCTTTGCACATGCTTTGCTTGGTAGCATAGATGCAGGTCTACCTTACTGCCTCCCTCAGAGGCGGTAGGGTGGCGGGGTCTTGAGGGGGAGCGCTACGGTCGTGTAGATCCTCAAGGCAAGTCTGGTGTGTTACCTTCACGTGGTTGCCGCCTTGTTCTTGGTCTAATTCCATAAGAAATAGACGCAACAAACAACCACCAGGCGCTTTCTGGGGAGGGGCGCACCGCACGTCGTGTGATGACTCATGCGATGTGCGGTGTGCGTTCCCCTGCGTGCCCTCTGAGCAGCGGGCATAGCGGAGGGCACAGCAGGGGAGTGCCGCGGGGGACTGGGCCTCCCGCTTCCCGGCGTGGTCGAGGCCATGCTGGGGAGTGTGGAGAGGAGGCCTGGTCAGCGGAGCGCGCGCGGGAGGACCCTCCCGCTGCGCCGCTCCGCTAGCGGAGAGGGGGGGAAGGGGCGTTTGCCCTCCCCCCTCACGGTGACGGGCGGGCGACAGGCACGGAGGTGCCTTCGCTCGCATTGCACCCGTCACCTCGCGGGCGACTGGGCCTCCCGCTTCCCGGCGTGCGTGCCACGGAACACCATGCTGGGGAGCGAGGAGGCCTGGTCAGCGGTTGCCTCCTTCTGCGATTTTGCAGAAGGAGGAGGCGGAGCGCCAGCGGGAGTTTACTCTCGCTGCGCTGCTCTGCGGGCGGGGGGGGGGAAGGGGCGTTTGCCCTCCCTCCTCACGGTGACGGGCGGGCGACAGGCGCGGGGGTGCCTCCGCCCGCATTGCACCCGTCACCTCCGTCGGTCATTCCCGAACCCCCCCTCCACGTCCGTGCCGTGAGGACAAGAGGGGGGTCCGCCTTGTGTGTTCGTCGGCGGGGGACTGGAAGTAAAGGCTGTGCCGGTTTCCCAGTCCCCCTCCACTATGACGAAGCGGGAATGCGCTGGGTCGTTTTAGTGGGTATACCGTGGTGTTTGGCCGCCCGGGGAGTCCCACATACCCCTCCCATCCCCCGACGGGAGGGTATGCGTAATGCATTTTTTCCCAGCGTCAAAAAAAAAAAAAAAAAAAAAAAAAAAAAAAAAAAAAAAAGGTTAGGTTAGGTTAGGTTAGGTTAGGTTAGGTTAGGTTAGGTTAGGTTGGGGCGGATCTGTATTTATGCTTTCACGGTTGCACAACGACAAGCTTTGCACATGCTTTGCTTGGTAGCATAGATGCAGGTCTACCTTACTGCCTCCCTCAGAGGCGGTAGGGTGGCGGGGTCTTGAGGGGGAGCGCTACGGTCGTGTAGATCCTCAAGGCAAGTCTGGTGTGTTACCTTCACGTGGTTGCCGCCCTGTTCTTGGTCTAATTCCATAAGAAATAGACGCAACAAAAAACCACCAGGCGCTTTCTGGGGAGGGGCGCACCGCACGTCGTGTGATGACCCATGCGATGTGCGGTGTGCGTTCCCCTGCGTGCCCTCTGAGCAGCGGGCATAGCAGAGGGCACAGCAGGGGAGTGCCGCGGGGGACTGGGCCTCCCGCTTCCCGGCGTGGTCGAGGCCATGCTGGGGAGTGTGGAGAGGAGGCCTGGTCAGCGGAGCGCGCGCGGGAGGACCCTCCCGCTGCGCCGCTCTGCTAGCGGAGAGGGGGGGAAGGGGCGTTTGCCCTCCCCCCTCACGGTGACGGGCGGGCGACAGGCACGGAGGTGCCTTCGCTCGCATTGCACCCGTCACCTCGCGGGCGACTGGGCCTCCCGCTTCCCGGCGTGCGTGCCACGGAACACC